>OY743171.1:33862312-35062312 GCA_963555705.1 Ligustrum vulgare | reverse complement strand
ATTGGACCAGTTCTAGATTTGAGGTCGAATCCTTTTCAGGAGAGGGGGGATGATGTGATCCAAAACAGGAGACCAGAGACCAAGTCTAGCCATCTCCAATACGATAGTGATCTACGTGCAAAACGGAACAAGTTCCATGTTGGGGTCGAGCCGAGAAGACGAAGGGATCGAATCGAATCAAAGGGTCAAAGTTTGGAGACCAAGAGCACATTCACGGCCGTAAAACCAATTGTTCACGGCCGTAACATCCCCTCGGGACAAAAACAATAATTCCAAGATTTATATACTTACGGCCGTAAAATAATAACTCATGGCCGTAACTCCTTCTCTGGTGGAATTGAAGAAATCCAGTAATTTAATACTTACAGCCATGAGAGTGAACGTTACGGCCGTAACTCATCAATAGGGAGTCACGGTCGTAAGTGACATTGTTACGGCCGTAACTTTAATTTTCCCGGATGTTCACAAATTTTATTTTTTTTTCATTTTTAATTATTTCTTTCCATGTTTTGGGCCCAATTAGCGGCTCACCTAGTTTTAGGTCAATTTTACTTTATATTATCAATTTCTTACATTGTAAAAGACAACTTTGAGATTATTAAAAGTGTTTGAGAGAGGATTCTCCAAATTAAAAGGTTGAGTTATTCCCTTTGTTTCAAACTTATCAAAGATTAAATCTTTGTGGCGTTCCCCGCGAACTTATCAAGGAATTAGGCAATCCTTATAACATTCAACAATTCCAGTTCTTTCCTTCGCATAGTGAATTTCTTACATCGTGAGGTTTGAGTTGGAATCCTATCGTCTAATTTATTTATTGTTTCTAGTTTTAATTTGATTTAGATATTTCCTAGGTTTTTATTTTAGCTATTTCACTTTTTTGTCGAGATTCCCGATTAGGATCGAGTCATTTGAGGGGTCACTAAACTTCAAAACTTTTATGATTAGTCACTGAACTTTCCAAAAAGCAATATCATTCATCACTCGATGATGAATGTGAAAACTTTTGAAAAGTTCAGTAACTAATGAAAAAGCTTTTGAAGTGTAATGATTATTGGAAATCATTTGAAGTTTAGTGCTCAATGAGAAAACTTTTGAAGTTTAGTGACCAATCGAGTAATTAAATCCAATTTTATAAATCTTCATGTTTTCTAGTCCTTTTTTTTTTGTACTTATACCCTATAATTTCATTCTCTCTATTATCGCCAATCACAGAAAAATGAATAGCCTTTTTTTACCATAACGACAATGCGTTGAGTTTCTAAGATCAAATAAGCAAATCGGTAATAAAAAAAGGAGGTAAAACTAGGACAAACAAGATTGCTTCAATCTTTGCTTAAATTTGGGAGGCTTGCAAATAGGTAACTGGATTTGGTTTTTAGTTTAACAATTTGCTATAACATCAATTTTTTTTAAACTCTACTAGGTGTATGACAATTCCATGGGCTACTTCAGCTTTAGTCGTCTTTGATGTTAAAGAGGTTAGCAAACAATCTTATCGGTTACCTTGAGCTAAAAAAATTATTCTTTCCAAGTTTGACGATGCTAGAAAGATTAAAATTATGGGGTAGGAGGTACAAAAAAAGAAAGAAGAATACTAAAAAATATAAAGATTGATAAAATTGAGTTTAATTAAGAGATTGGTCACTAAACTTTGCAAAAATAATAATAATAATAATAATTATGAGTTCATCGAACTTCAAAAGTCTCCTAATTAATCACTAAACTTTACAAAATATAATATCATCCATCATCCAGTAAGTAACAAATTTGCATTTTGTAAAGTTCAGTAAGTAACGATGAAACTTTAGAAGTTCAGTGATCCCTTGGAAATATTTCGCAAAGTTTAGTTACTAATTAGGTAATTAATCTAAAATGCACATATTAATAGAAATTGCATACAGAGCCAATATGAAACTAGGAATGACAAAAACATTTGATCCAATTCGAACTCGACGAATACCCGCCCGCTCCAAATTAAGCCAAAATTTCCTAATCTGCGAGTTGGTGGAGCGAATAGAAAAAAAAAATCTAGATTCGTGGATCACCGGGGCATATATGGATCGAGGTTGATCCATTCCGTTTTCCCCATTTAATTTAAAATAAATAAAAATATTCAATTGAAAATGCTAACATAAACTTTAAAAATAAAAAAAATTAACATTTCGGGGCAAAAAAGGGATCAGGTGGTCAATCCGCCCCACCCTAAATTTGATCCGCTTGGATCCGTTTGAGAAATTGACTGATCATGGGACGAATATTGATCAGATTGAATTATCACGAGACGAAAAACGTATAACTCTGGCCTGCTTCTAAATTGGCATGTTGCCATTACCATATGAAACTCGTTCACACTTTACTAATCTGATTTAAACAACTTGAAGCTTAATTAAATAATTTCAAAAATTAAGAGTATTAAGGGTATTTAGAAAGCGTCCCAATTAATGTTATTAGGGGCAAAAATTAAGTTAAAATAGCCCTAAGAGTAGGAGAGCCAGATTAGTGCCCAATAAATGGTGCCCCTAATAATAAATAGGGGTTAATTAAGCACTAAAAACCCCTAATAATATATATGCCACGTAGGATTATTATTTGCTTAATTCTATTAGGGACATTTAATTAGATGCTCCAATTAAATTCAAAACAATAGGGATGCTTGTAAATGCCCCTATCATTAATTAAATCATAAATCAATATTAATTACAGAGACACTTCTTTGTGCCCCTAAAATGTTTAGATTTAATTAAATAAATACTAAATTCAACACCAATAATATATTATAAATAAAAATATTGAACATTAAATATAATTAAATATGGTTCCATTTGATTGTGAGGGTGAAATTTGGGTGAAAAGAAAACGAATTCCATGAAATTGAATTCATGGGAATTAGAAGTTTAATGTGTTTGATTGGTTTAATTTTTTAGATGGAAAAGTAGAGAAGTTTTCAAGTTTTGTTGTTTGATTGACATTATTTTTTATGGAAAATAAAGCAAAATTTTGCTATTTCAATCAATTTTTTTTATATTTTTCGTACATTTGTGTTTGATAATAATAATGTTAATTTCTAAAAAAAAATAAGTCAACTAAGAACAACAAAAATGACCAAACGAGGTTCCCACCAAAGTGCCAAGAAAATCAATTCCTTAAAATCAAGGAAAATAATAGATTTCGAGAAAAGTTGGAAAACGAATTCCATGAAAAATTTAGACAATCAAACGGTTCAAAAGTTGTAAAATGAAAATCATTTTCCATTTTTCATGGAAAATCGTTCATATCAAACACGGCCTATATTCAACAAAATAAAAATTGAGGAATATATAAAAATTTTAATACCAAATATAGAAATTTTAATCATATGTCAATCTGTCCCAAAGAGTGCATAATCAAACATCATACGAAATAAAAATGTAGACAACAATTAACAATAAGGTCATTAATTAATAACATCAAAATCTCTCCTAAAAAGTGCATAAGACAAACAATATAGGCTAACTATGATCATGTTGATTATTCGTGTGAACCGAAGGCATGAATTGTTGTATGAGGCTTGGATCATTGAGCATCCCTGTGAACTATCCACGAGGGTAAGGCACTGGTGGGTACAAGGGAGGATGATATGGTTGAGGATGATAGAACTGGGGTGATGAAGGATAACGATAAGGTAAAGGATGAGGATAAGATGAATAATGAAGAGAAGATGGAGTATGTTCTAAAGGTGAATGTTGTTGCGAGAGTGAATGATGCTGAGAGGAAGATCTTTGTTGGGTGGGTGACTGGTGAAACGGAGTCTTTGTCTAAAGAAATGCGTTGAGAAAGGGCAGATGTATAGAAGAGATAGTACTTTTTCAACTCTCTCAAAATCAAAATGGAATCTATTCCAAACATATATGCCATGGTTACTTACTTCGACAGGGTACAAATATCTAAATTGGATATTTTTAGATATTTTTCTCAGACCTATTGCCGATACTAAGTCTAAGTAGCAGTAAAAAATTTGTATCTATTTTTCATGATATTATGCATGGATCAGGTATATCATGGCGAATTCTTCAGAAAAAATGGTGTCTTCCACGATGGAATCTGATAAGTGAGATTTCGCGTAAATGTTTCCATAGTCTTCTTCTATCCGAACAAATGATTCATCGAACTAATGAGTCACCATTGATATCGACACATCTGAGATTTCCAAATGTTTTGGAGTTCCTCTATTCAATCCTTTTCCTTCTTCTTGTTGCTGGATATCTCATTCGTACACATCTTCTCTTTGTTTCCTGGGCCTCTAGTGAGTTATAGACAGAGTTCAAAAAGGCCAAATCTTTGATGATTCCATCATCTATGAATGAGTTGCGAAAACTTCTGGCTAGGTATCCTACATCTGAACCGAATTCTTTCTAGTTAAAGAATCTCTTTCTAGTTGCTTTGGAACAATTAGTAGATTCTCTCGAAGAAATATGGGGTTATGCTTCTAGAGGCAACATGCTTGGTCCCGCTTATGGGGTCAAATTAATACGTTCTAAGGAGAAATATTGGAATATCAATCTCATACCAAATTCCATCAATCGAATCATTGTTTCTAGAAATACGAGACATCTAAGTCATACAAGTAAAGAATGGAGAACTCCGTAACTCTGAATTCAAAGACTAATTTTGAGAAGCTGACCGGTATGTGAAGATAAAACCATATGACGTAACTCCTCTATCTCCTTCCGTCGCTTCTCATGAACCATTTGTTGTTGCTCGTTGACCATGTGTTGTCTATCATCTTCGCTTGCAAATCCAGAAAGCTAGACCCCCAAAGAAGCATAATATCATCTTCTATGTGATCTACAAATTGAAGATGTTGATTGAGTATGTTGTACCCAAGGTGCCTTGTTTGGTCTCACAGAGTCTCCATAACCACAAACTCTACTAGTTGTCTCAAAGCCCCTCACTTTTACATAAGCTTGCAACTTGAGTTCTTGAGTCTCCTTTCCATGGGTAGCAACTAGTTGTATTAACTCCTGCAATAACTTAGTTTACAAAATATATTTTATCTCTAAGTGTGTACTAGATAGTAATAAGAACTAAAAAAATATTGCCTAAGAAAATAAAAAGCTTACCCCCATTTGTTCAGATGCATCATCAATCCAACTTTTGTATTTGTCCTTTCTCTTGTGAACCAAATTAAATGCCTCGATAAGATCAGGTGTATGACCATGCTTTTCCTCCTATTCAAATCAAATATATTGAATAAAGCAAAGCGAGCATCTTCTATCCAAACAAAGATAAGCTCATAGATAAGCTATTTTTTATATCAGTAAGCTAATCATCAATTACAATTTCTAACACCAAGTGCACAAATTATTTATATAACATGTATAACACACAACACATTTAACAAAAAAAATCTTATCATTTACTTACAAATTCAGCTAGGTGTCGTACGAAGCTTTTGTCCCACATGTATGACTCATTTTGAGCTGCTTATGACTCTTAACATTCTTTTCAATATTTTTCTATTATTCACAAAACAATAAGCAATACTCAATCACAATTAGAATTCACAGAAAAGGGGAAAATCAAATAGAAAGAACAAGAGAAGATTAATTACTTTATTTTTAGGACAACTATCCCAATTATTTACCATTTCTTGCCTTTGTACACTATCCACACGACTATCTCCGCACATGAAATGCAATTGTAATCCAACATATGGAGTGTAATATTTTCTTTTCAACTCAACTCTGTTGTTTCTAACACTTCTGGATAATTTTTAATAGTGTATGTTGAATTTTTGGAATGTCAGGAATCTTTTCAGGATGCTAGTCAATAGTATCCTTGAAAAATAAAAAATATGTGTTATACTAGTTAATTTAATGATATAAATAATAGTTTAAAAGATTCAACATATCAATATCATTTTCCACTTTTTCTCCATATTAGGATTTTTGTGTGATCACCAATCTATATGAGAAAGAGGTAGAAAGTTGTAGGTTCTGGCGAAACTACCCAAGAACGTTGATAACTATGCATCTTTCGGGATAATACGTAGTCCATCCTTTGTGAACTTAGTCTTTTGCTTGCTTGATTTACCTTATTTAGGTTTGTCATGGCCATGCCCTTTTCTTCGTATTTTTCCTGTACATAATTAATGCAAAAAAAAAAAAAAAAATGGATAGCAAGGGATTAATATATAAAAAAACATGCATTAAAATAATAACTTAAGAAACATACCACTATTTTCAGAGCCATCGTTTCAATTTATGTCAGAATCTAAATTATTCTCATCCTCTGAAATAGAATACTCAGAACTACTCATCTAAATAATTAGAAATGTAAAAGATAATGTAGAATTATTCCATTAATTCAAAATAAATAAGAATTTTAATTGAAGACTAACAAACTTCAAATTAAGGCAATCATAACATTGCAAATATAGAATAAAAACAATAGGACCTACTCCAGCACATCAAAATCCAACCACAAATTTAAAAATTTTATCTAAATTTATATAAGAACTCCTCTATTCTATTTTATCATCACTTTCATTCGCATTCGCAATATCATTGTCATTGGAGTCATCATCTTCAAGTACGGAATCATTCATTATAGGTAACGGTAATTTTTTTGTTAACATATACACCATGAACATCAGTTCTAATTTGTACTTCTTCATTGTCTAGATTGGGGTCATCAAGATTTGTTGTGGCATAATAATCATCTATATTTACTCCACTGTCATCCTCCATTACATCATAGAAGTCTCTCGGCCTTTTTTTTTATTGCAACACTCCAATCTGGCTATTTTGGGTTTGCAACATAAAAAACTTGAATAGATTGTGATGCCACTATAAACTTATCATTATTTTGTGCGACTTGATCGAAATTCACCAAGTTGAAACTATTCTGGTCATTTCTCTTTCCAGGATTATTTATCCAGTCACACTCAAATAAAACAACTTTACCAGCTCGATCATCACTTTCTCCAGAAAAAATATAATAAAGCTCATAAACATTCTTCAAAACACCATAGTAGTCGACATTACCGATAATTGGATTACAATCTCTTACACTTGAGCAACTTGGGGTTTCAGTATTCACAAAGACGCCACAATTTTGATTTTTGTGTCTTTCATCTACTAATTTAATTCAAAACCTAAAACCATTAATAACATACTTCTTATACTGCCTCACTGTCCTATTTGGACCCATTGCTAATTGAAGTAAGTCTTTTGATATTGATGAGTCACCAGTGGCATGAAGATCATTTACCTAAAGCCTATATAACTTTGTGTCATTAAATTTCATGGACAAAATGAAAATAAGAATCACTATCCTGACTAGATTTTCAACAAAATAGGGTACTTACATGGTCTCTGAACCAAGTAGGGAATTCTTTATTTCTCAAAATCTTTACTTCTAGAATAGTTCTTCTTCGATGAATTATTCGTAGCTCTCCCAACCTTTTACTACACAAGTCAAAATAAGATAAATTAATTCTTAGTTTGAATCATTGAAAGTTAAATATATACTTGCTTGATATTAAACATAATGGTCTTACTCTTGAAAATGAGCTACTTCACTATAGTTGAATAAGACATGAGTGTGACATTGTTCCCAAACTTTTTTTTCCAAGTTCAATCTCCGTAAATTGTCCCAAATGATGACCCGAGTTTTCAAATGTTGATAGGCCTCCAATGACATCACGAGGCAAAGAGATAACAGCGTTACGACCACATCGAGTATGATGACTCTCAACTCCTTTTAGGTACATTGAACAAAATGATACACAATCTTATGCAAGATATCTACAACAATACTTCCTTCTGGATAACTCTTGTTGCGGATATCTTTTCAATGTTTGCAAATACTTTTGCATAATGTAACAATAAAAGGATTATTAAAAAATAAAAAAATAGAAATAATAAAAATGTGGTGAAGAAATATTTTATTACCTTTCAATGGGATACATCCAACGATATTGAACTGGTCCAGCAATGGTAGCCTCATCAGCTAAATGAATGATTAAATGAACAGATAAAGTGAATAAGGATGGTGGGAACATTTTCTCTATTTGACATAAGGCTAATATCACCCTTGAGTTTAGTTGGTTGAGCGATGTAATAGATTGTTTTTTACTACACAATCGTCTAAAGATTGTACACAACTCAAGCAACACAAGGGTGGCGAGACTAGGTAAAACTTGTCGAATTGCAAGTGGGAGCAATTGTTGCATAATTACATGATGGTCGTGACTTTTCAGACCTTGTGACTTTTTTTCCTTCACATCTACACAACGAGCAATATTACTCGAATATCTATCAAGAACATGCACCTTCAATAACACTTTGCATAACAACATTTTTTTTCTTTGGTCATGAAGTATATTGTTGGAGGTATGTATGTTAAATTTTCTTCACGAATAGGCTGGAGTGCTTTTCTTATTTTCAAAATTTACAAGTCGGCTAGAGCTTCAAATCCATTTTTTCCCTTTTTTGAGATACCAAGTAATGTAACTAAAATATTCTCACTTACATTTTTCTGCAAATGCATCACATCAATATTATCTTGTATCAAAGGATGTTGTCAATAAGGTAAAATGAAAAATATAATTTTCTTCTTCCATGGTCCAGTAACTTTCGATTCTCTTGTGGCATTAGAAGTCCTTCACTTTTTTTTCCAATAACAGGCTCTGTAGTCGGTGTTTTACCAAATGTGAATCTCAAATTGGATAAGAGTCCGTTTGACAGTGATGATGGAATTAGGGTGAAAAGGAATTGAATTCCTGGGAATTCATTTTGCTACCAATTAGAAGTTTAATGTATTTGATTGATTTAATTTTTAAGGTGAAAAAGTAGTGAGTTTTCCAAATTTTTTTGTTTGATTGATATTATTTTTCGTGGCAAATAAGGCAAAATGTAACTATTTTAATCATTTTTTATTTTCTCACATATTTGTACTTGATAATAATAATGTTAATTTTTGAAAATAAATCAATTAACAACAACAAAAATGATCAAACGAGGCGTTTATGATTTTCCATGTAAAGGTGGAAACCATTATCATCTCTTGGCTAAGAATTTGCTTACCTTGAAAACAAGGAATTGCACCAATGCCCATAAAATTAACCAAATAAATTCCTAGCCAAATTTATGTTATCAAACAACATTAAAGTTGGAAAGTTGAAAAACAAATTCTTATTCCTCGGCAAATGTTGCCTATCAAACACTACTTAACATTCTTAAACACTCTATTCTAGATAACGGATTGGGTACTAGATCTTTCTAATGTTTTCCATTATACGAGTTTAAATCTTTTCAAGACCTATGTATGATGGGTAAAAATCTTCGATGACCTAAATAACCTTGCCTTTTACAATTGGATAATAGCACTGAACGTGTTTGGTGATTACAATGCAGACATGCAAGCTTTCCCGATGTACTCCATCCAAATAGGTTATCATATGCAGGTAAGTCATTAATAGTCCACAAAACAGTTGCCCTTATATTGAATGTTTGATTATAGCACACATCATACATACTAATGTCTACCTTCTACAACTATTTTAACTCAATCATCAATGGTTGCGTATACACGTCAATGTCATTTCCCAGTTCACAAGGTCCTCGAATTAACAAAGACGTAAACAAATGAGGCTGCTTCATAGACATCCACGGAGGCAGATTATAAATTGAGATTATGACAGGCCAAGTACTATGTTTACTACTCATGTTTGAAAACGGATTGAGCCCATCACATGCAAGTACTAAATGTCCATTTGGAATTTGTGAAGAAAAATCAAGGTATGAAGAATCTAAATGTTTCCAAGCTAGAGAATTAGCTGGATGCCTCATGAATCCATCATTAGAACAACTAGTTGAATGCCATCTCATATATTCTACTATATACTTTGACATATACAACCTCTTCAATCTAGGTATTAGTGGAAAATAACACAGTACCTTAGCTGATACTTGCTTACTTAAACCGTCGTCGCCTTTATCGACTTTGTATCTTGAAAGCACCACAACAACAGCACACATTCATTTGCAATGTATCTTTCTAGGATTACATGCAGTCATTAGGGCAAGCATTGATCTTTTCATAACTGAGACCCAAATCATCAATAATTTTTTTGGCTTGCATAGTTGACTTTAGAATACAATCTCCTTAAGGTGACATATCTTTAAATGCCTCCAGAAACATCGAGAAAGTTGTATTGGCCACATTTCCCAAACACTCGATATGGTACAATTTCACAATTGCATCCAATTTCTTGTACTTACTACCAGAATATAGCTCCTTATTGGATTCACCCAGCAACTTGTAAAAACATTCTTCCTCAGGAGACCTTAAAAAATAGGAGGCTGACTTGATGAACTAACACTTTGTCCCATCAAGTGTTACACAAATGTTTCATTGAGGAATTCATGCGTTTCACCTCCCCCTTCATTATTAATATCGATTTGCATATTATCAAACAAATCAATATAAGGCTCATCTTCGTTAGCCTGATCTATATATGGTTCTCCATGATGTGTCCAACGAGCCGTCATATAAAGGGGATTCATTCAATGCCAAAGAATATGACCTCCAACGGTAATTCTATCATTGAAATAACAGTTGCAACATTTCTTACAAGGACATATGATCTTATCTTTTCAAGCAGACTTGGAAAAATCCTAACTAAAAAAAATAATTCCAACTTATATCTATATTCATCTGATATATGATCTAGGTTTACCCAACTTTTATCCATTGTTTTATGTATTGCAAAAAACAAAACATAACGCATTAACTTTAACATCTTTGTTTTTCTTTCCCATCACACATTTTTAGAATATACGTGTTTAGATGTAAAATGAAGACCCTACATAATTATCAAAGGACAAAAAGAAAGAAGTATTTGAACGGCATAACATTCACAACTCTCAATAACCATATAAGAAAATCACTTTCTTTATCACAAACATGTACAGAAATGTACATAAAATAGAAAACAAATATATATAGACATAATAGCAAACATCTTTCTCCATCCAACTTACCAATCAAACAGAAATAAGTAGAAGGATGAATATTGAAAAATAAATAATGACTTTTTTTTGTACCTTCAACAGTAACTACTATGCGACCAAAACCAATAGCCCTTTGAAAATTCAACAGACGCCTACAAAACAAATAAAAAAAATCATTCTCTTCTTATAAATTAATGTCTAGATCAAAATAATTATCAATTATTGTTTGAGAAATGTTTGAGATTAAGTTTTAAATAACAAATAAGTTGAAAACCATTAAAAATGTAAATTATATTTGACTAGTAGACAAATAAGCAATAAAGCTAGTAAATAAGTTATCAATATGCTTTTTCCATTCCACGAATTAATAAATCAAGTTTCATATAGGAAGTGTAAAGCACATGCGAATATATCTCCAAGAAAGGCATTAATTATGGGATTAAGTATAATTTTGTTGTCAAAGACTATTTTCAGATGTTCTATATATCAATGAAATCAAACAATTCATTCTATATTGTGTATTAATCGACCACATATTATACCAGCCACACATATTATGATCTCAGAGGTACTATTGAAATTTAGTGATAAGTGAACAAAACATCATCAAAACTCTGAACAAAACATCATCAAAACTACCATCAACAACTTCTTCACTAATCCTAAATATTGATTTGGTGAAAGTTATGAGTTTTTTGAGCTAATTCTTTAAAAAGCAATTATTGCATACGACTTGATCCAATCTTGGATTGGAAACAACAAACTAGAATAATTTTTTTCAACATTCAAATACATTGTATCCGTGGATTTAAAAAAATAAAAAAAAATCCACATCCCCATAATATTAGACATCTCCCAGCACTTAAATTCAAGGAACTAAAAATCCAATTTTTTTATGCACAGCCATATTTCTTCGATGAATCTAATATATATGTAGGACTTTGAAATACATATAATATATATAAGAAGAACAATGGTCTTTCAAAATAACAGCTTGTGCTTTCCTCCCAAACACTAAAAAAAATCATAAAAAATAAATATTGTAGTTACCTGAGGTGTATTGTGGTTTTTTACGCCCTAAACTTCTTCGTAATGAATGAAATGTGGCAGAGACTGTGGTTTGGTGGAGATAGTACGGAGGTGGATATTGACGATGGTTCGATGGAGGGCGAGGAAGGGATTCGAGAGGCTGATTTTTCCCAGCCCTAGCCGCCCCATCTCCTTCTTTCTCCTCTAAGTTGTCCAGTAAAGCTTCAAAAAATCCACCTTTTTCTACCTCACATCACTCGGTTCTTCATCAACCAGTGAATCCACCATTCTTTCCATTTCCTGTTTTTCCTCAAACTGATTTTTTTCCACAGCAGTCTTGGCTAGCCACCACCCTATTTCTCCTAGCCTTACGGACTCCTCTCCTTCTCTTTCACTATGTCTACCGAAGGGGATTTCATTGGAACCACACCAATCGTAAAAGCTGATCAATCAATCAACCAACTGAACAAACACCTGCTCCACTAAATTCAGCACCCATTCAAATAAATGCCTCTACACATATTCCTTTGCAACTCACTCATACAAATTATTTTTCTTGGAAGCTGCAATTTATAGCTTTATTTTACAACCTCAATCTACTTCACTTTCTGGATGGAACCTCAACTTCTCCACCGGAAACGGTTACTACCAATGGTTCTTGTACTCTAAATTCGGCTTATATATCATGGACGCGTCAAGATCAATTGACTCTTCATGTTGTTGTTGCCTCCCTAATAGAAGGTGCTATTCCTCTTATTTCTACAGTCACTACATCACATGAAGCTTGGACACGACTAAATCGTATATTTTCTAAACGATCATAGTCGTATATTATTCACTTGAAGGATAGACTCACTAATCTCAACAAAGGAACTCAACCAATTTCTGAATTCTTTCTCCAAATCAAAGCCTTGTTTGATGAACTCTCCTCTCTTGGTGTTACGCTATATGATGATGATCTTCTTATATATTGCACAGGAGGATTGGGTGCTTTCCACATAGAGGTAATTGCAGCTCTCAAAACTAGGGATACTCCAATAACCTTTAAGGAATTATATGACAAATTAATTGATCATAAAACTTTCCTCAAAGATGACGAAAACCAAAATGTATCTCAAAATCCTTCCTTGAACTACACCAACAATACTCCCTCCAACAACCAGCATCACACCAACAACTGACATTCATACCAGCCTAACCCTAATCCCGCTGCTAGAACTCTTCTAGCTCCATGGCCACCAACACACTATAATCCTAAATCTAACCCTCGTGATGAGTCTTCTGTGACCTGTCAATACTATAGAGGTAAAGCACACACAACTTTTTCCTGTTGGGAATTATTTCCCCATCTACGTCCCAACAAACTGAAGGTTCATCGAGCTAGAGTTTCCTCTTCTACCACAAACAATTGGTTATTGGATTCTGGTACCTCTCATCATATTGCTTCTCAACTTTGAGACTTCTCTCTTCACCATCCATGTGAAGGTCCCGATGATGTGGTCTTTGGTAGTGGTAATACTCTTTCTATCCGTCACACAGGTTCTGCTCATCTCTCTCTAAATTTCAATTTATCTAATATTCTTATTGTGCCTTGCTTAAATCGAAAATTAATATCTGCTGCACAATTTTGCAAACAAAACTCAACTTCTATTGAATTCTTTCTTTCTTACTTTGTTGTGAAGGATCTCGACTCCAAGAAAATTCTACTCCATGGCCAGGAAATCAATGATTTGTATGTATGACCTTCTACATTCTCTCAATCACCGTCTGTTCGCTCAAAATAGTGTATCGCAAGCGCACGGGTCGCGTACAAGTAATAAAGTGGACTTTTTTAGTCCGGATTGTCGATCCCACGAGGAATGTATACTCTAAATTATATAACTTTAATTAATTTAATTCTAACAACAAAGAGAAACACACAATTAAAAAGATGAATTTTTGGAAATTCTAAATTAAAGAAACTAATTTTAAACCAAATTAAAATAAGAAAAATGAAAGATAAAATAGTTGGGATTCATGATTTCACTTAACTCTCGCTTAAGTAATTTTTCAACACATGCAAATTAATAAATTACTCATTTACAATGTTAGACCCAATTTTCCAAGCTTAGCTAATTACTTCTCTCGAGTGAAATCAACCATAATCAATTGGTCTAACCTACTATATCTCTATGTCGATTAAGGCCCAATCAATTGCATTAACTCTTTGTGAAAATAGCTCAATGGATCATCTAGGATTTAAGGTATATCTCTATCATTAACAAGAACCTAGAGCATTTGTTATTTGGTCTAAAATGCACAATATCTCTCGATTATCATACACTTCACAAAACATATATTTGGTGATCAATCTAACACATGGAATAATCTCAATAACAAACACACATGAAATAAGCTCAAAATTAATAAACAAACATTAAAATTACTTAAACTAAGTTAAGCTACATCAATCATCCCAACATAAAATAACTAGTCCATTATATAAATATTGCACAAAAGTTGAGGTTTACGAAAATACATCACAAAATATAGAAATCAAAGATTAAAAATACAAGATAATGAAATAAATCACTTCACTTGATTTTTGCCCCAAAATTCCTTGAACTTTGTTCTGAATCTTCACCTCACTTCTTGCTTCCTTGCTCCAAATGGTTGCGAGTAACTTAGAAACAAAAATAATCTACAAACTAAATTACAAACAAAACAAAAACAAAGAAAAGAAAAGAAAAGAAAAGAAGAAGAAGAGAAGAGAGAAAAGGGGGCTAGGGTTTGTGTTAAGAAAATGGGGATAGATAGAATGAAGAGAGAAGTGGGGTATATATACCCCCAAAAATCTGACCTAAAAAAGGTCCAAAAACGCACCTCATACGATCCAAACACGCCCTTAACTCAAAATAAAAAAAACAGAAAATAAAATCGGAACTGGGTCAGCAGTCAGCCACGCGATCGTGTGGCTGAATGCATAGCGATCGCGTGGTTAGGCTGCAGACTCTCGGGTTGATTTGTGGCCTGATCTCGCGAGCGCGACCTGTGCTTAACCACGCGATCGCGTGGTTCAGCTGAGTCAGTGTTTGTGGTCTGTCCTTCAATTAATTGCCATCCAGGTCCTCCAACTTTTGGTCTTCTTCAATTTAGTCCTCGAATTTTGGCTTTTATTACAAGTATGCCCCTGAAATATTTGCATCTTTAGTCCTCCAACTTTCTGAGATGTTGCACTTAAGTCCCCAAACTTTTGATTTCTTTCGATTAGGTCCTTGGACATCAAATTTGCTCCTCTTTTAGCCCGATTTCACTCCAATCTTGTCCATTTGCTTTCCAATTGAGGTTGTACCTAATTGTACAAGATAAACGCAATATATAAGTAGATATTTGCTCAATTTGTCAATTAAATTGTTTATTTAAAAGCACAATAAGTGTGTAAAACGCACACTTATCACCGTCTCACATGATACAATCTATCTCCATGGTCTCTTCAACTCTTTAGCATGGCCGCCTTGGACATCACTCCCTCAAGACTACTCAACTTCTCCTCCGGTCAGGTTTACTGCAGTCTAGCTTCACCTTACCTTCAAATTTTTATTTTCGTTCTAATTAATGTAATAAGAGCCACAAGCTCCCATTTAATACTTCTAGTCTTAAGACGCAAAGGCCTTTAGAAATTCGTTTCACAGATGTATGGGGACCTAGTCCGATCAATTCAATTGATGGTTTTTGTTACTATGTTATTTTTGTTGACCATTTTACAAGATTTATATGGTTCTTCCAATGCACTTAAAATCTGACGTTTTCTCTATTTTCTCTAAATTCAAATTGCAAGTTGAAAATCAATTCCACACAAAAATAAAAATTGTCTACTCAGATGGTGCCAGTAAGTTCCAAGCTCTTAGCCCCATCTTCAATTCATCAGAAATTCAACACTTAGTAACTCCCCATTACACCCCTAAACATAATGGCTTTGCTGAACATCGACACAGGCACATTGTTGAAACTAGCCTAACCCTACATCATCAAGCATTTCTTGTAACGCCCCGAATTCCATGAAACTCGGGACGCCACTTCGTCCTTTAAAATTTACTTTATAACGGAAAATAAATTTTATTTCAAAACGTCACATTCATTATTCGAAACCTTCAGTGGAAATTTGATTAATTTAAATATAGAACAATTCATAAAACTTGTGTCTCAATTATTTAAATGAAATTAATGATAAATAATTTAACGAGTAACATTCATAAAATTGTCTAATAACATCATCATTTATTAAAAAAAATTTTTTGCCAACACTGCCCTTTCATTCGCCGCCATCTCCGAGATCTGCAAAAACTGTTAAAAATGGAATGAGCATCTCGAAAGAAATACTCAGTAGACTCGCGCACAATAATCATTTAACATCATAAATTAAAACACATAATCATGATATTCAAGTCTCAGGTGTCTAACGATCACCAGTATTCTCATGAACATACAAGTTCAAGTCTCATGCATTTAAGCAAGTAAATTCTCGTAACATAGTCTCATGCTTAGAAAGCAAGTAATTCTCATGAACACAATCATACATGCTAAACTTATAATCTAAATAATTATTGATGCCCACTTTTGAAAAACATAAATTTGTGAATAAGAGTCTACCTAAATCACGAGTTTGAAAGTTGAGCAAGAAAGTTCATGTTGTTCTTCTAAATGTCCAAGCGCCTCGTCTAGCCAATATATAAAATAAACCTTAAAGTGGTATTTGGAAATCAAATATTTTTGAAACAAAAGAGTTTTAAAATAAGAAAATAAAAGTTTAGGGATTAAATTAAAAATCAAACATAGTTGGGATTTATAAATATATAGATATCGTTTTTAAATCAATATGGAAAAAATTAAAAAGTCTTTAAAATATGGGGGCTTAAATAATAACTTTTGAAATTTAGGGCTAAAGATATATCTTTTTAAATCAATAAGGACTAAAATAAGTAACTTTTTAAAAAAACGTGAGCTGAACTTAAAACATTTTAAACATTTAAGGGTTGACTTAAAGAGAATCTAAAATTTCAGGGTTTAAAATAATGACTTTTGAAACATAAAGAAAGATTTAAAATGTTTATAACTGTAGGGACTGAAATAAATAAGTTTGATACTTTGAGGACTAAAAGGTAAATCTTTAAAAATTTAAAATATAATATCAGATTCTTTACTCTCTCTCCCTCACCATTCTCTCTCTCACTTCACGCAACAACAGAGGAGAAAAAATGGCGATCCGGCGACATCAACCTCTTCACGTCGGTGGTCACCAGCGTTTAAGCCACGATAACACCGCCGTTCAGTGGCGGTGACGTGGTTTGAAGGAAGAGAAAGAAAATTTTTGATTTTGGGTGTGAAACCGAGGCACTGGAGGTCGGGGTTTTGGGGTTCTCCGACGATTTTAGCGGCGAACGGGGCGGCGGCCGAGGTAAGTCTTTGGCTTGGCTTATTCTGGGTTTTGGGTGGTTGTGATTTGAGGTCAAAATGGGAAAAATCTGAAAAATGGCAGTGGTTCGATTTGGTGGTGTTGTGGTGGAATTGCTCAATCTTGGAGGTGATGACGGTTGTTTCGTGCGATGAATTAAGGACTTGGTTTAGCAGTTAGTTTGATTAGTGTTCAAGGAAATCAGTCTGGAGGTTGGCCTGTATGGGTAGTGGCAGTGGTGATGTGGTTGAACATGGCGGTGGTGGTGGTTGTGGTGCTTGACTGGATTTATACAGTAGGCGGTAGAGATGATGATGCATAGGTTTTTGTGGGTGTGGTTACGGGCTGCAACAGATCTTGGGTGTAGGCGGTGGTCGAGGTGATGATGATGATGATGATTCAAATGATGGTGAAATGGTGGATTGGAATTGTGGTTGCTTGGCTATGGCAGTGGCTGATTTGGTGTTTCCATTGGTGATGCTAGTTGGCTATAGAGGTTGGTGGTGATGGTTGATTGCGGTGTTTAACAGTGGTGATTTGGAGTTGGTGCATGAAGATGGTTTGCAGAAATGTGGTTTGGCTAAGGTTCTGAATTGTGGCAATGGGCAGGGGCTCGGTGGTGTGAATAGTGAGTTATAGGCTGGTTTTGATACAGTTTTTGGTAAGCTAATTAAATCAATAATTGGGAGGGATTCAAGGGAAAATTTGAACAATTGATTCAATTATACAAGGGGAGATGACATGGATTGAGGGAAGGTGATGGGGGAAAAAAATGTGCTTAATATGAAAAATAGAAGTTGGGGAGGAATTTTTTTTTGGGGAATTAACAATCATCCATGAATGTGTAGAGCTTGATACTTGGAAGAGGAAAATTTATAGGAAGAAAGAAAAGAAAATGTGAAGTGGAAGATTGTAGTAATAATTGGGCTTAAGGAATGATCATGGGAAATATAGAGCTTGTTAAGAAATGTGATTGAATGGAGTTGTCAATTTGAATGAGTTTTGCAAATTAATTATGTAAGGGGGAACACAATTTGAGTAGGAGAGAAATATTGAATTTGATTGACTTAAATTGAGAAATTATAAAATTGGGAGAAATTATAGGAAACATGCAAGAATAAAATTTGATTGAGGGAGTTGAGGGAGAGAGTTAAGGATTGTAGAACTGGTATGGACGTGTAGGGAGGTAAAATTTTGGAAAATAAGAATTTGTTGTAAAGTGGAAAAAGAAATGTGGGGAATAGATGACTAGGTGAATGGTCGTTTCTAAATTGGGATTAAAGAGAAATTAAATTAGTTTAAATTGGACAAGATATTAGAATTTGAAAATTTTGAACTAAGAAATAATAATTTGAGATTTTAAAAATAATTTAAAATTGGAGATTTAGCTAGAATTGGAAGTTTGAACATAAAATAGATAATGACATTGGGACATTTTTAAATTGAAATCGGAATTGGACTAACATTTTTAAATGATTTTAATTTCACTTAAAATGGCTAGGCGCACACGAGTTTTAAAAATAAATGGGCAAAGTCGTAGCAACACGTTTTTTAAAGATAATATTTATTCAAAATCAATCACGAAAATTCTCGGTCGCTACAATCCTACCTCCTTAAAATAATTTCGTCCTTGAAATTTAAATTTTCTTGATCTAAAATACTTGGGTACTTCAAAATTTCTTCTTTCTTAAAATCTTAAAATAATTAATATGACTAGACGAGAGCGCTAGTTTTGAATAATAACCGTTAAGGTTGGAGAGTCGTAGCGACAAGTTTGATAAAACAAGTCTTTTAAGTTTGAAAATTTCTCGATCGCTACATTTCTCCCCACTCCCTACTAGTCCTTCGCCTTCCAAACCGCTGTCTATTTAATAAACCGCCTCCCAACCTCAACTCTAGGACATGATAGTCCATTCTTTGCTCTCTTTAAACGCAAACTTTCCTACTTACATCTTAGACAATTTGGTTGTTTATGCTACCCGTGGCTTTGGCCATATTCTACCAATAAACTTGAGGTTCGTTCAAATTATTGTATATTCCTTGGGTATGACACAAGACACCATTCTTACTTATGTCAAGAATTACACTATAAAAAAATCTTCACCTCTCGACTTGTCAAATTTGTTGAACATATATTTCCCCATTCCTCCAACACAAATTCTTCATCTTCTTAATACAATATTGATACCTTCTCATCAATTCTAGAATCCTACCCTCTTCCTTTACCAACCTTGGATATTCTGTATTCCTCTTAGCTCTATCATCATTCCTCGACAGCCTCACAATCTGTCGAGGACAATACTTCTTCGGTAGATTCAGTTGCTGCCAAACCTAGCCTTGGTTCGACAGTTTCTACCTCTGCTGAACCCATTTTTGGTTTGACATAATCCTCCTCTGCCGAACCACGTTTGCACCCAGCAAACAGTAGGGCCTTCGAACCTACACTTGGTTTGGCAACACCTTGTTCTATCGAACCCGACCTCGATCCATCAAGTAGCAACACTGCTTAATCGCTTCAACCATCATCCGAACTCGGACCTCTAATTCTCTAACCCTCCTTCAATCCTCATCCTATGATAACTTGTGCCAAGAACAATATTTTTCGTCCAAAACAATTAAACAACACTTATTCCTAACATCCTCTTCTCGAGTCTATTTAACTAACTTGTGTAACTTAAGCCTTAAAATCTTTAAACTGGCGTAATGCCATGGCAAAAAAACTTAATGCCTTGGCAAAAAAACTTAATTCCTTGATGACTAATCAAACATGGAATCTTGTTCCTCCTCTACCCAATGTCTAACCAGTTGGCTGTAAATGAGTTTTCCGTATCAAAAGAAATTCGTATGACACTATTTCGCTCTACAAAGCAAGACTTGTGGCCAAAGGATTTCATCAAAGACCTGGGATCGACTTCCATGAGACTTTCATCCCTGTGCTTAAAACAACTACCATTAGAGTCTTTCTTACCCTTGCTCTTCACTACAACTGGTCGGTATATCAACTTGACGTCAACAATGCCTTTCTTCAAGGCATGTTGATTGAAACTGTCTACATGTCCCAGCCACCTGGCTTTCCTGATTCCCAATTTCCATCTCATTTGTGTCGACTCAATAAAGCCATTTACGCTCTTAAGTAGGCTCCTCGAGCCTTGTACACAGAACTTAAGACCTTCCTTCTAAATTATGGTTTTCATAATTCAAACAGTGATCCATCCATATTCCTTTATTCTTCCAACAACACTACTATATACTTCCTTGTATATGTAGATGACCTTCTCGTCACTAGAGATCGAGCAAGTGCCATTCAATCATTCTTAAATGTTCTTTCCTCTTGCTTCTCAGTAAAAAGACCTAGGCGCCCTCCACTACTTTCTTGGTGTTGAAGTCATTTGCACTTCTTTCATTTTCTTGAATCAAGATAAGTATATCTCTGATCTTCTTACAAGAGTCAACATGACTAATTCTAAAACATTATCAACCCCTATTTCCAACTCATCCACTCTTCGAATGAGTGATGGTTCTACCTCTGCGGATGCCACAACACCAACAGGATGTCGGAGCTCTTCAATACCCATCACTCACTCGACCTAACATTTGCTTTGTCATAAATAAACTATCTCCATTCATGAGTTCTCCATTTGAGATTCATTGGACAGCAATCAAACGCATTCTACAATATCTCAAAAAAACCATTCACCGTGGTCTTATACTTCGCAAATCCTCTATCCTTTCATTGTCAGGATTCACAGATTTAGATTGGGCTGGGAATATTGATGATCATTCCTCTACATCTTCCTACATTCTTTATCATGGATCTTCCTCAATCTCTTGGTGTTCAAAGAAACAACAAACCATTGCACTTTTCTCCACTGAAGCCAAGTATAGAGCACTTGCCTCTTGCTCCTCCGAACTCATATGGATTTGTAATCTTCAATCTGAATTTCACATCTCTCTTCCCTCAACTCCCATTATATACTGTGACATCCTCGGTGCCACATATCTATCTCATAATCCTGTGTTTCATTCCCGTATGAAACATATTGCCATTGATTATCACTTTGTTCGCACACACATTTCCAATGGTTCATTTCATATCTCTTATATTCCTACCCAAGACCAACTTGCAGGCATCCTCACAAAGTCATTACCAACTTCCAAGTTTGAACAATTGAGGTCTAATATTGGCATCTCCAATGGATCCTCCAACAAAGATAATTCATATCCAACAAAGATAATTCATATCCTTCAAGATCATGATCACCACAATATTGTTGTGATCTTTTATTATCTTGTAATATTTTATTATTAGATAGAATTTCAATTATTCTTGTTTCCTAGTATAAGTGAATCACGTGTACTATAAATCATTGTATTATTCATTAATGAAATCAAGTTTTCCATTCAACCACAAATTATCTTCATAAAGCAGTTCCCCCTTCAAAAACCTAAAAAGTATTTTGAGAACAATATTATTTGTTAATCTATAGATATTTATTCTTAATCACAAATTTTTAGGCAAATTAAGTCATTTTGCTATTTTTATTTTTATTTTACACAAATTATGTTGTCACATTATTTTAGCAATGTATTTACCTAAGGAATTTCATCAACAAATATATTGCATAGGAAAATCTGTCAGTAATTTAATTTTATTGTTTCAAAAAAATAAGAAATGAAAGTATTTTTTATTTTATTTTTTTATTTTGTGAAAAAATTTCGTAGGAGAATATTCATGGTTGATGGCACATATTCTAGTATTAAAAAATAAAATATTTTTCGATATAAAAAAGTCCTTAATTACAAGAATTGGAGGTGGTTTTAATGACTTATGTTTAAAGGTTTTTTTTTCCCCTTAAAATGAAATAACAAATTTGTGTTATTTAGAGGCCTTTTTTTGCCCCTAGTTATAAGAAATGCCACGTAGACAAATTGTTGGTGCCAATTTTCCCTCTCGTATGAGAAAAATTTTCGAAAAATATTAGGAGCATTTTTATCTGCCCTAATTAATATTAGTAGATGTCAAATATATTTCTGCTCCTAATTAATTTTAGGGAAAATAATAGGGACATTTTTATCCGTCCTAATTAATGTTAATAGAGACCAAACATATTTTTGACCCTAATTAATTATTAATAGGGGGCATATTACTTATTTTGCCTCTAGTTTGGTGCCCCTAATATTCTCAATTTTAGTAGTCCCCTCAAAAGTGTAATGTCCTCAAACCTTAGGTCATTAAGCAGGGAACCACATGCACGTTCAACTAAAAATAAAATTATATATTACCCAAACTCTGGTCAATTTGGGGCAAAACTTGTTACATCCTCCACCAATTCCCAGGATAGGAGCGATGGGGACGCCTAAGGTTGGCTCTCAACCTTTATAAAAATAAAAAAAAAGATTATTGAAGTTAGATTGCAAGAGAAGTGAAGTTCCTCATAAAAAACGGCTAGAACATCATATCATACTACATATAAAAGTAAGGTAGTTTCTAAAAATAATTTCCCACCCATTTTTCTATTTCTATAAATAGTAAGGTCCCATATAGAATTAAATAGTGTGAATGCAAAATTGATGTAGGTCAAATGTGAATGCAAAATCTGGATAAATGTGAACGCATTTATATGTGAACGCATTTATTGCATTATATATATATATATATATATATATATATATATATATATATATATATATATATATTTATTTATTTATTTAATTATTTTATTTATTTATTTTTTCTTCTTAATATTATAATTTCTATGTATAGCCATCGATATAAAAATTGTGTTTTAGTTATTAATTGTCAAATCATTTGTTATCTTTAATATCAAAAATCATATTTTATGAAATATATATGTAGTTGAAAAAATGTGCTACTTATAAATAATTTATAGAAAAATTTATTGAACAAAGACTAATATTGAATAACTAATGCTTTGATTTCTTTTTAGTTAATAATATCAATAGAATCATTAATATTTTTAATCATTCTTAATTTTAATAAATTTTTAAAGCTTATAGTGTGTAAGATTATTTGTATAATTTTGTAATCTCCAACTTTAATCGGTTGTCTGTTATGATAATTACAAGATTTTCAAATTATTATTTTACTATTTGACTTTGAATTTTTTAGAATTGTTTTTGTGATATAGTGATTTTTTTAGAATGTATAATTAAAAAGTAGTATAAAAAATTGTAAAATATAATTTTTTAAAGAATGTGTGATTGAAAATGAATTTTCAAAAAAATTGATTCTTGAAAAATTAATTTCATATGAGTAAGTGATAAAGTATTATGTGAGTATTATGTCTTGTGGATTAAACAATCGTGCCGCTTTTATGAATCGAGATACATAGATGATTTCTTAGTAAATAAAGTTAAATATATTTACGATAAACATTCGTTAAAATTTAATCAAAACTAACATTTCCTGTTGCTTAATTTCCTACATTTATATAAATATATGATCACATCTGTTTAATTTGTACTATTAAAATAAATATGAAATAAAATATTTATTTAATAAATTTAAATATCAAATATTGTAATAAGATAGTACAAATTCTAATAGTACTATTCGAATAGTGATAAATTATTTGTGATAATTTAGAAATTATATTTTGAAAAGATTAATTACATTAATAATCATTAAAATTGAATAATTATGCAAATGAGTTATGCAAATGGTCATTGAAGTATTTTTTTTTTTTTTTAAGTTGTTAGTTATTTAAGTTCTTAAGTATTACAATTGTGGTAACATAGTAAAAACAAAAAAAAAACAAAAACAAAAACAAAAATTGCCCCTATAATTTACATATAAATTTAAAAAAATCATACTTTTTAACAACTCATTGTACCAAAATTTACTGTTACGAACTATATTACTTGAAATAATGAGTCTCAAACAAGTGCTTAAGTATATATTCTCCACAAAATCATTATTATTAAACTCATTTTGTAGATAATGAGGGCTCAAATAAGGACTAAATATGCTCAAGAAAGAAAAATATAATATATAAAGAGAGAGCACTTCCCAAAAACAGGTATTGATCTATTTTCCTGTCTAAAACAAATTTTCTATTTTATTATTATTTATTTTGGACAAAACTCATATTTAAATTAATCGAAATGAATGCAGATTTTTAAATAGCTGCAATTTTTAGGTCCCAAGGTTTCTTGGTCCGTCTTCCCCTCTTGAAAATCAATTATATTTTTTTTAAATTCGTAAAAATAAAAAAATAAAACTTTGTCAATATCACATAAATATTTTTATTTAAAAATGAAAAATGAAAGATAATGAAATAAGAACGTTTATTAATCTATTTTTCTTTTTCTTTTCATTTTCGTTTTAATAAAAATTTAAGCGTATATCACAGATATATCTATTTTTTCTATTTATTACAAATTCTATTTAAATGTAGTTTTTCTTTTCCATTTGAAGTTTTAAATCAATTCAAATTACAATATTTAAAGAAATTCCTGGAACGATAAATATACGAATCGTAAAAAAAAATTAAAAAATAATTAAGGTATGTTTAATGTACCTTTGCAATTAATTGTCTTCATTCATTTCTTATTTTTAATTAAATATTCATTTCATATGTTAAAATATAAATTTGATATATGTAGATAATAAATGATCGTGTATCGCACGGGTGTAACACTAGTTCAAAATTTAAAAGAAAGGAAGGTGAACTAAAATCGTATCACTTCTTTTTCCTTCCAATAAATAAACCCTATTAAGTGCCTTAATGACCAAAAACCATTTTCAATCAGCCAAAAAGTACTGGCAAATGAGATTTTTTATAATAGCAGCACGTAAATCATGGGCTTTTCTTGTTTTTTATTTTAAGTCAAAATTGTTATTATGTGGAGTGGAGGATGTTAACTGCCAAAATCAAGTTTCACATCAAGAGTGACACAATATGTTAGTTTTCAAGTTTATACAAAATAAATTATATTAGCTAAGACAAGCATGACTGCTTAGTGTTTCCCTTCCCTTACCCCCACCCCACCAAAAAAAATAATAATAAATAAATATTGAAATAACTACTTACCTAATCGAGGAATAAGAAGCTACACACAAATCACATTACACGACTTTAAATTAGTGGGAAAAATGAGTCATTTCTGTGTACTTAACATAACAAATTAAATTAATATAACATAAGAAAAGAGTTAGAAAGTAAGCATTAAGGAGTCACATTAAAGACGTTATCCTAAAGTAATGTTGTCTTCTTTTTGTGCGTGTATTTTCAACACTAGATGACTCCAAGATAAAATTCACCTATATGAATCTAATATGAATGTATTGAAAGTCATCTTTCAAGTTTATGTTCAAACCAAGAAAAATACTCCATTTTATAGTAAAAAAAATAATAATAATAACCCCACAATAATGAAAAATTAATCCACTCATTATAAAATTTCTAAATCATGAGATTTAATTGTATTAAAACTTAAAAATCAAACATCAAAAACTGAAAATTGATATTAATCTTTAATTTTGAAAGTTAAAAACTTTTTATAAGTTACAACACATCCCCCGGCATGGTACGTACCTCATTTTTGTATCTAATTGATGTTACCTGTGCATTGATTGATCCCATCACCTAACGAGATTTATCCTCTTGGTGAAAAGTCAATTGGCCGTGAGAATAAATCAAAAGTGTGTTGCTCCGAAATCTTATCATTGGTGGTTTGTTTTCACATGTTCACACGTTTCTAACTTGCAAATTGTAACAGTAGCTATGAGCTCATGGCACTACAGGAAAAATAACCTCATGTTACGTCACTATAAGAAAAGAGGGTTATGGGGACGATTGTTGTCCGTATAGAGCAAAAGATCGTTGCTAAAAGGTTAAAGGGACAACTTCGTCGTCTCTAGTGGCCATCACAATAAGCCCGTGGACTAAGTCAACAAAGAGGACAAAAGTCGTCCCAATAGATTTATAATTTACAGAGACGAAAAATCAAAAGTATAAAATAACCTCATGTTACGTCACTATAAGAAAAGAGAATTATGGGGACGATTGTTGTCCGTATAGAGCAAAAGATCGTTGCTAAAAGGTTAAAGGGACAACTTCGTCATCTCTAGTGGCCATCACAATAAGCCTGTGGACTAAGTCAACAAAGAGGACAAAAGTCGTCCCAATAGATTTATAATTTACAGAGACGAGAAATCAAAAGTATGTTGCTCCCTAATCTTATTATTGGTGGTTTGTTTTCACATTTTCACACGTTTCTAACTTACAATTTGTAACAGTTGCTATGAGCTCATGGCACTACAAGAAAAATAACCTCATGTAACGTCACTATAAGAAAAGAGGGTTATGGGGACGATTGTTGTCCGTATAGAGCAAAAGATTGTTGCTAAAAGGTTAAAGGGACGACTTCGTCGTCTCTAGTGGCCATCACAATAAGCCCGTGGACTAAGTCAAAAAGACGACAAAAGTCGTCCCAATAGATTCATGTTTTACAGAGACGACAATATCATCTCTATAACCCTGATTTTCGCCTTCCAGCTTCATTAGTATAATCGTTATCACTGATCTATTGAGACGACCACTTGTCATCTCATTAAATATTTGATCTATAGAGACAAATTATGTCGTCTATATAAGTCAGATTTTCGATTAAAATATTTCCACGTATTTGATCTACAAACATCTACCGGGACGCATTTGTCATCCTAATAGAACAAACATCTACAAGGATGCTTTTTTTGGTCCCAATTTTTTTCTTTAAATTTATTGATTCTAGAAAAGTACTGTATTTGCAATACTAATTATAATTCTATATAACAATGATATAATAGATTAAATAAAAAGTATAACAACACCAATGAATAGTTTAAAAAATAATTTAAATACCTTAATTTATATTGTCATATTTGTACACAAAAACAAAAGTGTACCAACATAAACTAAAGCAACATACATGGAAAAAATCCCAATACAAAATAGATATCGAGTACAAAAACAAAAGTATCTCAACAAAAAATAGACAAGCACATGAAGACTAAATATCAACTAAAGACTTTTCGTCGTCCGATGAATCCATCTCTTCCTCATGTGATAGGGAGGGTGATGGTGGTGATGTCAGCAGCTGGTTCCCATCATGACAGGTTGTAGATTACTCGTAAAATACGTGATAAATTCAGTCATATGTTGCACGTATGTTTCCATCTTGGACTTCAATGCATTGATAACGTAAATAGACTGACTGGTACGAGGTGGGTCCCATGATGTTGCAGTGGACCAGTGAGAGAAGGAAGTGCTCCTCACAATCCGTCCAACTGCGCACAGTGTTGCCTCTTCTCCAAGGACCTTAAGAACAATATTGTGCTAGTTAACTGTCACGTCGTTGGAGCTAACTTATTGCATTTACTTCTCCCATTCCTCAAACATTTTTTCCGAAATAATCAATTTAAATATTCTTCTTTATTTCTTTAGAAACGATATTCTGTGTTGTCTTTATAGGTCTGTCATCTATAGAGACAAAATAATAATAAATAAGTCATCCCTATAGACAACACCTATAGGGATTACATTTGCTTTTAGGACAATCTTTTCCTTCTTGTTGCTCCAACAATATTTAGGAATGACATTTTGTTGTAGTCCCAATAGATTATATCTATAGAGATGAATTTTGTGTCGTCCCCATAACTCTTCCAAATGACATTTTGCAGCGTTCACATGTATGTTACAAAGCTCAATGTAACTCTTATTGTATTCAATGCTGAGATTTGGGAAAATGGCTCGAGTCACAAATCTACCTTTAGATCAAATCTAGTAACATGAAAAGATATAGATAACAAAGTTATAGTTATTGAACATATAAATTAATGGCTACCTATTGAATTGCAAAGTTCTTGTGGGATCAATCATGCTTAAGTAAGATATTCCCCTAGCTTTCAAAACTATAGTGATGGCTTGTTGGAAATTAATGTGCATAATTACATTCTATAAACTTACCTTTTACGTGTATAAAATTAGACAGAATTTTGATTTTTCGAAATCGATACATGAAGTAGAAATCAAAAATGCATAATATGAATTTGGTCAAGACAAGAGTTTGACTCTTTGTCCTTAAGACGATAATGTCCCGCATGGGTTCTAACAATTTTTGAGCATTCGTCTTTCAAGATACAACGACCATGTCTCATAATATGACCACTCCATATTATGTAGACCAGCGAACTTGTTGGGCTGCAAGGTGTATAAATGAAGAAATTAGCTAAAATAACTTGGGCGTTAATAAGTGGATCTAGGGGTATGGATATAAGCCTAATAGAATACTACAACTCAGGAAGCGTTACTTTGGTCTTCTTCTTCTTCTTCTTCTTCTCAGAATGCTTCTAGTACGATTACACATTTTGATTCGAGACACCATTTCATCAACAAATTCCACCCTTCGTAAAGTCTCTTGCGTCTCTATATATAGAGCAATCCATTCTCCATTTCTAATCATCCGAGAATAAATTTAGAATACATTTCTCTTTTTCTCTACAAGAATGAAATCCGTTTTATTCTGGGAGACAATTGCTCGGAACCTTTCGGCACTATAGGAAGCAAATTTGTCTTAAGGAAATCACATTACGTCGGTAAAGCTTGAGTTTATCAAATTTGTTCAAAAATTGCTTTGTCGAATCTCCATATATAATATGTAAGTCTTCTCGATACTTTGTTCATATTTTCGGAGTAATAGGAGGAATAACAGTATTAATCTTAAGAAAAAAAAAATTTCATATTCTTTTTTCTCCTATTTGCTAGTCTCCTTTTCTGGGCATGTGAATTTTTCCCCTGCGTGTTCTTATGTTCATTCTCTAAAGTAAATACTAAACTATGCATCCATTTTATATTGTTTGCCTTTATAGTTATACTTAATCTTGCAATTGCAAATAGGTTTGCTTAAGGATATTAAGCATTTGTTTGGTAAATGGTTTTAAAACATATTTTTAAACAATACAATTTTTAAACCACTTTTTAACCACACACATTTTCGCTCTCCACTTTAATTTTAACCACATATTTTACCTAAAAAACATTAAAAAAAAAATATATGTTTTTAAATACAAAAGTTTTTTCAAACAGAGCCTAAATGTTTTTTGCTGATGGTAATTGCATTCTGCACACATGTAAAGATTTTAATCAATCGTGTGGGGTTATATGTGAATTATTGTGTATTGAATAAAAGGCTATCAAATTTGGTTAAGCCTATTTAAAGTGATCTAATAAGGATTTTATATATATCGGGCTTTAATGCATCTAATTAAATGTATGGACTTTTATGTGTAGATATCAGGCCTAATTCATGATGGGTCGGATTAGGTTAACTGGCAATACAGTATATAAAGTCGGTTATGGTCCCTGAATCGTACGTACTGTTCATCTTGTCTGACATCCCATCATCAGAGAGAAAATAAGGACTACGCATTGATTTGGAAGATCCAACCGTTGAATCGTTCATCGTGAATCATATCTGATTAAGGTACGCTTCCGCTTCAGTTATTTAATTCTTGATAATTCAGCATGATGATTTTGGATCCTGGATAAATAATTTATCTGTGAATAAATTTTCTAACAAGTGGTATCAGAGCCAATCATCGTGTTGGATTATTAGACGTGTTCGTATGAATATGATATATAATGTATACATCTTCTCACTGCCGTATACATGGATGTGGATTGAGATTCAGTTTGCATATTGTTGAGAAATTGAATAAGGACATTAAACTTCTTGATTCATTTTCTCTGTCTGTGAATCTTTATGTGTATATATTTCGAAATTAAGGTATGGGTTCCTCTATTTTGGATTTGATTTCGAAAAGGGACTATGAATATATGGATCTATTGAATTCGATTTTTGGATTGTTGAGAATGGCTTTGAATCTGATTAAGGATTTGAAATATAGAATCTGCTTAAGGGATAATCTTTTTTTTTTGGAACTGGATTTTGGTTGAATTTGTGGATGTTGGTCGAAATTGGGTATGGCCGGTTAATGGATATCATAATCGGGTTCGATTCCGTTGAGTTGGGAGTGGCTACGCACAGCGCTTCTGGAGGTAAGAAGCGTCGGAGAAGTTGTAGCCGGCACTGGGAAGGGCACCGCGCGAAGGTCACTGCACGAAGGGCAGCCGGGCGCCGCTTGTGCTAGTGGTTCCTCTTCTGTAGGAGACGCAGGCGCGCAGCGCTGTAGGAGATCAGCGCCTGGCGTTGCGCCTTTTCCGGATTTGAAGGGCGGCGACAGTTTGAGTTAATTGAAACCCTAACCCTGCGTAACCAGTTTCTTAGGGACAAGGGCTTGGGTTGGAAATTTGAAGTTTCTAGGACCACATAGTGCAATTTAAAAACTTTCGGTTTATTGCATTTTTGGTCCCCCTAGTTTATTATGATATTGATTTTAATCCCTGAAAATATGGAATTTAAAATTAAGCCCCCTAAAGTTATAAATTTATTTAAGTCAGACCTCTCAAGTTATGAAATTATTTAAGTTGGCCCTCAAAGTTCTGGAATTTTCGGATTTAGCCCCTAATATTTGAATTTTTTTTTAATTTAGTCCCCTAATGTTTGAAAATTTTCAATATTGGTCCTTAAAGTTTGAGAATTTTCTAATTCGATCCATAAAGCTTGAAAATTCTCTAATTTGGTCCCTTAAAGTTTGAAAATTTTCATTTTCAGTCCCTAAAGTTTGAAAATTTTCTAATTCAGTCCCCTAAGGTTTGAGAATGTTCTAATACAGCTCCTAAATTTCTGAAATTCTTTAATTTGGTCCTTAAAGTTTGAAAATTTTCTAATTCAGTCATTAAAGTTTTCAAATTCACTATTTTGGACCTCTTAAGTTTGATTTTCTTTCAAATTGGGACCTAAAGTTTGGAATTTCTCTAAATTGGCCAATAAGATTTTGGGAAAATTGTAATTTAAGTCCTTCAAACTTAAATTTTTAACAATTGTCCACCAAAAGTTTAAGAATATTGCAATTAGACTCTCGCAACTTAAGGATTGCTTTATTCTAAAGTTTTGAATTCTATAAGTCAAATATAGATGCAAATCAATGAATTACAGTTTCAAATCTTGGTACATCGGAATCTTTTGAGAGATATAATATTCGAAAGTAAGTTAGTTGAAGCAACATGTTGCCAAAGCAACCTCTCTTGTGGATATTAATTAACTTTGAATATTAGAAGGTATTTGTGTGTGTTATTCATTGCGGATATTGATCGGTCCAAATGAAGGTCAATATTTGGCTCGAATTTCACGTGCACCTGTTGTGATAAACACGTGGCAATTATTTGGTTTAACGTGTGACCAATAAATCGGTCCAAAGAAATGTTTATTGGTTAACATGTCTTATTGCCAGTGTTTGATCACTGCACTAAGGGAAAATTAGGTGTTTTTGTGTTATTTCATGCGGATATTGATCGGCCCAAAGGAAAGTCATTATTTGGCCCGAATTTCACATGAACTTGTGGTGATAAATACGTGACAGTTATTTGGTTTTACTTGTGATCAATAAATCGGTCCAAAAAAAGGTTTGTTGGTTGACATGTCTTACTGTCAGTGTTTGATTACTACACCAAGAGTACCACTTACAAGTCAATATTTATGTCCAAAGACTAAATATTGATGTTGTGCTAGGTATCTTGTGATGGGCCCTACCATTGTTTCAAAGTATGATTTGCATAATAAGGTATTTATGTGAGCTATTTTGTTTAAGTGTTCTCTATTCGGTTTCAGATTCTGCTAGTAGTATATCTACAAGCTGAAATCTAATCCCTGTATTTATGGAACAAACTTCAAGGATCAAAACAAGAACATTAACTTTTCGTTGGCTGCATGGATCTAGACCGTGTACTAAGGATTGAGCAAGCTGCTCCTCTTACGGATGAAAGTTCATCTAATCAAACTAGAAACTTTGAGAAGTGGGATTGCTTAAATTACGTGAGTCTCATGATCATTAAGTGTGGCATTCCGGAAGCCTTTAGTGGCATAGTATCTGAGGAGGTAAATAATGCCAATGAATTCCTTTCCGAAATTAAGAAACGTTTTGCGAAAAACGATAAGGTTGAAACAAGCACGCTTATGCAAAGCTTGATTTCAATAAATATAAAGACAATAGGAAAATAAGGGAGTACATCATGTAGATGTCTCACATTGCTTCAAAACTTAAGGAACTAAAACTCGACTTGTCTAATGACTTGGTCGTGCATTTGGTATTGATATCGCTTCCTGCACAATACAGTTAATTTAAGGTTAGTTATAACTGTCAAAGTAAAAATGGACTCTAAATGAGCTCATTTCATAGTGTGCAAGCTTCTTGCACAATTCAGTCAATTTAAGGTCAGTTGTAACTATCAAATGGAGAAATGAACTCTAAATGAGCTCATTCTATTTTGTGTGCAAGAGGAAGAAAAGTTGAAGCAGGACAGAACAGAAAGTGTTCACTTGGAAAACACCTCTAAAGATAAGGGCAAGAAAACAAATAAAGAAAATAAAGTTGTTAAGGGTTCAGAACAAGAGAAACCACATAAACACATTAAGGGTTGTTTCTTTTGTCAGAAATCTGGACATTTAAAGAAAGATCGTACATATTACCAACTAAAGCTGCTGCTAAAACCTTTTAAGAGCTTTTGACAAGCATAATACCTAGTCCAAAGCATTTCTACATTTGGGGATGTCCAGCTAAGGCTAGGCCTTATAGGCCACATAAAGAAATTGGACTCCAAAACAGTAAGCAGCTACTTTATTGGTTATTCTGAGCGATCTAGGGGCTCTAAATTTTATTATCCCACACTTAAGTCAATTTTTGAAACAGGAAATGCAACATTTTTTGAGGAAGTTGAGTTTGGAGGGAGAAATAAGGTTAGAGATATTTTCTTTAAGGAAGAAGCTGAGGAATGATCGGTTTCGATTCCTACTATTGCTTTTGACAATGTGCAAGTTTTTATGCATGTCATTGATCAAGAAGCATATCCAGAACGTCAACTAGACAATGTTAAAGAACTCCCATCCAAAATAAGGTAAATTTCATAATTACAAACTCAACAACCTCAATAACTAAAGCTATTAAGGAGATCCATGAGAGAAAGGGAAAAAATGCTATTCCGGATAATTTAAATAGTATTTTTCCAAGAACATAAAGAAATAATGGAATGGTGGAAGATGGTCCAATCAATTCCATCAGGCCATGCAGGTTTCTAACTCTCAAAAGTGGATTGATACCATAAATAAGGAGTATAAGCATATGCAAGATAATAAAGTTTGAGATCTTGTCCCATTACCATAAGGTACGAAGCCCATTGGTCTTAAATGAATTTTAAACCAAGAAGGATTCGAAAGGTAATGTGGAAAGATATAAGGTTCGTCTTGTATCTAAGGGCTTTACACAGAATAATGGCATTGATTATAAAGAGATTTTCTCTTTGGTTTCTACAAAAGACTCTTTCAGGAAAGTTAGGTTGTTACACATTTTGACCTCGATTACATCAAATGGATACTAAGGTGGCGTTTCTCAATAGCGACATTGATGGGACGATCTATTTGGTGCAATCAGAAAACTTTGTGTCAGTAGACCCAGAGCTAATGGTTTGCAAATTAAAGAAATCCATTTATGTCCTCAAGCCAACTTCTCGTTAAGGGTAATACAAATTTCGTCAAGTAATTATCTCATTTGGTCTTGAGATTGATGTTGTTGATGATTTTATGTATTACAAGTTCAGTGGGAGTAAGTATGTGTTGATTATTGCTTGCCACTAATGATATAGGTATGTCACATAAAATTATGAGATTTTTTGTCAAGGAATTTTGAGATTAAAAATCTTGGTGACGTCTCTTTTGTATTAGGAATTCAAATACACCGGGATTGTTCTCGGGGTATTCTTGAATTGTCATAAAAGGGCTATATCGATAAAGTACTTAAGAGGTTTGGCATGCAAGACAGTAAGTCAGGGGACAGCCCTATCGCTAAGGGAGACAAATTTAGTCTCGACTAATGCCCGAAAAGTTATCTTGAAGTTAAAGAAATGCAGAGGCTCCCATATAGTTAAGCTATAGGGAATCTGATATATACTCAAATTTGTATGCGTTCGGATATTGCATACATTATTGGGATACTAAGGAGATATTTAAGTAACCCTGGGATGGATCATTTGGAAAGCAGCCAAACATGGGTTATAAAGTATTTAAAGAGAAAAAAAGATTACATACTCACATACAGAAAATCGGATCAGTTGGAGATCATATGGTATTATGATTCCGATTTTTACTAGATGCCAAGAAAGTAAAAGATCCACATAAGGCTACATTTATCTGCTGGTTGGAGGAGCTATTTCCGGATGGAGTGCTTAACAGACACTTTAGCTTCTTTCACTTGGCAGCACAGTTGTAGCAATTTTGGGGGCATCTAATTATGGAATATAGTTGCGAAATTTTGTCACAAGGCTGCGTATTCTGTATGGTATAGAAAGACCACTATAGTTATATTGTGACAATAACTCAGCAGATTTATATTCCAGTAACAACAGGAGCTCAACTAAGTCAAAATACATTGACATAAGTTCCTGGTTGTGAAGGATACAGTTCAGAGTGGACACGTGTCAATAAGAGCACATTGAGACAAACTCCATAATTGCGGATCCGCTTACTAAAGTATTACAACCCAAGGTCTTTCATGAGTACATTACTCATATGGGTGTTGTATTTCTTAACGATATTCGGTTTCAGTGGGAGTTTGTATTTTGGGTGCATTAGACACATTTACTGTCCTTTTGGATACAGTTTAAAGTTAAAGTTATTTACAGCTGTAAGGTTTCAGGTTTATTATCTCTGAACTTGTTTGAGGATGATCTCACTAAGGTTGGACCAGTTGGAAATAGGCATGTTGAAGATCACATTACATGTAATTTCCATGCTACACATCCATACTTGATCCATGTCATTCAGTTATGTCGATATACGTGACCATTGATAGGTTTAGTTACGATTAATGTAGCGAAAGCCGCTTTGATCCTATGTTGATATAATTGATGGACCGGATTGTTTGGGGATGCATTCAGTAATGATAGCAAAATTTTGAGTACTCATAAGGTTATGATTGATACACAATTGTAAGGTTACACATATAGCCCAAGTGGGAGATTGTAAAGATTTTAATCAATCGTGTGAGCTTATATGTGAATTATTGTGTATTGAATAAAAGGCTATCAAATTTGGTTAAGCTCATTTAAAGTGATCTAATAAGGATTTTATATATATCGGGCTTTAATGCATCTAATTAAATGTATGGACTTTTATGTGTAGATATCAGGCCATTACCTAATTCATGATGGGCCGGATTAGGTTAACTGGCAATACAGTATATAAAGTCGGTTATGGTCCCTGAATCGTACGTACTGTTCATCTTGTCTGACATCCCATCATCAGAGAGAAAATAAGGACTACGCATTGATTTGGAAGATTCAACCGTCGAATCGTTCATCGTGAATCATATATGATTAAGGTACGCTTCCGCTTCAGTTATTTAATTCTTGATAATTCAGCATGATGATTTTGGATCCTGGATAAATAATTTATCTGTGAATAAATTTTCTAACAACACATGCATATGATAATGAACTTCTCTAGTTACGGTTCATCTGTTCATTTTTTATAATTCATCTCATTTTGCATAAATAAATATTTTTTGTTTTCACGTTCTTTTGATAGTTTAATAAATCTAATATTAACCACTAAACACATGCATATGATAATGAACTTCTCTAGTTACGGTTCATCTGTTCATTTTTTATAATTCATCTCATTTTGCATAAATAAATATTTTTTGTTTTCACGTTCTTTTGATAGTTTAATAAATCTGATATTAACCCCTTTAGTGCATCAGTTGTGCTTTTCCACAATTTTGCTTTCTCATAATAAAATTCTTTGCATTCATTTGTTGGTTTGTGCATGATTTCAATTTTAATATGATGGTTGACTTTCAAATAGTGGATCCATGCATGCATTCCATTTTAGATCAATTCTTCTGGATAAAATACTTATTGGTACTTCTTTATAAATGCTATCAAGAAACCTGGAAATATATATAGATGATAAAACTTGCAGAAAATAGATATAAAATTTCATATTTTGGAAATTTCGCATATTTGTGGAAGACTTATTTGTATAAGTTTGCATATTCCAATTTTTTTTTTTTTTTTTTGCCTTCTCAAGTATTTCTACTCTGGTTCCTGTTACACATAGACCGCATGTAGAGAAACCCGAAAATTCGATGGTGTGACTTCAAGAGATGGTAACAAAAAAATATATTCTATCTCACCACCTTGAATTTGGCAAATTTTTCATAGAAGATGCTTTGGTTGTTCCTGAGGGGGAAAATCAAAAGGATTCCATGATTGCATTGGATGCATGGAAACATTCGGACAATCTATGCAAAAATTACATCTTTAGTTGTCCTGACAATACTCTATACAATGTATATAGCACTGAAAAATCTGCTAAGGAACTATGGCAATCTCTTGAGAAAAATACAAGACTGAAGATGTCGACACGAAGAAATTCATTGTCGAAAATTTTTTGGATGATATAATGATTGATTCCAAAAGTGTGATCAGCTAAGTTCAAGATTTGCAGGTCATTCTTCATGATATTCATGCTAAGAAAATGAGACTTAGCGAGTCATTTCGAGTAGTAGCGATAATTGAAAGTTGCCACCATTATGGAGAGACTTCAAGAATTATCTCAAGCAGAAGCGCAAGGAGATTGATCTTAAAGAATCGATTGTCCGATTGAGGATAGAGGAAGATAAAAGAAAGACAGACAAGAAGATTGGAAGTCAATCTATGGAATCAAAAACCAATATAGTATAATCTAGTACAAAGAGCAATAACAAGAGAAAGTGAGCTACTGACAACTCAAAGCAAAGTAACAACAAAAATACTAAGAGATTCAAAGGTGGTTGCTACAATTGTGGAAATCTGGGACACAAAGCAAAAGATTGTTGCAAGCCAAAGGGTCCAAAGAAGAAAAATGCTCAAATGTGATGTAGATTGATAAGCTATCTGAAGGAATGTCAGAATTCCAATTAAGTACAGTTGTTTCTGAATGCAATAACATTGGAAATCCTAAGGAGGGGTAGGTAGACATTGGGGCCACTCGTCACATTTGTGGCGAAAAGTCTATATTTTCCTCATACACTCTTGTTGATGATGAACAACTGTTTATGGAAAATTCATCTAGTTCAAAATTTGAAGGACAAGAAAAGGTGATGCTCAAGATGACATTTGGCAAAGAACTTATCGTAAACAATGTACTTCATGTACTTGACATTCGCAAGTATTTTCTGTCTGGATCTTTACTAAAGCAAAAATGGTTTTAAGCTAATATTTGAATTAGATAAATTTGTACTATCTAAAAATAATATGTACGTCGGCAAAGGCTATTTAAGTGATGGACTATTTAAACTGAATGTCGTCACTATTGTACCCAAAAAGATTGATAATAATAAAATATCTCATTTTGCTTATATGCTTGAATCATCTACTACCTGACATGATAGATTAGAACATGTTAATGTCAATACTTTGCAAAGAATAGTAAACTTTAAGTTTGATGCAAATCACAAATGTGAAATTTGCGTTGAGTTAAAAATGACTAGAGCGATATGTAAATCAATAGAAAGGCAAGCGGAATCTCTAGATATAATTCATACGAACATATGTGATTTAAAATATGTGCAAACAAGAGGCGGTAAAAATTATTTTATCACATTCATAGATGATTGCACTAAGTATTGTTATATTCATCTACTAAGAAGTAAAGATGAAGCAATAGAAGTTTTTTGACACTACAAGAATGAAGTTGAGAATCAAACTTGTAAATTGATAATAAATGTAATGAGTGATCGAGGTGGTGAATATGGTTCACCATTTGAAAATATTGTTCGGAATATGGTATAATTCATCAAACTACTACTCCTTATTCACTGCAATCTAATGGAGTTGCGGAACGAAAAATCGAAAATTAAAAATAATGAATGCATTATTGATTAGTTTGGGACTGTCGCATAATTTTTTTTTTTTTTGGGGGGGGGGGGGGACATTGCTTTCTGTAAATTATATTCTCAATAGAATGCCATGTAAAAAATCATTAAAAATTCCGTATGAAGAATGGAAATTTAGAAAGCCCTCGTAAAAGCATTTCAAGGTATGTGGGTGTCTAGCAAAGGTTTCAATTCCTAAACCAAAATTTGTAAAAATGGGACAAAAAACCATAGATTGTGCATTCAACGGATATGCCTTGAATATTAGTGCATATCGATTTCTTGTTCACAAATCTAATAATCTCGATATGTCTATTAATACTATTATAGAATCTACAAAAGTTTCATTTTTTGAAGATATTTTTCCATATAACATGCCTCGTGAATCAATTTTATGAAAAAGAACTCATAATGTCACTAATAGTAGAAATAATGTAGATAAAGTAGAAGAACCAAAATGTAGTAAAAGAGCTCGAATCGAAAAGAATATTGAACCATATTTTCTAGTATATTTAGTAGAAAAAGAACTCCAAAATTTTAAAGAAGCCAAGTCTTCTCCAAATGCTGCTTCTTGGAAAAAAGCAGTTAATAGTAAAATTGGGCCTATCACACAAAATCATACTTGGGAACTAATTGTTCTTCCTCCAGAAAGTAAAGCACTAGGATGCAAGTAGATCTTTAAGAAAAAGCTGAAAGTAGATGGATCAATTGATAAATATAAGGCGGGACTGGTTGCTAAAGGATATAAGCAACATGAAGTACTAGACTATTTTGATACATATTCTCCAATTACCAGAATTAGATCAATCTATATGCTAATTGCTATAGCTGCTTTAAATAATCTTGAGATACATCAAATGGATGTAAAAAAAAACATTCTTAAATGGAGAATCAAACGAAGAAATATATATGGAACAACCAGAAGGATTTATTGTCATGAAATCAAATGGTTTTAAGATAAACGAGTGTGATAAATGTGTTTACATAAAAAACACTCAAATGGATATATCATTGTGTGTTTATATGTTGATGATATGTTAATTATTGGTAGCAATATTAATATTGTCAAGACAATTGAACGCATGTTAGACCCAAGGTTTGAGATGAAAGACATGGGCAATGTCAATGCCATTTTGAGAATTAAGTTGTTATGACAAGTGGAAACATCATATTGTCTCAATCGCATTACATTGAAAAAATACTTGACAGGTTCAAGGAACACAACATTATTCCGAAGAAAACACAAGTAGAGGCAAAACTTCATTCGGTTAAACATACTGGTAACCTAATATTCCCTTATTATTGGTAGTCTAATGTATGTCATGAACTGTACTCAGATTGATATAGCATATGCCATAAATAAATTAAATCAATACATGAGTAATCCTAGTCTAGTTCATTGGAAGGCAATTATTAAACTATTGGGATATTTGGTGCATACCAAAAATTTTGGAATACATTATTCAAAATATCCGGCTGCACTTGAAGGATAAGGATATACTAGTACAAATTAGGTTTCTAGCACTAAAGATTTGACATCAAGTAGCGGGTATGTCTTCACGATTGAAAGTGTGTTTCTGGAAATCCTCAAAAAAAAAAAAAAAAAAAAAAAAAAAAAAAAAAAAAATGAGAGGAAGCCAAATGGGTTAGAAATTTCTTCGAGGATATTCCAAATTGGCCAAAACCTATGCCTACAATTTGTATTCCTTGTGATAGCCAAGCTTATATAGGGAGGGCACAAAATATTATGTATAATGATAAGTCACGACATATACATCAAAGACACAATACTATTAGAAAACTACTCTCTAGTGGAATTATCTCAATTGACTATGTTAAGTCAAAAGATAATATGGCAGATTCGTTTATGAAAGGCCTGAATAGATAGTTGGTTGAAAGTTCGTCGAGAAGAATGATATTAAAGCCTATTGAACAATAAAAAGTCGTCAAAGAGGCAACTCTACCTAGCTTACTAGAGATCCCAAGACCTAGGTTCAAAGGAACAACCGACCTTTCTCTAACTTGACAGCACCATGAAAAATAAATTTTCTAACCCGTTCTTATGATGAGTCGGTGCATAGATAGTGTTAGGATAAGCTATGCTTTTAATGATTTCCAAAGGAATTAAGGAAAATGCATGAGTATGCAAGTGTACTAAAAAGGTTATGAAATCACCCATGTGAGAGTGAAGGGAACGCTTTTACGAGAATTTTTTGGCTGAATTCCCTAAAACACTCATGAAACCAGGAGGTGTTCAATGCCAAAATGGAGACAAACATGAGAACGAACTTCAAATAAAGAAAGCATTGTTTGGTTTCTATTGTCTCAATTTACATAAATGGCTGATAGTTCCAGACATCATGTCCACTGCTCAATTAAGTGAATCCGATAGATTCACACTATGGAAGGTACCAGGTCTTTGACAACTTATCCTTATGCATTTTTTCTCAACTTAGAACTGAACTTTATTCTTTATCAAATTTCTCATTCACGTGGGGGATTGTTAGGCTGCAAGGTGTATAAAAGAAGAAATGGGCTAGAATAACTTGGGCCTTAATAAGTGGATCTTGTGATGTGGATATAAGCCCAACATAATACTAAAAATCATGAAGCGTTACTTCTTCTTCTCCTCCTCAGAATGCTTCTGGTATGATTTCCCCTTTTGATTCGAGACACTAGTTCATCAACAGATTCCACCCCTTCATAAAGTCTTTTACTTCTCTATATATAGAGTACTCCATTCTCCATTTCTAATCATCCAAAAATAAATTCGGAATTCCTTTCTCGTTTTTTCTGCAATTTTTCTTTCTTCAAGTTTGGTTAACAACTTCAAAGTTTTATTTGTGGGTTCTTGGTAAAGAGTGTGCTATATCTACTAGAACGAAATCGGTTCTATCCTGCAAGACAATTGCTCGGAACCTTTCCACACTAGAGTAAGCAAATCCTCTTAAGGAAATCACGTGAAATCGTAAAGCTCAAATTTATCAAATTTGTTCAAAAGTTGCTTCGTCAAATTTCCATATATAAGTCTTCTTGATACTTTGTTTAAAAGTTGCTTCGTTGAATTTCCATATATAGTGGTTGGAAAGTTGTGTTTCAAAATACACATCTCTTGGAATTTGTCTCTATAAGAAGAGACACATTTTTGAAAATTATAATTCCAAAAGTCAAGACATTTTATTTAAAGACACACATCTCTATCCAGCTAGGTTCTAGAATATTCAATAATATTCAATTAATTTTCTAACAATTCACGTATTTAAGCTGCTTAATTTAAATTAATTTCTCATTCACTGACTAACAGTTCCATTTAGATAATCACAAAAATTGATCAAAACCAATTTTCTACACAAAATTCCAACATGACTGTGGACAATGCAAGTTAAAAATATCTAGAGAACATTTGGTACATCATATTGAGAGATATGATAGAGAACACAATTGAGAGAGATTGTATTAGGTTAGGTTTATTAAAAAAATGGAAAATGGTGGAAAGAAAATAATTTCTAGGAAATTGAATTGCCTGGAAATTGTTTTTCTTGCTAAATAGAGTTTAATGTGTTTGACTGATTTAAATTTCAATATAAAAATGCTGGATTTTTTCAACTTTTATTATTTGATTGTTATTATTTGGGGTTTTTAGTTAAATGGGTGTGGCAAACAATAACTTTGGTAAAATAGATATTTTTTGTTGAAATGTCAAAATTACCCTTAATGAAAAGGAAAATGATTGTTTATTTTGCAAGATATATTCAATTCAGGGCTTCTGATTATATTTATATTTTTAATCTTTTAAGTTCTTCTAAAAATGTTTTATATTGTGATAATTCTTCAAAAGATTTAGGATGATCTTGTTTAGTTATATATCCTAGCGTTATTCCTTCTGAAACTTTTTCTTCTATATCTTCGTATTCTTCTATAATTTTGTGAAATGTATTTATATTTTTTGCTGTTTCAATAGCATCAAATTATATTCTATTTAGTCAAGCATAGTCAATATCTTTGTATATCTCCTTTAGTTTAGATTGTCCAACAAAATGTATATTTTTATATTTTTTAGCAATAGCTAATAAAAATGAAATTTCTTTGTTTTCTAAATATAGTTTATGATCATAGTTATTAGAAGTTGATGTTTGAGAAGTATCCATAAATTATCAGGTTGATAAATTATTATACAAACTTTTTTTTGTATAAGTCGATTCTTTGATCTAGTAAAATACAATAATCTGCAATATATTATTTGTATTTTTCTAAAAGTCTATTATATTCTTCAGAAGATATATTTTCATTTTTCATTTGATATTTAATATCTTCTATTTTATCTTTCAATTTTTCTAAAAGTTTATCTAGTCCTTCAATTGTATATCTTGGCATTATGTTTGGACTGTATTTGTCATAATTTTATTTTATAAATTTATTTTAAGCTGTAATATATCAGAATAATCTATAATATATTGATCATGATTTTCTGAAAGTATATAATATTGTTCAGATAGTTCATCCATATCTATTAATTGAGATATAATGTTATCTATTTTTTCTAACAAATTGTCTAATCATTCAATAGTATATCTAGGCATTTTATATATTATAAACACAGAGGTAAATAATGTATAAATTTTCAAGTAACTTTTCAAATTCTATCAGTATTTGGGAATTGATAATATCTATATCAGCCATGATATCTATGCTTGGTTCAAATGGTATATTATATTTTAAAATATTTTTCTTTCTCTTTTCTAATTTATCAATTATATCTTGAATATCTCGTATTACTATAGATCTTACAATACCTTTGTCAAAGTATTTTAATATCTCTTGTGATGCATAAAGTTGCTCTTGGTATTCTATTTTATCAATTTCATTTTCATATTCAATTCCTCTTTTATTTTTAATATTCTTTTTAACTTTATATGGACCCCACTTATATCTGGATTTTCTTATGATGTAATTTCCTTCATTCATGATATTAAAATTTTCAAAAACTGGTAAAGAAAGATTCGTCTCTTCCATCACTGTCATTATCTATTATGGGGTCATAATCATTATCGCTACTAAATACATATTCTAAATATAATTCATTATTTATTTTAGTATTATCACTATCAAGCCAAAAGTAAATGATTGATTTTGTAATTTCTATTCCTAATAATTCTTTTAATTTAGGAAAAATAGCTAACAAACATGGCATATAGACATGATATAACTTTTTTATTTCATTATGGGGTCTAGTAAATTGTTTATGCATGAATAAAGGTTCAATTATGCTATGATATTCATCCTTATAAGGACTGTTTTGATAATTAAACTTAATAATTCTAAATTCTCCCATGATAACTTGTTTTAACAGTTCTTCCTCCTCCTAATTCTATAAAGATGGATATATTAAGAATACTAACATCTTTTCCTGTTCTTTGTACCTTTGAATTTTCCTTCTGATATTAGTGACCTTCGGGCTCAAAGGTTTCTACTATCATTCCCTTCAACGGCCTCCTACCATTATGGGTAATTAGCCTCACCTGAATCCATGCCTTCACTGTATAATATCTTGCTGGAAAATATTTTGGACAAAGTGTAGGGAGTTTTCTTAATAATATACCTTCTTGTAGGAAATAGGATTTAGAAGACAAACTTGGAAACTCATATTTTTTTTATAAAACGATTGGAATTTTATTGATTTAAAGAGGATTGGTACAAGACTTTGGTATGAGAATTTTTTCAAAGACAGAGGATTTCTTTGACTTTCTCACAAGTTGAGTGCTCAAGTAATCTCTACCTTTTTCATAGCCAGAAGGCTTCTATTTATACAACTTCACAAGGTACCGCTATACAACCTCTTCCATCATTGCGTACATAATGGATACAATAATTTGAAACTTTTCATAATGTTACAAGGATACACTTGTCCCTCTATTATTTATTACAAGGACATACATGTCCCTCCATTATTTATTTCCTCACATGGCCCTTACATAGGGCTGTCAAATTTTGGCACGCTACATCTTCCTTCAATAAAGTAAGTTCCAAATGTCCATCAATTCAGTTGGCGTGCGGGGCAATTTCTGAAAATGCACGCATCTTGTAAAGTTGCAAAACTTCCATGGATTTGATGAGTATCAAACTTGTTGATGTATTCTTTCAAAATTGTTAACTTTTCTTTTCCTCCATTAGTGAGAAGGGTCCATCCATTATATTGACATATGCATTTGAATTTTTTATCATACAAGTTTTTGGCAATGTTGTAGAGAACCTCAATTCCCAACACCCTTCGAGATCTAAACCATGATCTTGTAATATTTGGTACAAGTTTGATATTTTTTCCAACTTCTATCTAGAAACTTCGAGCAACATATCCAATTGTGATAATATACTCAGCAGGATAATACATCATTCCATCAATTTCAGGATTGATCAAATAAAATTTTAAATATATAGGTCTTACTTGGGCAAACTTTGAAATTTCTCCTTTTCATAAATCATCAAATTTTTCAATTTCTTTAAGATCTTTTCCTGGATAGATAAGATCCAAAAATCTATAATCAGCTGTCATTTTTGTCATAATGGGATCTCCTCCCTGAGTAACGATCAATCGTGAGTATACATGATCTCCAGACGAAATGTAATAATAATCACATTCTTGGAGTTCATATATAATTCTGACAATAGTTTTATATTCGTCTTCTCTTGGTAAAAAAGAAGAATCATTTTCCTCCTCAACATGAATTTTGATTACTCTTGTATGTTTATCTTTGGCATTGATTATCACTTTTCGAGGACTGGCTTCATTTATGACAACTTTCTTGGGACTTGGTTCATCTCTTTTAATCGTTGGTCCACCACTGCTTCCAGAAGATGTTTGTATTTTTTATATAACCTGTTTGGTATCATCCTATTTGGTAATTAACGATTCAAACTGAGATTCAATCTCAATTATGTTATCGCTCAATTCTTTAGTATAATTGTAATGAAACTTTGAGATATCAATCAATTGCTTGAAACTTTCTTGGAGAGTCTCTTCTAATTGCTCAATTCCAAGTTTTTTATCTTCAGCTTCCTCTATGAGGAAGTTTATTTGCTGTGAAGCATCTATCAATGATTTTTTGATATTATTCATCTGCAAATTCAATATTCCTGCTTAAAAAATCTGCAAGATAATTATTGACACATTTAATACGAATTATATCAAAATTATAAAATGCCAAATAGGCTTGCCATCTATGGAGTCTCCTATATTGAGATTCTGGTGGTAACTTGATTTTTTACTAAACCTACAATTTGAGAATTATCAGTTTCAATAATGAATTTTTTGGATAATAAAAATAATGAAAAAAAATTCATTCATCTTATAATTGCTAACAATTCTTTCTCATGGGTAATATAATTTACTTATGCTTAATTAAACGTTTCATTGGAATATCTGCAAATTTAATTAAGATTTGTTTTTAATATTGCTGCTCAATATTTATCTGAGGTATTAACTATTAGATTATGTTTTTCATTTGGTAATCTTAATTTTGGTAAACCTTTACATTCTTCTTTGAGTTATTTGACAATTTATGTGTGCTCATCACTCCATCCTTTGATATTTATTACAAAGTATTAGCCAACAGATTGAAAACCATCCTCCCCAATATCATCTCCACCTTTCAATCTACTTTTGTACCCGAAAGAGCTATAACGGACAATATTATGATTGCATTTTAGACTACATGAAGAGAAAGGGCAAAGGTAATATAGGTGAAGTGGCTCTAAAACTTGATGTTAGAAAATCCTGTGATAGGATGGATTGGAACTTCTTAAAAGGTATGATGGAGAAACTTGACTTTAACAAGAAGTGGATTGGCTGGATCATGATGTGCGTGTCAACCGTAACTTAATTACTTTCCGTAAACAACGATCTCATTGGCCCTATAATCCCAGGATGGGGTCTTCAACAGGGCGACCCTCTGTCCCCATACCTTTTCATTATATGTGCAGAAGGATTATCTGCTTCTATTAGGAAATCAGAAACGAGAGGTCTAATACATGGATGCAAAATCAGCCACTAGGTGCCTAGTATCTCCCACCTTTTCTTTGCAAACGACAGTTTTTTTTTTTCTTTCAAAGCTTCGATAGAAGAGAGCAGAGTTATCCGAGACATTCTAAGAGATTACGAGGGTGCTTCGGGTCAAGCAATGAACTTCCAAAAATCAGGAATCGTGTTCTTCTCCAATATCAGACTTGATAAGCAGAAGGATATTACAGACATACTTGGTATCTCAACCACTTCGAATACCAGAAAGTATCTAGGTTTACCTTCCCTTATTGGCAGGTCCAAAAAAGACATCTTCAGTTTCTTAAAGGATAAACTGTGGAAGAGATTAAATAGATAGAATAACAAATTATTATCGAAAGCAGGCAAAGAGGTGCTTACCAAAACGGTGGCTCAAGTAATTCCTACCTATTGTATGAGTACATTCATGATCCCCACTTACCTTTGTGAGGAATTGCAAAGAATGTTAAACTCTTTCTGGTGGGGCACGAAGTGAGTTGGAAAAAAAGGAATCCACTGGAAGAGATGGGATGCACTATGCAGTCGTAAGGAATATGGTGGAATAGATTTTTGTGACCTTCATGGCTTTAATCTTGCATTACTTGCAAAGCAAAGTTGGAAACTTATCTCTAACCCACACTCACTTTTAGCTCGTGTCTTCCAAGCTAGATACTATCCATGAGCTACTTTTCTGAAATTGAGTCTTGGCAGTAACCCAAGTTTCATTTGGAGAAGTGTATGGAGTGCAAAAGAAGTTTTGGGAGATGGCTACCGCTGGCGGGTAGGAAACGGATAGAAAATAAATGTTTGGAGGGATAATTGGATTTGCTCAAAAGCTTTGGATCGGGTTGAACCAGTGAACAAGAATGGGATGAAAGAATTGCGAGTAAAAGACTTGATCAGACCTGATAACCAGTGGAATGTTAACTTAATGAACAACATATTACCTGCAGATGATGTTTCTTTCATCAGAAGCATCCCACTGCACAGTCATGATACTGAAGATAAGTTAATCTGGAGGCATACAAAGGATGGTCTATACTCGGTTAAGTCCGGCTATAGGGCACTAATGGGGACCTGGAATTTAGAAGGAAGGTCTGATACTCGCCAAGGATGGAAAAAGCTATGGGAGTTGAATATCCCACCTAAGGTTAAATTATTCTTATGGAGGCTAGGCACTGACTGCATTCCGTTAAGAGCGAAGCTGGTCGGGAAAGGTGTTAATACCCCTCTCACGTGTGTCATGTGCAGCAACTGCAAGGATGTGGAGCATCATTGGAACCTCTTTATTGAGTGTCAATATGCTCGAAATTGTTGGACTCATGTGAGCCTCTCTTTGGCCTCAGAAGGATTTGAATTTTTCCATAAGTGGCCTCTTCACTGCTTTGAACATGGACCAAAGGAAAAAGTGCACAAGATAGCTTTGATTCTTTAGGGTATCTGGAGACAGAGAAATTCTTTATTATGGGAAAATAAATGCCTCCCTCCCTCGAAATCTATGGAAGCTGGAATACAATATTGGAAAGAATGGTGTGATGAGCGAGCTGTAAGAGTTATAAAATCAAATCCAAATACAACTACTACTACCCCTCATAATTGGTTGAAACCTGATGCAGGCTGGAAGAAATGCAATGTGGATGTGGCTATGTTTGACAATGGAAACTCGATTGGAATTGGTATGGTATTAAGAGATGATGAAGGGCTTTTCATTAGAGGAAAAGTTGTTGGACTACATGGGCTAATGGAAATGAAGGAGGCAGAAGGTATAGACCTTAAAGAAGCTCTAACATGGATGCTGGAAATGAGACTCGAACGAGTTGTGTTTGAACTTAATGCTAAGAATGTCATTGATAGCTTCCATTCGCACAATCTTGACATTTCGAAATTATGGTTGTACTCATTCATTAGCAAGAGCCTCCCATTTTTATGCTTATCCCAAGATTTTTTACCGGCCTCCTCATCAGTCAGAGGAAAGGCTACTTGTTGATTTGATTTCCTATTAATAAAAGTTCATGTTCTTGTTAAAAAAAAATTCTTGATGTAATCAATCTAAATTTTTTAAAAGTTCCAAGGCTTTAAATCAAGACTTTAAAAGAAGATATTTTGAAATCCACCATCTGTTATCGATATGGACATTTCGAATTCCTAGCAATGCCAATTCGATTAACGAACACACCAGTTGCCGTTATGGATCTTATGAACCAAGTATTTAAGGGATATTTAGACAAGTTTGTCATCATATCTATCGATGTCGTACTAATATATCCATAATCTTGAGATGAACGTGGTATTCATATCCAAGCTGTTGTCGAAATTCTACATGAGAAACAACTATATGTCAACTTTTCGAAGTGCCAATTTTGGATTAAAAAGTTTACCTTCTTAAGACTAGAGGTGGACAAAAAAATCAGAATGGTAGCTACTGAACCAAATAATCGAAAACCTTCATTTTTTTAAAAAAAATAAAAATCAAAATCAAAATGGCTAGTTTACTAAACCTAAATTGTAAATTGTAAACAAAATCGATAAATATTTGGTTGCATTTTTCCTGGAATTGTGTCCACATTCAAGTGATGATTAATATTTATTATTTCCAATGTCTTGATTTGTTTATGTTCCATGAATTTTTGTTTTCTACCAATAGGTTGAGTTATTCATGTGGTTAATTCTTATTAAATATTTTATTATGATAACATTTTAGAAATCCAAAAAAACGCGTATTTATTTCTGCATGATCTAGTAAGAAATTTCAGAAAATTATAGCTTTGGTGTTATTTTTACGTGGAATATTTTTTCATTTTGCTTTGATTATTGCACACGTTTAAGCATTTGCATCAAATTCAATTTTTAATAAGAACCAAGTAAAACCCAAAAAATAACTGAAATTGAACTGAAACCAAAATTGTTTCTCTTGGGGTTGAATGGAATAACTGAATTAATGAACTGTCCATGTCTACTAAGGACATGTAGTAAAAAAGGAGGAATCCCAGTAGATACCAGCAAGATCAAGGCAATATTAGAATGGTCTCAGCCCGCCAGTCTTAAAAAAATATGAAGTTTTTTAGGACTGGCTGGATATCAGTGGCGGACCCATAGGGGGGTACGTGACCCCCTCCATTTTGATTTTGATTTTTTTTTTTTTTTTTTTTTTTTTTTGAAAAGTTCAAAAATAAAAAATCAAAAAATATGATTTGAATGGTTGAATAATTGTTTTTTTTTAGTTGAATGAAGGTAAAGTTTCGACTTTGAATAATTAAAATTTATGCATATTGAATAGATTCTTTTAGATGAAATATATGTAAAAGATTGTAACATATATTAAGTAAATATAGCCTCTTTTTGATATCAATTAAAATCTAAATTTTAATATTTGTCAAAGTCAAAAATCAATCTCAACCATAGATTTCATAGGACTCATAACTTTTCAATAACGCATCTCATCAACTTTTATCAAAATCTACGAAAAATCTAATTTTAATCTACACTAAACAGGAATATAATTGATTGTTTACTGCGATATAATCTGTCAATTTCTTTTGAATTATAACGTAGATTTTACTGAAAATAATTTAGCATATTTGTGAGATTGTATATTATTTAGTACATTGTCTTTTGTGAATTTGAATTTTATCATTATTTTCGATCTTTTCCTAAAAAAAAAAATTTCGGGGGCGCTGCCCCCGAACCCCCGTGAAATCTACCACAAACTGTGCCCCCCTACTACAAAATTCCTGCGTCTGCCACTGCTGGATATTATCGTCAAACTTTTTTCAAGATTTCTCAAAGATTGCTACTACATTTACTTAGTTGACTCACAAGATATTCAATTTAAATTGACAAGTGAATTCAAAAGAGTTTTCAATAACTAAAGACACATCTCACTACTGTTCCTATTTTGACTATGCCATACGAAAGTGACAGCTTCACTATTTATAGTGATGCGTCTAACATGGATTATGATGTGTCTTAATGCCAAACGGAAATGTAATTACTTATGAATTTGGAAAATTGAAGTCATATGAACGTAATTATCCTAGTCATGACCTAAAACTAACAGTCGTTGTCTTTGTTTTAAAGATTTGGCACCATTATTTATATGTTGAGAGGTGTGAAGTTTTCATGGATCGCAAGAATTTAAAGTATTTCTTCACACAAAAAAGACCTAAACATGCGACAACAAAGATGGCTGGAATTAGTAAAAGACTATGATTGTATTATCAGTTATCATACAGGAGAGGCGATCATCGTGCATGATGCATTGAGTAAAAAGGTTCATATTCTAAAAATATTGAAAGAACTATAGAAGGAAGTAGAGAATCATAATTTAAATATCGTAAATCTCGGAGATGTTAGATTAACAACCTAAGCCATACTACTTACAATTGCAGAAAGATTTAAAGAAGGAACAAAAGCTGACTTATTTTCTAGTAAAAATCCAAAAAAATCTAGTTAAAGGAAAGAAAAAGGGGTACAATACCTACCCTCAAAGAATTCTAAGATGTAAGAATAGGATTTACATATCAGCAATAAAAAAATTATGAGGTAACATATTACATGAAGCACAAAATATTTCTTATTCAGTACATCTCGCAGCAGCCAAATTACATCAAGAAATCAAATATTTATATTGGAAGCTAGATATAAAACGAGAAATTGTATAATTGTAGCCAAGCTCCTTACTTTTCAACAAATCAAAGCTGAACATCAATGACCAACGTGTACTCTGAAAGCACTAAAAATCCCATGAATTGGAAGAAGATAAAAATGGATTTTGTTACCTGACTATCTAAAGTTACTAAGGGTTTTGACGCTATTTGGATAATCATAGATCAATTGATGAAATATGCACATTTCCTACCCATCAAGATGACTTTTATGTCATTTTGATCCTATACAAAAGCCCCTTTAGTTGGTAATAAGTCTTTATATGAGAGTATACGCCAAAGCAATAAATAACATAGCAAGAAAAATAAGAAAATTGGATTTATATTTCGTGAAAAATAGGCAGATGTTACCTAGAGAGTACACGTCGACACTTGGGGATAAAATTTGCAAGGTATTGACATCCTGAAGAATATGTATTGACACCTGGGCATATTTAGGGTTCTAATCTTCTTAATTTGATCTCTGGTTGACTTTACAGGTTGATATTGTTCTTTGTCGAAATGTGGACAATTAGTAAACTTCTTAACAATAAATAACATGGTTATGTGATTTAGATGATAGATTCTTAAATATACTCATTTCGTTATTATAATGTTGATATTAGTTTTGTAATCTATAATCGTACCCTTTATCATTATTTTCAATAAACATGCATGTGTGTAGATTGTCTATTTAATTATTATTCATAGTTTTCATGTTTTAAAAATGTAGATATTGCACATTGATGAATGTCATCTCTTAGGAATGTATTTTGTCGGCTAATGAGATATATATATAGAGGTGCACACTGGCAGGCGTACCGGGAATACCTAACATTACAGCGATTTGTTGGATCGCACTTCTACGTCGACTATCATGATGTAGAAATCCTTGATTACTTGTTCTCTGATAATTTCCTAGGAGAGTAAAGGGAAGTTGTAATAATAGTTATAGGATTATAAATGAAAAAGAGAAAGTTTTGATATCTTTTGTAAATCATTTTTTAGAAGGCTATGTAACGTGTTTTCAAATGTTTTATAAATTATATCTATCGTGGAAAAAAGTATTATTTTCACACTCGGGAATCGTGTTTGGAACCAATAGTATTGACACCTAAACCCTAGGTGTTGACTTCGAAGTCAAAGTATTTTTTATTTTTTATTTATTTAGTTTTTTTTGGAAAATTGCAGGCATCGACATAGAGGCGAACCTAGGTCCCACACACAAAAATTTAAATTTAATCAAAATTTTGATTTTATTAGTTATTATAATTATATATGAGTCGAGGGCATCAAAGTAATATAGGCATGTGGTCCGATTGGGGAAACTCTAAATGACCGCCTCTGGTTTTTTCGAAATGCTCTTGTTCTAAAACGCGCGCGTTGTGCGAAGCGCGATTCAGTCGCATCAAAACAGCGAAAAGCGTGGAAAAAGCGTCTGAAATTTTTTTATCTAAAAAGTGTGAAAAAAGCGCGCGTTATGCGCGCATTATGCGCGAGTAAGCGCACTTAAGCGCGGCGAAGCCCGAGAAAGCGTGAGAAGCGTGACCCGAAGCGAGCCAAAGCGCGCTTATGAATTTTTTTAATTTTTTTTTTCAATTTTTTTTTTTTTTAGGGGTTAAAATATGTGTAAAATTTAAATTTTGTATATAGGAATTGAAAAACGCTTTTTAACGCATACTCCCGCTTAAGCTTTAAAAGCTTGACACTCGGGCTCCCCGCTTCATCACGCTTCACGCTTTTTAGAACACTGTAATCTTATTAGCTAGGAATCTTTCCAATCTATCCATAATGTTTGCCTCCCCAAATTGTTTGTTGTTCTAGGTATGAGTCGCTTCTCGAAGACCCTGTTCTTTTAATCAACAGTCAGACCATGTCCATCTAAAATCTATGATGCCCCGAAGTGTCTATTGTCACCCTCATTTTCTGTTTGCATCCAATGAAATTTCATTGAGGTTACCCCCAACCACCCATGAAAGATTGAAGAATATATACATGAATATGTACACAACTTAGCTGCAACTCAACTCACCCTGTTTCTTCATTTCTTTTTTTCTCCAGTTAGTTAGTTAGCGTTAAGTGAGGTATAGTAGAGTCTCCATTTTCAAATTTATTCTTTTACTTTTTTATTGGTTTGTATATGGTATCAGAGCTAATCGATCCATTGAAGTAAAGTTAAACTTGTAAGATCATTGCTAGAAGAATTATGGCAAAAGAAGATACAAGTTCATTAAACATCAACGCATACGAGAATGAGATTGACACAAGGATTTCTGGTTCATATTTCATTGGAGATCCACTAAGTCTACAAGAATCAGATCATCCTGGGTATGCTGTTAGTTACTTCTCCATTAATAGAAAATAATTACCTAAGTTGGAACATATCTATTAAGATTGCTTTGAGATCGAAATTGAAGCTCGATTTTATAACTAGTGGATGTGAGAAGCCAACTGAAGGAACTGCTAAAATTGAACAATAGATAAGGGTTAATTATATGGTGAGATCTTGGATCCTAAATTATATCCCTAAAGAGATAGTAGATGCCTTCATCTATACAACTACTGCAATGAAATTGTGGACATAACTTGAAGAACGATATGGTGAATGCAATGGTCCTCTACTATATCAACTGCAAAGGGAGATCAACAATATAACACATGGGACTATGTTAGCTGAAAGTACTATACAAAATTGAAGAAGCTATGGGATGAACTAGTTTTCCTAATGCCCATACATATGGACCAGCAAAGAGGTCTTTGATCTAGCCTCATTCAACAGGCTAATGCAGTTATTAATGGGAGACAATGATACTTATGACAACATAATAAACTAAATCCTTGTAATGGATCTACTTCCAACAATTAGCAAAGCCTATACCATGATGCTGAGAGTTGAAAAATGAAGATAGGTGCAAACTATATTTTTAGAAAATAGTGATAATTCTGCAATGATGGTTAGATCTCATAATTTCATGAGGACAGGATCTGGTAGAGGAACTTGACTTGGAAAATCAAGTTATGACAAAGAAAGGTTTGAAGCAAGCAGAGGAAATGTTAGAAGAAACAACAATAATGAGAAGAAGAAGGAGAACATGGATTGTGATTACTGCAACATGAATAGACATGCATAGGATGCATGCTCCAAATTACACAGATATCCGGATTAGTACAAAACACTAAAGGAACAAAGATCTAAGGTCATAGGAGAATGAAGAAGTATAGAAAACATGGAAGACTCTCTACTTGAACTAGAAGATAACTTCACCATATCTGAACCTAAGAAGATTAATCCTTGTGCTCACATCATTAGCATAGTACAATATGAGTTAATTAGGATGTTGAAGGGAAAAATGTTGATGCATAACAAGAATCAGGTAAATTTTGCTCATCTTTAAGATTGTACAAGTATGACATCCTATCATTTTCCTTCTATGCTTAATGATCTAGAACCAGGGACATGGATTATAAACACATGATCTAGCAATCATATGTGCATTGACTTAAAATTAATGACCAAATAAAAAACACCAAAATATTTAACTCGTGTTTTCTTACCTAATTGATCTATTAAACCTGTCAAATACATTGGAGATGTGCATTTGAACCATAAGCTTCTCTTAACAGGTACCTTACATTTTCTTAGCTTTAATTTCAATCTACTTACTATATGTCCCAAAGCTTACTCAAACTACTTATCTAGCATTTTGCTCACTATAGGACCTAAAGAATGGGGAGACATTAGCAATCGGTAAACTAGTTGGAAAATCATATTTGTTAGACAAATCTTGTTTCTTAGAAGGAGGAGTAAGTGCACGTAATCAGTTTTCTACACAACTTGTGAAATGCTTAGATGATTGAGATGAAACCACCTATATCAATAAAGCTTCTATCTATTCACTCTTAGATTGGCATAGTAGACTTTGACATACTTCGCATCAAGCCTTACAAAAATTAAATTTCTTCAAAGGTTTTTGTATGAATTTCAATTTAAATCACCTACAACAATGTGATGTTTGCCACAAAGTTAAACAAAACACAGATTGAGCTTCCCTAACAGCCAAATACACTCAAGATTTGTGTTTGACCTTTTACATATCGACATAAGGTCCTTAGAGGAAACATTCAATCACTAATATACCCTATATGTTAACTATAGTTGATGAATACAAACAAGTCAACCTAGACCTTCATTTTTATTCGAAAAACATAGGTAACTAGCACCTTTGATGCCTTCTTTCTTATGGTGAATACCCAGTTTGATAAGAAGGTAAAATGTATTAGGACATACAATGATACTGAGTTCACTAGCTTAGAATGTCAAAGCTTATTACAGTCTTTTGGAAGCCTGCATCAAAAGTCTTGTGTATACACTCCACAGCAAAATGGAGTTTTGGAAAGTTAACACGAATGCCTATTGCAAATTTTCAGATCATTAATGTTTCAAGCCCATATGCCTCGAAAGTTTTGGTCCGATTATATCCTTATGGCCATTTATATTGTTATTAAAGCTCGTAACCCTGTTTTGAAATGGCTTACACCATTTGAAATACTGTATGGACATGAACCTGATTTCTCTAGCCTTAGAACCTTTGGATGCCTTTGTTACACAACAAATACAAAATCACATAAAGAAAAATTTGAAACCAGAGCATTCAAATATTTTTCCTTGGATATAATCTTGGACAAAAGGCATACAAAGTCGATAACATTTCAACCAAGCAGATCCATGTATCAAGAGGTGTGGTCTTCTTTGAACGTACGTTCCTCTATAGTGTTCAAACGGATCTTATCAATAGCATACCTTTTCCCCTACCAATACAAATGAGTCTCATCTTGATACAGAAACATCACTTTTTCATATTGATGATTCTTTGCACTTTCTACTTAATTCCTATCACTCTCCATCAACTTTTATTGATCAAAATAATCTCTCTGATACTACATCAAATTCTATACCTTTAATTCAGATGCATTTTGCAGACTCTCCTACTTCAAGAGAAAATGACTCAGTTCCCAATCCAAACCATGACCATCTTAGGAAAAGTATAATCTAGAAAACTAAGTCTATATGGTTACAGGATTTTATTACAAATATGACAATTGCTCATTGTTTACTCGTTGCTAATGATTAGAAAATATGTAGGAAACCTCCTAATTCCTCTTCTAATCACACACCACCTACTTACTCTAATACTACATCACCATACCTTGATCATGCATATGTGTCTTTTCTTGAAAATGTGTTTGGAATCCAGGCACCTTACTCTTACGATCAAGCAAGTAAAAATTTGGATTGGGTTCAAGCCATGGAAAAGAAGATTAAGGCATTAGAAGACAATTAAACATGTGATCTCACACTTTTCCAACTGGAAAGACTGCCATTAATTTAAAATGAGTCTATAAGATCAAGTTAAATGCATATGGGATAGTGGAATGTTTTAAAAGCAGGGCATGTAGCCAACGGACACCATCAATTACATTGTGTGGATTATTTTGATAGTTTTTCACCTATGGCCAAGTTGGTTACTGACAGGATGTTTCTAGCCGTTGCATCAACAAGATCTTGTTACATCAACCAACTTGATATCAACAATGTTGTCCTTCACAGACATTTAGATGAAGAGGTATATCTTATTCCACCTAAAAGCTATAACAAATCATTGGTTGGACCTCCACTTGCTAACCCAAAACAATATTGAAGATTTGTTGGTCCCCTCATGTACTTTAACCTCACTAGATGAGACATCACCTTTGGGATTTAACAACTAATTCAGTTTGTAAATTCTTTTTGCCAAACACACTAGGAAGCAGCTATCCACTTGCTGAAGTATCTCAAAAATTGTCCATCTCAAGGTCTTTTCTTCCTTGCACAGGTCATTTCAAGTTGGAAGGTTATTCTGATGCAAATTGGGCCCCTTTCCTTGATACTAGATGATCCCAAACTGGCTACTTTTTTTATCTTAGGACAACCTTGATCTCTTACATCTATAAAAATCTTCATGTTCCTCTCCACTTGCCTATTCCTCTCGGGAAGGCCCTTGTTGCATGACTATTCCATGCTTTAGTGTCCAAGTTGGGCTTGGCTGACCTTCACCAAGCTCTAACTTGAGGGGATAAAAAATATACACACGGATATGTACAAAACTCAGCTGCAACTCAACTCACTCTATTCACTCCCTCTATATCTTCATTTCTTTTTCCCCAAGTTAGTTAGTTAGCATCAAGTGAGGTTCCGTCCTCTCATTGGTCACATTTTGTATTAAGAAAAAAAAAGAAGAAGAAGCTATAGGTAAATACACACGAATGTGCTGAAATAATTCAAGAGTAGAATTTCCATTTCCATATATGACCTCAAATAATCATATCAATCTCTCTCTAAGATTTCAATATAATAACCATCATATCCATCACATGAACCTTATACGTCAATCTGCTCACTAAGATTATATATCAATCTCTCAAACTAAATAAATCTTGAATTCTGTCATATGTCACTCTTTCTGCACACTACTCCATAATAAGTCATCACTGTGAAGTCTTATCCCCATTTTCCACAAATTCTATCCACAAGGACAATTACATAAAATTTCATTTCTTATTTTCGAACCAAGATACCATTAGTAACAATTTCCAAAATTTCAAGGCATGATCTCATCATAAACTTTCCTCTGATCAAATGCATTACTTCTGCAATACTTGAACAAATTTAGGACCCGATAAAATTTCTTTCATCAATTTCATCCAACAATTTCTCTCATGATCTTCTAATATAATAAATGGAAACTTAATGTACATCGGTGAATCATTCACATTACGAGAAAATCCTGATTCATTTCCATGACTGAGACTCATCTTTCTTCGAATTCTACTTAGAACCAAATATAGCATAACTTATTCATGAAAAGTCAACTTATTTCATAATCTCAATACATCATCACCTTCAGTTCTCACCATAAGAACAATTACATTATTCCTTATAATTATCTCTTGTACCTTTTATATTCAAATGACCTTATGACAATTGTCATAATCTCACATAATCCCAAAAATTCGATCATATGTGCCCAATTTCTCACTTTGAATAAATGGTTACTCCTTTAAGGCATCTCACTATAAAATACTTTCAATATCTCTCATTCATGATAACTGACTTTTCCAAATAATCATATTACATGTAAATAACCAAATTTTTAACACATCATCTACCGATCAACTTCCAAAATAAATCAACAGTATTATCACTTACCATCATAATTTATAATATTCTCCAATATAAGTGATCATTTTATACTGATAATCAATTTGTTTCCAAGACCAATTAAGATTCTTCCCAATAATGCCATAATATTTGTCTTCACTCATCTTTCAAAATATGGCTTGACATTTCCCAATGTATGCATCAAGTCATCACATAACTTCACGTATACCTTGACATCCAAGTAGTTGTATACATCATCTTGTTTCTTGAAATTGTGAAACAAGGAGAGCATCTCAATATAACTATATCAATTATAAAAATGATTATACTTCGAAGAAGCCGAAAATATCTCAAGAGTCATTATCCCTTTTTATCATTTACTAAATCTTGCTTGTGGTGTAAATGAACTTGCAAGTCTAACCTCAATTCTCTTAGTGGGTGCTTACCCTACTATGCTCTTAACTCAAAATAATAAAATTCTAGGCAGAGTCTCCCTTGTAATTTGGACTTATCCAACCTGTAGGTATACTTCATAACCAACAATAACAACCTATAGTTATACTCCACATCTGACCACCACGATTTAAATATTGACAACAATTCCAACAAACTTCAATACCACCAAAAATATCCCAGAAAATTCATTCATAATTCCTCAACATAACAATTTCTAATCATAGTTTCCAATATCACTTCCTTCAATACATTAATTGACTCAAATGACCACTCATTTGTCATACTTATAAAATATATACCACAAATCATAGTTTCAAAATTTCTTAATTACAAGACCAAACAACATTATAAATTTCCCTCAAAATAGAGGAATAATCTACTTACTCAAACACAATATCAAGTCCTTAATTCCCAATAATTAAGAATCAAAACTTTAAATCTCTAATTTCATAATTCTTCTAATAAAAGTCTCAAAAAAATCACATCACTTATAATCTCAACATCTCATCACAACTTCATAAAACTGGCTTGCTATTTCTCGTTGATTTACTGAAAATGTTGACAACAAGTGACTAATGAATTTTCGCAACAGTTGCTCTAAAATCACTAGCCATGGCCTCATAATGCGCAGCACAATAGTCGATAGTGTGGTCATACATCTTTACATGAGGTGTCAGTCTAAACGATAGATATTCCGAAAATATTGTCTAATCCTTTCGTTGACTTCTCGTAAATGGTGCCATGTCTAAAATCAATTATGCTCAACACTCATTCTCTTTCTTTTCTTTTCTTTTCTTTCTTTCTTTCTTTCTTATTCGGATACAATCTCTTTCTCTTCATTATTTTTCATAAATCATTAAAATAAGTATCCGAAATACTGAAATAACGTTAAATATCATAAACTTCTTTACCTCGGAGTTGGTGAGACGAATGATGACAGTGGCAATCTTCATCAATAATAATTAAATAGTGTAAAATGTTTCTTGAAATTTCATTTTGAAAATTCGCCAGTCTACAGAAACGCAGACTAGCTCTGATACTAAGTTGTAACGCCCCGAGTTCTAAATATCCGGTTCACCACGTCATCGTCTGATCTAACTTTTAAAATAATATTTTAGCGGAAGTAATAACTGAAATTCATTTTTGGCAACATTAAATAAACTGTAATGGTCGATAAAATCTAAAACCTTTATGAAACATTTCGAAATAATAAATCGAGCCATTAATATTGTAAAACAATTTGCAATGTCATAATTTCTCAAATAATTGAAATTCTCAAAATTATCCAATGTTTGGATCTACGGATCATTAAAATAAGATTTTCAACCATTTAACAACTATTGCCACAATCATCCATCACTTGCCACCCTCTCCGAAATCTACAAATATTGTTAAAATAGACATGAGCATTTCATAGAAACACTCAGTAGACTCATCGCCAATTAATTAATCTACAATATAATTGAACACGTAAATGCAGGCTCTTTAGAAATCATTAGGTGTGGGTTGATCTTGTCGTGCATTAAAGCACATGGCTTCTCTTTGAAAATCATAGGCTCTTTAAAATCATAGGGTGTGGATTGCTCTTCTCGTGCATTAAAGCACATGGCTTCTCTATGAAAAATCATAAGCTCTTTAAAATCATAGGATATGAGTTGCTCTTTCTTCTCGTGCACATAAGGCACATAAGTTATGCATAACAGCATCATTTATCTTGCAAGATATTCTCTTCTTTCTTTCTCATGCATTAAAGCATATAAGTTATGACAAACATAACAACATAAATATTTCATAAGAGATATATTCTCGTCTCATTTCATGAAATAACTTTCACATAAATCACATAACATACACATTCACATGCAATCATAATTTAAATCAATTAATAGGGACGAGTCTACCTTAAATTTGACGAGTGCAAAGTTGAGTGGGAAACGACTTCAATCATTTAATTCTTCGTACGCTTCGTCTAGCCAATTGGAAAAGTAAGTTAAGTTAGTCTTTTGAGATTTATAGTTTAAAATAATAAATTACAATTTGGGGACTGAAATTGATGATTTGAAAGTTGGGGGACTAAAATGAGCAATTTGAAAGTTGAGGGACTAAAATGAATAATTTGAAAATTGAGGGACTAAAATGAATACTTTGAAAGTTGAGGGACAAAAATGTAAATTTTCAAAAGTTGAGTTGAAACTCAAAACGAATATTAAATTATAGAGCTGAAATAATAGATTTTAAAAATGGAGTGGCTGATTAAAATCATTTAAAAACTTAAGGATTGAAATTATAAGTCTTAAAACTAAAGGGCTGAATTAAAACATTTAGGAACTAAGGGACTAAATTGCAATTCAAGAAAACTTTAAATAAAAGAATTATTTCTCTCTCCCTCATTCAGTTAGAGGGAAGAGAGACAGAGGGAGCGAGGGCGAGAGAGGAGAAAGGGAGAAATCTGGTCTGCCGGCGTTACATGCCGGGGATGTCACGGCGGTATCACCGTCATCGAGTGGCGGTGACCAAGAGGAGCAAAAGGCCACGGTTTGGTACAGATTGGGTGCGAAAAACAAAGTAAACCGAGGCTGAAACGCTATTTCTCCGACGATAATTCCGGCGATCGAGGTAGGTGGGTATCTGGGTACTTTGTTTCTTGGGTTTTGGGTTTGATTGGATTGAGTTTGGAGTTGGGTTGGCAGCGATTGTGGTGGTGCTGCAGGTGGGTTGATTGGTGGTGATGGTGGTGTTGGAGGCGGTTTTTTGGAGGTGGCGGTGGTGAGGCAGAAGTGGTGGTGGCTGTGTTGGTGTTGGATGATGGAGATGGAGGTGAGCTGGAAGTGTCTATGGTGACGGTTTGAGTGGGTTGTCGTGAAGATTGGTTGTGCAGTGGGTGTTGAAGATGGAGGCGTGGGTGGTGTTGGCCGGGCAGTGATGATTGAGGTGGTGATGATGGAGGTTGGTGGCGTGATGAGACAGCTGCAGTGGCTGCGATGGAGATGAAGATGGAGGTGGTGATGATGATGGTGATGATGAACGGTGGTGGTTCTTACCGTGAGAAGGCTGAACCTGGGGTGTGGCTGCTGAGAGTGGGAGAGGTTGATTGCTGAAAAAGAGGGTTGGTGGTGTGAAATGGAGTGGGTTGGTGTATATAATAAGAATTTGATAAGTATGGGATTGATGTGATAGGTGGGAGTTGGTGGTGTGAAATCTTGACAAGCAATGCACGTAGTTCGAGGAAAATTCGCACGCGAATTCAACTGGGTCGGAAGAATGAAACTGATGAAATGAGATTGACGAAATTTGGAATTTAAAACGATTTTGAAAATAATAATTTAAATAAATAAATAAAATAATAAAATTTTAAAAATTCGGAATTTATTTAAAATCGAATGGATTTGACATTTCTCGACTTGGCTAACGAATACGTCGTGACGTTAACTTAAAAATGGGCGAGATCGTAGCGACACGGTTTTCGAAATTTTAAAATAATTATTTAATCGCGTGGAAAATTCTTGGTCGCTACAAAATTGAAGTGAAGATGTGCTCATCGTAAAATATAAATTCATTGATCATTCCCAAAGTTATCATTTATTCATAAAAGGAACCTTTCATTGATACATTTCTATGTTACTGATAACAAGAACCATTGACGATCATCGTCCCCATGGTTATGAGGAGCCCTCAATGAGTTTTGCGGGCAAGGGATTCCCTAAAGGCAATCCATTCCCCATCTCCATAGATTTTGGTTTCCTGGTATGCTACATCTTGTTCATCTTGTCCTGGAAGATCAATTTCTTCAATGTCGTTAATGTGTTCGGCCGTGCGAAATCCTTGATCAATATGCCCCAAACGCCTAAGTACATTATGAACAGACATCGACACAACAACAACGACTATTTGGATGTCGAAGGGATAATGCGGCATCATGTCCAGTATCTTCCACCATTCTTTCAACACACCGAATGAACATTCAATTACATTCCTACATGACGAATGGTAGAAATTGAAACATCTTGCCCTGGGAGTAGGTGCTGAATGAAAATTTTGGAAATTATATCTAACATCCTACCCATGGAAAGGGGCCGATTATTGTCCAATTTTACTTATTTTATATAGGTAAATAAATGAAAAATGCAATTTTGGGATATAAATTTTGTTATTTAGAGTAAAATTACAAGAGATTCAATTTTAATTCTTAAACGCTAAATTGACTTTATTTGCTATTAATTTTATTTATTTAATTGCAGGGACATTTTAGACAATTTCAACCCGAAAACCCCTAATTTAATTGATCCGAAAAGAGCCCAAAGTGTATGAGTCCACCCTTTCCCTTACCTCTCACCAGCCGACAAGCCACGACCTAACCTTCACCAGCCCCAGGACCCCATCCTCCTTCTTCTAAAAAATTCACACTCACAATTCTCTGTCACACTATGAACCACCTCACAGTTGCCGCACTTAACAGCTCACAACCGTCCCCAGCCTCCAAAGCCAAAACACACACAACAACACCTCAATACACACAGCCAACGGATTTATCCCCAGCCTCAAACTTCATTCTCCAAGAAAACCGACTTCCAGCCGCAACCTTTAACTCCTTCTCTACTGAACTACCCAGCTGCAACTCCCACCGGCCACATGCACACAACCAGCCGCAAGTGCTTTCTCAGTACTAAACTAGCCCCCCTTCAACTACAACAAGCTCCCAACCTCACCTTCTCTCCTCTGAACTGAACCTTCACAGCCACTTCTCTTCACCCAAAGCAGCTTTCATTTCTCCATCACCAGCTCGCTCACAAGCTCCACAGCCGCAACCTCACTCCAACCAACTGCCTCTGTCACACCCAGCATTCCTACTCCAGCTAGTCAGCCGCGCCTCCACTTCCAGTCAACTGGACCTCTCTCTCTCTCTCTCTCTCTCTCTCTCTCACACACACACACACACACACACACACTTCGCTCCAACTCAGCAACCATTTCTCTCAAAGAAGCCGGTTGAGGAAAACTGCAAAGTGATTTTGGGTGATTGGTTCCGGTTGCTATTCATATTTTTGCTTAGATTTTGAATTGTTTCAACTACTAGTTTTCATGATTTTAGATTATTGATGTTAGTTGTTTTTTAGATATAATTTAGTTATTTAATTTTCATTTCCAAAATTGAATTCCATTTTCTAATAATGGTTATTGTTTGATAGAATTTAATTTTGTTTAATTTAATTATGTCCGGCTAAGTTATATTTGAGAGGAGTTATCCTTAGCTTCAATGGGTGTATATTAATTTCTTATGGATGAATTCTTGTTATTGATAAGGGTTAACAAGTGTTTTAAATTTTCAAATTATTTTACTTGGATTAATGTCGCTGATATGGTATGCATTGAATATGCACACAACATGCTCGACTAAATGCCGTAAAATAAATTGACTAATTTTCTTACTAATATTTCTACATCTTATCGATCTCAAGAAATTCACACTAATTTTATTTTCAAAGCCCAATTGATAGCAAAAGAATAACTCCACTCAATTTTCTCTTTCATTGCATTAAATTATATTTTCTTTTTATTCATTTAAGTAAACTTAAAATCATAGTTTAAGATTTGAATTTAGCAAATATTATTATACCGATAAAAATTTCTAGGAAGAATGACTCTAGATTATTGCTAGACTATAACTTGACCGCTTTATACTTGGAGGGTAGAGTTTCCATCGAATCAGGGGCCATGTAACCACATCTGCGCACAAAACCAGAATCTACTAAATAGTATTTATCATACGTCGGTTCATGGAAATGTATTTCAGGATCATGTATCGCCCTTGAAAGAATGTAACAGTCATGTGTCTTGCCCATTGTTCTCGTGATCACGAAGGTGAAGCACAAATTGAAGTCACATACAGCAAGCACATTCTGTGTTAGATATCCTTTTCACCCGATGAAGTTCAGTTTCTTATTCTATGGAAGTACAGCCCGAATATATGTGTCATCAATTGCACCAATGCAGTCCTAACAAAACATGGACTGTAAATGAGTGTGTGGAGATAAATCTTCCTGCTTGAAAAAATGATTTCATGTAATCAGAACGTACCTTAAATAGTCGGTGTTTTACAAGATCTGGTATGTGGTGTACTGGACTATGATTGTAGTTCGGATCGGGCTTTATCACATGTGCACCTAGGCTTACAACTGCTGCCAACACTTTCCTAAAATATCGACATATTGTGTACAATGAATGGTTGAACCTCAGTTAGGGTACAAGCAACCAAGGTCCTTTAAAGTACACACACAAACAAACCATTTAAAAAGTCTTGGTTTATACATGAAATAACACTAACCAGACATAGGTGGAAAAAGATCGAATGATCGACAAACTTATGGATTACGGGTTTGAGTTTGTTGACATACAGTATTCCTCATAGCTACAATTCAACCAGTCCCATTTCTAATCAATTGTGTCACAGGCGGCATAACCGTCGCAATTGGATTTGATAGTGAAGAAACTGAGAGCAAAATTGTGCATCCTTGTTTTCTATTGAAGCAATCCGGGCACCTTTAATTGCTTCACATAGTCATTGCAACTCGGACACAACTCACGAGTTCTTGCATGTTCAACTTGAAGGTCCTCCCCTAGAGATGCCAACTTGCTGGCCAACTCCGACAACTTCCCCTTTGTATACTTCTTATTTTTACCTCCGCTGGTGCTCCCCTTACATTTATCCGCACTTCATGGCCATGAAAAGTCCATGGCTGAGCCTTTCTTGTCAGGGGATGCATCATCACTTTCATCACTCGTCTCAGCACTTAATGGAATATTATCGTTGTGTAAACATGCCTTACCATAACCAGAAGAGAGGAAACCATCCCTTCGACTCATTTTTGTAGGAGTTTTGACGAACTTGTTCGAGTTATAAGTGTCCCCGAACAACCATGGGAAGTCATGGTATACCTCACTACAATTCATATTCCTAAATTTTTTTTACTAGGGTCGTATCTATGAAATGAACAAGAGGTCATTATCATTGCACAACATGAAATCCCAATCCTAATGAATAGTACATAATCTAGGAGACATCAATAATTTTTCGTACCAAATCAAACCTATTAGTGGTTATTCGTGCAACGAGAGCATCACAATAGAGAAAGTAATTGTTCCCAACCCTTGCTATCTCATTTCATTTAGGTATAGATAAAACACAACCCAAAAAAGAATTAAACACTCGTTTGATATCTAACATGTGTTCCAACATATGCTAACGTGATTTGCATTGTGTTCTCAGATCATATAGCTACGCATAAAAGTCAAAAAGGGGAAGAATTCGTGGTTTATACAGTATGTGATTGCTAGTTTAGCAAAATTGCTTAGAATGGGAAACACTCCTTCAAATGTCAACCACCAACGAAACGAAAGTTAAAAAAAATTGCAAAATGTATTTTAATAACACCTGGACAACCGCAAACATGACTTCACATTGTTTATATAAACTGGCCAAAAATAATCTATATTAAAAAACTCACACCACTCTTAGAGTCATACGTAAAACCCCACCACAACAGAATTCGAGCGGCCAAACACTATTTACACGAACTGAACTTACAACTCGAAGACATTCATGGAAAAACCAAAATGGATGCTAATATAGAGTTTCAATGTATAGTGAAGACCTACCCGAATTCTTAACTCCCACCAATGGTCAAGGGAAACCATGACGTTAAGTTTGTGGTCATAGGTGACACCGCTGCAATTGAGAAGTTCGAGCAGCTGGGCGTTGTCCTTCCGCATAGCCTTCCAATGATTTATCGGAGCTGGATGCGTCCACTCTCGGCCCGTCCGTTCATGGAACCTCTTAACGATTAGTTCCCAACCAGCATTGGTAAAGCACTTCCCTTCACGATGTCTTGCGACGATGGCCTCGTCCCAGCAATTGAAAATACTGTGTGCTCGTGACTGCCCCACTTCACATTCTTCCGATCAGAGGAAACCTTTTTCTTGCCCCTTACCTTAGATGAGCTACCTTCAAGTCGATGGAAATCAGCGTACTACAAGAACAGAAAACGACGTCGAGATTAGGGATTGGGGTGTTAAACAATAAGCCCACCTTTAGATGTTGAAGAATCAGAGTTACCGGAGAGCCACCGAAATTTGATGCAGAGTGCAAAGAGTTTTGTGTCTCCATCATTGGCGGTCGCAATGGATCTCAAATATGGTGCTACAGGGATGTTCACTTTACCTTTAGGTGGTAGATAATTGGGTGGATGAGAGAATATAAATGGTATAGTCTGGATAAACCATGATATAGAGGTGTAATTCCTCTAAAAATCGAGGGTAGAGTTGGAATTGACTGGGTTGGTGGCCGTTATAAATACTTACAAATATTAGATCTTGAATATTAAATTGTAATGGGCTCCACTGGAAAAGAAAAATGAGGTAAAAATCTTTTTTTTTCCTCCACTAACAAACAACCTCTTAGTGTCGTACAACCTGGCTTTAGACAGAAAAACAAAGTGAGGAAAAACAATCTAATTTATAGTTTAAAGTACTTTCAAAGTAAAAGGGTTTCCCCTTCATATTCCAACAAAAACAATTCATTGGAGCCAATGATTCTGTCTCATAGAACTTGCTGATGTGTCGACAATGTTCATGTCAACGCCCGTCATCGCACCATATCCAACATGTCACCGTGCTCCATTCATGAAATTACATGCTTATCCTCATCTCTTTTTTCCACTTCCATCACCCAACAAATTATCACACAGTCTTTCATTTCCCAACCTCTCTCATCAACACAAAACATTCATGTGCCCAGCTATTGATTTTTCCACTACCAGTCAAACTTCCATATTCTGCTGTGAATGATTTGAAAACTGGAATGCCCCCACCAATCAGAGCACCTACAACCCATCGTCAAAGTTGAGCTATTAGTGCGGGTGCATGCGTATCACTTACAAAGCCTACTCCCAAATTGGACTCGGCCTTTCCAGCCATACTCTCAAATTTTAATAAGCTCATCGTTGTGGTTATTGGAATTAATGTATTGGGAGGATTCGATACCTAAATTCAATGTCGGGGTTGGACATTGAGTGTAGGGGTACTGGAAGCTACATCACCCATATGCGCAAAGATCTATGTTCATGTAACCACGATTTCTAGCCTTACTTCCTTACTAGGTCTTATATTCCCATTTTTATGGCTGTTGTATTCGTTTTCCCATTGATTTCCCTTCTGAGGAGTACGCTCACCCATATGTGATCTTTGTCTCTTCACCAATGCAGGTGCTCGTAGCCAGTCGTCATACCGCCATTACCTTCCTTATTCAAATCATAACTCATCATCCAACTCTCCACACTCCTTTAGTTAATGACCTAAAACTCCAAAATGTTATAAAATCTCGGTAATCGCTCATACATCAATAGAAGTTGAGTGTCGGTCTCTTCTTCAGGAAGTCAGATTCTAATTATCCATTTGAAGGATTTAGTCAAATCAATTCGAATCCTAACCGTATGATTATACATCACACTTTCACGCGGTCTTCTTCATTTCCCTCCCTATAGTCGAATTTTCACTTCCTCCAACTTTCACCTCACCAACAACAGCCCTAATCAGCCAAACAATAGGCTTAATCATTGCCAAACAACATCCCTAATTGATGCCATTGTTTTCTCTGTAGGTTTTGGGAATCTCGTGTGTATTAGGAATCAGATTTACTCTTCCTCTTCAAATTTAATGCTATTTTATTGTTCCCATACCAATCGGATCCATTGAAAGTTCTTTAAGGCATATTCAAGGTATTCTACTCATCCATATTTCTGAAATTTTATAGTTTATATTTTTCTAATCAGGCAGTAGAAGCAATTTCGTTCTCCAAATTTCTGAGATTTGTGCATAATGATAATTTGGTAGTAGCAGCAATTTCGTTCTCCAAATTTCTCAGATTTGTGAATAATGATAATTGGGTAGTAGAAGCAATTTCGTTCTCCAAATTTATGAGATTTGTCCATAATGATAATCGGGAAGTAGAAGTCATTTCATTCTCCAAATTTCTGAAATTTGCACATAATGATAATCGTTCAGTAGAAGTCATTTCATTCTCCAAATTTCTGAGATTTGGTCATAATGATAATATCGGGCAGTAGTAGCCATTTCATTCGCCAAATTTATGAGATTTGTGGATAATGATAGTTTGTTAATTCAATATGATATAATTATTTATGATGCTTGCTCCAAATATTGAATCACTAGTTAGTTCTTTTTTTCGTTTCATATTTCTATTTTGATGCGAAGGCTATGATATGGAACTTGTTATGTTGATGATTTGGTATCTGATAAGTGTGCTTTATAGGATTATTTTGCTTTTAAATTGACAATTCAATTGACAAATTGAGTGAATTTCTTCTTGTAAATTGTGTTTATCCTGTACAATTAGGTACAACCTCAATTGGAATGAAAATGGACAAGATCGAAGAGCAATTGAGCTAAAAGAAGAACAAATTTGATGTTCAAGGACCTAATTGAAAGAAATCAAAAGTCTGGAGACTCAATTGCAACATCTCAAAAGGTTGGATGACCCACTGTGCAAATATTTCAGGGTCAAAATCACAAAATGAAAGATAATTTGTCAAAATGGAGTGAAAAGAGCCCAAAAGAATACAAAAAACGAAGTTGGTGACCAAAGTACACAAGTGCCAAAATTTGAGGACTTGGGCTGCAAAATCAAAGTTGAGAGACGTGGAAACATTTTAAAATCTTTTTTTATCACTTTTCCACAGATTTTTTGTGCTTGGACACATCACTTAAGAGAAAAACAAGTGCTTGAGACTATTTTGCTCAACTTTCAAACCTCCAAGGACAAAGGGTGCAATTTCTCTTAACTTTAGCATAAAAATCAGATTTTGGCACAGCTGGGAGATCTTCTTCCCTGTCTTCCTGCTGGCCGAAACTAATCTTCCTTTTTTTTCTTTCTTTTCATTTTTTTTTTCTTTTCTTTTACTTTATTTTATTTCCTTTTTCATCTTCTACATAATCTTTTGGGGAACTAATCAAGAGCACAAGGAGAATACAATTAAGGTGGAGAAATATTTGGGAAACTCATAGCCAAGCTTCAAAGGGGTTTCATCTACAACTTTGTACTTTCTCCTTTATTTTGCCATATTTGTGATGTATTGTTATAAATATTCTTCTTTGTATTATTTATATAACGTGGAGTGTATGATGATCGAGAGATATTGTGCATTTTAGACCAAATAGCAAATGTCCTAAGTATTAATTTAGGAGATAGAGATATACTCCTATCCCTAGGTGATCCATTGAATTATTTTCACAAAGAGTTAATGCAATTGATTGGGCTTTAATCGACATAGAGATATAGTAGGTTAAACCAATTGATTATGGTTAATTTCACTCGAGAGGGGTAATTAGCTAAACTTGGAAAATCGAGTCTAATATTGTAAATGAGTAATTTGTTAATTTGCATGTTGAGAAATTAATTAAGCGACAGTTAAATGAAACCATGAATCCCAACCACGTTTCCTCCAAGATTTCTAAGTATTTTTATATTTCCTTATTTTAGTAGACTTTTAGTTAATTTCCAAAATCCATCTTTAAATGTGTGTTTTATTTGTTAAGATTAAATTAACTAGAGTATAATAGAGTATACATTCATCGTGGAATCGACAACCCAGACTCAAAAAGTCCATTTTATTACTTGTACGAGACCCGTGCGCTTGCAGTACACAACTATTTTAGCGAACAGTATCTCATTCTATAAAGTCATTAAGAAAATGTTAATAATCAGTATTTTCCTGTTCTGTTTAATGGATTTTAAACTAGACTCTGTAATTTTCGTTTTGGGTGGCAGAATTTAATTCAAAATTTGATTTATCCTACTTGTTTTTGCAGTAAGTGATGTATTTTTTGTTTGGAATTCATTGGTATAAAGTTAATGAAATACTATATTTTCAGATAAACCAAAGCCTTTGACTGAAGGTTTATTTTTCTGCACTTTCATTCCTCTTATACTCAGTTTGAAGGTTATTAGTAATCCATATATATATATATATATATATATATATATATATATATATAGAGAGAGAGAGAGAGAGAGAGAGAGAGTCACTTCAACCTACTCCATTTGTTCTAAAAATGATGTAGGACATATTCCGTCCACCAATTCTGAAACGGGCATAACTTTTGATCCGACCGTTGGATCGGGCTGAAATTTAAATATGTTTTCAAGCACGAGTTCTAGAATGTCTCCAATTGATGTAGTCCATTGGCTCCACTAAATTTATTGAAAATCCAATGGGAATGGCCTCAATTTAGTGGTGCCAATTGACGTAGTCCCTTGGCACTACTAAATTTGACAGTCACTATCCATTACTTTATCTTCATTCTTAGGCCATCTGATGAGGGAGTGTGTATCGTACACACTTACTGATTGGAGACATCTTTCAGGTGATATGAAACTTGTTTTATGGAAAGATATTCAGATATAATGCTCAAAATTATTTTTTATTAAATAGCATAACAAAATATTTATTGGCAGTAGGCTAACTAGAAAAATATGTAACTTGTAACAAAGGTTCAAAGTGGATCAAGAATGGCAGAAAGATTACATTTTTAAAGAAATGGGTGGGCTTTGAAGGGCATCCAAGTCAAGACTTGTGAAAAAGATTTGAGATGCTCCAAATGAAGTCGAAAGATTGAAACTCAAACCTGATAATATACTTAATCCTCAACAATGGAAAAAATTTGTGAAGGAAAAGATGAGTGCTGGTAAATTCCTTTTTTTGATGTTTAAAATTTTATTGGACTGTGATGTATTTATAATAACTTCAACCTTTAGAATAATTTGTGTCGGGTTGGGTCGGCTCTGCTGCCTTGTTTAATTTTTTTCTATTTTTTTTTAAAAAAAATCGGCCTTTTTTAATGTTTTTCTTTAACATATTATTTTAAATAATATAACCGGATTGGGGCGGCCAAAACCCGTACCCTCCCCGCCAACCTGTGGGGTGGGTACCCATCGGGTTCGGGTCGGGTCGGGTTTTTTTGCCATCTTTAAATTTGTGTGATGCTAATTGCTAGGCTACAAGTCAGAAATTTAGAGAATTTAGGAAGAAACAAGTCCCTCACACATGCAGTCGCAAGGGATTTCCTAGGTTGCGTGAGGATTTGGTAATATCATAGCATCTTTATTTATTTTATTAATTAAAATCATATTTTCAGATTTTTATTAGATTAATGTTTATTTTCTTAGAAAAAGAGAGCAGCAATCCATCATCTATAGGTAGAAAAAGAGGTTTGGACAGCATCACATCGAAAAAAAAATGGTGAACCTATATGCAAACTTGTTACACAGATGCTTGTAAGAATCACATCATTTATTTATTTTACATTTATCCATATAAACATTCTCATATATTGTCTTTTAGGAAAATTTAAACGAAGTCAATCAGAATACAAGTGAAACTAAATAAAAGAAGACTCTCTTTCAAAAGTACTGAGCCCAGAGAATCATAGAAGACTACGAGGAATTGAAGGTGGAGTTAGTTATACAATGTAAGGTCCCAAATATTTTCATATAGCAAAATTTATTCTCTTTATATGCTATTATACATGCTTTGAAAGTTATGGGCTATAGTGGTAAATATACTAAATTTCATTTAATTTACCCCATATATATATATATATATATATATATATATATATATATATATATATATATAAGTTTTTATGGGATATAGAGAAATATATCAATATTGGGCTCGTTGGATAGCTTGTAATTAATCATGTATTTAGGCTCGAGAAAAAGTTGATTCGGATTGATGAAGCCTTAGTTATTGAAGGTTAAAGAATTTATCAATTAATATTATTTTATTATGTGTCTTTGAAACTTGATAGAGAGTAGTTACATGTATATGTGTAATTAGTCATTGTTTTGGACTTTAGCACAATAGTGTGCAAGTGTGATGTGTTTAGGTAGGTTGAAATTGGTTATTTTTTTTATATACATAGTATATATATTTTATACCTATATATCATAGCCAATTGATTGGATTTGTCATCGGATTGGATTGGTACATATCAATCAAATCTTTATTTCAAATATTCTCCCATTTTCTCTCACCATTTTCCTTTATCTAAACTATCTCACTTTATTCCTCCCTCACGTAACTCTCCATCTCTTTTTATTCTCATATTACCTTAACTAGAAAACAAACAAGATTCCTTCAAGAGTTCTTAGAAGAAAGCAGTACTATATTTTTTTAAAGTTTTGAGGCTGATTCTAGGATTACGTAAAAGCTACTTTTGGAAGCAATAAATCAAGTTTTTCAAAGACTTACGGTTGGATAACGAGGTGCAGTTGTTCTTGTCCCGTTTAAATTATTTTCCATGTTGTTAATTTATCATGCTTATGAAAGTTAATGATATGATATGATATAATGTTTATGGCCATCCGGTACCAAAGATATGATATGATTGAGCTCTTACCGGTTTTCTAAAGATATGATGACGATATGATATTCTTGGCACATGTATTTAATATTTTTATTCGGGATAGCACCATGATTTTCGTGTCCTACTGAGTAATCTATATACTCACCCCTACTATTTTACAGATTAGAACGGATCGTTGATTGGCGGTTGATACGGTGCGGTCAAGATGCCAGGATCTATGGATTTCAATAAATAAATTTCGGCGTAACGTGATTGAACAATTTTATTTCCAGCAATATTTTGTTTTATTCAAATTGTGGGTCTCTGCCTTCTTTTGTTTATTTATTTGAGATTATGAATTTGGAACAAAATTTAAATATTTGCTACAGCGATTATTTACATTTTAAAATAATTCATGAATTTCTTCAGTTGATGATCTTATTGTGTCAGACGAAATTTTCATGGATCATGATTCCGGTTACGATCCTATTATGATTTTGAATTTTCTTAGAATGGTATACTTTAGTCAACCATGCATTTAAAAATCGTGTGACTTGTTATACATATGCTAAAGGCACTGACTAGAATATATATATATATATATATATATATATATATATATATATATATATATATATATATATATATATATATATGACATGTACTATATATGCTCTATGTATTTGAATTGGGTCAGTTGAAATTGTTAAGCTAAATAATCGGCACCCAATATCCTATTTTTGGTTTCGAGTAATCTAACTAATTTTCTTTTAGCATATATTAATCCCAGGTTAGTGGTATATTTCGAGTAGAGACGTTAGGTGTGGTATTTATTTAATTGATTATTTAGTGGTTGGATTTATGTTAATCGAGTGTTGACATGGAATTGGTCATTATATATACCAAGATATTTAAAATAAAATAAAAAACAACAACGTCAATTATTTGATTTTCTTGATTTCTAGTTGAAAGAGATTTAATAGTTGAGTAAGATTGTTAAGAAAAGAATTTTTTTTTTTAAATAAATGAACATTGGTAACGAGTCAAATTCTATTAGAATTTGGGTCGTTACAGTTTGGTATCAGAGACGCGTGTTAATTTTTCTGTAGTCCCATCTGTTAAAAAAAAAAACCTGTTACGTCACTGTTCACGGTGAACAGTACGTGTCACTATTCACGTCGTGAACAGTGAATTTATTTTTTAAAAAAATTTATTCCCAATTTGATTTTAATTTTTTTATGCATCAATTTTAATGCATATATATATATATATATATATATATATATATATATATATGCATTATGTATTTTGGAAGAATAGAGGAGTAAGATAAATATATGATCATTGGCACTCAACGACCACCAATCGACCATCATTCGACGATCATAAGGTACGTAAAGGAGTAAGAAAAGATATGTTTAGTTCAACCTATTGCTCAAATTTTAAAAAAAATTCTTATTGCTTAAATTATATGATATGTAAGTTTTATCTACACGTTTAAGTTTTATATTTCAAGTGAAGCATGTTATCCATGATTTTAAATATGTGTATAGGCGAGAATGAAATAGGATGTGACATAATTATAAGAGTGTAAGCATAACATATTAGGTTTCAATATGACGAGTTACTTGATATTAAATTCTAGGAAATGGCTCCCCCTAGCCACACGAATTTGATGCGTGATTTATTGCGAGCGGTACAAGAGTTGAGTAAGCAGAATCAACCACCACCACCACAAAATGCACCGCCCCAACAGAATGCACCGCCGATTGTTCCCGGAGTTGTCTCAGTGGTTGAGCAGTTTCGAAGGTACAAGCCCCCTACTTTTGACGGTGGTTCCGATCCATTGGTTGTTGAGGAGTGGATAAGGAGCTTGGAGCGCATATTTCGACACATTGCTTGTTCGGATGCACGGAAGGTACTATGCGCAAAATTCATGTTTGTTGGAGCAGCTAGTCACTGGTGGGAGTCTGTCTCGCTTACTAGGATCGAACAGGAATAGCGTAACTTGACTTGGGAGCAGTTTAAGGATGATGTGCTGTCAAAATATTTTCCTCAGGCCCTGAGGGACTTCAAAGAATCGGAGTTTTTGCAACTCAGGCAAGGAAACATGTCGCTTATTGATTACGAGAGGTAGTTTGATCAGCTCTCAAGGTATGCTCCGCACCTGGTGGACACTGAAGTTAAGAAGATCAGGAGGTTTGAAAATGGATTAGGCCCGGAGATTGGCATGATCATTATGTCACATCGTTTCACTTCATATCGTGAAATGTTGGAAAGGGCCCATGCTATTTCATATCAGAGGACTACATTCGAACAGTATGCCCAACAGAGCAAGGAATCGGGAGGAAAAAGAAAGTGGAACAACCATGGCAAGGACAAACGTAATTGGCAAAACAAAAGACCCAACACAGGAATTCATACTGGACGAGTGGGAATATTACACATTGTCCTAAGTGTGATAAACTCCACGAGGGTGAATGTTTACTAGGGAAAAACGTTTGTTTTCGGTGTGGTAAACCAGGACACATTGCGTATAACTGTACAGAGCCTCCAAAGAAGAGGGATGAAGATCAGGATAATAACAAGAAAGGAAAGGCCCGAGTTTTTGCACTGAATCAGCATGAGGCAGAACAGGATCCGAACGTAATAGCAGGTATTTTAATTGAGTACCTATTTTTGTTCTTTAAATTTCCGTTAGTTTCCCCAAGTCTAATTCTATAGTTATGAACACAGGCATGCTATTATTATCTGATGTACCTGCTTATGTACTTTTTGACTCTGGGGCTACAAATTCTTTTATATCTGCATCCTTCGTCGCTAGGTCTAACTTTACTTGTGTGGAAACGGGTATTGAATTAGAGGTTAGTATCCCCTCAGGAATAACCCTTTGCACAAATCAGATGACTAAAGCTTTGAAAATAGAGATTGATGGGAAAATACTAGAGGCTGATTTATATCTTTTGGAGATGAAGGACTTTGATGTTATATTAGGCATGGACTGGTTGGGACAAAATTATGCAACCATCCGATGTCGTGAGAAGAAAGTATTATTTCAGCGGCCTGGAGGGGAGGAATTTCGTTTCTTTGGAACAAAGTATAAGTCTCTACCTCGCCTTGTATCGCCTTTACAAGCAGAGAAAATGTTGAGGAAGGAGTCATGTCAGGGACTTCTAGTTAATATCATTGGGGTCTAAACATTCGGAAATGATCGTTCATGATATTAACATCGTGCGAGATTACACCGATGTATTTTCGGAAGATCTACCTGGCATTCCACAAGATAGACGGTGGAATTTACTATCGACTTGGTCCCTGGAGCAGCACCAGTTTCTAAGGCCCCATACAGAATGACACCAAAAGAACTTCAAGAATTAAAATTACAATTGGAAGAGTTGTTGGAAAAGGGTTTCATTCGACCAAGTATATCACCTTGGGGCGCTCCAGTACTTTTCGTAAAGAAGAAAGATGGGAGTATGAGTATGAGAATGTGCATTGACTATCGAGAGTTAAATCGTTTGACTATCAAAAATAGATACCCGCTACCAAGGATAGAAGACTTATTCGACCAGCTAAGAGGTGCAACAGTGTTTTCAAAGATTGACTTGAGGTCGGGGTATCATCAATTGAAAATCAAGGCAAGTGACATACCAAAGACTGCTTTCAGGACTCGTTATGGACACTATGAGTTCACCGTCATGCCTTTTGGTTTGACCAATGCTCCAGTTGTATTTATGGACCTTATGAATCGAGTGTTCCATCAGTACCTGGACCAATTTGTTATAGTGTTTATTGACGACATACTTGTGTACTCAAAGAATAAGGAGCAACACGAGAAACAACTCGGTATAGTTTTGGAAACTTTGAGGAAGGAGAAATTATATGTGAAATTCAAGAAGTGCGAATTTTGGCTTGATCGCGTTGGTTTTCTTGGTCATGTGGTTACGGCCCAGGGGATTGAAGTAGATCCGGTTAAAGTAGTAGCAATAACAAATTGGCCTAGACCAACCAGTGTAGGCGAAGGTCGTAGTTTCTTGGGACTGGCTGGTTATTATAGGAGATTTATTGAGGGTTTCTCGAAGATTGCAGAGCCGATGACTCATTTGACTAGAAAGAGTGTGAAGTTCCAATGGACAGAAAAATGTGAAAAATGTTTTCAGGAACTTAAGCAGAGATTAGTCTCAGCTCCTGTTTTGACAGTACCTGAAGGTTCAGATGGGTTTGTCATTTATAGTGATGCTTCTAAACAAGGCTTAGGTTGTGTGTTGATGCAACATGGAAAGGTGATTGCATATGCCTCGAGACAGTTGAAGCAGTATGAACAAAACTATCCAACGCATGACTTAGAGCTTGCAGCTGTAGTTCACGCTTTAAAAATATGGCGTCATTATCTTTATGGTGGGAAGTGTGAAATCTACACTTACCGTAAAAGTCTCAAATATTTATTCACACAGAAGGAATTGAACATGAGACAAAGAGGTGGTTGGAATTAGCAAAGGATTACGATTGTACAATCCTTTACCACCCGGATAAGGCTAACGTAGTTGCAGATGCCTTAAGCAGGAAGATAGGATCACAGTTAGCTGTTTTACCCACAGTGCAGGAACACTTGATAAAAGACTTTGAGAAATTGAGGTTAGAAGTCATCACACCACCAACACAGACTTCAGCAAGAATAGAATCTTTAATGATTCGACATGCACTGAGGGATCGAATCAAGGAAGCACAGAATATAGACCCTTTTCTGCAAAAGATTAAGGCTGAGATTGGTACAGGAAAACGAAGTGGATTTGAAATATCTGCAGATAATGCACTGACTTTTAAAGGAAGGTTGTGTGTACCTAAGGATGAAAAATATAAGAAATGAGATACTGGAAGAAGCTCATTCTGCTCCGTATGCTGCACATCCAGGAGGTACAAAAATGTATCGAGATCTACGAGATACATTTTGGTGGAGGGACATGAAGAGAGGGATTGGTTTGTTTGTAGAGAAATGTCTTGTCTGTCAGCAGGTCAAGGAAGAACATCAAAGACCATCAGGGCTTTTGAAACCGTTGGATATTCCAGAATGGAAATGGGAACACATAGCGATGGACTTTGTGATTGGATTTCCAAGATCAGTAAGAGGTCACAATGCTATTTAGATAGTGGTTGACTGTTTGACAAAGTCAACCCATTTTCTACCAATCAAAATCAATTTCATTATGGAACAGCTCGCACAGTTATACGTCAGAGAGATAGTCAGATTACATGGAGTTCCAGTTACCATTATTTCTGATAGGGATCCCAGATTCACATCAAAATTTTGGAGGAGTTTGCAAGGCGCTATGGGAACGAAATTGAAGTTTAGTACTGCTTATCATCCTCAGACGGATAGACAGTCAGAAAGAACCATTCAGATTCTAGAAGACATGTTGAGGTCATGTGTTTTGGATCTTGGAGGTAATTGGGAGACATATCTACCGTTAGTGGAGTTCGCTTACAATAATAGCTTTCAAGCCACTATAGGTATGGCCCCATATGAAGCCCTTTATGGTAGAAAGTGCAGATCTCCTGTCCATTGGGATGAGGTTGAAGAGAAAAGAGTTTTGGGTCCAGAAATCATTGAACAAACAATAGAGGCAATTGATAAAATCAGAGTAAGAATAAAGACAGCACAAGATCGACAGAAGAGTTACGCAGATGGTAGAAGAAAGGAGTTGGAATTTCAAGTGGGGGACCAAGTCTTCTTGAAAGTTGCACCAATGAAGGGAGATTGTAAGGTCCCAAATATTTTCATAAAGCAAAATTTATTCTCTTTATATGCTATTATACATGATTTGAAGGTTAGGGGCTATAGTGGTAAATATACTAAATTTCATTTAATTTACCCCATATATATATATAAGTTTTTATGGGATATAGAGAAATATATCAATATTGGGCTCGTTGGATAACTTGTAATTAATCATGTATTTAGGCTCGAGAAAAAGTTGATTCGTATTGATGAAGCCTAAGTTATTGAAGGTTAAAGAATTTATCGATTAATATTATTTTATTAGGTGTCTTTGAAACTTGATAGAGAGTAGTTACATGTATATGTGTAATTAGTCATTGTTTTGGACTTTAGCACAATAGTGTGCACGTGTGATGTGTTTAGGTAAGTTGAAATTGGTTATTTTTTTATATACATAGTATATAGATTTTATACCTATATATCGTAGCCAATTGATTGGATTTGTCATCGGATTGGATTGGTACATATCAATCAAATCTTTATTTCAAAGATTCTCCCCTTTTCTCTCACCATTTTCCTTTATCTAAACTACCTCACTTTATTCCTCCCTCACGTAACTCTCCATCTCTTTTTATTCTCATATTACCTTAACTAGAAAACAAACAAGATTCCTTCAATAGTTCTTAGAAGAAAGCAGTATTATATTTTTTTAAAGTTTTGAGGCTGATTCTAGGACTACATAAAAGCTACTTTTGGGAGTAATAAATCAAGTTTTTCAAAGACTTAAGGTAGGATAACGAGGTGCAGTTGTTCTTGTCCCGTTTAAATTATTTTTCCATGTTGTTAATTTATCATGCTTATGAAAGTTAATGATATGATATGATATGATATAATGTTTATGGCCATACGGTACCAAAGATATGATATGATTGAGCTCTTACAGGTTTTCTAAAGATATGATGACGGTATGATATTCTTGGCACATGTGTTTAATATTTTTATTCGGGATAGCACCATGATTTTCGTGTCCTACTGAGTAATCTATATACTCACCCCTACTATTTTACAGATTAGAACGGATCGTTGATTGGCGGTTGATGCGGTGCGGTCAAGATGCCAGGATCTATGGATTTCAATAAATAAATCTCAGCGTAACGTGATTGAACAATTTTATTTCCAGCAATATTTTGTTTTATTCAAATTGTGGGTCTCTGCTTTCTTTTGTTTATTTATTTGAGATTATGAATTTGGAACAAAATTTAAATATTTGCTACAGCGATTATTTACGTTTTAAAATAATTCATGAATTTCTTCAGTTGATGATCTTATTGTGTCAGATGAAATTTTCATGGATCATGATTCCGGTTACGATCCTGTTATGATTTTGAATTTTCTTAGAATGATATACTTTAGTCAACCATGCATTTAAAAATCGTGTGACTTGTTATACATATGCTAAAGGCACTGACTAGAATATACATACATATATATATATATATATATATATATATATATATATATATATATATATATATATATATATATATATATATGAGATGTACTATATATGCTCTATGTATTTGACATTGGGCTAGTTGAAATTGTTAAGCTGAATAATCAGCACCCAATATCCTATTTTTGATTTCGAGTAATCTGACTAATTTTCTTTTAGCATATATTAATCCCAGGTTAGTGGTATATTTCAAGTAGAGAAGTTAGGTGTGGTATTTATTTAATTGATTATTTAGTGGTTGGATTTATGTTAATCGAGTGTTGACATGGAATTGGTCATTATATATACCAAGATATTTTTTTTAAAAAAAATAACAATGTCAATTATTTGATTTTCTTGATTTCTAGTTGAAAGAGATTTAATAATTGAGTAAGATTGTTAAGAAAAGAATTTTTTTTTTTTTAAATAAATGAACATTGGTAACGAGTCAAATTCTATTAGAATTTGGGTCGTTACATAGAAAGTATTCTATGTTAACTCAAAAGGATTCTAATATAGCTAATTTAAAAGAAGAACAAAATCATTTAAAAGTTCGAGTAGCACATATGGAGAATATAATTAGAGATTTGTTGAAAACACGGGTTTGTAAGTTATTCAAAAATAAACATTATTTATTTACATTTTTTGTAACATGCATGTTAGAATCAAATTATCTACTAAGTAGCTACCTCCTTCATCGGTAAAACTTCTTTATTTCCATTCATTATATTTAGCCCATGTTTGGTATAGATTAAAATCAAATTTTTAATAGATTTTAATAAAAAAAAATTGATGAGATGTGTGGTTGAAAAGTTGTGGGTTCCATAAAATGTGTGATTAAAATTAATTATTGACTTTGATTTGAAATAAAAATCAAATTTTAATCAGAACCAACCTTGGGTTTAATTTAAAGGCTTAATTTAAGACTGACCAATGTTCTTGTTGTTGATATTCTGTTTTTGAAGAGTGTAAACACTAATATACTCAACAAGTGTAAATTGCTAGATTGGACTAGAACGGGAGAAGAGGTTGCCCAAGGAATCTGGTCTACAAATGATCCAACAACATTAGTTCATCACATCTCTCTAGGACCTAATGCTGTGAGAGTTTGGGTTGATGTAGCTAAGAAACCAGATTCATTTTTGTGGAGGCCTACTTTCGGTATGACTTACGTTGAAGATAGCGTTGGTACTACAGTTCCTTGGCCATCTAACATAATTGTAATGGAATAGAAAAGGTAAACTTTTGTTTAGTTTACTAATATGTTTTTTTCTTATTAACTAGATTTTACTTTATTATATTACATTTTTTTACTATTTAAATTGTTTTATACTTCTTTTTCAGGTTCTTGATACAAGACTTAGCATTAAGACATTCCTTCAAAAAAAAAAAAAAATCTTTTTTAAATCATATTGAAGTTAATTTCAGGTTTTTTTCATTAGTTGTTACTTTTTATCTTAAATGTTTTTGACATTGTAAACATATTTTCACTTGTTTATGGGAACTATTAATTGAGAATAAATGTTATCGTCTTAATTGATGTGCAAAAGGTATTATCAGGATTATTCAAAAGAAGTATTATAGATTTGCTAATCATCACTGAAGAGTGATTTTGAAGTGTATATAATATGTTCTTTGAATGCTATAATATAAAAATATGAAGAAAAAGAATGCTATCGAATATTCAATCATGACAAATAAAAAATGTTATTATAACAAAATCATAACACAAAGAAAGTGCTATAGAATGTAAGTTTAACAATTGAAGAATGCTATAAAACCTGAAACATAGCATTCTTTGAATGCTATAGATGAGCTAATATAAGAACATTCAACAAATGCTATAATTGAGAGTGGATTTTTAATAACACGATCAATAATAGCTTTCAAAAAAATGTTATCGAACATGATCGATAGCATTCTTATAATGCTATAGATGCACTTATATAATAGTATTTTTAAAATGCTATTATATAGGGCGGACTTTTAATAACTCCACCAGTAATATCATTCGGAAAAATGCTATAGAACGTGATAGATAGCATTTTTTGAATGCTATAGAAGAACTAATTTGTTGTAGTGGGAAAAGCCTCTATAAGGCTAAGACACATAAATAAATAATAAAAAAAAAAACAATGAAGGACAATCTGAATTTCAATTACTTTTGTTTTCATTTGGAATGAAAGGTTGTTGGAAGAAGAACTACAAGGCTTACCTCGCAAGCTTGAAAGTAAATAAGTCTTTTGAAGCTTCTATTACAAGTAATTTTCGTTGAGGTTGATTGAACTATATACCGGATGTGGATCTCATATTTGAATAAATGTGTACAGATTATAGAAAAGTATACTATTGCAGAAGGAAGAAGTTCACCTACGTGTTGAAAATGAACAAGGGTTGTTGCATTACCTATGGGGACAAATTTCTTGCCATTGATCTTATAGCTTAGTATTAGAACTAGAGAAATTTCATTCTCACCATTACCAAGAACATTATTTTTTAATGTTAAGGACAATAGTAGTTCTCTTTTATCTTAAGCAGATATCAAATGATTGTATAGTGAATTATAAAATCACATTTTTATTCTAGATACTGAGTATTCTATTAATATTATAGAAAATAAAAGGTGCAAAGGCGTTAATCTGAAATTAAATATATTTGGCACCGCATATTAGGTCATATAAACAAATTTTCAAATTATATAGAGGTATAGATTTGAGGTCAGTTCATTTGAATCGCGTGACAAGTGCAATACATGTCTGCTTGACAAGATGACCAAATCACTTTTTTACTGAAAAGAAGAAGGATTTGGATGATTACTGGACCTAATACATAGCGATGTATGTAGACCCATATAAATTACAGTTAAAGGTGGTTTCTCTTACTTCATCACGTTTACTAACGACCATTCTAGATATGGTTATGTATACTTGATAAAATCAAGCATAAAGCTCTTGAAAAATTCAAGCTAGAAATAAAGAAACAATTTGTAAAGGAATCCTCACACTAATATCTGATCAAAGTGGGGGAACGTCTGAAAGGTCAATTTTAGATTATATAAAGGGAGAATAAGATTATCTCGAAGTAGACTTTGACTTATACACAACAGTACAATGGTGTATTTGAAGGGAGAAATCACACACTATTAGATATGGTATGGTATATGATTAGCCATACAAACCTTCCAAGATCATTTTGGGGTCATGCATTGAATATCGAGTGCTACACACTAAATCATGTCACATCTAAATTTTCCGACAAAACTCCGTACAATTTATGGATAGAGAGAAAACTCAACTTGTCTCATATAAAAGTTTGAGGCTGTGATGCTTACGTGAAGCACATTGATTCAGATAAGTTAGAATCAAAGTCAGATAAATGCATATTTGTGAGATATCCAAGACAGATAATTGGATATCAATTCTATAATCCAACTGAAAAGAAAGCCTTCATCTCTTGACATGTTATCTTTCTAGAGAGAGTTTATACTAGGAAATGATAATGGGAGCTAAATAAAGCTTTAAGAAGTTCAAGAATTACAAATCTAGTTGACTAAATAGATTATCTTAAGACTGATCTTGCACTAGCAAGGGTGACAAATCTATGAGTCATGATCAGGAAGTAGAGACTCCTGATGACACGAGAGTTCAGTGTAAATCTAGTAGGATCACTTAATCCTCCTAGAATATGAACAAATTCATGATTATTAGTCAAGCAGTACTAATCAAGGATAATGAGCCTACGATTTGCGTAGAAGCAAAGTCAAGTGTTGACTTAAGGAGATGGCAATAAATCATGTAATCCAAGATGAACTTAGTGTACGTTAACAAGGTCTCAACCTTGGTCGACCCACTTGATGAAATAAACCATATAGGATGTAAATGTGTTTACAAGAAGAAGGTTGACATGAATGGAAACATCCATACATACAAGTGAGGCTAATAGTTAAAGTTTACAAACAAAGACAACGAGTTGACTTTTATAAAACCTTTTCACCTACAACCGTGCTTAAGTCCATTCAGATTTTGCTTACAAATAGCTACATATCATGATTATGATATATGGAAGATGGATGTCAAGACTCCATTCCTGAGATGGAATATGCAATGGAAAGTGTACGTGACAGAACCTAAAAGTTTTGAATCCAAAGATGCTAACAAGGCATGCAAACTTGACAGGTCTGAATATGGATTGAAACAAGCCTGTAGGAGCTAAAATATTTGCTTTGATGTGACAATCAAAATATTTGATTATGTAAAAAATTGACTAGGAACTGTGTGTTTGTAAAAGGCCAGTGTGAGCGTCATATTATTCCTAATGTTGTATGTGAGTGACATATTGCTAATGAAAAAGATATCTACATACTTCTTCAGTAAAATCATGGTTATAAAAGATTTTTATCATGCAAGATATGAAAGAAGCAACTTATTATATCTTAGATATTAAGATCTATAGAGTTAGATCTAAAAGATTACTTCACTTATTTCAGTCTACATACATAGATTTTATACGGAGAAAATGAACGAAGAGTTTATGAATATACCGATGCTAACTTTCAATTAGACTAGGAAGATTGCATGTCTCAATAAAATATGTGTTTTCCACCAATGCAGCGGTTGGTTGAAAATGTTCCAAATGAGAAACAAATGTTGATTCACTAATGAAGTCTAATACATTGCTTCTTCAGAAGGCGCAAAGGTTGCGGTCTAGATCAAGAAGTTCACTAATGAACTTGGAGTAATTTCTAATATTGTTGATCACATACTTCAGTGTAGTGATAAAAATGGATTCATCACACGAGCGAAGAAACTAAGGTCTCATCAATGATACAAACATGTGTTAAGGAAGTATTATATCATCATAGAGATAATACAAAGAAATGACTTGAAGAAAGAACAAGTTCCCGCAAGTGTTAATATACAGATTCACTAATAAAGAGTTGTCACAACATAAATATGATCGTCGTGTAGACTCTTATGGTATTGTAAATATATAAGTGATTGGATCTAGTGCAAGTGAGATTTTGTAAGTATTATGTATTTTGTCCAATCATTTTACAAAACACTTATTAATATATTTGACGTATTTTATATATGGAAGATTTGTTATAATTTATTAATATTAATATTCTTCCAAATTAAATCATCAGAGTCAATAGATTCAAATAAGAATAACATATTAATCACGAGAAGTTGTGATTGTGATATATAAGTTATATATATGATTGAATCTAAAATCTTCATTGGTCGTAAAGTAATATCAAAATACGGATATCGTTATTACGGCTAAGAGTTGCCAAAACGGTGTCATTAAGGTTTGTCAAGAATCATATGAATGTTATGAATGATTAATATACGATTCATCACTCTTAGATAGTAAGATGTTATGATCTAAAATTTATTCGATTAAGTCGATATCGAAATCATTGGCCAAGGTCAACGTTTATTGGATTATGAGCTAAATAAAAGATATGATTAATAGTCAAGAATGGCATACTTTCATATCTCGTAATTGATCGGATCATATTCATATAAGGATTATAGTTTCATTATAAAAAAAAGTTTGGTTGTCACACAACGTGACATTTTTTGTCACGTGTATGACCCTAACACATTGTTAGATATCAATGTGGGACGACAAATGTGAATTAATTAATTTAAAACAATTAATGATTAATTATAAGACGAGTTTTAATTAATCTTTTTTTTCTTAGATCAAAATAATAATTCTCGTCGTTAGACATCGTGGCCATGAACCTAATGGGTCATACACAATGTTAAAACTTGAAGACTATAATTATGATTAATTGACTATCAGGCGTTCGATGTTTGTAAAATTAATTAATTAGGTGTTTATTAATCAACTCAAGTTAATTAATTAGATTGATTAATTTATGTAATTTTTTTGGCAAAATATTTGAATAATTCTAAGGAAACATTTTAAATTGACATTATTAAGTGACATTGTGACATGTCGAATATATATTGGATGGTGTAAATAACTACTCCACCACTTACTTTTTCATCACCCAATATATGTGTGTCATGTCACAATGTCACTTAAAAATGTTAATTAAAAAATTTTCTCTTGAATTACTCAAAATATTTTAACAAAGTTACAATATGCGCATGTTTGATTTTGATTAAATCTGACTTTAATCTCAAGTCAAAGTAAATATTAATTTTAACCACACATCTTATAGGATCAATAACTTTTCAACCACACATCTTATCATCTTTTATCAAAATTTACTACAAATCTTATCTTAATAGTGTGTATTTGATATTATTTAAAAAGAGTTTTTTTTTTTTTTAAAAATCAATAGTGATTTTTAGGAGAATTGAAAATTGAGAAGTTAAATATTGTGGACTTGATTTTTAGTAGACTGTTGAAATTGAGTACTCTAGAAAAAAAATTAAAGAAAATCAAACAGGGGTATATGCAAAGCAGAAGCTATATTTAACGTTATTCAATGATTGTAACTTTAGGGTTAGAGTTAAGCAGTTGCTTTCATTGGGTGGAAGAAAGTGAAACATGGAAGAATAAAGAGTGACAATACATGAAGAAATTCATGGCCTAATTGTCTTTAATGAATCATGATTAACAACTAGCACTCGAAAAAAACTAACATGGAGTCTATTGTTACTTTCCGACCTCAGAGCCCACAAACAACAAAGCTTGTACCATCGAATATTTTAACAGTTTCATATTCTTAATTGATTGTCTTTCAAGGTACGGTTTTGTCGGCAAGCTCTACGTCAACACTACATACCGATTAGGTTTTTTTATTTTGACACGTATTTAAATGTTTGGTGAAATACAACATTATACGACAAAAAAACCTTGAAAGAACAAAAAAGTTTGGTAATACTACCTTAATAAAATAAAATAAAAAAGTTTGGTAACACTACCTCAATAAAAAATAAATAAATAAATAAATAAAAAGTTTGGTAACACTACGTCAATTACCAATTTTGAAGACAATAAATACAAGTCACTTAGTGATAGTGTTGTCAACTCAAGTCGTATGGATTCACAAGTGACAATCAAATTTGTTTTTAGCCATTTATTCTTTTAAATAGTGTACGTATGTAGTGTTGGAGAAAAAAAAAAACAAATTAACATTTTTGAGACAGATTAATGCCATGGAAAATACAATAATAAATTAGAAAAGATTAAGACAACAACATTCGACAGGTATTTGGCTTAATTAGGAATCTCCATTAAATATGGAATTACACATGATGAAAGAGACAAAACAATATATTAATTAATTGTTCGTTCGTTATTCTCGTGCTGAATTATTTAGTACAGTACATTTTATTAAAGGTGGTGCCACCTTTTATCAGAATCTTTACTAGGGCTCTAAGAAAAATCGTGTGGAACCCCCTCATATCTCTTCTACCCGGAGCACAATAGCAAATTGATGATTAATATGGGAAAAGCCAACTCAGAATTGAAAAGGATAATTGATCCTTACTTTAAAGTCGAATATAGGTGGTGTATCTAATTATTGAACCTTTTTTCTCTTAGCATAGCATAACGAATTCGGAGTAACATAATTATAGGTAGGCGATAGAAAACTTTGTTCGTAAAGATGCTGCGTTCGAGCACTCAAATAAGTATTCCATTAAATTATAGAATAATAACATATATACACATAATAATCCATCTTATTTAATTTCACTTTAATTAGGAGCTACGCACATATAGTACGATAATAGATATCGCCTAGCTAGTACACCGACAATTGGCATAAATCATGAGGGTTCTATCCTCAAAATCCCTATTTGACTCCCCAAATATTAATCCTATCCCTTTATAATTAGCGGTTCCAAAATGGATTAGATGACGACGATGGTGTTGATCGAGGAAAGGTCCAAAAATTTGTATCGGTGCCGGAAACTTGATTTGGTCTCGTTAATTGTACCTCGTGATCTTCGACGGAGAAGCAGTAGTTATCATTTGGATCACCATAACACGAAAGTTGCTTCGAGGTCCCTGCCTGGCCATCGAGCTGAGACGCCACCAAGCGGTCGAGCGTAGCCCAGTCTGTTGGCCCAGTTTTCAGATCATTAACAGAATTAACATTTTGGTTGGTGCAAGAAGTTTGAACATCTGCTAGCATATAGTCCATAGGTCGTTCACATGCTGCTTTGAAACTGCTGCAATCTTGATCAATACTGAAAGGTGATTCAATGCTGGGAAGTGATGGAAATGTTGGATTATCCAATCTGTGAAGGTGCAGAAAACCAGCATGATATTCATCGTTGATTGTTGATTTGAGTTGACCAACAAATTGCATATCCTCGTCTTCATCTCCTTCATTATTGTTGTTGTTGTTGATCGTTAATTCGTGTTCTTTCTTGCATGATTGTCGCATGTGCTTAAGTATCTGATCAAGAATGCCGTCATTATTCGAATTCTGTAGTGGAACGTTACTTGTTGAGTAGATTGAAGTGGATGAATTACTCTCTAAAGATTTGTGGTAGTTTTTCTTCTTGAAAACTCGGCACACCACCCAACCATCTTCGGCCGACATATCGCCCACTAGATCACATGCCTGGATTTGCAATGATTTTAATAAATGTATCGTACGAGGAAAGGTAGAAAACATATAGAAATAACACTTGACGCTGCTAAAAAGAAAATAAAAATCATGATCCATATATACGGGGTCACTTTTCTCGTGTATCTCATGTATGAAGTTGGTTATCGAAATAGGAAAATGCTATTTGAACCCCGACTTGCCCCCAAGCTTGCCCTCCCACTCACAGCAGGCCCCACCCCCATGTGAGTGGGGGCAAGCCTGGGAACACTGTAGCATTGTTGATCGAAATATCCCATATATAATATTCAAACAACACTTGAGTACCTTAACCAAGTCTCATGTTTTCCAAAGTGTTAAGGGTAAATCACACATCAAGTAAACATCAAGCAAATACACAAGGCCACGTGCTACTCCTCTTAATTAATAACATCTTTCGATAGATATAAAACCTCAAGTCTTAAAATGGTATCAAGATTCATTAAATTTCAAAAAAATAAATAAATAAAATAAAAATCGATTTGATTAAATTCTAAAAAACGAAAAGTTGAGTTCCTAGATTGATGTTGTCAATTCCACAACTTCAGGGCGTGTTAACGATAAATCTCACGTCAAATATTGATAAAAACAAAATATAAAACCTATGAAGATTTGACTTATGCATTTTAACACGAATAATATTTTCAAGATAGTTTTTTGGTCAATGACTGAAATAACGATAAAATTAATCAATGTTGCGGAAACAAATGAAGAAAGAAAAAATCCCTAGATGCTTTTATAAATAAAAAAATAATTAAAGGAAAGACATACGTTGGGGTCATGAGTATCGTCTTCGAGCCGATACTCATGCATAATCCAATCTGATTTCTGTCCGTGTGGAGCTCGTCCTTTGTAGAACACCAGTGTTTTTCTCATCCCAATTCTCTGGAAATTACTATGTATGACTTTATCACGACCAGTAGCCTTCCAGAATCCGGCAGCAGTTGCGCGATTTGTTCGAGTCCCGGTAGGGTATTTTTTGTCCTTGTGGCTGAAGAAATACCAATCGTTCTGTGGCGTAGATCCTATTTTACACTTCTCTGCACATTATCATAAACTCTTTAATTTGAAATATATATATATCCAGCTAGTATATATAGGAAAGACTGAATCTAAGATCTTGTAGGCTTAAGTTTACCTTGAATATCCCATGGCTCGAGTTTGTTAAGGTCGACGTCACGAATAACATCAAGATCAATCTTCTGGTGAGCTACTTTCTTCCTCAAGTAATACTGCAAAAGCTCCTCCTCAGTAGGATGAAAACGGAATCCTGGTGGCACCTTTGACTGACCATTTACAGATAAATTCATGTCTTCTGTCATCATGCACTACGTAGTTGAAATTTTGTAGTGCGTACGTGCAGGAATCCGATCCTCGCTCGGCCGGCCTAAATTTGAAACTAAAATTTCGTACGTAGCTCACTCTTATGATGCTGAATAAGGCAAGAAAGGGAAAAGAGAGAGGAACATTGCGATAAAGTTGGAAAGTACTGAGGAGAAGAACAACAAAGTAATGGAAAAGTGTGTGTAAAAAAGGGTTGGGAAACGATGATTTTATATGAAATGGTAGGACGAATAAGGGTCCAAAAATGCATGGAAAGCAAGTAGTGCCCTTTTAATGTGGGGTCTTTGGCTTCCAGAAGAACTAACCACCTAAATTTAGAGGTAATATGTAGGACACTTTTATTTTAGGCACCATACAGTAGGTCCCACTTCGGAGGTTAGCGGTTTCCTTATAGTCTTAGGGTAGGGTTTTGGGGGTGCATGGCATCTCCAAACTGTGACCCTCGACCTTAAATATCTCTAAGAAAAGCTCCCTTGAAACTACCACACGATTATATTCAAAAGAATCTCTCTCTGCCGCCATCACTCGCTTTAGTTGTGCAACCAATCCGAGATGGGGTCGGAGGAAGTGCGCTTTCATGGAAAGCCATGATTGTGCAAAAGAGGTTAGCAGAAATTAAGGAGTATATTACGTTTACATTTCACCAGACGCGTATATATACACATCAAGATAATTTATAGTTTGTTTGGCATTTCTCCAAACTACTTTTTAACAAAATACATTTGTCGAAACCACAAATTGTATCTCAAAAAATTCAAATTTCTTGTTTATAAATATTTAGTTTTCCTATGATGAATTCCAGGACTCGAAAATTTTTGAGTCAATCAATCAAACACAGTATATATACATATTTAGATGAAATGACTGCAATTGTGAGTAATGGATGCAAACGGTGTAACCATGGAGATTCCACCATCTCAAGAACTCACACCACGAATTCTCCCCCTTGTGATTAATTGGATCCCACCATTTCATTTACATTCTAAATCGAAGATTTTGACGCTGACACATTGCGAAAGCATCGAATTCAAGCGAAGAATCGTAAATAAAGAAAGAAAACTTGAAATCCACCAAGAATTGAGAAAAGAATTTCAAGAAAGTTTATTAATCAATGATTGAATGAAAAGTGCAATGAGTCTAAACTATATAAAAGAAAGAAATCCTAATTAGAGTTAAACAAGGAAACTAGAATTAAACTAGTTAAACTAGGAAAACAATAAAAGTCCTAATTAAACAAGGAAAACTAATCTTTACCAAAATAAAATATGAAAATCGTCAATATCTCTTCCTAAACGATCTTGAATGCCCAAAATCTATCATATCTCGTATCATCGAGATACTCAGAATAGAAATATATATTATAGGCCCAAAACGGAGGTCAGATATCAAATCTGTAAATTACGATTTAGTCCCTTTTGTTTTAATTATTCTTCAATCCACTCGATCATTTGTTCTACATCAGATGCACGCTAGCATACACCAAATAGTATAGTGAAGATAACAGCGATGAAGAGTGAAGTTTACGAAGTGTGAAGAAAAATAAAGTTGATCTTTTTTTAAAACTCCTTACCTGATCTCAGTGTTCTCAACTGATTAAATTTTCCCATTAATAAATTAATATTAATTGAACAGTGGTTTCAATTAAAAAAAATAAGATTGTTTTATAATTTTTTTTTTTTCTTTTTTAATTAAACCCTCTCGGTGTCACGGTTTATTAATAACAAATTTAAAAAAGTCATGCTCGCTTTCGAACTCGCTACTTGACAAAGATTGGTTAAATTTTTTATAGTATCCTCTTAGCTTCTTAACAATGAAGAAGTATTTTCAGCATACATAATATCTATTCATCGGAAAGAAACTGGTGCCTCTGCTCGATCACACTTTTACTAAAGCCACATATTTTCTTTTGTAATCTTATTTATACTCAAATTGTTATCTATTATGTGTTTGATTGTATTTTTATGCAAACTCTCGATGAGCTAGTCTAGAATCAACTTGTTGCACCGATACCAAAAAAACTACATTCACGCGTTGTTAATCGATTTCTGATTGTAAACATTTTGACTTTTCAATCAATCCACAGTAGCAATCGAAATTGGGAGTTAAATCTAAAAAAATTTGTGACTCTTAAGTCTTAAAGTTGGGAGTTTTTAAAGTTCTTATTTTAAGCTAATTTTAATTTAGTCTATGTTTCGTAAATGTTTTTTATTTATTTATTTATAAACAAATAATGTAATTTTTTCGAAGTAAAATATGTGGCTGAAAATTGATTTAAGAAAATGTGTTGATAAAAAGTGGTTTGAGGAATTGTTTTATTTATAAACAAGTTAACAAACATTGGCTAATTAGTATAGTCTATATGAGTAGGATTTCATACAAGGTGCATATTGTTGGATCGATTTCACTCAAAAACACACTTTTATTAACTAAAACACTCAAACTCAAATATTACAACTCACTCTTCACACTCTCAAAGAAGCTATGCTTCTTGTTCTTGTTTCACTCACTTGATATTTTCAAATGAGAATGAGGAGGGCTATTTATAGGAAATACAAATCAATCCTAACCATACAAATATTAAAAACAAAGATACATCCGACGATCAATATTTGATCATACCAACTACCATCCAACAATCTACAATTAATCTTACCAACTTCAATCTAGTGATTCTTATTCAATCTTGCCTACTACAAGAAACTTCCATGCATTGGGCTAATTGGATCACATAAAATGTTGGACTTGGACTCAATAAGATTTTGGGCCAAACAAGTTTATTTTCAACATCCCCCTTTAAACTTGTTTTATAACTCCAAGAGAATTTCTCAATCTGGTGAAATCTTCATACTTCAGGGACTTGGTGAAAATATCAGCAATCTGATCATGAGACTTCACATACTGTAGCTGCACATCTTTCCTTGCAATGCATTCCCTTATGTAGTGGTAGCGCGTGTCGATATGTTTACTTCTATCATGGAATACTGGATTCTTTGCTAAGGCAATTGCTGACTTGTTATCAACACAAATCTTGATTGGATCTCCTTGAGATATGTTTAAATCTTTCAGCAAATTTCTTAGCCAAACTGCATGGCAAACACACGAGGTTGCAGCTACATATTCAGCTTCACAGGTTGAGAGAGTGACAATTGGTTGCTTCTTTGACATCCAAGTAAAAGCAGTGTCACCCGTAAAGAACACGAACCCTGTAGTGCTCTTTCTATCATCTATATCTCCACCCCAGTCACTATCACTATATCCAACAAGTTTATACTCATTAGAAACTGAATAAAACAAGCCAAGATCAGTTGTACCTTTCAAATAGCGAAGAATTCTCTTTGCAGCTTTGAAATGAGTAGTTGTTGGAGATTCCATGTAGCGACTAACCAATCCAACTGAATACAGGATATCTGGCCTTGTACAAGTCAAATAACGTAGACTTCCAACCAAACTTTTGAATAATGTTGGATTTACTCTTTCACCTTCCTCATGCTTGGACATTTTGACTCCACATTCTACTGGGGTGCTTATCGGATTGCAATCATCCATTTTTAACTTCTTGAGTATCTCCTTCGCATAGCTTTCTTGGGAGATGAAGATGCCTTCCTCTTTTTGTTTGACTTCAATGCCAAGATAGTATGCCATAAGCCCAATGTCTGTCATCTCAAACTCCTTAGCCATTGCTTTCTTGAATTCGTCAAACAAGCTTGGACTGCTTCCAGTAAATATAAGATCATCCACGTACAAGCACACGATCAAAATATCTGTATCTTTATTCTTGATATAGAGAGCATGTTCATATGGACTTTTGGTGAAGCCATTCTCCTGGAAGTACTTGTCGATTCGACTATTCCACGCTCTTGGTGCTTGCTTCAACCCGTAAAGGGCTTTCTTCAATTTTAAGACTTTGTCTTCTTGATCTTTCACTTCATAACCTGGTGGTTGTTGAATGTACACTTCTTCTTCAAGAACTCCATTTAGGAAGGCAGACTTTACATCCATCTGATGAATCTTCCATTTGTTCTGAGCAGCCAAAGAAATTATTAGTCTTATAGTTTCTAATCGAGCAACAGGAGCGAATACCTCATCATAGTCAATTCCAGCTCTTTGACTATATCCTTTTGCTACAAGTCTTGCCTTGTATCGTTCAATTTCTCCACTAGCATTCTTCTTCGTCTTGTACACCCATTTGACACCTATTGCCTGGTGACTTCTTGGAAGAGATGCAAGTTCCCATGTATCATTCTTCTTGATGGAATTGATTTCTTCATCCATCGCATTTCTCCACTTCTTTTCTTGTACAGCTTCTTCAAATTTCACTGGTTCACATTCAGCAAAGAGACAGAAAAGAGTAAGATTATCAAGCCTCTCAGTTACCTCATATATATCTTGGAGATTTCTTGTGCGTTCTTCATTTCTTTCATTTAAGAAAGATGGTGGAGAATTTCTATCTTCAGTTACTGTAGGCGAAGTAGGTGGTGTACTTGGCTCTCCTACTGCTTGCTCTTGCTCTTGCTCTATGATCGGTTGCTCCTCGTACTCTTCTTCAAAGTGAGGAAAGAAGTTGTAGTCTTCTTTTTGGGTACTCCAATCCCAATTATTTTCTTCATCGAACTCCACATCTCGACTAATGATAACTTTCTTATTTCTTTGATTGTATAGCTTGTAGCCCTTGGACTGTGTATCATAGCCAATAAAGATAAGTTTCTCACTTTTATCGTCAAGTTTTCTCCGTATCTCATCCGGTACATGTCTGTATGCAATACTTCCAAATACTCGTAGATGGGATATTCCAGGCTTCCTTCCACTCCATGCTTCTTGTGGTGTCTTTCCCCATACACTCCTTGTTGGAGATCGGTTGGACAAATAGACTGCACATGAAACTGCTTCTGCCCAAAACTCCTTTGGTAGTCCCTTGCTTTTGAGCATGCTTCGTACCATGTCAAGGATGGTTCTGTTCTTCCTTTCTGCAACACCGTTCTGTTGGGGTGATCTTGGAACGGTTAGTGGACGTCTGATTCCATTTGCTTCACAAAACTCATGGAATTCTTTGGAAGTGTATTCTCCTCCTCGGTCTGATCGCATGGCTTTAATCTGGTAACCACTTTCTTTTTCTACTGCAGTTTTGAACTTCTTGAATGCTTCAAAAACTTCTGATTTCTGTTTTAAGAAATATACCCAGGTTTTTCTTGAAAAATCATCTATAAAGAGAAGGAAATAATTACTGTTACCACAAGAACTTGGCTTGATTGGACCGCATACATCGGTATGGATGAGCTCGAGTGGCTTCTTGGCTCTTAATTCTGACTGCTTTGGAAAACTCTTCCTGGACTGTTTCCCAAGTAAGCATCCTTTGCACAATTCATTTGGATGATTTATATAAGGTAAGCCTCTCACCATGTTCTTCTTGGATAATAGCTCCAATCCTCCAAAATTTAGATGCCCAAATCGAAGATGCCAAAGCCATGATGCATCTTTGTAACAAGTTTTAAGACACTTTGCAACATCATTTTCAATATTCAAAGGAAATAATCTATTCTTCGACATTTTCACTTTGGTTATCAATTTTCCTTGGTCATCTACTACAAAAATACTATAATCTTTGGAGTAAAAATTATAGCCTTTCTCTAATAGCTGACCTAGGCTTAAGACATTGCTTTTCATATTTGGCACATGGTAGACACTTGAAATCATTTGATGTCTTCCAGCTTTAGTGCGAATAAGGATGTTACCTTTTCCCTTGACTGGTATTTTAGAGTGATCTCCAAACGAAACATTGCCACTTACTCTTTCATTGAGTTCTGCAAACATGCTTCCTTTTCCACACATGTGATTGCTTGCACCAGTATCTAGGTACCAAATACTTCCTTGGCCTCCGTCACTGTCTTTGTGTGCAAATAGCATTGTTCCATCAACCTCTTCTTTTGTTTCAACATAGTTAGCCTTCTCTTCGACTCCATTTTTTGGATTCCAACAGTTTGCTGCATAATGGCCATACTGTTTGCAATTGTAACATTGAACTTGAGATTTATCGTACCTCGAGTTTGAATTGCCTCTTCCACGACCTCTTGTCAAACTTTCTCCTCTTTCGTATTTACTGTTGAAATTGTTGTTATTGTAATTCCAACCTCGTCCACGACTATGACCTCTACCTCGTCCTCGGTCTCGGCCTCTTCCTCGACTATGTTGATTTCTGTTGTAGCCTCTGATTTCTTCTTTCTCTTTGAGTTGTGTGTTGAGCAGTTTTTCATTGATTCCTTGCCTTTTCTTATGCTTTTCTTCATAAGCCTGCAATGATCCTTGTAATTGCTCGATCGTCATTTCTTCTAAATCTTTAGTTTCTTCTATAGTCACGACAATGTACTCGAACTTTGGGTCAAGTGAGCGGAGTATCTTTTCTAGGATCCTTATATCTTCTAGTTTCTCACCGTTTCTTTTTAATTGATTAGAAACGGTCAAGACTCTAGAAAAATATTCGGAAATCGACTCGGATGCTTTCATATGCAAGGATTCGAATTCACCTCTTAGTGTTTGAAGACGAACCTTCTTCACTTGTTCAGCTCCTTTGTAGGATGTTTGTAATTTATTCCATGCTTCCTCGGAAGTTTTTGCGCTTGAGATTTTCTCGAAACCATCATCATCTAATGCTTGATAGATGAGAAAGAGAGCCTTCTTGTCTCTTTTCCTTGAATCTTTCAATGAATCCTTTTGCACTTGAGTTTGAGTAGTTTCATCTTCGGGCTCACTGAAACCTTTCTCTACGACTTCCCAAACATCGTGTGCACCCAAAAGAGCTTTCATTTTGATACTCCAATTATCATAGTTGTTGTTTTTTAGTGTAGGTACTTGAAAGGAAGACATACCATTATTCGCCATTTATAGAAACTGAATTTTGAAATTCTGATCACACCGACGGATCCGGAATGCTGGAAAACGTCGGGGTAGTGTCCGACTCGGTTGAACTCGGTTTGAGCTGGGTCTGACTCAGTATGACTCAGTGCACTGGATGAGTTAACTCGGTTCCGGGACAGCAACTTTGTGGAATGATTTGGGGCTCAACCGACTTCAGATTTGGCCGATTTTTGCACCGCTACTTTCCTCTCTTTGAGAGCTTCGATTCGATATGCAATGACGATATTTTTCCTTTTCCTATAACCTCGCTCTGATACCACTTTGTTGGATCGATTTCACTCAAAAACACACTTTTATTAACTAAAACACTCAAACTCAAATATTACTGTTGAAAATAAACTTGTTTGGCCCAAAATCTTATTGAGTCCAAGTCCAACATTTTATGTGATCCAATTAGCCCAATGCATGGAAGTTTCTTGTAGTAGGCAAGATTGAATAAGAATCACTAGATTGAAGTTGGTAAGATTAATTGTAGATTGTTGGATGGTAGTTGGTATGATCAAATATTGATCGTCGGATGTATCTTTGTTTTTAATATTTGTATGGTTAGGATTGATTTGTATTTCCTATAAATAGCCCTCCTCATTCTCATTTGAAAATATCAAGTGAGTGAAAGAAGAACAAGAAGCATAGCTTCTTTGAGAGTGTGAAGAGTGAGTTGTAAATCAATATTTATTTAGTCCATATTTAGTCCATATTCTCATTTTGAAAATATCAAGGTGCATATTTGGTCAAAATTGTATTGAGAAACATTTTTACCCAGTTTTTCAATAATTCTTGTAAATCAATATTTATTTAGTCCATGTTTGAAAGGATTGCATCGTGCATGGTTAACACGCTCTCTATTAACATGCAAATTTCTATACTTCACTGTATTATGTTTTATGTACTATCACAAGAAAACTTGACTGTAAATCTTCTTATTTTAAGCTAACTTTTAATTTAGTCTATATTTCGAAAATGTTTTTTTTTTTTTTTTTTTGTATAAACAAATAATGTGATTTTCTCGAAGTAAAATATGTGGTTGAAAAGTGATTTAAGAAAATGTGTAGATAAAAAATGGTTTGAGGAATTGTGTTATTTATAAATAAGTTACCAAACATTGGCTAATTAGAAGTCTACATGAGTAGGATTTCATACAAGGTGCATATTTGGTCAAAATTGTACCGAGTAACATTTTTACTCAACTTTTCAATAATTCTTGTAAATCAACATTTATTTAGTCCATGTTTGAAAGGATTGCATCGTGCATGGTTAACACGCTCTCTATTAACATGCAAATATCTATACATTACTGTATTATTTTTTGTGTACTATCAGAAGAAAACTTGAGTGTAACCCAAAAAAAAAAAAAAAAAAAAAAAAAAAAAAAAAAAAAAAAATCCTGAAAATTGTAGTAGTTATTAGTCTTTTCATTAATCTTGTTAATTATCTTGATCGATTTGGCAAATATGTAATCATTACTATTGTCTCTAATTTCTTCAGAGTTTTATGATTACTTCCATTAATCAGTTAGCATGTCAATTGGTTAATCAAACATTTCCACTTGACTCTATATCTCTGCAAAGCCACTTAATTTTGGTTGAATAATTTAACTTTTTGAAGAGATATTTTAGAAAACATTGAACATATCCTGAAATATACAAACCAGCAATTAATTACTACCATGTTGATCTCTGCAAGAGAATCTTAGTCCATGTTTTAACCCCACTTTTCGAGAATAAATTTTGTGAAAAGTAATTGTTGGGATTTATACTTCAATTTCCTTTAAAAACATCCCACCAAGGATCTTTAATTAATGTGCAAAAAGGAGACTTTGGTGATCACAAAGGTAAGAGATCAGTTTTGGACCTAAAAAAGGCACTAAAAAGGTAACCCCCAACACTAATAAACTCGACCAAACAGTCCACAAAGGTTGCTCCAAAACTACAACTCTCAAGGAGCAAAGAATCCCACAAAGGGAGGGTGAAAAACCACAAGCTTCACCAAAATGACAATAGGAGGTAGACACACAAATATAAGGATTCTTGCTATTCTTATCAAAATTGATTTTTACTGTATAATAAAAAATAATGAAAATACTTGCTGTTGGGAATTATACGTTGATTCCCCTTCTTTAACTCACAGGATCTTTTGATGTTCAAGAAATAATTGAGTAACAAGAAAATAATAACAACAACGCAAAATTTTCGGATCGCCAAAGTCTTTCACTATATAATAAATTGTTACAATTATATAGACTTTCACTCACCAACCCAATCTCATAGACTACAGAGAAAATATTAATAATGAACTTCTAACTAACTCAAGTTTCTACCCTTTAAATTATCCCACAAAGAGTTCACAAGAAACTACAAAAATAAAGCTCTCCAATTTTCTCTAATTAGTCTCACATAAGATTCACAATATTATGACTCCCTAATACACATATTTATAGGTAAAAAACAACACCTAGAATATGTAGAATTCATGTCCAAGTAAGTTTCCTTATTGAAGTAGAATATCAAAATAAAGTCTTTTATTTTCCTTTTCACTTTTAACTTGGTCTCCAAGTTAACCACTTTAATATGGAAATCAATTGTCCAAGATATTCCGATTCTTAATTTGGGTCAAATATTCCAACAATCTCCACCTTTACACAAATTCATCCGAGCCAAAATATTCAAAAATTAATCATTGCGTAAACAGGCAAGCTTTTTCCACTTTGACGATCCCATACTCCACCATATGAGTATAATCACTCAGAATTATCAACGAATCCCGAGCTTTTCACCGACTCATGTCGAAAACAAAATTGCTGAAAAATTATGGTGCAACTCCCATTGTTTCATTTTCCATGGAAGCTCATCAGCCATCGACATCAATTCAACCACACACCTTGCATCCAAGTCAAACCAATGCTGTATGCGAACACATGCACCCGCCAGTAAGAACACATCCTCTATCATGGAAACTGGCATCATGCCATGAGGATGTCACATCCTACTCAGAGTACATCATCACCGCCCTCCACCAGGAGAGTCGCATTGTCCACCTTTAAGCAGTCAGCCGAGTCTGCTCCACCTTTTGGAAAATTTCTTCTTACGTGACCGGATTGTCCACAGTTCCAACATACAACTTTCTTCTTCATGGAGTTGCCCCTCTTCCACTTTTCAGTAACAAACAAATTATTTCCAGATGAATTATCACCTCCACCCAATCTCCGTTCTTCAGAGATCAACTTACTTGTAACTTCTGCAAAGTCCACCGTTTCCTTCCCGTACATCAAAATCGGCTTGATGTGCTCAAACGTGGATGGAAGAGACCAGATGAGCCTCAACGCTTTATCCTCATCTTCAACTTTGACTCCAATGGATTCCAGTTCAGAAACAATCCAGTTAGGAACACTAAGATGATCGGAGATTTTTGTACCTGCGCTCATTCTCAACGAATGAAACTGTTCCTTCAGATACAAGCGATTTGACAAGTTCTTCGTCTGATACAACTCTTCCAGTTTTTCCCAAAGATCCTTAGCAACAGATATCCCATGAATATTTGCAAGAACATTATTGGCCAAACAAAGTCGTATTGTACTAGCAGCTCTCAAATCCAAATCTTCCCAATCTTCATCAATCTTGCTGGATTCAATTTCTTTTTCTTTTCCTTTGTCAGAACTCTCGGTTGGTTTTCCTTTCAAAGCTTTGTGCAGACCCGCCTGAATTAAAATATCCTTGACTTGTACTTGCCACAAACCAAAATTAATCTTTTCATCAAATTTCTCCACGTCGTACTTGACAAACATATTTTCTTTTGCTCCAATAAAATCTTCAAACCATCTGACTCTCTGATACCACTTGTTGGGAATTACACGTTGATTCCCCTTCTTTAACTCACATGATCTTTTGATGTTCAAGAAATAATTGAGTAACAAGAAAATAATAACAACAACGCAAAATTTCCGGATCGCCAAAGCCCTTCACTATATAATAAATTGTTACAATTATATAGACTTTCACTCACCAACCCAATCTCATAGACTACAGAGAAAATACTAATAATGAACTTCTATCTAACCCAAGTTTCTACCCTTTAAATTATCCCACAAAGAGTTCACAAGAAACTACAAAGATAAAGCTCTCCAATTTTCTCTAATTAGTCTCACATAAGATTCACAATATTATGGCTCCCTAATACACATATTTATAGGTAAAAAACAAAACCTAGAATATGTAGAATTCATGTCCAAGTAAGTTTCCTTATTGAAGTAGAATATCAAAATAAAGTCTTTTATTTTCCTTTTCACCTTTAACTTGGTCTCCAAGTTAACCACTTTAATATGGAAATCAATTGTCCAAGATATTCCGATTCTTAATTTGGGTCAAATATCCCAACACTTGCATCTGTGAAAAGTATCATAAAACATAAATACATATATATATATATATATATATATATATATATATATATATATATATATATATATATATCATAAAAAATTCATGCACAAACAAGCTTGAACCAATAATCCCCCAAGGTTGAGCAAAGAATCCCATGAACGGAGGGTGAAAAATCACGAGCTTCGCCAAAGTGCCATAATGGTATAAATGGTCCTTAAACCTATTGATGGACTAACACTTAAAATGGATGGGGACACATTATTGGTTTGGATACCGACTTGTGTTAATTCAAGTGGAAATTACACTCACCCTTACCTTCAAACTACACAATATAAAAATAAAGTTTGAAATTTTTTTATACAACAATCAGGTTCTAATTCACCTTTAAAAGATTAATTAATAATATTATAATTCAATAACCCCACACCCTACTCACCCGCCACACCTAGTCACCCTAAACTCAATGTTCCCAATTGATTTCTCTCACCCAAACTTAACAATTCCAAATCGATTTCTCCTCTCTCAATCAGGTCCAATTTCAGCAACGACGGAACTAGCACCTCCCTCACGAGAACCCCCAACACCTCCCTCACGAGAACCCACCCATCTTCACCCCCGCTCAACTAAGCCCTAAATCTCACGAAAACTGTCACCTACGCATTTCCAGATTGTGCACCACAACAACATCCAACGATGGGGGTGGCAATGAAAGGCAAGGGCGATGAGATGATCGAAAAACTAGTCAAAGTAACGATGATCTCGTTGTTGCTTCCATCTAGCAATGGTGTTGTTCACTTCAATGGAAGCAACGGTGTTCTGGTGGGGATGCGGGTGTTCTTGGGTGTTTGTTGATGGTGATTAATGTTGGTGGGGGTTCACTTCAATGGAAGCAGCTGTTCATTTCAATCGAATGATGGTCAAAGTGTTATGGGTGGCATCGAGAATGGTTCACTTCGATCGTGATGATGGTGGGACAGTGAAATAGCGATCAATGGGGGTGGGGCAGTGGAATCAACGAGTGACATGTGACTATCTTGAACATATGTCTTGGAAACAAGAATCCTCTTTGTCACAAGCAGTATTTTTGTCATTCTCTATTTGTGAATATGATTGCTTCAATTGCAACTCAAAATATTTGAAGATGAGGTTATAACCTCATGTTTAGCAGCAGTCTGCTTAAGACACATGAATTGTATTGATGCCACCTTTTGCATTGATTTGAGACTTGGACTGCTATTCACTTTGGGTTTTTTCAAGTCACATGGTCATATTTCAGGTTACATGTCAGCATTTTAAGGTCACATGTCACAATTCAATGTTGCAGGTCACAAGTAACCGTTCACATTCTACAAGTTTATATCTCAATCAAATGTCACACTGTAAACAGTTCATAGGTCACATGTTCAAGTCGTAGGTCACGGGTTATAAGTCACATGTTCAAGCCACAAGTCACACTACATATATCTTAAGTCACATTAATTAGGTCACGTGACAGATTGTCTCATCATAGATTAGAAAATCTAGTGAACAACATGTTTTATGCATTATGTGTTAAATGATCACACTTCAATTGTTTAGGTTACATTTGACATATTAGGTCATATGTCACATTTCAAATGTATAGGACACAGGTCACATTTGGTGCATTAAGTCACAGGTCACACTTCCAAAATGTTCAGGTCATAAATGACTTGTTCAGGTCACGTGTCACACTTCATACGTCAAACATACTTCATATTCTCACATTGTACTTTCTTTTTGAACCGATAATAGATTGTAGGTTCAAGTTCACATGTCACGGTTTATATGTTGTTGGTCACAAGTAACAGTTCACATGTCACAAGTCATTTTTCATTTGTCATAAATCAATTTCAACCCGTCACAAATATAAAAGAATTTGTCACACTTAATAGTTTAGATCTTCTCCTTCTTCTAGATTCTCAATTCTAAAAAAAACAGCATTTTTTTATGGTTTAATTAGTTGAGTTTGTTGATTTTTGGGTAAAGGAGTAGGTGGTGGAGGCAGCGATGATATTTAGGGGACACCGTGGTTGTGTGTCGAAGATGGAGATGGAGATGGTAGTGGCAGCGGTGGTGGTGGTGGTGGTGGTGATTGTGCGTGGTGGACTGATGACAATATGTCCGAGATGTGGGTGATTGTTGTGGTACATGGAAGATGCGGCGGTGGCGGTGACGGTGGCGATGGTGGTGTGGTGGTAGTGAGGCGGTGACGATGAGGCAAGTGGTGGTGTTGGTGTCTTACGGTGATGATGCACAATCCATTCCGATACACATCCAGATTGGGTGGGGTGGGGTGGGTGATTTATATAATATATTATTTATATTAATTACAACCTGATGTTTGAAGTTTTAAACTTATTTTTTTATTTTTGAAATGTGGTAGTAGGAAAAAATTTATGTTTACATATAAAATTATTTTATTGAAAGAATGTTGGAATGTACTATTAAACCAAAATTGGGGTTATCTGCTAAAAACTATGGTAGAACAGTTTATGAATGTTCACAGTTAAAAATAAGTTCAGATAAATATAAAATTTTGATGAGGACTTAATTTCTTTTTATAAATTGCCCTTGTTTGAGCCTCATTATTTCTCATTATTTTTACAAATTTTTTCTAGAGTAATCAATCTCAACCATCCAAAAAAGTCAAGCCCACAATTTTTTACTTTTCAAACCATTTTTTAACCATTAGATTTTCAAAACTCAAATTAAAAATTGAAATAATGGGGCTCAAACAAGGGCAATATTATCTATAACTCTGTGTATAGAATCTTTCTAGAATTGTTATTAGACAAATGTATAAAGTCCGGTCATTCCTTTCAATATTTTTTGTACCAACTATTTGTATGAATATTCGTCATGTGTTAGACAATATAACTCGTGAATAATTAGATAAATTGGTGTGAACATTTTTTTTTAATGGATTAAAGCTGTCTTAATTTTCCAAGCATACACAATATACCTTTCCATGTTTCATCTGTTTGTCTTTTAACCATTACTTTGTCGCTTCGATTCCTTTAGGTCCACAATCAAAAACTTTTAGAAAGCTAAACTATAGTTTATACGTTTAATAGCAGTAATAAGATGACACGTCACGGCTATGGATAAAATTTCAATATATGTTTCTAAGTAAGATTGTCGATTACTGTTGAATTCACCATTATATTAACCTGCCTCTAAAATATTGCAACTTGTCACTACTAATTATGTACAGATAGAAAAAATGATTTCACGTGGCGAGTAGGCATACACTTAGCAAAATTTTACCCACTAGCTAAGTGCCATTTATGATTATTATATGTAATTCATAACGATAATAACATCACTTACATATACCGTTATGAGGTCAAATTTCATCGGTCTTAATATAATCATGACTTTAGTTTCCTAATTTCTTGCCCTAATCATGATTTTAGCCAACAATTGACGATGCAACCACTTGTTATACTCACCAGCACCATTGCAAATATTTCTCATCTAACTACACTACTTTACCCTCTATAGCTATATAGTTGGTTGTTGTTAAAATCAGTAATGATTTTATATCTTGCCTCTTTACACACTTTTATTGAATATAATTTATAATATTATATATTATTCTCCAGTCACCTTCTTGCACTTGCAGTTAGTTAGAACAAGATTTGATAAATAAAATGACGTGGAATGACGATAAAAAAAAAAAATTTAAGAGAATAAGTTTTCTGTTAAAAGTTTATTAATTTTGAAGTTCCTATATATGAGAAGAAATGTCAAATTATATGTTGTAGTATTGCTCTATACTTTTGGGACAATAACACCCACCGCCACTCAACATTTGACAAATCAATGAATATATTTAACATAATTAGAAAAATAATTATGACATACACTTATATTTCGTAATGAAAAAGAAAATATATTAAATTGGTTGGTGTCAAATAAAAATTACTAGCTTTATCAAAACAACCTCGTCCGAGTACATATTTTCCGGTGTGCAGTGTATCAATTAGGCTGCGTTTGATAGCGAATGTGGAATTTGGGTGGAAAAAAAATGAATTTCAAGTAATTGAATTCCTGAAAATTGGAAGCTTAATGTGTTTGATTGGTTTAATTTTCAAGGTGGAAAAATTGAAAATTTTGCAAGATTTAGCTATTGTAATAAAAAAAAAAAAAAAAAAAAAAAAAATTCACACATTCGTACTTGATAATAATAATAATATTAATTTTTGAGAAAAAAATAAATCAATTAATAACAAAAATGGTACGTAATTTTACCTGAAAAATAAATTCTCCTATCTACCTGAAAAATTGATTTCCTTAAAATCAAGAAACACTTGCACATGACCAAAAAGCTAGAAATGGAATTAACTAGAAAATAGTTGCAATCAAACATACATTTTTGAAGAAAATGGGCAATGAATTCATTTTCCCTATAAAAAGTTGGTCTTCAAACGCACCCTTAAATTAAATTCCTCTTTTATTCATCCACAAGATTTTTGTGTTATTCAGAGAGGAATAGCAAATGAAGGAAAATATAAAGGTACGGCGAAAAATCTACAGAGCGTCAAAGCACATCTGTCAATTTGTACTCTTTGTACAACCCACAAAGAATGTAAGAAAAAATCAAGATGTTAGGCTTTAAATTTTCCTCACAAAAACTATGATCACAATACAAATAATGAAGAGAAAAATACATATATTTACAAATATTAATATATGCATTCGACTTCCAATTTGGGTCAATCTAGGAGACTCCATTTTCATACTGTTGACATACAAAAGTAAAGTCCAATATGAGGGTCTAGAAGATGAGGCCAAATGAGCACATGTATAGTGATGCGAACCCCTTTGGTGACTAAACAAAAAATTCCCACAACAATTTATATATCAACCCAAGAAAGCTAAAGTGGTAAAATAAACCTAAACTCAAGCTTACTCTAACCAAAATTCCAAGGAATAATCCTTAACCCAATGGAAAGAAATAAACAAGTTCATAGATTTCTTCCAACAACACAAGATTCATAAAATCCACATGAAGTTGAGCATAATTTCTCAAAAGAGAAACAAGATTAAGTTGAGGAATTTTACCTCACAAATGCTCTCCAAAGAGGCTCCATTGTTCATACATTCTAACCTCTAGGGTTTGAAAGAAAATGAGTATTAATAATACAAATATGAAAGAAAAATAAAGAAAATATGAAAAAATAGTAGAAAACGCGCATTTTTGAATGTTTCAGTAACTTTCGGTCGACCAAAATGGTCAACCGAACTCCATTTCGGTCGACCGAAAATTGTCGACCGAAATTGACTGCAAGCGCCTTCTTCAGTATTCTTATCATAACTTTTGATCCAGATGTTCGATTGACGCGATTCAAAATGATCTGGAAACTACACGAAAATACCTACATTTCTTCCAGAAATAGTGAACCTCAAATTCGGACTCTATATTTGTCAAAACATTAATTGAATCTCGAACTTGATTCAATCTTCATGTCTTTGCTCCCAATTTGATTCTAGGCTTCTTTTCTTGGCTTGATATCTTGTTTAAGCCTTGAATCTTCTTCATTGTCGCCCTGAGAGTCTTTCAAAAGTATGTTCAAAATTGTTCGGCTCAAAATAGTTGATTTCCCGATCGAGCCGCCCCATGATCTCATCATATAGGCTCAAAACAGGTTTATTGAGCGAAGGTCCAGCATCGCTCAAGCCTGTAAGATGCCCAAGATCTGGGCGAGTGGAGTATCCCATTGTCATTTAAAGCAACAGTTATTAAACAGTTAATAGGCAATCTTATCACATCTCACGGTCTAATAATTTCGATTGCAAGCGGTTAAGTAATAATGGAAATAATGGCAGCAGTTTTTTGACAAATCATCCATTATGGAGAAAGTGGGTAGTTATTGAGCGACAACCAGTTTTGGAGCAAAATTGAAGGAAATCGTCATAGGAGTATAAAAAAGGAAAAGAGGACATAGAGATAGGGATCCGATTGATCACTCTCAAGACAGAGAACTATGTAATTTAGTTTCTTTTAGATTTTCTTGTTAAGTCTCGTTAATTTGCATTTCAATGTGCTTGTGGCCCTCAGAGGCATTTCGTTTTCATTTTCATTGTGATCTTCATAAATAAAACACCCCTTGTTGGGACTTTGTCTCATAGTGTTGTTGTTCATTACATATCGTCTGAATCCTCTTAATTGTTAGCGATCATTTGATTTCTACGCAAAACAATTTGGCACGTCCAGTGAGACAACTTTGGTGTTTGAAGATACAAAAAGTGAAGCAATATGCCTCATAAGAATTCTGATAAGGAGCTAGCAAGCCAACGATTGGTCCAATTTGTAATCGAACGATATGAGGAGCAGTAAAGTACTCCAGAAACATAGAGACAAAATCAAAGTTGTTACGAACAAATGACAGAATTGAGTCCTCGAACCATGCGTACACTGCTTGGTGAACTCACGCAGGATGTTGTTGAACAGGTAAGTCTCCAAAATGTTCATAATATAGAAAAATTTACACAGAATGAAAATATTCACTATGACAACATGGCCAAACAACTAAGTGCTTTAAATGAACGTATGAATATATTAGTGTGCCAGATTTTTCAACCAAATTTTCCAAGTATAGGAAATCATTTTCAAGCTAGAACGATTGTAGGACATAATTCCCCAGCCATAAGTCCAAATCAAGGAATAGAATCACCTTTTGGACCGTCTACTTCAAATTTAGGGGGTGGTGGAATGGCAAACTTGAGTAGTGGTAATGGAATGTCAAAATTAGGGGTAGCCCAAATGCAATAGACAATGTCCAGAACAGTGAACAAAATGCCACACATGTTAATGATAGGGGAAATACTCATGGTAACGGTAACAATTGTTTAAATATTTGTACTTTTGCCACAAATCAAGGGCCAAATATTAGGCCTAAAGTTATTCCACCAATAAACCAAACTATAGGTGTTCTATATGATCTCAATGTTCTGTTGAGAAATCAAATCACAGAGATAGTACAAGATCAAATGGCTTTTAGGATACGACTTCTCATTAGGCCAACCTATAGGAAGTCATATCTTGATTGGGTGGATCAAGCACACCCATGGCCTAGAGGGTACAAAGTGCCTGAATTTTCATTATTTACGGCCTAGGAGAAGTCTCTACTCTGGAACATATATTGCGATTCACACTGCAATGGTGAAGTAATTAATTATCACAAAATTAGATTATTTCTTAGTTCATTAACAGGAGTAGCTTTCTCATGGTTTATTAATTTGTCAGCAAATTCTGTTCAGATGTGGCAACAATTAGAACAATTATTCCACACTCAATTTTATAAAACTGAATCTGAAGTTACTTTAGCCGATTTGCGGATTTACGTCAAATGCCAAATGAATGGGCATAAGTTTTTCTTCAGAGGTTTAAAATAGGTAGGACTAAATATTTTGCACATTTACCTGAAAAATAATTTGTTAAAATATCTCAAAGTTGTTTAAGTTTTTATGTAAAGAAGAAATTTCAAGACAGAGAGTTTCCTGACTTTTTCCAATTAAGTACTAATATGATTAGGTATGAACATCTAATATGAGAAGAAGGGAAAATCAAAAATTCTAGCGAAGGGACTTATTATAGAGACCCAAATTTTGATGTTCATACTGTTGATGAGTATTGCGATCAGACCGAAGTATATTTGTCCGAATTGATTAAGGGAGATGCATATGCTTGTCCTTTAATAGCCAAATCAGGAACACCGGTTAAGAATGAGTCTATGAGAGATGAAAGCAAAAGGTTAGGATATTCTCCTTTGACGTGACCAAAGCTGATATCATAGTTGACAAATTGTATAAAGACAAGCAAATAAAATTGAGTGACAAGCATAAGTTGCCAAATCCTAAAGAAATTAAGGTAAGAAAATATTGTAAATGGCACAATACATGGTCTCATATGACTAATAAATGTTTGGTTTTTCGTCATGTATTACAGGATGCTATTGAATCAGGGCGAATCACTTTTGAAGCCCAAAAAAAGATGGCAATGGATGAAAATCCTTTCCTACGGCCACTTGGGGTTAACATGGTAATGACTGATTTTAAAAGTGGGTTGCTAAAATTCAAGTTGGTAGTAGATGATGGAGAGGAAGATGTTGAGCCACTTCCCATCGTCTTTGAACGTCTAAAAGGACAGAAAGAAGGAATGAAGAGATCTTATATGCTAGATGTAAAAGAGAAGTGAGTAAAAATGTGGAAAAGACAATATCATGGGGACAACATCATCCTCCTTATATTGTTCCAAATTTCCTAGCCTATTGAAGGATGAAGCATACCATTCTATGGGAAGCCTCCTTTAAGAGGCCGTTTAGACCAATGTACAATTGCAAAATGTTTAGGCCTCAACCTCGTCAATCAAATGTATGGCATTCATCAAGTGTAATACGGGGAGAGCTGTGCCTTTTAATGAAATGACCAAGATGCAACAAAGACATTACTAATGGAATTATAGACGAATGATGAGGCAACTGCAATGGTCTCACGCCCTAAAATTCCTAATTTACTTAAGGTGGCTAACAAGAATGTTCTCAAGGATGATAAAGAAGCCAGTATGGGTGAATCAGTGGAAGAAGTACCAGAAAATTCTTCTAAAGAGTACTGAAGAGGAGGAAAGGGAAGATAATGAAGTGGAAGCATGCATGTTGGAATATGAATAATGTCAAACATCTCAAGTGGTATTTGATGAAGAAGATGATGATTGTATGAACGATGTTGAAGAAGTAATTGACTTAGAAGCAGAAAGAAGAATAAGGGGAGTTTCATATAACAATTTATTGAAATAATTGTAACAAAAAGGTGTCCATGAGGTAGATTTGTTAGGCGAACCTTCTAGGCATTCATTTGATTACTATGTATTATATGGGACGCCTCAGAGAAAAGTGAGAGTACCTCGCTCTGAGAAGTATGGATCACCTCCAAGGATATTGCCTCTCCTTACAGGCTGGTTACTGAAAAAGAAGCACTGGAGGAAAGTAAGAAGGAAGTTCAAAAATTGTTATATGGCAAGGACGACATGATTAAGAATTTCGCTGAGAACATTCGGACATATAATGTGATGTTTTCATTCATTTCTATGGGGGAATAGATAATGGGCTAAATGATGGTACAGTGCCTCCCATCTTCATATTACAAGGTCAAAATTGCCCTAAGATTGGGAGTCTGTTGCCTGATGACAGTTCAGTTCTGCAATTTGCTCGCTTTACATTGTTGACAAAGTGAATGAGGTTGAAAGCAGAAAAAGGGTCGTTGGTACATATTATGTATTTATTGCTTTTATATTTATATTTTTTATGGACAATTTTTTTGTAATAGTCTAAAATTTAATTTATATCTTTTAATGTCCCCCAGTAGGAGTGAATCATGCGATTCAATGTTGCATGATTGTATAGTTTCTAATTTGAAGGATGTGCTAGACAAATACAACAAATTGTTAAGGGTATGTCGGTTTGAGAAATGATAATTGGGGAAAACAGTTCAAATGTAAGACTTATACTTATTGGTTGGTGGGTAACTGATGATAGCCAATATGATTTTCCTATTGTCGATGAAATTGCTGAATTGATTGTCGGTGGATTTTGATACACGACCTGGACAGAGGGATATCACTATTGCGTCACATGGTGGACCATTGCAGCGGACAAGTGAAGGACACAAATTCTTTTTGAGAAATATTAATCATACACAGGGATTGTGCAATAGAACAATATTGGTAGTTGCAAAACTTGGCGACCATGTTCTAGAAAGTCAAATTCTTTATGACATCAATGCAGGACACAAGTTCTTTATTCCAATGATATTGTTGAGCTCTTTTGATTCTAGGATACCTATTATATTTCAAAGAAAACAATTTTTATTGATGGTGTCCAATATCATGACTATCAATAAGAGTCAGGGACAATCCTTCTCGCATGTGGGACTTCTTCTTAAACAACTGGTGTTTACACATGGACAACTTTATGTTGCGATTTCTAAGGTGACAAATCGTTCTGGATTAGATATGTTGATTTGTGATAAGAATGGAAGACCAACAAAATCAACAAATAATGTTGTGTACAAAGAAGTATTCTAGAATTTGTAGTAATATGAAACCAATAAATGATTATCTTATCTCTTGCATGTGAAATTTATTTATTTTATCTAAAGGATTCATCTAATTTCACATTGAATTATATTTATACAGACGTTTCTTCCCGTATATCGCACGAGTGATTCACTAGTACTTTTTTTATAACAATTGAAAATTATCTATTTATTTTTTAAATTAAATTTATAATGCTTTTGATGTAGTTTTTCACCTTTTTTCACAAAAAAAAAAATGAAGTTAGGATACATAATAAAATTAATAATTATATTAAAATAAATCATCCCATTACGTAAAAACACATTTGTTAAAAAAAAAATATTAATTTCAAATTGTCCTTTTTTTGGAATTGGAACGAAGTATATATCTGTGTTTGACAAAATGTTTTTAAACAACATATTTTTAAATTAATTTTTAATCATACATATTTTTTCTCTAAACTTTTCAACCACTAATTTTTATCTCAAAAACATCACATTTTTCGTTTTAAACAAAAAATTTTAACTGCCATTATTTTTTATATAATTTAACAGTGTTCAAAACGGTTTTTATTTTATTTTATTTTATTTTTAGGAACAAATGCATGTGTACTCAAAAATATAATTCAAATTTGCATTCATTACACTTTGGAGTTTGGATTGTTCAACCATTACATTTTGAAATGGTCTCAATTCCCATTACACTTTAATGGTTTTTTTTTTTTTTTATCTCTTATTTTTGGCAAAATCTTTCCAAATTTAGCAAGTAATTTTTGGTTGAAAAGTGTGTGTATTTTTTGTGACGGTTACTTTGTTTTTTATATAGAATATAAATAGATTTTTGACAAAAACTTTCCAAATTTAACAAGTAATTTTCGGCGGGAAAGTGTGAGTTTATTTTTGGTGACGTTTACTTTATTTTTATATATAAATAAATAAATAGATGTTATTCTAGTCTTGGATTTTCAAACTAGGATTATTCCAAAAACAAAAAAACAAAAACAAAATTCTTTTAAAAAAATCAAGATTGCATTTTTTGTTTAAACTTACTTAATGTTCAAATTTTTTATTATAAAAATGTACTCCTAACATTATTCGATTTGCATATGCACAGTTTTTCCATATTTTACTGCGACTTAATATAAATATTTTATAAATAATTTTCGATTTGCCTAATATTTGATTATGTCAAACTATTTTTTGATATATGACACTTGGATCATCTTGATCAATTACTCCACTAACAAATGAGTGTTTTCATAACACGTTTCTAAGCCAAACTTTCAAAACTAAGTGCAGAACATGTATGACTGCTTATTGTGCAGCTTAGTCAGTAGTCCAAGCATCCCAACAGCACCCCATCATCCAGGTCAAAAATCTCCAATACAACACATTTTCCCACAATCTTCACCTTGGTACAATAGTTCCAATCCTGTACAGTAGTTACTCCAAGGTATGGCATCATTTTCTCACTTACCTGAAACATAAATCAGCAAGTGTTAATATTGAGCTGACTTAAACAGATTTTAAATTTGTTTAAAAGAAAACAATTTTGTTCTCCTATCAAGAGGGTTAAAATGAGTAGAATTTTTTCCAAGTTTCACAACTTCTTGTGAAATAACAACTCTAATAAAATGAAATCTAACATCAACATATTTAGATCTATTATGCAGAACGATAATTATCCACAAACGTATGGCTGCCTAACTATCAACATAGATTACAACTTCTTTATCTGAAAAGCCAAATTCATGCAGTAAGCCTTTCACCCAAGTACCCTCTTTTATAGCATCAGTGACAACTATATATTCTGGTTCAGTAGAACATAGGGCTAAACTTTTCTGAATTTGTGATTTCTAGATTATACAAGAATCACACAGAGTATAAACATAGGCAGGACTGGATTTTCTATTATATCTGTCACTGCCATAGTCAAAGTCAATACATCCTCTTAACACAAGTCCATTACATTGCATTTCAAACTATATTCCTAAATTAGAAGTGCCCTTAATATATATAAGAAGCATTTTATACCTCCCAATGTATCTCACCAGGATTGGACATACATCTAATGAGGACACTTATAGAATATAATCAAATCAGGTCTGGAACAGACTATAAGATACATAACAGGCCTAAATGCATTAGAGTATGGCACCCTTGCAATTCTCTCAATTTCTTATTCAGATTTAGGACACAAATCAGATAGAATATAAAATGATTTTCCACGGGAAAACTTTCATTTTTGGCATCAGACATGGAAATTTTTTCTAACAATTTCAGCATGTAAGTTTTCTAGACTTGGACTCAAAGTACTAGCCTTTTTATCCCTTTTAATCTCCATTTCCATAATTTTTCTAATAGGACCTAAGTCTTTCATTTCAAAGTCAGATTTTAAATTTCCTTTTATTAATTTAATTTATTTCATGATGTGATCCAAAATAGGCATCAAAAGGGGAAGCCGGTCTATCGGCAATATGACAGTGATCTACTTGCGAATGGAGCAAGTTCTATGTTGGAGTCGAGCCGAGAAGACGAACGGTTCAAACCGAGTGGAAGGGTCAAAGTTTGAAAACCATACTTACGGCCGTAAGCAACTCCGTCACGGCCATAACCAACACACAAAATCATACCTACAGCGTAAGTATATATTTTACGGCCGTAATTGACCAGCGGTCCAGATTTTATTGAGTTTTCATTTAATTTCCGTTTTAATTATTTAATAATTATATTTGAAACCTTTTAGCGGCTAGGGTTAGGTTTAGCCTGAATTTAGTTTATATTATCATTTTTTTCAATCATTGTAAACATTAACTTTGATATTATTGAATGAAATAGAGAGCGTTCTCTTTGAAAAGTTGAGGATTCCTTTTGTGTGTTCTTCAAGAACAATCAATTAAACTTACCAAATATTGTGAGATATTTGTAACGTTCCAACCAGAAACTTATCAAGGAAATTGACAAGTCCTTGTAGCACTTCGAAAACTTTGGATCTTCAATCTGCATCGTCGAATTTTCACGTCGTGATTGTCGGGTCATGGTCTTATCATCAATCATATCTTTTATTTATCGTTTCGTGTCTTGTTTCTTGTGTTTTGGCTGAATCTGGATCTTTCATATTATTGTTTCGTTTATTCTGCATTTTTCGTAGAGATTCCCGAGTGGGATCACTTCATCTGGTATCAGAGCTTGGATCTAGATTCAGTTCTTGGTATTTCTTAACTTTTTCTTGTTTCTCTTGAGTTTTCTTATTTTCCTTGTTCTTCGTGCCAGAATAGTTTCCCTTATTTTGATCCAATAAAAATCGCACAAAAAAATTCAAACTTGTTTATTTTAGTCAATTCTTATCCGAATTCAGTTCCATTTGTTTTGTTGTGTTTGCAATCAAATTTCGGATTAAAAAAATATATCTGAAAATTACCAAAAAAAATAATCTAATATTCCAAAGATTTCTCAATTCCTGTTTTATTTGTGCCTTCTATAAAATTCCTTATTTGTGATCCTTGATAAGTTCTTCGGTGTTATTGAAAAGGGGATTTTGAGTAATACACGAGTGATAAATTTTGTGAGGAATTTTATCTCTTTTTCTTGCAATTAAACATGTCTCATAAAGGAAAATATTCATCATCTTCATCAATAAGTGTCGAACAACAAATTAAATTGATTAAATCTGTGGAGGCACAATGGGATAAATTCTTAGCTAGGATGGATACAAGAGAAGCACGATGGCGAAAGGAGCAATCTCAAGTAGATTCTAGAGTTAGGAGGGATAAGAGACGTGAATCCAATACTATGGGAGGAGATGAGGTTGATGAAAGGCCATTGAGGCGAAAGGAGACACAAAAGCGGGAGAGTAGTGATCATACTCCAAAGAGGAGGGTTGAACCAATAACCAAAGGTAACTATACTTTCGAGTCCAAGCCTCTTAGGGATAGAAATGTTAAATGTTTTAAATATTTGGATTGGGGTCACATTGCACTTGAATGTTCACATAAAAAAGTTAGATGTGATGTGAAAGATGTTTGTGATAATGATAAATTGAGAAACGTTGTGGATAATGTGGATGAACAGAGGGATATTATTTTTCGTACTAGATGCTTAGTGAAAGATAAGGTTTATAGTATGGTGATTGATGGAGGGAGTTGTACTAATGTAGTTAGTACAATGTTGGTGGAAAAATTGGGATTACCTTTATTGAAGCATCCAAAGTCATATAAATTGCAGTAGTTGACTGAGTCAAAGGAAATTAAGGTTAATAAACAAGTTTTTTGTGACTTTTTCTCTTGGTAGATATTCTGATAAGGTAGTGTGTGATGTAGTGCCTATGCAGATTAGTCACATATTGTTGGGGAAACCATGACAACATGAAAGGGAAGTGCTACATGATGGGTATACGAATAGATACAGACTTGTAAAGGTGGAAAGAAGTTTACTCTAGTTCCACTATCTCCTACGCATGAATAAGAGAGTGAAAAGTGAGTTTAAGGGGAAAAATAAGAAATTTGAGGCCAGGACCTCAGAAAAATGAGAGGGAGTGGAAATTAAAGAAAAGAGAGTTGAGGTCATGACCTCAGAAAAAGGAGAGTGAGTGAAAACTAAATAAAAGATGGTTGAAGTTCAAACCTCAGAAAAAGGGAAGATTGAGTGCAGAAAGCAAAAAAAATGAGAATCCACCATAAAATGAGTTTATTTGCACTTACTCACGCTAACAAACCCCTCACTAATCTATTAAATCTATTTTGCAGGTGCCTAAGTCAAACTATGAGCTTAAATTAGGGAAGAAATACATTCGCACAAATGAGCAGCCCAAAATGCCGAAAAAGTTGAGGAAGAGTAAGGGGCAGCCCAAAAGTTTAAAGGATAGCATAAAGCACAAGCATGAACATCAATCTCGTATAAGCAAGAATACGCATGAACTAATATCCAACAAAACTAGATGTTGCAAGAGGATTGGGTTAGTTCTAGATTCGAGGTCGAATCTTTCCAAGAGAGGGGGATTATGTGATCCAAAATAGGCATCGAAAGGAGAAGTCGATGTATCGAAAATATGAAAGTGTTCTACGTGCGAAACGAAGCAAGTTTTATGTTGGAGTTGAGCCGAGAACACGAACGGTTCAAACCGAGTCGAAGGATCGAAGTTTGGAGACCAGTAGAACTCTTACGGCTGTAATCAACGGTTCTCACGGCCGTAAGGCTCTCTCGGGCGAAAAAGAAGAATTCAGGGAAAACCATACTTACGGCCGTAAGAAACTCCGTCACGGCCGTAACCAACATACAAAATCATACTTACAGCCGTAAGTATATATTTTACGGTCGTAATTGACCAGCGGTCTAGATTTTCGCGAGTTTTCATTTAATTTCCATTTTAATTAATTAATAATTATATTTGGAACCTTTTAGCGGCTAGGGTTAGGTTTAACCCCTTTTTAGTTTATATTATCATTTTTCCAATCATTGTAAACATTAACTTTGATATTATTGAATGAAATAGAGAGTGTTTTCGTTGAAAGGTTTAGAATTCTCTTTGTGTATTCTTCAAGAACAACCAATTGAACTTATCAAATATTGTGAGATATTTGTGGCATTCCAACCAGAAACTTATCAAGGAAATTGACAAGTTCTTGTGGCGTTTCGAAAACTTTGGATATTCAATCCACATCGTCGAGTCTTCGCGTAGTGATTGTCGGGTCAACGTCTTATCGTCAATCCTATCTTTTATTTATTGTTTCGTGTCTTGTTTCTTGTGTTTTGGCTGAATCTGAATCTTTCATTTTATTGTTTCGATTATTCTGTATTTTTTATCGAGATACCCAAGTGGGATCGCATCATTTTATGTGATGACAGCAAGTCATCAACATATATAGAAAGGTCACCATTTAATAATTTAGTATTGACATGTAGTTGATCTACTTCCGGTTAAGCTGTATTGCTAAAGGCTAAGATCACCATGAATGTTGTAAAATTTTATATATAGAATATAATTTAAATATATATTTTAGTATAAGGTGATTTCATGATAATAATTTTTTATTTTTATTTTTGTGAAATTTGATTTCTCATTTTGAAATTTGAGTCAATTAAAATTTATCTTAATATTTACTGCAAATAGGAACTAAAATTAAATCTAAACTTTAAACATTAGGTGCCAAATTTATTTTAATTTTATTTTAATGAATAAAATCTAATTATCTCCATTTGGTAACACTGTTTGGTTTATAAACTTGTTTATTTATGATTTTGAGGTAAAAAGTAATAGTTGAAAATTAAAGGGGAAAATGTGTATAGTTAAAAAATGATTTGAGAAATTATTTTATTTATAAACATGTTTATAAACAAAAAATATTCTTTTATCAAACGAAAAATGATGAGATAAGTTCCAGGTTAGTGATGATAAATCAAGCAATATAAAATATTGATCAATTTTTAAGAATCTCTGTTAAATCATTCTAAAACTTGTATCTAAGTTGATTTGTTAATTTCTTGTGGTGGAGCAATATATATATTTTTTTTTATCAAATCATATTTTAAATTTTAGAATATTAAATAAATCACATTTTAATTTTAAAATATTACTAGTATTTCTCCTGTGCGATACACAGAAATTATTCAAAAATATTAATTTCGATAAGTATTTGTAAACTTTAATGTTTATACATAATTAATACAAATTCAAAATGCATGAAAAATAATATTATATCATAATAACTAATAAAATTTAATAAATAATATAACTGATTTAAATTATAATAACTTCTTTGAATAGTAAGTTAATTTATATATTTAAGTAATAAATGACTGATAATTTCAATAATTTTTATGAGTTATTATTAATTTCAAAGAAAATGCAAATTTAATAGTTTATTTAATGGTATATTATTTTTGATGTAATATTATGAGTACAATATTAATTTTGTGGAAGATATTAATATATTTTTCACGATTTCTGTATTCTCCTCTCGTATTTAAGTTTTTCCAATTTTCATTTAAAAATATCAATCACAATAATTATAAATGCTTGTTTAAACTTAAACTCATGAATATTTGCATTTAACCAATAAAATTATATTTCTTTACTTATCTTAAAATCAAATGGTCAAAAATAATAAGTACGTAAATCTAGCAACTATCATGATATGACAACATGCAATGTTGGAGTAAAAAAACTATACTAAAAATCATATACCATATAACATCTACGAAACCATTAAAATTAAGAATGATTAAAAAAATATAATTCATCATTAACCATAATATTCACATTTTTTGTATTTACCTATTGTATTTAACATTTCCTCGAAATTTCTTTCAAAAACATCAATCGCAATAATTATAAACGTGTGTTTAATTATATGTTTTTATACTTAAATCAAAATATTATTTGTATTCAAAATATATTGATAATATAATAGAAAATTACAAATTCCAAGAGACAATAATGTGTCGTGTTATTATTAGCCCCCTTGTTTGAGACCCGTCATTTCAAATAATAAGATTTGTAAAATTTTTGTATAAATATGTGGTAAATTATATTTTGAATAATGAATATCAAGATGAAATAAACATTACATAAATTAGACAAATATAAGCTTCTGTTTTTTCATGCAATCATTACAATTTATAAATCAATTTATAAACACATAATTTCTCAAACTACTTTTAATTAACCACACATTTTCTCTCAATTTTTTAACCATACACATTTTCTCTCTATTTATTCAAAATATCATTTTTTTTTTTCAAAACTCATTTTCTGCCACATTTTACCAATAAAATAATCTAAATAAACTAAAAAAATTATTTACTTTTAACCTTACATTATGAAAAAATTTACTACTTCAAACCTCATTATTTGAAATAATGTGTCGTGTTATTATTAACCCTCTATTTGAGACCCGTTATTTCATAGAATGTGGTTTGTAAAATTTTTGTACAATGTGTAATCGAAATTTAATAGTTGTAGGTATATTAAAAATTATTATGACAAAATAAAAGATAAGAATAACACATTACAAAAAATCAAATTACAAAAATATACATAGCAAGACAAAAAAAAAAAAAAAAAACAAAAACAAAAAATGAAAGAATAAGGCCAAAAAAATGAAAAATTAAAAATGGCGGCTGACACAAAGCAAATTAATGCGCATGTGTTGTGTAGTAAAAAAAAAAAAAAAAAAAGCAAATTAATGCGCATGTGCTGTGTAGAAAAAAAATAAATAAATAAATTTGCTTTGAACGAAAAAGTTGGTCAATGAATGATCAACACTTTGTCATTTTAAAATATGTAGTATGGTATAGATAAAATATTTATAATGGTAAGATATGAGAAGAAATAAAGGAAAATACGTACTTGCTTTAGATAAATAGTTAGGAACACGAAAATAAACATCAAGAGTTTATATAATTTTTGAGAAGGGAGGGAGTATTCCTATAATTTTCTCGAAATATCAGATAGAAGTTATTAGAACAATGGTCTACATTACAATTCAATCATGCTATATATACAGATTTCTATATAGATAAGTGTACATATTAGACACATGATAATCATCCATTATTTTACCTATCACGTCATCTTCAAAATCAACATTTACGAAACCTCCAACACACTTTCCATACACCCATATGTAGAAAAAATATGTACAAATAGATTATTCCACGTTGCAATAGCGTATTAGAGTTGTTTAATGGAGCTGACCCGATAGAGACTGGAAAATGTTAAGTCAGATGAATTTATATATAATGTTAAGATGGTTTTGACGTTTCGTTGAATTGCTAATATAAGTTGCAATAATGTCTCCCTCTCCCACGTATAGGACCGGGTTCGCATCAAGCTAATTTTAAAAAAATAAAAAATTGTTTATAACATTAACTATTAGCTCAATTGATACATCATTTATACTCAACTACCAATTACAAAAAGAATGCATGTGTTTGTCCAATCATCCAACATAGCTTCGTTATGTTGACAAGTTTCATAATGATACATTGTTATTATTTAATGGATGGTTTGTTTGTTTGCCTCCCTTGTTCGGATTAGACTTATGTATTTAGCTATCATCCTAGATCTAATGGTTAGAAGGGCATATTTTTCGTTTATCACGATGTCACAGGCTATCGACACCATTAAAGGATAGATTTATAGGAAGATCGAGACTTCTTAGTTAAAAAAATTTCAAGTTTGATCTTTGAAATCAAAGAAATGTTGGGGCTCTCCCTTTCTTCCAATGGAAGGAACCTATCCGAAAATAATAGACTGATATGACATGACGTCGCAAGACTGTAATGTCAATTGACACATAATTATTGTTTAATAATATCGTTTGTACGCATTTAATTATCAAATACAAAATAATGGACTATGCTCCATTTGTCCGATTATCTATGAAAATGTCTATTGAAGAACATGACTTGCCTAGTTTTAATAGTAAACTAGTGTTACACCCGTGCGATGTACGGACATTTTTTAAACAATTAATTACAAAGGTACATTGCAGATATCTCAATTTTTTAAAAAATAAAAATAAAAAAATTTACGGTTCGTATGTTTATCGTTCCAGGAATTTCTTTAAATATTGTCATTTGATTTGATTTAAAACTTAAAATGGAAAACAAAAATTACATTTAAATAGAATTTGTAATAATAATAAGTAGAAAAAATAGATAGATTTGTGATATACGCTCAGAATTTTATTAAAACGAAAAGGAAAAAGAAAAGAAAAATAAATTGATGAACGTTCTTATTTCATCTTATTTAATTTTCTATTTTTAAATAGAAATATTTAGGTGATGTCGAAAAAATTTTATTTTTTTTATTTTTACGAATTAAAAAAAAATATAATTGATTTTCAAGAAGGGAAGACGGACCAAGAAATTTCGGAATCTGAAAATGCAGCTATTTAAAAACATGTATTCAATTGGATTATTTTAAATATGAATTTTTCCTAAAATGAATAATATATAGTGAATTAATACTACTAATTACCATTTTATGAAATGTGTTTTCGACAGGAAAATGGGTTAATACCTTTTCTGGGAAGTGCTCTCCCTTTATATATTACATTTTTCTTTCGTGAGTGTATTTAGTTCTTATTTGAGCCCTCATTATCTACCCTGTGAGTTTAATAATAATGATTTTGTGGAGAATATATACTTAAGCACCGTTTGAGACTCATTATTTCAAATAATGTAGTTCGTAACAGTAAATTTTGGTACAATGAGCTGTTAAAATGTATGATTTTTTTTAATTTATATGTAGATTATTTTATTAATAGAATGTCAGTTGAAAATGATTTTTAAAAAAATGAGGGTTTGAATAAAGTGTACTAATTGTAATAGTTAGGAACTTAAATAACTTACTACTTTAAAAAAAAAAAAAAAAAAAGGACTTCAATGACTATTTGCATAACTATTCAATTTTAATGATTATTGATGTAATTAATCTTTTCAAAAAATTTCTAGATTATCACAATAGTACTATTAGAATTAGTACTAACTATCTTATTACAATATTTGATATTTAAATTTATTAAACAAATACATCTCATTTCATTTTTACTTTAACATTACAAATTAAATACGTGTGGTCATGTATTTAAATGAATGTAGCAAATTAAGTAATATGAAATGTTAGTTTTGATTAAATTTTAACGAAAGTACATCACAAATACATTTAACTTTATATACTAAAAAATCATTTATGCATCTCGATTCATAAAAGCGGCGCAGTTATTTAACCCACAAGACGTAATACTTTATCACTTAATCATATTGAATTGATTTTTCAATAATCAATTTTTCTGAACATTCATTCTCAATCACATTCTTTAAAAGATTATTTTTTACAATTTTTTATACTACTTTTTTACTATGCATTCTAAAAAATCACTTTTTACAAAACCAATTCTAAAAAAATCAAAGGCAAATAGCCAAAATAATAATTTGAAAATTTTGCAATTATCATGATACGACAACAGAAGTAAAGTTGGAGATAACGAAATTATACGAAAAATCTTATACCCTATAATCTTTAAAAATTCATTAAAATTAAGAATGATTAAAAAATATTAATCATTCTATCTATATTGATATTATTAACTAAAAAAATTACAGCATAATTATTCAATATTAGTCTTATTTCAATAATTTTTTCTATAAATTATTTATAAGTAGCGCATTTTTTCAACCACATATATTTCAGAAAATATAATTTTTAATATTAAATATAAAAATAATTTGACCATTAATAATTAAAACACAATTTTTATATTGATGGTTACACATATAATTTATATTATTAAGAACAACAAATAAATAAAGAAATAATAATTAATTGATAATTTTAATTCTGATAACTAAAAATATTAATTGAACTCATTCAATATTAGTGTTAATAATAATAAAATTAAAATTCATTAAAAAAATAACAACTATTATTTAGTATTTACCATTATATATATTTAAATTTTGCATTCACATTTGACATACATTCATTTTCCATTCACATTAATTCACTTTGCATTAACACTGTTTAATTTTATATGAACTTACTTTTTATAAAAATAAAAAATGGGTGAAAATTTGATTTTAGGAATTATCCAGCTTTTATATATTATAAAGATACTAAATAGGTTGTTACTATTGTCATCATCGGAATTGTTAGTAGGTGAAGTTGATATATGTATCGACAATTTTGATCTGGTATCATGAAGGGTGTTAGATATGGTACCACCTCAATAAAATATTGCACTTTCATTCTTTTTTCTTTTTTTTTTTCTTTTTTTTACTTTTTCTTTTTTTAACATCGGCTGTGAGTCTATCATTTCTTTTTTTTCTGGCACATTTTCCTTTTTATTTGACGATAATTTTATTTTAGCCTTTGTTTGATAAATAAAATAAATTTATTTATAAATTAATTTATAAACTACATAATTTTTCAAATTACTTTTTAACTATACATATTTTTTCTCTCCAATTTTTAATCACTACTTTTTACTTCAAAATCATAATATCATATAATATGAAATCAACGACTTTTTTTGTCTTTTTTTTATTGATGTTAAAATTTTAAAGAGAAGAATATAATAGAATACAATAACCTTATTTATACATTTTCATTTTTTTATCAAATGAATTGGTCTTAGTATAGAATATAAAATAGCCTTATATATATATATATATATATATATATATATATATATATATATATATATATATATCTTTCTTAAAATTTTAACATCGATAAAACAATAATTTTTTCGTTGATTTCATATTATATGACTTAATGAGATTTTTAAGTGAGTATAATATTAATATATAGATTTCTGCTATTTTAAAAATAAGTATTTATCAGATTTTAATTTCCATCAAACGGGGACTTAAGATATTCTATACTAAGATCAATTCATTTGATAAATAAAAAATCAAATTAATTTTGGACAATTTTACGTTATAGTATAAAAATTAAAAATAGCCTTAGAAAATTTTAAAAAAAAAAAAAAAGGCGTTCCCAAAAAACTTGCCACAGTTTTGTTGAGTAGGTGCTACTCACTTTGGGCCTAAATTGGTTTAGCCCACATACATGGCCTAGAATTAGACCATTATATTAAATTGGTGATAATAATCTTGGTGGTTCCATAACAACACAATTGATGGTTTCTCCTCTTTAGCTCCATTTGGGAGGCGTTTTTGATTAAGGGTTCGGACAAGATTGCTTAGTGATGTCCATTTGTAATTCCCTTTTGTAATCTCTTTTCTTGATGATTAGAGTATCTTTTCTTTGTGATTTCTCCAATTTCTTAGTGTTTGGAGTGGTTTTACGATATGTGTAAAACATAGTTTAGATGGAGAGTAATCTTTGTGAAATTCGTGTGTTGTATGGTAGTGGATAGAATTAGTGATTCTTGGAGATCATTTTGGTGTTTTTGGTGTTGATCTTGAAAATGTAATGAACTTCTTGATGTACTTAGTGGATTTGAGCGTAAATCCAAGTTTGATGGATTGCTCAACGGGGGATGTAGATGATTCTTGAATTATCGAACCTCCAGGGCCTTTGGCCGAAAAATCTTGGCGTTCATGTATTTTTACATTTAATTATTTTTGTTCTTGATCACGTATCGATCCTAATAGTGGTATCAGAGCCTTGTGATTTGAATCTAGAATCTTGTGTGGTGATCAAGAATTGTTCGAATTTTTGGGATTGGTAGTAATCTCAAAAGCTTGAAAGAAATTGGTAAAATTGAAAAAGTGGATCAAGAACTTGCCACGATGGGAAAGTAGAAGGACTGCTGGCCGAAAACAAAAATTGGCAAGAGAGAAGACTAGCCGGATAAAGAAAAGGACTCGCCAGAGAAAAGTTGAAGAAGTGGCCGGAAATTCCAAAGGGGAAAAAAGAGGAAAGTTCTTGCATGTGGGATCATCATCCCTAAAAGGGAAAGTGTAGCAATTGGGCAAGAATCAAGAAACCAACCGGTAGAAGGCACTGACCGAAAGAAGAATCTGCCGAAAAGAATTTGGGGAAGTTCAACAAAACTAACCGGAAAATTGGTAAAATAGTTGGGGAAAGTTCAAGACACTGGCTGGATTAAAACCATAGAAAAGGAAGAAATCCGGTAACCAAGAGGCACCATCCAGAAATCAGGAGAAGCCGGTAAAGAACCTTGAAGACGGAAGCAGCGGTGCTAAGAAAAATCAAGAAATCTGTGAAGAAGTGTAGAGGTTGCCGACCGAAAGTCAGGAGAAGCCTCTGACTAAAACTCTCATCTCCACTTCCAGTCATCCATCCGGTGAAGTAAAGGCACCAGCGGGACTGCGACATCAAGGTGAACACTCGCCCGGAGTTTGGGTAGAACCAGGCGACGGCAGTGGCGGATTTGGCCAGAAAAACAAAGTTGCAACCGCGGCTGAAAACTCAAATTCCGGCCAGACCAAAATTCAGATCAAGAAACGGTCACCACCGTTGAACTCGTGAGGATGAGGAGATGCTTCCCTAGTTTCTTGGCATTTTCGATAGGCGTCCGGCGGTGGTCCGGCGAGCACATTTTGGGCAGTTTCATCATCTCGACCTGCTGAGTCCATTTCCGAAATCTGTTTTGCAAGATTCCAAGCACATATATACGAAAATGAATTGTTCGCTCGGTGATATTCCTAAACCCTAACTTTTTCATGCTTTATGGAATAGCTACCTTGCCGGTAGCAACCTGTTTTGGTTAATTATTTTTTTTTTTGAAAGTAATCACCTTGCCGGTGACAACCTGTTTTGTGAGCTATGTTCAATATTGATATGTCTTAATTGCTTTGGATTTGTGATCGTTGACTTTAGTTGGGTAAAATTCGATAATTCGCCGTACATTGTGATTGATCACTTTATTGAAACCCTTATTTTAATGGACTTCAAATTTGACGTACCTAGTATATGATGACCTAGAATTAAGGAATAATATTTTTTTTTATTTTGATTGTTTCTTAATTTAGGTTTTACTTGATTGTGCATTTGTGCCATAATCTGTTATATTTGAAATACTTGGTTGAGTCGTTACTTGATGTATTTGTTGAGTTAAGCTTTGTTCCAAATATGATTACGCGTTATGTTGATTTGGGGGTTTTCAATGTGAATTATGATTTTTGGTTTGACAACACAAAATGAGGCTGACTGGTTAAATTGGACATATGATCATGATAATAATTGAGGGTGATCTTTTAACTTGTAAGGGGTTATGAGAATGGTGTATTTGTTACCACTACTTAGGTGTTTAGAGGTGTTGATTCCTCTGTTTCGTTTACCAACACAAATGACATGCTTTGTGGTGATTAAAGGACTGTTATTGGAGACTCTGTGTCGTATGTACCTTTATGTGATAAATGTGGATTATATGTAGACTGTGTGTCTTATATGCATTTTTGTGGTCATTTTGTGTTTGGTAAGTTTCATAGAAGACATTATTGGAAATGACTATATGTCTAATGTGGTTTTATGTGATTGTCATGTATTTTGTAAGCAACGGATTATTTCTTTTACTTCAGGTATTTGTGATACTACTCATGATAGATTGCATGATAAATGTGTTGATCATTTTTTGCTTTAGACTTTTGGTTGTGCTTTAGAAGCCAAAATGGTGATTAGATCATGGAGTAGTATGATCACTGTTAATGGGGCTGATGTGTCATGTTTAGGACATGATTTTTTGGTGCAATTGAGAGAAAAACAGCAAGGTATGCTAGTTATCAGTTGCATGTGGAGTTAGATATAGTGAGATTACTATACCCAGGCCTAGGTTACCTCGAGTGAGGTGGAGACTCCATATTCAGCGTCCTGATGTTAAAAGATAGTGGTGAGAGAGTGATAGGAAAACACCTATTATATCATATTCTTGTGTTGACTGGTATTTGACTATTATGGTAATTGATGAGACTGTGGATGAACAATCAATAGAGTGGATAAGCAATGATAAGAGACATGAGTTTTCTTGTTATGAATTAAAAGAGGATACCACTCGGAATGAACTTTTAATATTATTGGATACATAGGTACACACATAGAAGGAGGTGAAGGTTATATGAAAACTTTTGTTGGTGGTTTTGTTGGTCGCGACAACTTAAACAACCTGATGTGAAATTACGTTTTTTATAAAAGTTTTTATATTTCAACCTCTTGATTTTTTGAAGATAAATGAAAATCCGTAAATGTGTGTCTTTTGTCTTAAAAGGTTCTTATATGACTTAAAAGTTACTTTGGTTGTGGTATAAATAACTTGATTCGTTTGTTCTTATTGGCTTTTGATGCAATAAGTTTGATCATTACTTGTATATCATCTTGTTGAAATAGAAGTAACTTGGTGTTCTTATTAGTGTATATTGATAATATTGTTTTTGATTGGTTCATTGTTGATACTTATAAATGAGAGTTTTGAAATATGTACATTAATCTGAGGAAATATGATATGAATCTTGTGTTTAAGTGTTATACACAATGTGATATTGTGAGGATTTATAGATATATGTTATGCATGAGATATTGGTAATTGGATGTTATCCTCCTATGTGTTTTCACCTCGTGTGATAGTTATGTGAGTTCGAAATCACATATTTTTTGCACATAGTTCTTTTATCCATGATCGAGTCTGAGTATATTGGCACCGTATGAGTCATTAAATGATCTTTGATATTTAATGCCTTCTAAATAAACATTGTGGTTTTATTGGTTATATGATTATACTCTTTGACGGTTAGCATGTTATACATTTTATGAAAAATCTAGTTTTTCACGGTTGCACTATACATAGAGAAAATTTGATATATTTTGTTTAAGGTGTCACATGTGAAGGAAATTTTGAATAAATGTACATTTTATTTGAGATGTGTCACAGGGTGAATAAAACCTATATAAATGTTTTTATCAACTATTTCCTAGTATATTGTACTAAAATCGTTACTTATTTTTCAGGTGTGTGAGAGCAAGATGATATTAAGTTGGTTGCTCAAATTCACTATTAGTGCACTCAAGTTCGTAGCAAGGTGGAGATTGTTGAGTAGGTGCTACTCACTTTGGGCCTAAATTGGTTTAGCCCACATACATGGCCTAGAATTAGACCATTATATTAAATTGGTGATAATAATCTTGGTGGTTCCACAACAACACAATTGATGGTTTCTCCTCTTTAGCTCCCTTTGGGAGGCGTTTTTGATTAAGGGTTCGGACAAGATTGCTTAGTGATGTCCATTTCTAATTCCCTTTTGTGATCTCTTTTCTTGATGATTAGAGTATCTTTTCTTTGTGGTTTCTCCAATTTCTTAGTGTTTGGAGTGGTTTTACGATATGTGTAAAACATAGTTTAGATGGAGAGTAATCTTTGTGAAATCCGTGTGTTGTATGGTAGTGGATAGAATTAGTGATTCTTGGAGATCATTTTGGTATTTTTGGTGTTGATCTTGAAAATGTAATGAACTTCTTGATGTGCTTAGTGGATTTGAGCGTAAATCCAAGTTTGATGGATTGCTCAACGGGGGATGTAGATGATTCTTGAATTATCGAACCTCCGGGGCCTTTGGCCGAAAAATCTTGGCGTTCATGTATTTTTACATTTAATTATTTTTGTTCTTGATCACGTATCGATCCTAACACGTTTGTTAACAATGTGATTTATAAACCGGTTTATTTATAATTTTTTTAGGTAAAAAGTAATTGTTGAAAATTGAAGAAAAATCATGTGTGATTAAAAAGTGGTTAAGTAAATTATGTAATTTATAAATTAATTTATTTTATATTTCAAATAAAGGTTAAAATAAAACTACTACAAAATAAAAAAGAAAATGTGCCCGAGAAAAAATGACAGTCACTGTCACAGCCGAGAGAGGGAGAGAGAGATAAATTCACAACATGCGTTTTTTTCAAACTAATAATGGTGGTTCCCCTTTTTTTGTCCTCGTTAGAGGGGGGGTGAACAAAACAAATTGTTCTACCCCAACGCCCAACCGCGTCTTCTATAGAATAAATAAATAAATAAATAAATATTAACTTGTATTCTAACGTGAACTCGATTCACTAGTTAATTCGTAGTAATTAATAACTAATATGTTGCTTTAAAATGTTATTTTGAAACTTATTTCGATCATTCCGAAAATAGGAAAAATCAATTTTAAATCTTAATTCTTAACAAAAGGGGGAAAATAGTAATAGGATTGTGGATTTTACAAGTCCTACTCGAAAAAAAAATATAATTATAAATTGAGTACAATTACATAAGCAAATCAAGAACAATGAAAGACGCAGGTCCTCGAGAAAGTCGTCGTTGGAAAAACCATGTAACCACTGAATAAATAAATAAATAAATAAATCATGCCTTCTACAAATATTTCTCCACAAGCATATTCAGTTTTCAATTGGGTACTGTAAAATTACCATCCAACATTTAATTTTTAGATCTGAGTCTCTGTCAAAAAAAAAAAATTATATTAATTAAGACTAGCCAAATTGTAACAACTAAAAGAAATAAAATTCATACAAACCTCTGAAAAAAATCTTCATTCATTCTTCAAAAGTTCTCTACAAACATATTCATTTTTCAATTGGGTACTGTAAAATTACCATCTAACATTTTAATTTTTAAATTTGATCCTCTTTCCATATATATATATATATATTAAAACTAGCTAAAACTACAATTATAAAAAAAAAAAAAAAAATCATATATACCTTTTGCAAACAATGGCTCTAATGGTATAGAAGGAGAGGAAGAGAGAGCACGGTGTAAAAGAAAAAATAAACGGTTTGTTTATAAATAATATTTACAAATAACGACATGTTAACATTTTGTTGGTCTATTTCTTTGAAATGTCAAAAATGGTGGACATAAATTCTTGATCGACCGAAATTGTTGATTTTTTAAAAAATTATCCAATGAGATATTGTTATTTAGTTGTTTATAAACATATTTTACCAAACAGAGGTGTTGAAGTTTGAACGTCTTTGTCCGAAAATAAAATATGTACATCGAACACAAAGCTAGGTGGGTGGTTAAATTAACAAAAAACAAAAGGGTTAATAGCATAAAACGTCTCAACGTTTGACATGTATTGTGCAAAACGTCCCAACGTTTTGATTTTTGACGCTAAACATCCCAACCTTTACAATTTTTGGTAGAAGACATCATTTCTATCAATTTTAACCCAATTTCACCGTTAACTTCAAATTGAACAGTAAATGTCAAGGGCATTTTCGTCAAAAAAAAAAAAAAGCCCATTCATAGTTGGGTAATTGGCACAAAACGTCCCTACGTTTGACACTTATTGTGGAAAAACGTTCATACGTTTATTTTTTTGGCGAATAACGTCCATACCTTTAAATTTTCTTGTTCATTAGTCCCCAAATTTTACTTTTCTTTCCATTTAGTCATTCCGTATTTTATTTAAGGGTAATTGTCTTCAAACGTGTATAACTTTTGATCTAAAATTCCGAATTACACTCCGTTTTTTGCGTTGAACTCCAAATGCAACCATCTTTCTTATGATGTATCATGTGCTCATTTATTAAACATTTCGTTTTGACTTTTGTATAGTAGATACTTATTTTGTTAGGGCATAATTGATTGACGTAAATTGATTTCTGTAAATTTTATTGAAACAGTGAAATTTTAATTTTAGTGTGTGTTTGGCGGCCAGCGAAATTTATAAATTGGATTTATTTGACTTTGTAATCTTTTTAAGGTAAAATATTTGGTTAAAAATTGGTATGTTTAGCCCCTGTTTGGGCCATGTTATAATCTCTAATAACTTTCTGAACAACACACAATTTGTTTCTCCAATTTTTAAAAAGTGATTTGAAGAGAGAGAATGTGTGTTGTTCAGAAAGTTATTAGAGATTATAACATAACTCAAACAGGGGCTAAACATACCAATTTTTAACCAAATATTTTACCTTAAAAAGATTACAAAGTCAAATAAATCCAATTTATAAATTCCGCTGGCCGCCGAACACAAACTAAAATTAAAATTTCACTGTTTCAATAAAATTTACAGAAATCAATTTACGTCAATCAATTATGCCCTAACAAAATAAGTATCTACTATACAAAAGTCAAAACGAAATGTTTAATAAATGAGCACATGATACATCATAAGAAAGATGGTTGAATTTGTAGTTCAACGCAAAAAACGGAGTGCAATTCGGAGTTTTAGATCAAAAGTTATACACGTTTGAAGACAATTACCTTTAAATAAAATACGAAATGACTAAATTGAAAGAAAAGTAAAATTTGGGGACTAATGAACAAGAAAATTTAAAGGTAGGGACGTTATTCGCCAAAAAAATAAACGTATGGACGTTTTTCCACAATAAGTGTCAAACGTAGGGACGTTTTGTGCCAATTACCCAACTATGAATGGGCTGCTTTTTTTTGGACGAAAATGCCCTTGACATTTACTGTTCAATTTGAAGTTAACGGTGAAATTGAGTTAAAATTGACAGAAAGGATGTCTTCTACCAAATATTGTAAAGGTTGGGATGTTTAGCGTCAAAAATCAAAACGTTGGGACGTTTTGCACAATACATGTCAAACGTTGGGACGTTTTGTGCTATTAACCCAAAACAAAAATATGTGTTTGATGCAATGTTATAAAACTCGGCTTGGTCGAGCCGGGTTGATTGGGAAACCCGTGACCCCGGCCAAATTTCGCACCATGTGATCCCTTAAACTCAATCGAGTCAAACTCAGTCAATGACCCGGAAAACTCAATTGACTCGGCCAGGTTGACTTGTGAAACCCACTGACCCGAATCAGGTTGACCCAATTTTTTTTTTCCTTTTTTTTTTTTTTTTAAATTTACAATTGTTTTAATTCTTAGTATTATTTCAACCCCGAGTTGATCCCGAGTAAATCTTGGGTCAACATTCTATGATCTGATCCCTCGATCAGGTCGATGACAAGATCGGGTCTTAAAAGATTGGGGTGTATCATGAAGCGTTGGGGGTGAGTGGGAATTTAAGGGGGATGAAAAAATTTTGGTGTCAAGAGATTTGTTCATTTAACAATAAATATTGAGATTGGAACCATACCTGGATCCTTCAAGGGTGTCGATCAAAATTGTATGTATCTATGTATTTACAGAAATAATATTATTACGCATTTGTTTGGTAAAAGTTTTTTATTCATAAATAAATAATGTGATGTTTTTGAGATATAATATATGGTTGATAAATAATTCGGAAAAATGTGTAATTAAGAGTTTGTTTGGTCCAAGGCAATTTTTACAATTTTTTCCTAGAATTAATTTTTAACCACACATTTATATGGGAGCCACTACTTTTATAACTTTTCAATCATTTTTCAACCATTCATTTACCCCAAAACTTAAATTTTTTCAAAAACTATCTACATCAAACAGATATTAAAAAATGACTTGAAAAATGAATTATCTATAAACTTGTTATCAAACCGAGTGTACATGATAATTCTTCAACGGAACCTTGTTGCTAGTTGCTACAAGTACTTGGTAAATTTAGTCCACAAATGTTGGTAAAAAATTATTTTAGAATCGAACTTTTCATGCGGAAGTAATAAGTCTACCATTTACCCATACTAGTAAGATTCTCGTGCGTTGCACGAAACGTATTATATTTGTATTTATTCGCGTGGAATTTGTAACCAAAAAAATACCTAGTACTCCACAATCCACCTGTGAAAAATGAACAGGCTAGCAACATAGAACCAGTAAAAATGCAAACATAAACTCAAATGATAAATGAGTGTACAACAATGAAAAATAGAAAATAGACCAGACGTAAGACTTCAAAAAAGTGGTTGCTATTATATACAAATGTTTGGTACTTCAACTTGAAGCAATTCATTAATATTCTAACACACTTATACTCCTTGCTTAACTCATAGGTTAAAATAATGTAATTAATAGAAATTGTAAGTGAAAGAATCTAAACTATAAAACTCAAAAATACCTAAACAGATTTAAAAAAATATATTAAACAGATAACATAATTTAAAAGAACAAGTATTGAAGCAACTGAACTCGAAATCATCAGCATGGAGTATGAAGCATTTCCTTTAAGAAATCTGAAATGAACCTGTTTTAGTGAACTCATGTAAATTATGTAATGGACCTGCATTCATCCACAATTAACAGCTTAATATTCATGAATTTGTCTATGATAAACTACACTTAAATTGCAGTTCACAGGGATGTGTAGTAATCAAAACACGATCATGGTGCTTTAATGCATAGTGTGCTAACACATGGAAATTTATAAAATGAAAACATCACATAAAGATAATGCCAATTCTGATGTTCAAACTGCTGTACTATTCAACACATTTAAATACATCACCAGTGCCAATCAAAAGATCAAAAGTATATTGGTCATACTACAAAAGATCATTGTTCATAGATGATGAATTTTTATTATAAAGCTGTGTAAGTGCACTAAAGTGTACAAATGAAAGTTTGACTTGATTACTGGTGAATAAATGTTTAACTAAAAACGAGAATAAAGAATGCTGACCATGTTATACAACAAGGTATCATTGGGGAAAATGACTTTTTCAAGACAAAGTAATTACCAACTCCATAAAATGCTATTGTGAGAGATGATAAAAGCTTCTTTGCAAAGGAAGCTATATCTTTAGCTTCAACTTCATCTACAGCTTCCAAGAAATACTTGAACGGTTTCCTAAAGATCAATTACAAACATATTTCTCGTTAGATAATGCTAGTAAAACTTGAAACTTTCTTCTAAGGAGTAATCTACCACCAATCTATCACTACGATAAAATAAAGAATGACATCAAAATATCATTCAAATAAAAAGGAAAAGATGAATTTCATCGTTCAGTGTCCATTAACACTATGTCGATTGACATAATCACTATCCATCCTCCCAACAAAATTTAAAAAAGTAAAAATCATTTAATAATAAAATAAACAATAAAATAACGAAAATCTTGGTTAGGAGATTGTGTACAATAAATAAAGTATATTATTAGTAATCTGGAACCAATTCTAAAGTTGACATAGAGTGGATTAAACACTTGTTAAGATTTAAAGATGGGAAATTTTAGTACAAGGAAAATCTCAACACTCCCAATCAATCTTAAAGAATTTTGACTTTCATGATGTACATTTGAGAATATGTATTGAATGTAACTTTGGCTAACTACCTTGTATAAGACAATTACATATCAACTTACCCATCTTACAGATCTTTAAATAAGGGAGCAATAATAACTGCAATGAATAAAAAAAAATACGCCGCACAGGGATTAATAGTTGTTTACAAGACGAAACAATATTTTGGGCTTACCTCCACCGAATACGTGCACTCATAGAGGCATAGACTCTATATCATCTTCCATTTGTCCTTTATAGTATGAGTCTTGTAATGTCAACAATTTAGTATGCCAAAAGATTTGAAACCAAATGAGCAAAATATTTTAATTTTATAACTCTGTCAACAAGATTCATCATGAGAAAAAGTAACGATATAGAAAATGAAAATTTTTCTTGAGAACCACAAGTACAAAAAAAAAAATTATATGAAAATTATTTCTAAAATTTCTCACATCTTTAATTAAAAATTCTATTAAGTAAATCTCATTTATTTATTTGTTCTGTAATGGATTTGGTTGCAAATCAAGCAACATTAAAAAAAAATTATGTAAATCTCATTTATATTTACTTAACAGTTAAAAGAAATTATCTTTTAAACTTGATGACCCTATTGTATGCAAGTATAAGTGTTCCTGAAATTTAGTATAAACCTTCATAGTAAATTTGAATTAGAGAGTCCGTAGGTTGATAAAAATGATATACACATTGTTCTTCAATACTGTATAAGTTTTTGATCTTGTTTATCGCCTGCAACAAAATTTTATATTATTAAAAATTATCAAATTGTAGAAAGGACACAATTTTATATTATTAAAAATCAACATGCAGAAAGGACATAGTGAAATATATTTTATTTAAAAGGAATGATATAAATTAATTTTTTTTACCTTTTTTTACCCTTCTATCATTTGACTGCAAAATACATCCAATAATGCAGCAATATAAATTTCTTTTACTGCAATGTGGCAAAAAAAAAAAAAAGGAGAGGATTTAATAAAACATAACGTAACAGGAAAAGAAAAAATGAGAAAAGGTAAATACTCCAAAAAAGGGTTTTAAAAACCTATAACAGATTAAAATACCTACAAATTAAATGTGTAATTCTTAGATTTTTGACTTATTATTAATCATTATTTAATATACAAGAATTAAAGTGTGATTTTCTTGGTCGTTAATAATATGAGAAGAAAAAATATCATCACTACTTATATTTACTCTAAATGTTTTATTTTTATTAAACAACAATGCACCATTAGTTTCTGTAATATATAATCACATTATTTATGTATACTAAAGGAAGAATATATCATACAAAAAAGAAAAAATAAATAATAAAAAATAATGGAAAAAAATTTAAAAATAAAATGAAAACAAGAAAGGAACATTTCTAAATAAAAGAAAAAGATAATTTATAGAAAAAAGGATACAAAAAAGAAGAGAAACTCTGAACCTTTATTTTTACGCTACGTCCCAATTTCTTCATTGTTAACATTGCACATATTTGATGATACTTGCTCTAAAGATACAAGAAGAGGCAATTATCAAACAAAAATATATATTAATATATATATATATATAACTAAAAAAAAATTGAACCTTAAATATTATATTACAATAAGTGAATTGATTTCAAGATAAAAGAGGCAATTTTTCAAAACTTCAAAAAATATGAACAAAGAAAATAAAAGGAAACAAAAGATGAGAGAATTCAAAATCTTTGTTTTTATGTTGCATCTCAATTTCTTCATCGGTAACATTAAACGTATATAATGACGCATGCTCTACGGATAACAAAAGAGATTGTTATGAAATCAAGAAATAAGAAGAATTAAATTTTAAATATCAAAAAGAATAAATTTTTAAATTCTACTTGAAAGCCTTACCAGAGTTAGTAACAAAACGATGAGAACGCTTTTGAAACGTGTTACTACACCCTTCATTTCTTATTTTCTTTTGAGCATACAATTCTCTCCTTCGTTGATTGCATACCTTCCTCTTTTCAATAGTCAGGATATCATTCATCGTACAACATTCAGTATAATGTCATTAGTTATTAAGAAAAAAGAAGCCTACTGACAAAAAATACAGCTATTACTTAGTAAAATCACTATTCAACAACCATTACAAAGGAATAAATTCATAAAAATTAATAATAGCTTCACTTAAAAAGATCTAATACTGTAATCTTCATTTGCATCAAAAGTTGAAAATACTTAAAGAAGAGAAAAAGAAAAGAAAAAAAAAATTGATGACCCCAAACTTAATTATCACATATGAATCCATACCAGATAGCTATATGGAAAGTTGAACTATAGAAATACAAAAATGACATTACAGTACAACAAACATTAAATATAATAAACTAACCCCAAAGAAAAATAAAAATAAAAATAAAAAACCACGGAACATTTATAATGTACTGAATTGCAAGAAAATAGCAAATATATATAAATATATACAAAAATACAATTTCAAAAGCACAATAAACAGAAAAAGCCTAATGTATTTGTATTTGCAAAATCAAAGATCAACTAAAAATAAAAAATTCATAGATGATAATAAATGTGATACATCTTACTCTATTACGCCATGTAGCAAATGTTGATAGTATTAAATGTACAGATGTTCTGCAAATAAAAAAAATTGTAAGGAGCAAGTTCAATTTCTAGTGAAGGACAAAATACAAATAAATAATATAAATAAAGAAGAAAGTTAACTTCTAAAAAAACTCAACATGTGCGGGAAAATAGTAACTTAAAAATCTGTTTGTTAAAATTTTGATGTTTAAAAACATGTTTTTTTATATTTTCTAGGTAAGATGTGTGGTTGAAATGTGGAGAGAGAAAATATGTGTGATTGAAAAATGATTTGGAGAATTGTGTTGTTTAAAAACATATTTTTTTTGCTTTTGCCAAACAGAGGCTAAAAGTAATTTTAGGCTTAGCAAATATGCTCAAGCACGTAACCCAGTTAAACATAACAATGGCTCCACTGCTAAAAGTTTCTCAGTGAATGTCCACGTATAGCAAAATAACAATAATTGGAACTAATGGTGTATTAACTTTACCAAAATAACCCCAAATAATATTTTTGCCTAATTTGTTTTCCTTGGTTAATGATTATTTTTCTTATAGATTTTATACGATGCATACTTAAGTATGCAGAGGCAATAATCTAACAAGAAATAGAAAAATGTAACTCTATATCACCAAATAAGAATATTAAGTAACCAAACCACAATAAAACTAATGTGCTCCAAGAAAATAATCAATTTAATACCTATAAATCAAGAAAATTTACAATAATCAGTATTTCACATCCAAGAAATTGTGATAAAGAAAGCTACCTGTCCACATATATGAAAATATGCTTGAACAAAGTATTTTGGACTGCCCTTTACATATTCAAAGGACATGGTATTTTATATATACTTATCATCATGTATTTAAATACCTGTACTGTAGATGGTTGGACTCTAGTTTCAACAGTGACTATGACAATTGCTGCATTATTTACAGTTTCCACGCTGTTATGTACACTGCTCATGAAATATTTACTACCTTACCACCATAAAAGATAAAAGGAAGAGAAACTCAAAATTAGTTGAGGCCCTATCATCCTAGATATAATCAAATGTCAACATAGAATGAGACCCTATCATCCTAGATACCATATTTTCAAGAAAGGATTAGACAATATAAGGAAAATAAATTTCTTTGAAGAAAGGCCATAAAAATCTTACACTTTAAACAATGTTGGTTCCATCATTTTTATTTTTTCTAATCTTCTGACATCTTATGTAATAGTCCGTGCATGACATACTCAAATTTATCTGCAAGTGGCTTCTGTTTTCCCTGCAAAGTGTAAAATATCCATCATTCAAAAAAATCCATAATACGTCTATACTATCCAAGATCTACTTAAATGCGGTTTTCTAAATAAGAGTAATCCACATAGAATAGATAATCTTAAAGACTATAATTTGATAGCTCATGTAAAAAGAAAGTAAACCTCAGAAATATAACCAATAATAGTCCAACCATCTGATTTGAGAATATGCAATACCACAATCCTATATTTTGGAAAATAGATGTTTAGGGGTTGAAAATAATTTGAAGAAAGAAAAGAAAAGAAAAATGAGAGATAAAATACCTTTCGTGAACTCCAAAAAGTGCCTCTCTGCACAACAAAGAAACCACAGTTCATTCAATTTTGCAACAAACTCATATTGCTCAAAATGAAACTATCCATTTCTAATATAACATTGAATAAAACACAATTCAATTCTACAAATAAAAAAAATTAAGGTAGTGATTTTCATCGGCAAGTGATTCCTCAGAACACAATACAATGATTGGGCCAAAAAGTGAAACAATAGATTTCACTCATTTTCAATAAAATACTACAGTTAATATATATGGAATTGGTTTCCATCGAAAAGTCAAGTCTTCATATAATTTTGCCAACAATTATCATGTACAACTCAAAAATGAGCATGCTGATGACGTGAGCATTGAGGTGCATTTCTGCCCCAGTTCAAAAATCATCATCAGATCCCATGAATATGAAATATGGCAGATCACCTCTGGGCTTCAACTGCAGAACCTCTATACAAACAAGATCGAAGTCGTTATCCGGGGCGAGGTAGAGGTTCTAAACCTAATACTCCAAAATTGGGTGCTCAAGGGATGAACAGTACATCATCTTAGATATAATTTAAAGGCAAATTGAGTCAAGATTCAAGAAAACAATAGCTAGATTACAATAAAAAAGTAAAGAAAAACAGAGATTGATCACCTATGGTCCTCCAAAACTTGCTAAAATCACATAAAAATGAAATCATTGAATAATAAAAATAGGAAGAATAATACCTAAAGCTCAAAACTCTTCCCAATAGGAATTTCGTTCTCGGATGAACAGCAGACCGCGAACCCGGACCTGGAAGAACCCAAATCGTTGAAATAAGGCTGAAAATATTAGTTGAAGAGAACCTATATTACCGAAATCCTACAAAACCTCAAAAATCAGCCAGCCCCGATCATGAAGAACTCGCGATTGGAGAAGTTAGTAAGCTATTAAAATTGGTTTTGCCTCGAAGAACAAAGTTCAACACCCAGGAAACATACTATACACTGAAGAAAAAATATTTCGAAACAACCCGTTGGAGATTTCGATGTCAGACCCCAAACCCAAAAAAATCATAGATCTCTACACAATATACATTACAAAAACAACAAAAAAAAGATGGAAAGGAAGAAACTAACCGGCGACTACGAAAGCGGGCAAAAATCGTAAGCCTGGCCAGAAGCTTCTGGAAACGCGGCGAGGGTAGTGAAACTGTGAAACCGAGAAAGAAATGGTGCTGGCTTCTGTTTGATTTTTCTATGCGCAATGCGTTCTTTGAGTACAAACTAGAAGAGAGCGAAGAAGAGAACGCGTGTTTCACCTTTACAGAGAGAGAGAGAGAGAGAGAGAGAGAGAGAGAGAGAGAGAGAGAGAGAGAGAGAGAGAGAGAGATTGTGTGGAGGAGGAGAGATGAGAATGAAGATTCTGGAAGAGGAAGGGTAAGAAAACCAGAGAGAAATATCGTAATTGGAAGAAAAAGCGTGTTTCGCTTTCTTAGACTTAGCCTAAAAGTGTCGTTTTTGGTCTTTAGGAATAGTAACATTGAAGTGAAATTTATATATAGTAGGGATAAGTACTTGGTAAATTTAGTCCACAAATGTTGGTAAAAACTCATTTTTTTTACTCAAAAATAATTACAATTTCGATAAAATAATTTTACATGCAAACTATGATTTTTTTATTTTTTGTTTGGTAAAAGTTTCTGTTTATTAAAAAAAAAAATGTGAAATTCTTGAAGTAAAGTATGTGATTAAAAAATGATTTGAAGAAATGTGTTTAATTAAAAAAGTAGTTTGAAAAAATATATTATCTCCGTTCAACTACCTCATTAATGAGAAGTTTAAACAACAAACTACACAATTTCTCTTTCATCGTTAAAGAGAACGCACCGTAAACGTACATGATTACCAAACGGATACACATTTTGAAAAAAAAAAAAAAGAAAAAAAAAATACTACGAAAGGTTAATTGACTTTACGTGATTGATATTACAGTTACACCTTTATATGTGGAAGGAACTTTTTGAACAGAATTTGTAGGATCACACAAAGCACAAAATTCAATATGACAAGACACACCAACCTCAACCTTGAAACCCCACTGCCAGATATCTTAGCCTATGTTTGCCAAATTAAGTTCCCGTTCTCTTTGCTGTTTTGAGTCCGTTTTGAGTTTTCTATTTTGGAAATATCGAAAACGCGTTCACTTTACCCATTTTCAGAAACGAGTTTTTCAAAACACTAAAAAAATTACAAAAAAAACTCAAAACAAGTTTATTACGTTTTGGATATTTTGTGTTAAAAAGTTCAAAACGATCAAAATGCGCTTTTTGAATTTTTTTTTTTTTGTAAATGTGAGACACTTCCTTCCCTTGAAGTTCTTATATTATTTTGTCATTATATATAGATCTATGTTAATATATTTTTTTTGTAATTTTTTATTTTTTATTATTATTATTTTTTAAAATGTGAGACACTTCTTTCACTTGAAGTTCTTATATTATTTTGTCATTATATATAAATTCATGTTAAGATTTTTTTTTAATTATTATTATTATTATTATTATTATTATTAATATTATTATTATTATTATTATTATTATTATTATTATTATTATTATTATTATTATTATTATTATTATTTTGTAAATGTGAGAGATATTTCATTCACTTGAAATTCTTATATTATTTTGTCATTATATATAGATCATGTTATGATTTTTTTTTTTTTTTTGGGTAAAATTGATACACTTCATTCACTTGAAGTTCTTATATTATTTTGTCATTATATATAGATCCATTTTAAGATTTTTATTTTATTTTTTTATTTATTATTTTATTTTATTTGTAAAAGTGAGACACTTCCTTCACCTGAAATTCTTATACTATTTTGTCATTATATAGATCCATGTCAAAAAAAAAATCTTTTTTTTTGTAATTTATTATTATTATTATTATTATTATTATTATTATTATTATTATTATTATTATTATTATTATTATTATTTGTAAATGTGAGACACTTCCTTCACTTGAAATTCTTATATTATTTTGTCATTATATATAGATTCATGTTAAGATTTTGTTGGTATGTGGTTAAATTTTTGTTTAGCTGAAACAATATTAATGATGAATTTATTGACATAGAGAATTAACTGATATATTAACATTAAAATTAATGATATTCAACAAATCAATCATTTTTTACATATAAAATATTACAAAATAAATATATCAAAAAAATTACAAAGTAAACGCATTTTTCAGTTTTCTATTTTTGAAAATAGTTTTCAAAATCACAAAGAGAACATGTTTTCAACAATCCCAAAACAAACAACCAAAATCCAAAATTCAAAACAAAATTCAAAACTCAAAATCCAAAATCGAAACACAAAGAGAACGGCCCCCTAAGTTTTTTACAACACAATTCTCCAAATCACTTTTTAATCACACATATTTTCTCTCTTTAATTTTTAATCTCATATCTTATCTCGAAAATATAAAAAAACATGTTTTTAAACAAAAGTATTTTAAGACCCGATCTTGTCATCGACTCGATCTTATCACCAAAATAGACACATAATTTCCCGTCAAAAAAACTTTTTAAATTTCGAAATTCTTTTTTTATAAAATAGTAAATTAAGTATTTTAGCAATTATTATTTTATATGTGTCATTAATTAAATTTACATCCGTATTATGTTATTAATAACATTAAAATGTTATTTTTTATTATTCTTTTAATAATTATTATATTATTTTGAAATCGAAAAATATGTAATATGAGTGTCAAATTAAAGATCACAATGAGAAGTTGAATGCAAGCTAACAAGTGACAGCATATTGTAAATATATTATTCGTAAAATTATATCAAAAATTAAAGGTAAAATTTTATTTTATATTTTAAATTTTTCCTCAATATCTAATTCATTTTAAATTATATCATTTTAAGTCATATAATATTATCTATAATTAGTTAACTAAATTCATTTTAGTCTTAGATGATTAAATTTTGTTCTGATTTTTTCTCATCAAATTAAATTAAAATAAATAATAACTATACAAATTTTTGTGGCAAATTCAATTAAGTTGAGTTAATTTTACAATTTAAGATTTCTTCAATTCATTCATCATTTTAACATTATTTTTATTTATTTACTGATTCTATTCATTTTTCTATTTTTATTATAAATTTAAATGACTAAAATATGTAAAAATATATTACATATTTTAATAATTAGTTCATATAATTTTTATTAAACAATTGATCGATCAGTAATTTTTACTAAAATAATAATGTAACAATATGAATAAAAAAATTGTCAGTATGAATAAAGAATAATCAATTAATGTAAAAATATTTATTAAAATTAATGATTATTTTTTTATTGGACATGTAAATAAATATGCATTTAATTATGTTCAATTAAATGTATCGCATTAAAAAATTAAAAATTATTAATCATGTGAATGATCTCTTTAATTGAATTTCACGTTCGTACACCACAAATCTTAAGGTTGATTTTCACTTTCGTACATCGTCAATATTACTTAATTTGTTACATTTTTTTTATATATAAGACCGCATATATTTAATTGGTTACAATTACTTTATTTTATATAAATTATAATATTTTGAGGGTTATTATTTATATTCACGTTAGTCAAAAATATTTTGAAGAAATTTTTTATTTATTCTTTACAACATATATTTGAAAATTTGCATTATATAATTTAAATTTGAGCAATTGTTTAAATATGTTTTGTCTATAGCAACTTTTGTGTATCACACGGGTGTGAGCAACTACAAACTGTACAAACAATGTATTATTTAAAGAGGTTTTCCAAAATTGATGGGAATTTTAATTTATTTCTATTTTGAGCATTCATTGACAGTCTGTATCATTAATCAAAGCAAATTATATGTTCAATTTTTTTTCTATTTTGTAATAATATTTACAGTAAAATTATTCCATATTGTTCTTCCGTGTAACGCACGAGTGTGATACTAGTTCTTGTATTAAAGCCTGTTGGTGTAGAATATTTTGAAAAAAAAAAAAATTTGATTTTTGGAAGAATGTGTATTTAAAAAGAGATTGAAAAGTGTGAAAATGGTAGATGTAAAAATGTGTGGTTAAAAATAAATTTTGGAGAGATGTTCAAAAATTTCGAGATCAAACAGGGGTTAAGTGATTTTTTGGAAAATTTATTTATAAATTTTATTTATAAACGAAATAATATTTTATGAGTAATTTTAAAGAGACATTTTTAATTGACATTTTTAAGTGACATTATGACGTGTCGTACATACATTCGGTGATGAAAAAGTAAATGGTGGGGTATTTATTTGCACCACCAAATGTATGTGCGTCATGTCACAATGTTACTTAAAAATTTCTTCCTAAAATTACTCATATTTTATTGGACATTTTTTATTTTTTTGAAAAGTTAACCATTTTACTTAGGGTAATTATATTACCACTGCAAAATTTATTTACTACACCACATTATAATTACACCACAATTAAAATATATTTTCAATAAATACACCACAACAAATTTACAATAATACTCCTAATCCTATAAAAACTTTAAAATATATATATATATATATATATATATATATATATATATATATATATATATATATATATATATTATTGTGGTGTACTCATCATCCCAAATTCTCAATATTTCTCCCATTTTTCCTCATCATTGCCACCCATTATTTCCTTAATTACAATTACTTAGGTTCATATTTCCATGTTACACATTTTTTAATTGATATTTGATGGATAATTGAAACAATAAGATATTCAATTTCATATAGACATAGTAGGCGGTTGACTTCTAAATACTTGATACACATTTTTTTTAAGTACTAGATGCAATTAGAATTACTATTTTTTTAATACTATATGCAACTGAAAACACGATAGGCAGAATGCAGTATGAACACGCAAATATATGTCATTGAAAAACCATAGAATTCGAAAACCGAATATAAAATTTAATTGAAAATCAAATATAATTAAATAACCAAAATCCTTGGTGACATCAAAATATAGGGAACCTTAAACAATAAAAATCTTTCGCTAACCTAGAGTCCTAAACTTTAACTTATGTTAATATTTGCATGATGTTATGATTTGAGAACTCATATGAAATTATTGTATTATCATCTATTCTAATTAACTTGGTATTGAAAAGCATAAATATAAAATAACAAGAAGAACAAGATGATTTAGAAAAATAAACATAGAGAAGATAAGAGAATATTTGAAAGATGTGATGTATATAAAAATTATTTTTAGTGAGATAATATTAAAATGATACGTATATAATTTTATTTATGTCTATTTTTATAAATAAAGAAAATACTTTAAATTGCGGCGTAAAAAATAAATTTTGTAGTGGCAATATAGCCACCCTAAATATAAAGAGGAAAAGAAAAGAAATTTATTTGAAAGATTGTGGTGTATGTAAAAATAGTGAGAGAAAAATAAAAAGATATTTTTGTAATTTCTTTTATGTCTATTTTAGTCAATAAAAAAATCACTTAAAAATATGATGTAAGAATTAAGTTTTGTAGTGACAATATAGTCACCCTTTTACTTATCAAAGATTTTAGTTCATTATTTTTTGCTTTTCAAAAAATTTGATCAGTAAAATGTTATCTTAACGCTTTTTATAAATAATATTTATAAATCACCGCATATAAGGATATGAAACAGATGCTTTAATCTATATATACACGAGTTTGATTTTGTTGTCTAAACTGAGCAATTATACCTACCTACTAACCTACCTACCTACCTTTATTCTAAGCACGTGTTCAATATTTTTATAATTTCCATCTATTATGCTTCAAGCAACGAACCACAAATACAATGTTTGGATTTCACGAAAGAAAAGAAATTTAATAATTTAAAATTATGAAGAAATAAACTATTTTAAAATTATGCTATGACGGTTGGTATTAATAATAAAATAATAATTAATGGTATTTAAGAAGAAAAAATTAATAGAACTTTTTTTAAAAGAATAAAATTGATCGGTCAAGTCAATATAATATCACGTAACAACACTATATTATCTTTTTAATCTTTTGAAAAATGAATAATATTTAATAGTCATCGTATTAGGTTAATTTTCACGATTAGGTTTAAAGGATTGCGAAAGATGTCCCAATACCAATTTTTTCGTATGTTTGTTTTCATGACTAATTACATGACTAATTATTAGTGACGAAAGGTGATTCTAGTTAAATTTAGTTACTTACCAACTTAAGCCCTTGTTTGAGCCCCATTATTTCAATTTATAATTTGAATTTTGAAAATTTAAAAATTAAAAAATTGTTTGAAAAGTAAAAAATTGTGGGCTTAACTTTTTTTGATGGTTAAGATTGATTATAGTAGAAAAAAGTTGTATTTTTAATGAGAAATAAAGGGGATCAAACAAGGGCTAAGTCTTTGTACATTTGAATGGAGAAAAAGAAAAAGAACGTAAATTGTATTTGTTAACCTTGATAATGAACTACGGTGAAAGTATAAAACGACGGGAGCGGAGATTCCACGCCTCTTCTTTTCGGTGAATGGTTGCAATCACAAGCAAATGATTAATGAATGGATATCTAAATTACATGTAGGATAAGTAGGTGGTTCAAAAGACGGTCTTAAGGTGGATCCGGTTCAGATAGAAATTATGAAGAAAAAAGGAAGTTTAAACTAGTCAAGATTAGGAAGTTAAGAATCTATTTTCCCAGGTCATTCGTTAAAGAGTATTTTGCTTGCTAATTATTACTGTGATAATCAATCAGACTCTCTCTCTCTCTCTCTCTCAAGCTAGTCACATATGTTACTAGCGGAACGCTTAAAAGGAGTAAGTTCTAAGAAGTAATATTTTATTTTAAAATATGAATATATCGAATCTCGATTCTCTGAGAAACCTTTCTACCACCGGAGAGTGGTTTAAAAATAAATAAATAAATAAATACTTGATCATATTAAAAGGTTCAATCAATGAAGAAAGTGATTTGACCACACAACATCGTTTGGCATTGATGGACTTCAGGACTTCCTTGATACTTCATATTTCACTGCTATTATAATGGCATATAAGTAGAACCCTAAGAGAAATATTTCCAAGTTAACTGAAATATTTAGAGGTCCTCTTGGATTTTATGGGGTAATTATGTTCAAGTATTTATTTGTGAGGAAATTAGCCCAACGATCATATGAAAACATCAGTTTTTAACATTTAACGCATCTGATCAACGAAAATAGATACATGCAATATAAAATGAAGAAAATCAGAGGAATGACACCTAAATTAAAAAAATAAAAAACTGATAAAAAATAAATAAATAAAAACATGGTAAATGATTTGATTTTCATAACTAGAATATCATTTCATGATTATACGTAACGGTACCATATTTTCCTCAATTTCGGTTAATGATGACAGCTTGAATCACTCATCCGTTACAATTCAGTTCACTTACGTAATCTCAGAGAAACCAGTTGCTGGTTCAAATTCAAATTTTTTTTTTTTTTTTTTAAATGGTTTAAGGAAAATCTGACTACACCAAGTAATATTAATACGGACAATGGAATTCCATCATCATTCTGCATTGAAATTATGATTTCATAATCCGGCTCTGTAACATCATTTTCTGGAATTGAAGAAACCTGAAGATTATGTATTGAAGACAAACCGTGCTCTGTTCAGAGAAGGTTAGTGATGGTTTATTCCTTTATGAGTTTCTGCTGGTATTGAAGAAACCTGAACACAACATTCTTCTGATCAAGATGTCGGTTAAAATAATATAATTTTTCTACTGATACATTCTTCTGATAATGATGTCGTATGTATAATATCATATCTGGTATTGAAGAAACCTGAACACAACATTTTGAAGACAAGCCGTGATCTGTTCCTTTTTTCTTTGGAATTGGACCATGTGTTTTTGTCCATTGTCCCTCCCTCACTCCCTTCGTGTTTCTGTGTCAAAGAGAGCATAGATCAAAGGTCGATCATATAGTTGAAAATGTTTTGGTCATAACACTGTTGTCAACCAACAGCCTTTACAACAGCCTCAGACCAATAATGTTTCCTGTTTCCCATAATCTTAGCCATAAAGGATGTAACTAAGCTAGCTTTGGTTGTTCTACTGTTATGCTAACCTTGAACAAGCTCTGAAGTAACTAAAGCTAAGCTTCTGTCTTTTGAAACCAACCATGAATCTTACAGTTAGTAATCCTCGCACCAGAAAAAAATTGATGTACTATTATGGTCAATTTTCTTAAATCTCAGCGTGCACTTTGTACCTCAACTATGGCTCCTTCTATCCAATTCTTAAGTCTATTAAAATCACATACAATCATCTCATCTACAAAAGAGTAGCTCCTAGACTTTGTAACTTTCACTGTCCATTGTAAAAACATTTGGGATAATTGGCATGTAAATGATTGGTGGAGGCATGTACATTCAAGAGATGCTTATGCAGCAGGTTTCATTATTCTGGATGAAAGTGACTGCATAAGAATGAATATTTTAGATTTGTAATAAAAGACATCACTAGATATGTCTACACAGCACCAAAACCAAAAACGTCTAAAAAATTCAGAAAAGAAAAATAGAAAACTTACGATCTTGATCTACTTCATCATTCATGTCTTTGAATCTATCTATTGCTGAAAGGTTCACCCAACCCCCTTCCTATGCGTTGAATGTCTGCAGCAGAAATCTTTCCCTGAAATCATCATGCAGAACCAGTTATGAGAAGGCAAAAATATTATGTAAACCCCAGCAGTAACACACATTTTTCCATTGGTCAATAATGTGAAAACCTTTCATTAACTCCTCTTTAGTGTCCCGTTCCCAAAATTTGGCTGTCAACATGTGACAAAAATCATCAAAGTCAATTTCACCACTGCCATCCTTGTCAACCTCTCCTATCATTTTATTAATTTCCTGTAACATTAAATACAAAATATTAAACCTCTTACTACAACAAAAAAAAATGCAATTGAAATAAATAATTGCTGCTGATGCCAACATCTCATCAGGGTGCCTTGGATAGAGTCAATATTAATGACATGTAGGATTTTAGTTGCCGAAAATTGTAAATTAGATTCTTGTGTACTAGTAAAACAAATTATTTTATCAAATTTATCATCATTGGAATAGTGAAATGCAGTGTCAATAAATACCTTGTGTTTTAAATCTAACTGCGATTCCTTCAGAGGAAGGCATCATTTCAAGAAATGGATGACTAGCTTTTATTTAGTTATTACTGATGCCACCAATTCACCAATGTTCTTCGGTTAGAGTCAAGATTAATGAAATATAGGAATTTATTTTCGAAAATTGTATCAGAATTATCAAAATAATTGGAACAGTGAAATGCAGTGTCATTAAATTCCTTATGGTTTCAATCTAATTGTGTTTCCTTCAGATGAAGGCATCATTTGAAATATTGAATGACTAGATTTTATTATGTTATTATTGATGCCACTATCTCACCAGTGTGCCTCGCATTGAGTCTAGATTAATGAAATAGAGGTTTTACTTGGCAAAAGTTGTAAATCAGATTCTAGCTAACTAGTAACAGAAATAATGTTATCAAATTTATCATCATTGATACAGTGTAATGCAGTCTGATTAAATTAATTATGGTTTAAATCTAATTGTGATTCCTTCAGTTCACCTGCACCAGACTCAGGAATTTGCATCAAAATGTTAACTTACGAAATGTATCTCCAATGTAGTTCATCTGCAGATCAAGTTCACTATTTAAATAATGAAACTCCTCATTCTATGCAAGCAGGTTGTTTGATTTCTGCAGTGTTTCGTCCTCATACTCAGCTTGCTCCTCTGTTATTATTAAGCACTGCAATGTCTCCATATAGATGCTGCCTTTTCTTCTTGTAATTTAGTAGTCATTGCCATTGCTTGATTAGTAGCAACTGCAACATTTCTCTATTCCTCCAATTATTTATATAAAATACCAATTACTTTTTTATCATGCTCAACTTGTAATAGGTGTTAATCGATCTATCAAAGTTTCGCTTTCCTTTTCACTGGTAGTGCATCCATCAAGAGATATATTACAGTCATTTCTCTCAAGCAAAATCCTTATTTTTAATATCTGCATTGGAATAACGTTAGAAGCATCAAATGTTCTAAATTCATCACTATTTGCAGACTCCCTAGGGCTCATATTATTTAATGATGGATCATTCCCCGTGAAGCCATTTATGACAGCAAGTGGTTCACATCTTCACTGGCTTTATCAGAATCCATCATAGACTTGTAAATCAGAATCTAGTCTACTAAAAGGGAAAGTAAATGGACAATAAGCATAATCATCAAGTTTTGCACACCTTATCATATATTTATCTATTCACTATCCATGATCTGTCAATACAGATATTAAATCTGTTATTTTCTTTTGCAACTCTATGGCAGATAAGTGAGTCTTTGTATTTAACAACATCAGCACACATTTAATTATCTGTCTGCTTTAAAAATTGTGGATGGTTCGAATATGTCATTGAAGCTGAATACGATCTCCCAATTTTTCACTTTGTGCTTCATGTGGAATATTGAATGACATATTTTTGATTAACATGCCAGTGCACTATGATTAGTGATCTGTATATTTATTTAATCTTAACATCCACGTTCTCAGTTGAAAATTACGTCATCAATGGGCAAGTATCGCTTCAGCAAAAAAGTTGGTTCCGGGATCAAATACAACAAGAAAACATCAGGTATAGGACTCTTTAGGAAGCACCAAAAACGTCCTCGAACGCCGTGCAGGAGAAAAATATCCGAAGAGGTCCCCCTACAAAATCAGGTATGAACCGTTTTGATTAGAATAAATTTTGTTGGTTTAGGGATCAAATTATATAAATGACATTCTCATACACTATCTTTTCATAATTACATTTTTCCGCTTATTAGGTTGAATGAATTTTCTTGATTTTCTTAGGAATGGGAATTGAAGGTGAAACCTGACGACTGGTTCCAGGGGAAGGTGAATGTCAAGCCATCTGATCTCATTGTCGAAACTTTGAATGGACGATTCTCAGATGAACAGAAAAGGATGTTCAAATCAACTTGCTTTGGCCATTTTTTGGATATGCAAGACATTACAATAAACCCACAGTTAATTCACTAACTTTTGTTAAGGGAGGTAAACCAGTCGAATCAAGAGGAGATGTGGTTTCATATTGGTAATGAGAAAGTAAAGTTTGGCATCGATGATTTTTACTTGGTCACTGGGCTTCGTTGCACTGGAGATGATAGTCGCGGAAAATATGCATCGAAATATTCTAGATTGAGGTCTAAATACTTCAGCAATCTACCCCACATAACAAACCAAGATGTTTTCGAGGTGTTCACTTCAATGACGAATATGAACAATCGCGATGTCGTCATAATGGGGATATTGTTTCTTATAACGCATTTGATGTATAGCACTGCATACAAGAGGTTCGTTGATGAAACTCTTCTTGTCCTAGTTGATTCAGCAGACATGAAAACATATCCTTGGGGAAAGGACATATTCAAACTCACAATTACTTCTCTCCAACTAGCACTGCGGAACAAGCAAGTCACTGTAGAGGGCGAGGGTCGCCCAGCAATGAGCTACAGGCTGAATGGTTTCGTTGCTGCATTTCAGGTTTGGATTTATGAGGTACTTCCTATTCTAGAGAGCAAAATATGTTACAAGGTCGCTAGCAGACGCCCAAGGATTCTCAACTGGACATCCGAAGTTCATGACAATGTTCCAGCACTCAACCTAGCAGCTGATGTATTCACCCACCCCGATGTGAGTCTCTTATATCATTTTTTTGGTTTGACACCATAATTTATTACCCTGTGTGAAGCATTTGTGATTTTTTGAATAAACAAAACATTTTAGATATACATTTTACACATCAACTTTGAACCAGGTTCATGTGATGAAGATGGTGGCTCAAGTTGCAGAAGCTATTGATCCTTTGTACGCAATAATGAAGCGTACATTACATGCACCTAGGCAGACCAAATCCACATCATCATCGATAACCCAAATTGATGATGACGATGATTTTGTGACAAATATTTATCATCGTCAGAGGCGTATACACACCATAACTATTCCAGTTCCGTCATTTAAAAAGGACAATACATGTGGGGCATCAGAGTCCTTGATCAATGGAACAAGGGTGCAACCTGTGCCTAGATTCAATCAAACGAAGTTGCATGTTGTAGAAGCAGAGAATCCTATCATTAATGTAGCGGGGGGGAGTGTCATATCAAATAAAAATGGGTTGGATCAATCACAGGCACATCTCTTAACAGAAAAAGGAAAAGAAATTCTGATTGCAGATGATTCAAGTGATGATGAATGTGGGTATGTTGTTAAGTGCAGCAATATAGATGATGAGCCTAATGTATACCCCGAGGAATCGTCAATTGGTCCAGGTTATCAACAACATACTACGCATAAGACTGGAGCAATATCACCCATAACATCTAGACAGTGTCCAGAATATCCCAAACATTGTGTGAATAGGGACTAAGAAAAGGAACATGTCAACATTAACTTCCCAGGAGTACCATCTAGTTCTCTTGGAAATTTTCCAAGACATGATTTACAGAGGGTATGAAATGATATATAAAACTACATAATAATTTCAAAATTACCAATGCTTGTGTCTTTTGTGAATTAGGTATTTTCATCATTTGATGCATTTTATTCTTGCCCAAAAAACCCTCATCATATGTGGAACACTTGAAATTTAAAAAAATGTAGCTAGTTCAGTTTTATGTATTTGGTACTATCAAGGATGCAAATATTCATGCCCAGAACTCCCCGATCAAATGTGGAACACTTGAAATATAAATTCAATTCATGTTCTTTCTCATGAAGGACCAGTGAATGGATCAAGTTTTGAGTCTGCATGTCCAATTCATTTAATAGCAGAATCCTGATACTCATCTTGCTCTATCAGCTTTATTACTAGTTTTATTTCGTCCTAATATCTATTAATTGATCAATTTTGGGGAATAAATGTGATAAATCTGAATGCTGGGAAAGATGATCAGGTTATTGCGATGCCAGCAAATCAATTTTATTTTGCAGGACTATCATTTCCTGCTACATGCGGGGTTAGGGATATATGTCACCATCTTAATCCTTCCATTACTGAACATGTACCGATGTGATGTTGATTTTCTCCATTATCCCTTTTATCTGAAATGATAGCATCAGAATATGGTATTAGAAACCATAATTCCTGAACTATGGTTTCTGATAATATGTTTTGAATTTTTCAGTTGAAATATTATGCTACTGAGGTATTGCATCATTTTCAGACTATTAGCTACATTTTTCGCAAAATCCGAATCCAGAACTCGTCCACAGTATCATCCATGCTGACTTTAAAATCATGGCATCGATTTTTAGCCACTAAAATACCTGATATTGTGCAGGATGTATCTGAAACATTGCTCAACAACCATACAAGCTTCAAAGCAGGATTTGACCAAGATACGGAAGCTGGAAAGCAAGGGAGGATGAATGTGCAAGGAGAACCAACTATTCTCAATGCAAGTCAGAAACAATGCAAACTTAACAAGGTATGTGTAAAAAATTAATAAAATGCAATGATGCAAATATTCATGCCCAGAACTCCCCGATCAAATGTGGAACACTTGAAATATAAATTTAACTCATGTTCTTTCTCATGAAGGACCAATGAATGGATCAAGATTTGAGTCTGCATGTCCAATTCATTTAATAGCAGAATCCTGATACTCATCTTGCTCTATCAGCTTTATTACCAGTTTTATTTCGTCTTGATATCTATTAATTGATCAATTTTGGGGAATAAAATGTGATAAATATGAATGCTGGGAGAGATGAGCAGGTTATTGCGATGCCAGCAAATACATTTTTTTGCAGGACTATCAATTCCTGCTACATATGGGGTTAGGGATATAGGTCACCATCTTAATCTTCCATTACTGAACATGTACCAAAGCGATGTTGATTTTCTCCATTATCCCATTTCTGTGAAATGATAGTATCAGAATATGGTATCAGAAACCATAATTCCTGAATTTCCAATGATGTATAGCCATTAGAATCTATGATATTGTGCAGAGTGAATCTGAATCATTGCCCAAAAACCAAACTAGCTTCAAATCAGGATTTAACCGAGTAACGGAAGTTGGAAATCAAGGCAATGTTAATGTGCCAGGAGTACCAGCTAATTTCCATGCAAGTCACGCACACAGGGAATTTAACAAGGTATGAATAATTCAATTCTAAAAAGCAGTGAGGGATTTTACTATTGCCCAAAAACCCCTCATCAAAGGTGTAACACTTGATTTATAAAAAAATGTTAGTAGTTCACTTTATGTATTTGTTACTATCATGGATCCCCTGAAGTAATTCTTTTGGTGCAGTAGTCTGAAATTGATAATAAATGTTGACTTTGTTGGCACAAGGAGATGGCAAGTTAAATGTTTATGGGCTGATATAAGTATTAACAAGCCTTCACCAATGTAGCGACCCAGAATTTTTATGGAATAAATAATTATTTTAATATTTAGAAAATCGTGTCGCTACTATTTCACCCATTGTTTTGAAGTAAACGCCGCGACGGATTCGTCTAGCCAAGTCAAGAAATATCGAATTTGTTCGATTTTAAATTAAAATCCGAATTTCTAAAATTATGTTATTTTAATTATTTATTCAAAGTATTATTTTCAAAATCATTTTGAATTCCAAATTTATTAAAATATCTCAATTTTCCTTATTCAAATTATTTCAAGTCCAAATACGTAATTCAATTTTTTCTCAAAATTTATTCCACGTTTTTCTCCTCCTTTCTTTTCTCTTTATTTATACAAAATCCATATTATATTGTAAACCAAATTATGATTATTCCACTCAATTATTTCGCATGATTTCCCTCCCCAAATTATGATGTTTTTCCACTTTTCTTAATACCTAACTATCCACCATCTCTTCCTCTATTTTTATACGTTCTTCATCATGCTCATCACATCCTACATAGATTCCTCCCACATGTTGTTTTTCTTTTTCCACCTTATTGCATCCATGTTATCTTCACTTTCTTTTTCCAACTCATAACTCACCATCCACATTCTTAATTCATAACCATTACAACACCCACGTTTTGCTCATCCTTTTCTTTTTTTTACACCAAACCACTCAATGAATTATTCCCCCTCCCCAAATTATTATGTCTCCCATTGATCATTTTCTATGATTTTATTTCCCTCACTTCTTCAATTTAACTCCTTTTCCTTCCTCACAATCCCACAAATTCAGCCTTTTCTTTCAACACCAAATTTATTTGAATCACCAACTGTGAGCTCAAGCAACCATAACCATCAACCAATTTGCAATCAACCACAGTATTCATCATTTCATCATCGATCCAATATCGACCAACCATGTTCAGCATTCATCAGAACACTACAATACACAAATCAATTTGCACCTCACCATAGCCAGGATCCCTTATCAACTCCACAAATCACTACTGCCCGACTGCCATAGCCAAGACCTCAACCTCAACCTCAACACCACCCTCTGCATTCATCATCACCAATTTTCATCAAACTCCATTTTCCAAGCCATCACCTCCATGCCCCAACTCCATTTCAGCCACCTCCAACTCACAGTCCGAACCACCACAATGCAATCCGGCCAACTGCCTGCGCAACCATACCACCTCCACACGCAAGATCACACAAATAAACCACCCACTGGCCACTTCTATTATGACAACCAATCGAACCCAAAATCAAGAAATAAACTAACCAAACAACTCACCTCGAACACAGGCCGCTTCGATCGGAGTTGTAGTCGGAATCGCAACTCTGATTAAACTACCCAACAATCACGATCTCACACCAAAATCCCGTGCCTAAGCCCAACCTTTTGTACACCGCCGGTGTTGCGCCGGCAGTAGATCGGATTTCTTCGTCGATCGCAACCTTCGTCCTCTCGCCCTTTTCTCTCTGTCTCTGCCTCGCCTCGCCTCGCCTCGCTCTCTCTATCTCTTGTTTCTCCAAGTCGTGAAATGAAAGAGAGAGAATAAGATCTGAATATTATATTTGATTTTTCAGAATTTACTCTTTGGTCCATGAAGTTTTAATTTGTTTCAAATCAGTCCCTGACATTTTAAAAAGGTTTTATTTCCGTCCTTTCAGCTTTTAAACTTATCCATTTCAGCCCCAAAGTTTTAAATGATTTTAATCGACCCTTATATTTTAAAAATATCCAATTTGGTCCCTCATCTTTCAAAAGTATTCATTTTAGTCCTTCAACTTTCAAAACATCAATTTTAGTCCTCAAATTATAATTTATCATTTTGAACTATATATTCGATAGACTAAAGTGACTTATTGGCTAAGACGAAGCGTACGGAGAATTTAAAGAAATTGAAGTCATTCCCGCTCAACTTTGCACTCGTCGGATTTGAGGTAGACTCGCACTTATTAATTGATTTAAATTATGATTTCATATAAATGTCATGTGACTTGTGAAAGTCAATTTTCAAGAAAATTAAGTATGTTTTATGAAAGGTAAATATACCTTATGTTTTTATGAAAAGTAAGTATACCCTATGTTTTTACGATAATGTTTTATATGTTTTGGATCATTGCTATGCACATAAGAATTCTTGCCACGAAGTTCGGTAAAATTCTTGTGTCTCCATAAGTTTATGAGGATTTGCCACGAAGTTCGGTAAAATTCCTATGTTTCCATATGTTTATGAGGATTTACCACCTAAGTTCGGTAAAATTCGTGTCTCATATGTTTATGAGGATTTCGATCCTATCTTATGTTATGATGGAAATGATCCCTATGAATTTCAAGAATTATGTTTTGGTATACTTACTGTTATTATGATTTTACTGCATAAGAATTCTTGCCACCTAAGTTCGGTAAAGTTCTTGTGTCTCCTTATGTTTATGAGGATTTCAATCCTATCTTATGTTATGCTTTCAAAAGAAATTATGCTTGGCATAATTAAAATGTTTTTATAAGTATATGGTTTTCAAAGAGCTGTTTTCAAAGAGCTATTTTCAAAGAGCCTATGATTTGCAAAATATGTCCCGTGCTGTAATGCACAATATGAGTTTTATCAAGAGCAGTTTTATAAAGAAGCTCTATCAATGCCCGTTTTATAAAGAGCCGGGATTTATGTGTTTAATCATCTTATAAAATAAATTAATTTGCGATGAGTCTACTGAGTATTTCCCCCATGAAATACTCACCCTACTTTTTAACAGTTTTTCAGATTTCGGAGACGGTGGCGAGCGATGAATGATGGTGGCAATAATCGTTAAACGGTTGAAAGTTTGACGTTAATGATTTCCGTATTTTTCCAAACAATCGAATAATTTAGAGAAGTTCATTTATTTGAGAAATTATGACATTGTCAATTTCTTTACAAAATTAATGGTTCGATTTACTATTTCAAATGGTTTCAATTTTATCGGCCATTACAGTTTATTTAATGTTGCCAAAAATGAATTTCAATTATTTCTTCCGCAAAAAATATTGTTCGAAAAATTTAGACAGAAAATGACGTAGTGAATCGGGTATACGGAACTCGGGGCGCTACAACCAAAACTCTTGGATAAAACACAATAATGTCTTCATCTATCCGACACAGAGACATGTATTGCAGTAACTATATCATTTGCAGCTGAAATAATATATAATGAAATTTGAAGATTCTACTGATTATCTGATCCTCCCATTTCTGAACATGTACCAAAATTATGGTGATTATTTCCATTATCCCCTGTATCTGAGAAACCTTCATTCTTGAAATTCCAATTCAGAAAATAGAGCACTATTTTTAATACAAGATGTATTAAACAAAATAGGTTCCAAGAAATGAAATGTTGATAGGAATCATCACTAAAATGTCAATTGCATCACAGAACTTTTTCATGCATATTACGATGTCCCCTCTAGCATAGTTGACACCTGATTATCAACACAATAAGACTCCATCTTGAGGTGTTATTATCAGTAAGGTGGATAATAAAATCTGGGCAACCTATAAATTGTGTAGGATACGTCGAGTCACGTATCACGATTGAAAGTATTGGGTATATTTTGTCCGTTGTTTTTTCAAGAAATGTGTTTTTTGTGTGGTATCATGAATGTATTTTTTTCTTTGTAATTATATGTAGTTGAAAAATATTAATCTCACACAGGATACCAAGAGCAGAAACCGACAATATGCTAAACAACTTGAGAAGATGACACGAGAACTAGACAAGTTTGCCTGTGAAAACTTTTTACTCAAGATGGAAATTGAAAAACTTCAGAATTATGTAAACGGCCAGATTGCTGAATGCCTCAAAGGCATGCAGAAGTTTTTAACGAGCAGCCCATCTACTCAAATGCCAACAAATTGCACATCAAAGAAATCTGGCTTTAACTTAAACTCAGAGGTACCTGTCCTGCCTGGGATTTCACATTTAATTTGTTGCAGTGATGCAAATTTTTAATTTATAATTCAGACCTTTCTCTGGTCCGTGGACATCCATCAGATTGGACAGGGCAACAAAGCTACACAAGAACATAGTAGTTGGGTGAAAGGATATTCTCCTATGCTATCCTCTCATAATTCGAAGGTATTATGTTCTGGTTTACAACCTAAAATGTGATTGACACTTTATTATTATATATCAAAACATTTGTATAAAAAATGTTTGATGTTTCAACTTTTTATTAACTATCAACATCAACTTTGAGAAACATACACAGTTTGAGAGACGAAATAACTGTAATATACCAATACAGATAAATATGGGAAGATCTGTAAAGATGGCTACCCCTCCCTGCAACCCGGTAAGAAAAAAAGATATACATTGCAGTTTTATGGATACTTTTTTTTCTTTTCATCTCTCTATGGTCATCTCTCTATGCATGACATGTTTTAATATCCGTTTACACCCTGGTAATTACCATCATGTTAATTTTGTATTTATTCCCTCACAGCCAGTAGTGGGAAGCACATTATTGAACAAGTCGAGCATGCAATCTGACAACACTATGAGTACATATATAGCCGAGATGGGATCTCCAAGCTTCGACCTTGGCATTGATGAGGAGAAGATACATGATGGTTCAGTAATCTTAGAGGATGGTCTAGTGTTAACTGAAAAGAATTTCAAAGAAATTGATGATATCGTTCAGGAAGTGGTATTCATTTCTTCATATTTAACTATATCTTTGAAGATTGTACTTTTTTTTTCATCATTTCAACTCACATGAAGCATTTTATGCAATTGATTTGAACCGATGTCTTTACATTTATATATTTACAGCTTTCAAACAGTGGGAAGAAAAGGGGGTCAAACACCTCAGCACCAAAATCTGATGTTCACAACCAGGACAACGGGGCACCACATCTTTCTCCTATTTTCATTGATGACCATTCTAATCCAGCATCTACCAAGACTCCAGATGTTTTTAGGCCATCTGATGAGAATAATCCACATAAAAAAATTAGGACTGGTCATGCAATTACAAGGGAGGTATTAAACATTTTAATATCATTCCAATTTAACATGATGTTTTGCCACCAATCTAAACTTACGCCAAACATCTATCCTTTAATTGTGTTGCAGATTTCTCCAGTACCATTTAACATTGTGGATGATAACAGCGCGAATGAGGGAGAAATAATGAAACATAATCAAGTGGACATTTCCAAGGCACGAACAGACAAGCCAAATCATAATAGTGGATACTCATTTGTTTATATGACGTGCATGGACCTACCATTGAATGTGGATATTGACAAGTTCAACATGTTCTATCGAGGGTACCTGAATCTCAATAATAGGTATCAACTTTGATACCATTTTAAAATATTACCCACATATACATACTTTTCTTAAATAAAAGATTACTAATTAGCATGTAACAATTATTATAATATCACTTTAGGAATATGAAATTTGACCCTGAAGTTGTCGAGATCAAGCAAACTTCTCGTTCTCTTGGACCTATTTCAATTCCGTCAAACTTGTGGTGGCATGACCTGTATGAAGTATCATGTCCTCTAAATGACACGGTAAATTTCTTGCAATAATTGATTCCTTTTTTTCGTTATCCACATTATCCTAACATTTCAGTTTTGTGATTATTCAGCATATTGATGTTGCATTCTATTTCATTCGAATGCTTTTAAAGCTGAGGGTTAGTTCCAAGTTCAGAGCCACTACTACTAATTGCAACTTTGACGGTAAAATTAGAGGTATATCCAAGGATCTTGTTGTTGACAAACAAGCTTTGCACAAGCATGAATCTCTATTTGGCTATGCAAAAGGTAGAAAGATTCCGTTCAATATTCCATGGGTGGAAGTAGACCACATATTCATACCAATGTGGATAGAATCACCAGGACACTGGATTCTTAGCCACTTCGACATGGAGAATTGGTCCCTCGATGTATACAATTCGTACAATAAAATAATAAAGAGCAACTTGGTATACAAAACTATTCGTCCCATGAGAATAGCATTACCCCTATTAGCTAGATCTTTGAATGATGGAGGCCGTAAATTTCCTGAATCGCTATTGAAAGTTAGAATTATAGAAGATTGCTCCCAACAACAAAACAGGTTAGTTTTCCAGTAAAGTAAATTTTATATTAATTATATGAAATTATCCATTTCATCAACATCAACCTCCGAAAATTTTATTTTTTCTTAGATATTTACCATGGATCTCCAAGTAATTTATTTGATAAACTTTTCTCAATCACTGATCATTTTTTTCCCTGTTTAACCATGTAGCAGAGATTGTGGGATCTATGTCATTAAGTATGTTGAATACTTAATTGAAAGAAGGATGAAATACATGTCTGCTGAGTTCGAGGTGTCAAATGCTAGGAAAAATATCGCTACCCAACTCTACAAATACATGATTGAAGAACCTGACATGATATGGCTTAATCGATCGTGAGGAGTTATACTAAAAGCCACTCTAGCAAATTAGTTCAAAATAATTATTGGTTATTTATTCCGGTCATAGTTTGATATCTCAGATGTTTTATTTCTAGCAATTTAGTAGAGGCATACACCTTATGTGCTTATTTATTTTAAATGTTATGAACATACCCATAATGTTAGGATTATCGAAACTATGAAATTTGCAAGTCAATAAAAGTATTTCATTTATTTCTGTTGTTTTTTTTATACTAACTTATAAGATGCAATCATTAGCTTCATTCGATGATAGGAGAAAAATCAGATTTTATGATATTTTTGTATTTCATGATCTTTAGTTATGACTTAACAAGGTCTTAACTTCATAGATTTCTTTTACAGTATTAATTATTCTATTTGGAAACATGACAGAGTGGTTTTGTATATGACATTACATTTTTTTGTTAATATTATATTAGAGTGTGTGAATATCTACTTGTTTCAGGTTTTCATTAGATAAGTGACAACCTATATATGATACGGTTTTTACGAACAAGCACCCAGAAAATGATAAATCTATTTTCACCACTTTTAGAATACCATCATGCTTCTTGCCTTTTCCTCTTTTATAACAAATTTTTAACACTGGTTACCTAAATTAGCAATTCTTAAAAAATTACTCCCAATATTTTCCCGACACAACTCAACACATACTGTAGCCATATGATTAAACCTTCTGATATGTTGTACAAGAATCAAAATCTGCTCATTTCACAATTAGTATGCCAAAGCTTATGTAATAAATACAGGCGATCATCACACATTTCTTCAAGAAAAACACAGTTTCATAATGCTTTTTGTCTCAATGCCTGCCAAAATATTTGAGGCCTCAATTTAGATAGGTTTCTCGATAATAGACAAAAAATATAAAAACAAAAACCACCATACAAGCACACATCGTCAATTTTATTTTATTTTTTTATAATATTGCCAGATTGAATTTTTCTTTGTAATGGTTCCAAATTTAAATCATAGCTCCGATAGTGAAATCGATGTTTGGCACCCAAAACATGTAGACATCAATGTAAATTTATTAATGGAAAACATAAGTGACTCCAAATAAACAATGGTGATGATTCACACTCCAAGCCTCCCAAGATAATCATAAATTGTGGTTAATATCTATGTATTATATTTATATTTCAAATAGAAACTAATATCATCTATGCTACCACCAAATGTAACTCAATTTCATTACAGTTATGAAATAAAGATTACCAAATTTTTATTCATCGAATAACGCACACCCACATAGATTGTTTTGTTGTACTAAAATTGTTTCATCCTAGTCATATTTTGGATAACATATAAAAAAAGTTAAATAAATAACTAGCAGCAACAGATAAGACTGTAACAATGAATGAACATCATGACAGCTCCCCAATCTGTGTTAGTCTTATTTGGAGGCTCGTAGTTGCCTTATATGTGGTGGACTCAACAGCAACCAACTCATACACCTGAAACACCATTGCAGTTATCTGGTCAAATTTCAAAAATAAAACACCATGAAAATTCAAATATCGGTGCATAATATAGTCAAAGTCTTTCATGTACCTTAGTTCATTCTTTTACTCTTATTGTACTGTAGATCACCCACTGATATTGGATTATGACAAGTCCTACTGTTATGATCGAAACCATCACATTTCCCGCATCGGGTTCTCTTCTTGTACTCGAGAAAAGATTTGTACCTACCTTCTTTCGGTCTACCTGGTCTACGTTTTGATATAGGTGCAAGCACAGTTTTCTCCATCACATTGTCTGGTATGTTCCAGTCATCTTTGTTACCAAGCGGATACACAGGTACCTGATATGCTGCAAGATATTCATCTTTGCTAAAGTATTTTGAGCAATATTCTGTACTAGAATAATTACAAAAGGAAATCACAGCTACTGCATGCGGGCATGGGATATGGTCGAGTTGAAATCTCCTACAGGAACAAGTTCTTTTATCCATATCCACCACATATGTTGAAGTCTCATCATTCACTTGATAGAGGGTGTCACTCGAAGGGTGGACCTAGAAGAAAATATTTCATTAGAAAAATACATTATGATATCAAATAATTATGATATTTAATCAAATTACATATACAATATATAACACAACTAACCTGTAGACGTCTTGATAGATAGATCATTTCTTTCAACATTTTGTTGTGACGGCTACCAAGATTTGTAAAGGTTGACATGGCATCCTTTAGATTTTGGGAAAACCACTTCTGAATGGTGCACCTTAGGCATTCAAACGGTGCCATGATTGGATAATTCTTTGCATATTTAATCGCCGAGTTAACCGACTCTGCAATGTTGGACGTCATAATAGAGTATCTATCTTTTGTCATGTGGGAACGTGACCATCTCTCGAATCCAACATCTGCCTGCATTTGCTTACTGTGATTAATAAATATTTTTGTTTAGATTTGATTATGATGACATGTAATAAATGAAACTAAAATTACCAAGTATCCGCGAATTTCTTCATTTATTGCATCCAATCTTTTCATATGGATTTCAAATTCTGCAACGGTATAAGCCCTCGAAGCAGCAATAAACGGTTGCCTTATGCATTTTCCTTTCCTTCCAAACTCTTTCTTGACATTTTGTAGGAGATGATACACACATGCTGCATGGAAAGCTTCTGGGAAAATCTTGTCAACTGCATTTGATATACTGCGATGACGATCAGAGACGATGCACAAATCTTCCCTATCACCATATGCTTCTTTCACTTTTGATAAGAACCAAGTCCATGCATCATTGTTCTCTGAATCCCCCACGCCAAAAGCTAAAATAAAAATATTATTGTTAGCATCTTGTGTACACGCAGTGAATAGTGTACCACCGTGCTTACTCGTGAGAAATGTACCATCTACTACGATGACTGGTTTGCAATGCTTCCATCCAGATATAGATGACCCCAATGCTATAGAACTGGATATGAATCTGCAATTTGAATCAACCTTTATGCCAGTAATCGAACCAGGATTTGAGACTTCTAGCCTATACATATATGCAGGAAGATTTCCATATGACTCTTGTGGATCCCCTCGTATCATTTGTATTGCATGCTCCCGAGCACGCCATGCTTTATCATAGCTCACTACCACGCCATACGTGTGTTGAATGTCATCAATAATGTCTCGGGGTGTGTAGATTCTCCTTGACGAAAGAAATTTGTGCTTCACGCAGTTCGCCACTAGATTACTGGTAGCCTGTCGGTGATGAACAATTGCCATGTCGAATGCGCATGTATGTTTGACATTCATCTCCCTTATTTTGAAATAACCAAAGAAACCTGTTCTCGATGACTTTAAGTTCCAAGTGCATACGTCGTTAATACATTTAACCCAATAAAATTTACTGTCCGACTTAACCACACGAAACTGAAACCTGTTTTCAATTGCCAGCAAAGACAAGCTGGTAACAAGCAATTCCTTTGATTTGAAAACACTGCCTTTATTAACTCCTTCAACACTGGGCATTGTTATTAACGTATCAAATCCATCACCAGTTTCTTCACTTCTGGTTTCCACAAGTTCAGCTAGTTCCAAACCCATTTCTTCCAAGGTGGGTAATTCATCAAACATGCCAGAAGTTAACTGAATGTGTTCATGGATAGGGATTGCACTAGGCTCACGAATGATGTTGATATCATTATATGTATCCAATGACCCACCATTATCTATATCCGAGGGGTTAGGTTGCATATCATCAATATCCACACATATCGGATAACACCTCTTATCACTCTCCGCTTTCTTTAATTCCACATAAAATTCAAGTGAAGAATCATCAAAAATTGGAATTCGAGGACCATGTTCAAAAACCTGATAATTAAAAGTGAAGGTACAATTTACATCCTTGCCTAGTCGTCCGGCTATCATTTCAACTAGTTTGGCATGTGTGCAATCCAAAGGCACAATTATTCCACGCACAGAGTAATCAACATACTTGCTAGATTCATCCCACACACCACCAAAGTGTATAAACAGTGTAACACTTCCCATTTCCTGTAAAAATGTTTTTTTTTTTAAAAAAAAATTTTAAATAGAAATATAAAATTGTCCCATACCAGTTAACACATTCAGTCATAGGCATCTTTTTCTATAATGAGGTTAGTCCTATTGATTTTTTTATACCTAAATATATAAATTCAATGGAGCCAAAAAAAATTGTATATGAAATGAAATAAATAAATTATAAGACATATTATCATGTCATCCCATATATATGTTCCAAATGTTTCCAATCGATGCGGGTGAACAATCTGGTGTAAAGATGGGGAATTTTTCCACTGATACATTATTCTGATAATGATGTCGGTAAAAATAATATAATTTTTCTACTGATACATTCTTCTGATAATGATGTCGTATGTATAATATTCTTTGGCCAAACTAATTAAAAAAAATGAAACTTACCTTTTAACTGATGTCAAGGAGTTCCCAACCAGGAAAAAATGGCAGACTTTGAAAAACTATTGTTGTGTTAGTAACTTCTTCTGCTGCAGACGCATGCTCTTCTCCATCGAAGAAGATTGCAGTTTAGTAGCAATTTTTTCAGTTCACTTCAACGTTTAATATGAATGGATGAATCTGGTACAACCATAAATCGTTAAAGCCAGCAATGGTAGGATCACTTCTTGTAAAAAATCAGTCACGCAGGAACATTGAGAATGTCATTTTCAGAACGACCTGGATTTTTTCTGTTGGTTTTTGATTCACGCCTGAATGAGGATTAGTAAATATTATTCAAATTACAATAATCAATTGTAATGCATTGCAGCTTTTCAATCCATGCAATGATGTCGTCTTTCCATTTCCATTAAAATAGGAATTCAGTTATACTGAATCAACTCGATGTGGGTGAACAATCTGGTGTAAAGATGGGGAATTTTTCCACTGATACATTCTTCTGATACTGAAGTCTTTTAAAATAATATAATTTTTCTACTGATACATTCTTCTGATAATGATGTCGTATGTATAATATTTTTCGGCCAAACTAATTAACAAAAATGAAACTTACCTTTTAACTGATGTCAAGGAGTTCCCAGCCAGAAAAAAAATGGCAGACTTTGAAAAACTATTGCTGTGTTAGTAACTTCTTCTGCTGCAGACGCATGCTCTTCTCCATCGAAGATGATTGCAGTTTAATAGCAATTTTTTCTGTTCACTTCAACGTTTAATATGAATGGATGAATCTGGTACAACCATTTATTGTTAAAAGCCATCAATGGTAGGAGCAATTCTTGTAATCAATTGTAATGCATTTGCAGCTTTTCTGCTGGTTTTTGATTCACGACTGAATGAGGATTAGTACATTTTATTCAAATTACAATAATCAGCTTTTCAATCCATGCACTGATGTCGTCTTTCCATTTCCATTAAAATAGGAATTCAGTTATACTGAATCAACGCACTGATGTAGCCTTTTTTTATAGCTGTTATTCTCTCTCTGAAAGTATATTTATCCCATGATCTAATGCATCAGTTACAGATAATGCTTTGGAAACCGTTTGATATTTTTTTCCTCCAAATTATTTTTTTCCATATATTTTTATTAAATGGTTGCTGAAATATAGGGATGCAGGTTTTTTACAAATAAGCCGTGGCTGGATGGTATTTTTTCAATTGAAATTAATAGTATAGAAAACATCTAAAACTGATATCATTACACGACATCAGTGCAAAGACCCCTTTATTTGTGGGTTAATAAGGTTAAAAGGACATGGGCTTTTCCTTCCTTGGGCCGTTACTTAGCTCTATTGAAGAAGCCCAAGACAGATGGTTATAACTTAATCTAGGTTTAGATGTTAATTGCTGCCAGTTTGTTCTTTGTGGAAATTACACCCACCCCTACTTTATAAAAACCAAATTCATAAATAAGATCAAACTTATATTATTTCAAAATTCAGGTTTTAATTAATATTTTAATTAATTAAAAATTTTATATATTAATATTCTATAATTAAATTAATTATCCAATCCTACCTCTATTTCACACAATTTCAAACCTTAACCCAATCATTTCTATATTAAACAATACATCTCCCTTCGCCACCTGCTTATTAGACTCCGCTGCGCCCATTTCCCTTCCCCGCCGCGAACTCCACCCCGTTGAAGTCCCATCGTGACAAGACCCCCGTTGGCAGCGACGATATCAAGGTAAGAGCCGCTCCTGCAACACGCTCAAGAAGCAGCTCCGCTGCTGCATCGGGTGCCGCTTTGTTCTTGCAGCGACGTCGCTACTTCGATCTTGCAGCGGCACCATGCTTTTAAATTGGTAGGTATTTTCGATCTGTTTCTGTGATGGTGGTGCTTCCTGAATCTAGTGCTTGCGATCTTTTCCTTCCACATATGAAAAATACACCACCAGATTTGTAGGAGGTGTGTGGTGTGCAAAACCTATTTTAATTTGAAATCAGGGATTGTCAGAGGTCTGTGGTGTTTGTGTGGTGATGGTGTTGCTTGCCGCGGTGGTGTTTAGTGTGTGTGGTGATGAGGGAGACTGAAATTTAGACATCGTGTGCAGTTTTGCCAGCGGTGGCGCTGGCGACGGTGTTGGGGATGAGATGGATTGGTTGCAGTGGGTTGGGATTGGTTTGTGGATGAGTGGTACGATGAATTTGGTGGTGGTGGTGGCGGCGGCGGCGGTTCCCGACGGTGGTGGCGGCGGTTCCTGCGGTGGTGGTGGTGGAGTTGGGGTGTGGGTTGTGTTGATGACTTTGAATAGGTTTGTGACCAATTATTTGTGATATGTGACCTAAAAAAATTGAGATTGTGACTAATATTTGTAATTGTGACTTACAATTTGTTAAGTTGTAATCAATTAACTAGAAATTTGTGACCTACGAAATTTGAGCTTTGTGACCGAGAAAAAGTTGTGACCTACAAAATTCCAAATTTGTGACTTAAAATTTTATAAATTGTGATTGAAAAAATGATTTGTGATCAAATAATTTGATAAATTGTGAACGTGAAATAAATTGTGACATAGAAATAAGTGTGACCTTAGAACTTTGCGAATTGTGACTATGAAATATGTTGTGATCGAGAAATAAGTTGTGATCAACGAAATTCGAGATTTGTGACCGAGAAAAAATTGTGACCTACAAAATTTCATATTTGTGACCTATAGATTTATAAATTGTGATTGAGAAAATGAGTCGTGATCAAATAATTTGATAAATTGTGACTGTAAAATAAATTGTGATCTAAAAATAAGTTGTGACCTTAGAACTTTGCGAATTGTGACCGTGAAAAATGTCGTGATCGAATAATTTGTGATCGAGAAATAAGTTGTGACGGATAAAATTCGCGATTTGTGACCGAGAAAAAGTTGTGACCTACAAAATTCAAAATTTGTGACCTAAAGATTTATAAATTGTGATTGAAAAAATGAGTCGTGACCAAATAATTTGATAAAATGTGACCGTGAAATAAATTGTGGCCTAGAAATAAGTTGTGACCTTAGAACTTTGCAAATTGTGACGGTGAAATATGTTGTAAACGAATAATTTTTTATCAAGAAATAAGTTGTGACCGATAAAATTTGTGATTTGGACTAGAAATAAATCATGATTAATTAATTTTAATGATTTGTAACTTGTAAACGTTGTGATTTGTGATTGTGACCACAAATTATATATAATTGTGACCTTAACCTATTTAATCACCCATTTTATTATTTATTTTAGTCAAAAACCTGATTTTTGAAACAAAATACCCAAGTTTATGTGATTTGAAATCCTATCTTTCATAAACCTTATCCATGTATTTATCCCTTGTTCTTTTGCTCGATGGAAGTCAAACTCTAAACAAAATAAATTTAAAGTGTTACTTTTTTTTTTATAATAAATTTAGTGGTCAGAACAAATTTTCTTTATTTTTTTAATGAATGAGAGAGAGAGAGAGAGAGAGAGAGAGAGAGAGAGAGAGAGAGAGAGAGAGAGAGTACTATTAAACTCAAAATAGAATATCAATCTCAATTTGATGATAAAGAAGCAGGTGATACTGAATCACCTTGTCTTAGTCCTCTAGTTGATTTAAATATCCTTTCAACTCTCCATTAATTTCTTCTTTTATAATCATAATATAATATAGGCCTATGGTGTATATAAATCTGAAAAATAAATAAATAAATAAAATAGTTTAGTTTCTATATTTTCTTTCTAGCTTTTCTTTTTTCAAATTCTTTATCTATTTTTTATTTAGAAAGTTTATTGCTTTCACTACTTTCTTCTATTAGGATATTTTAAGAATGAAAATATCTTGGACAATTGATTTATCTGTTAAAGTGGTTGACTTGAAAACCATGTTAAAGGTGGAAGAAAAATGAAAGAAAATAAAAGAAGATTTTTTGAAAACTTTGGGCACGGATTTCTATCATTATTCTGGTTAGTCTACTTCAACAAAGAAATATTCTTGAACACAAACTCTACATGTTTTTGGAAATGTTTTTACCTACAACTATGTGTGTTAGAGAGTCATAATATTGTGACCAATTGTATGACTAAATAGAGAGAAAATCGTGAGTTTTGTCTTTAAAGTTTCTTGGGGACTCTTTGTGAGATAATTCAAGGGGTAGAAACTTGTGATAGACAATAGATCGTTTTTAGTATTTTCTTTGTAGTCTGTTGAATTAGCTTGGTGAGTGAAATTCTATATAATTGTAACAATTTATTATACAGTGAAAGGCTTTGGCGATTCAAAAATTTTGCACTGCTGTTATTTATTTTCTTGTTTACTCAATTATTTCTTGAACAACAAAAAAACCCCGTGAATTCAAGAATAGAGAATCATTGTTCTATTCCCAACATCTTCTAGGTAAAATCTACATTCTTTTGTTCTTCTTCTAAGAAAGCTTCAATTTCTACTTATCTAAATTTTCTAAGATTTCCTTAATATTCCATATCTATTTACCCAAATTCTTTTTCGTCATCTTAACTATCATTTTCCAATGTGTGGTTATATTGCCACCACAAATTTTATTCATCACACCACATTATAACTACACCACAATCAAAACATATCTTTAATATATACACCAAAATAAATTTACAATTATAGCCACAATCCTGTAAAAACTAAAAAAATAAAAATAAAGAAAAAGAAATTGTAGTGTAATCATAAGTTCTTCCTCCATTGGAGTTGATTTTTCTCCAAAGCCTCCGATCAATTCGGATTCGTAAACTCACCAAAGCTCAGATTTCAGTAAGTCAGTAACCATATTTCAACTTGGGCCTCGTTCTCTTCTTCTTGACTACCAACGACTCCAGCTCTAATTTTCTCCAATTCTGATTTGTGCTCTTAGAATTTGTGTTCAGGCGGCAATCCTCTTTCTTCTGATTTTCCTATTTCCATATTCAATTTTTCAAGTTCTCTCTCAAGCAAACTCCTCCAATTGATTTTCACACACCTCCATTGTTTGAAAATTTATCACAGACAATTATTTATTTATGATTTAAAATCATCATACTGAATTATCAAGAATTAAATAACTGAAGCGGAAGCATACCTTAATCAAACATGATTCACGATTAACGATTCGGTGATTGGATCTTCTAAATCGATACGTAGTCCTTATTTTCTCTCTGATGATGGGATGTCAGACAGAATGAACAGTACGTAGGATTCAAAGGACCATAACTGACTTTATATAATGTATTGCCAGTTAACATAATTCGGCCCATCATGAATTAGGTAATGACCTGGTATCTACACATAAAAGCTCATACATTAATTAGATGCATTAAAGCCCGATATACCAAATCGTTATTAGATCACTTTAAATGGGCTTAACCAAATTTGATAATCTTTTATTCAATACACAATAATTCACATGTAAGCTCACACGATTGATTAAAATCCTTACAATCTCCCACTTGGGCTATATGTCTAACTTTACAATTGTGTATCAATCATAACCTTATGAGTACTCAGAATTTTGCTATCATTACTGAATGCATCCCCAAACAATCCGGTCCATCAATTATATCAACATAGGATCAAAGCGGCTTTCACTACATTAATCGTAACTAAACCTATCAATGGTCACGTATATCGACATAACTAAATGACATGGATCAAGTATGGATGTGTAGCATGGAAATTACATGTAATGTGATCTTCAACATGTCTATTTCCAACTTGTCCAACTTTAGTGAGATCATCCTCAAACGAGTTCAGAGATAATAAACCCAAAACCTCACAGCCGTAAATAACTTTAACATTAAACTGTATCCAAAAGGACAGTAAATGTGTCTAATGCACCCAAAATACAAACTCCCACTGAAACCAAATATCCTTAATAAATACAACACCCATATGAGTATTGTGCTCATGAAAAATATTGGGTTGTAATACTTTAATAAGCGGATCCGCAATTATGGAGTTTGTCCCAATGTACTCTTATTGACACGTGTCCACTCTGAATTGTATCCTTCACAACCAGGAACTTATGTCAATGTATTTTGACTTAGTTGAGCTCCTGTTGTTACTGGAATATAAATCTGCTGAATTATTGTCACAATATAAACTTAGTGGTCTTTCTTTACCGAACAGAATGTACAGCCCAGTGACAAAATTTCGTAGCTATATTCCATAATTAGATGCTCCCAATATTGCTACAAATTGTGCTGCCAAGTGAAAGAAGCTAAAGTGTTTGTTAAGCACTCCTTCCGGAAATAGCTCCTCCAACTAGCAGATAGATGTATCCTGATGTGGATCTTCAACTGTTTTGGCATCTAGCAAAAATCGGAATCATAATACCATATGATCTCCAACTGATCGGATTTTCTGTATGTGAGCATGTAATCTTTTGTTCTCTTTAAATACCTTATAACCCATGTTTGGCTGCTTTTCAAATGATCCATCCCAGGGTTACTTAAATATCTGATTAGTATCCCAATAATGTATGCAATATCCGAACGCATACAAATTTGAGCATACATCAGATTTTCTATAGCTTAACTATATGGGATCCTCTGCATTTCCTTAACTTCAAGATAACCTTTCGGGCATTAGTCGAGACTAAATTGTCTCCCTTAATAATAGGGGTGTTCCCTGATTTACTGTCTTGCATGCCAAACCTCTTAAGTACTTTATCGATATAGCCCTTTTGTGACAATCCAAGAATACCTCGAGAGCAATCCGGGTGTATCTTAATTCCTAATACAAAAGAGATGTCACCAAGATTTTTAATCTCGAAATTTTATGTGACATGCCTATATCATTGGTGGCAAGCAATATGTTGTCAACATACAAAATCAGGAAAATATACTCACTCTCACTGAACTTGTAATACACACAACCATCAACAGCATTAATCTCAAGACCAAATGAGATAATTACTTGATGAAATTTGTATTACCCTTAACGGAAAGCTAGCTTGAGTACACAACGGATTTCTTTAATTTGAAAACCGTCTCATCAATGTCTCCATTGAGAAACGTCGTCTTAACATCCATTTGATGTGACTCGAGGTCAAAATGTGTAACAACCTGACTTTCCTGAAACAGTCTTTCGTAGAAACCGAAGAGAAAGTCTCTTTATAATCAATGCCATCATTCTATGTAAAGCATTTAGATACAAGACGAACATTATATCTTTCCGCATTACCTTTCGAATCCCTCTTGGTTTAAAAATCCATTTAAGACCAATGGGCTTCGTACCTTCTGGTAATGGGACGAGATCAAAACTTTATTGTCTTGCATATGCTTATACTCCTTATTTATGGCATCAATCCACTTTTGAGAGTTAGAACCCTGCATGGCCTGATGGAAATTGATTGAACAATCTTCCACCATTCCATTATTTTCCTTATGTTCTTGGAAAAATACTATTTAAATTATCCGGAATAGCATTTTTTCCCTTTCTCTCGTGGATCTCCTTAATGGCTTTAGTTATTGAGGTTGTTGAGTTTGTACTTCTGAAATTTACCTTATTTTGGATGAGAGGTTCTTCAATATTGTCGAATTGAGGTTCCGGATATGCTTGTTGATCAATGACATGTATAAAAACTTGCACATTGTCAAAAGAAACAATAGGAATCGAAACCGATCTTTCCTCAACTCCTTCCTTAAAGACAATATCTCTAACCTTATTTCTCCCCCAAACTCAACATCCTCAAAAAAGTTGCATTTCCCGTTTCAAAAGTTGACTTAAGTGTGTGATCATAAAATTATTAGCCCCTCGATCACTCAGAATAACCAATAAAGTAGATGCTTACTGTTTTGGAGTCCAACTTCTTTATGTGGCCTATAAAGCCTAGCCTTAGCTGGACATCCCCAAATGTGGAAATGCTTTAGACTAAGCTTTAAGCCTGTCAAAAGCTCATAAGGTGTTTTAGTAGCTGCTTTAGTTGGTATTATGTATGATCTTTATTCAAATGTCCAGAGTTATGGCAAAAGAAACAATCTTTAATGTCTTTATGTGGTTTCTTTTGTTCTGAACCCTTAACAACTTTATTTTCTTTATTTGTTTTCTTGCCCTTATCATTAAAGGTGTTTTCCAAGTGAATGCTTTCAGTTCTGTCATGCTTCAACTTTTCTTCCTCTTGCACACAAAATAGAATGAGCTCATTTAGAGTTCATTTCTCCCTTTGATAGTTACAACTGACCTTAAATTGACTGAATTGTGCAAGAAGCTTGCACACTATGAAATGAGCTCATTGAGAGTCCATTTCTACTTTGACAGTTATAAAACTAACCTTTAATTAACTATATTGTGCAGGAAGCGATATCAATGCCAAATGCACGAGCAAGTCATTAGACAAGTCGAGTTTTAGTTCCTTAAGTTCTGAAGCAGTGTGAGACATCTACATGATGTACTCCCTTATTTTCCCATTACCTTTATACTTTATTGAATCAAGCTTTGCATAAACGTGCTTGTTTCAGCATTATCGTTTTTAGCAAAACGTTTCTTAATTTCGGCAAGGAATTCATTAGCATCATTTACCTCCTCAGATACTATGCCACTAAAGGCTTCCTGAATGCCGCACTTAATGATCATGAGACTCACGTAATTTAAGCAATCCCACTTCTCAAAGTTCCTCATTTGATTATATGAACTTTCATCCGTCAGAGGAGCAGGTTGCTCAATCCTTAGTGCATGGTCTAGATCTATGCAGCCAAGAACTATATGAATGTTCTCGTTTTGATCCTTGAAGTTTGTTCCATAAATATAGGGATTGATTTGAACTTGTAGATATACTACTAGCAGAATTTGAAACCGAATAGAGAACACTTAAACAAAATAGCTCACATAAATACCTTATTATGCAAATCATACTTTCAAACAATGGTAGGGCCCATCACAAGATACCTAGCACAACATCAATGTTTAGTCTTTGGACAGAAATATTGACTTGTAAGTGGTACTCTTGGTGTAGTAATCAAATACTGACAGTAAGACATGTCAACCAACAAACCTTTCTTTGGACCAATTTATTGATCACACATAAAACCAAATAACTGTCACGTATTTATCACCACAAGTTCATGTGAAATTCGAGTCAAATATTGACCTTCCTTTGGGCCGATCAATATCCAACATGAAATAACACACAAACACCTAATTTTCCCTTGGTGTAGTGATCAAACACTGGCAATAAGACATGTTAACCAATAAACCTTTCTTTGGACCGATTTATTGGTCACACGTTAAACCAAATAATTGCCACGTGTTTATCACCACAGGTGCATGTGAAATTCGAGCCAAATATTGACCTTCCTTTGGGCCGATCAATATCCGCAATGAATAACACACACACAAATACCTTCTAATATTCAAAGTTAATTAATATCCACAAGAGAGGTTGCTTGGCGACATGTTGCTTCAACTAACTTACTTTCGAATATTATATCTCTTAAAAGAGTCCGATGTACCAAGATTTGAAATTGAAATCCATTGATTTGCATATATATTTGACTTTAGGATTTGAATTATAGATTTCAAAACTTTAGAATAAAGCAATCCTTAAGTTGAGAGAGTCAATTGCAATATTCTTAAACCTTAGGTGGACAATTATGTGAAATTTTAAGCTTGAAGGGCTTAAATTACAATTTTTTCAAAAACCTTATTGGCCAATTTAGAGAAATTCCAAACTTTAGGTTCCAATTTGAAAGAAAATCAAACTTTAGAGGTCCAAAATAGTGAATTTGAAAACTTTAAGGACTGAAAATGAAGATTTTCAAACTAGATGGACCAAATTAGAGAATTTTAGGACTTTAGGTGCTATATTAGAAAATTTTCAAACCTTAGGGGACTGAATTAGAAAATTTTCAAACTTCAGGGACTGAAAATGAAAATTTTCAAACTTTAAGGGACCAAATTAGAGAATTTCAGAACTTTAGGTGTTGTATTAGAAAAATTTTAAACTTTAGGGAGCCAAAATAGAGAATTATAAATCTTTAGGGACTGAATTATAAAATCCTTAACTTTAAAAGGTCCCAACTTAAATAATTTATAACTTGAGGGGCTTAATTATAAATTCCATAGCATTTAGGGTTTAAACTTTATTTCAAAATAACCTTGGAGGACCTGATGTTTAAATAACCAGAATTTTCGGAAATTGCAACTGAGTCCTCAGAATCTTCTAATTCCCAACGCAAGTCCTTGCTCCCAAAAATTGCGGCTACAACCCTAGCATCCACTGCCGTGTAGCGGCATTATCGGCGCTGCACTCCACAGGCACAGCGTCGCGTGCGCGACGCTACAACCCTCCATGCGCAGCCAAGACCCGGCGACCCCCATTACAACGCAGCGCCATTCCCAGTGCCGCTCGACTGCGGCGCCTCGCACAGCCAATGTGCGGCAGTGTCGCGAATCGCAGGTGCCACGACCAAAACCACAATCAGCCAAAAAAAAAAAAAAACCAAAACCACAATCGCAATTAGCCGTTCAAACCTCAACCACAATCAGCCAAAATTCACAAATGTCTGAATCTTAATTCCAAAAGCAAAACAGCCAAATAATATCCATTAACCGGCCATACCCAATTTCGACCAACATAAGCCAGATTTCATCAAAAAATTCAACACCAAAACCACAATTAAATTCGAAAAATCAAGTTACAGATCCAAATATTCACAACAATCCAAAACGGAAACCCCAACACCAGAATCTGAATTCTTAATCACTTGTATACGTTTTATATATATATATAGGCTGTAAGAATGTTGGAAGTAAACATATGAATTCAACATATTCGAATTTCAACAGATTTTATATGTTCAATTTTGAAATCTTAATTTCGCATATACATACGCAGAGAATTAGGTTTTACATATATGCGTTCCAAATTGATCTGATAATTCAACACGATGTTGGCTCTGATACCACTTGTTGGAAAATTTATCACAGACAATTATTTATTTATGATCTAAAATCATCATGCTGAATTATCAAGAATTAAATAACTGAAGCGGAAGCGTACCTTAATCAAACATGATTCACGATTAACGATTCAGTGATTGGATCTTCTAAATCGATACGTAATCCTTATTTTCTCTCTGATGATGGGATGTCAGACAGAATGAACAGTACGTAGGATTCAAAGGACCATAACCGACTTTATATACTGTATTTCCAGTTAACCTAATCCGGCCCATCATGAATTAGGTAATGGCCTGGTATCTACACATAAAAGTACATACATTAATTAGATGCATTAAAGCCCGATATACCAAATCGTTATTAGATCACTTTAAATGGGCTTAACCAAATTTGATAGCCTTTTATTCAATACACAATAATTCACATATAAGCTCACACGATTGATTAAAATCCTACATCCATCGCTACCTAATGTCTGCGACACCAGCGGCTGCATCTGAAGTGTTTCGTCTTCATCTAATGGCAACCTCTCATAAGCCAGTGAGCCATGTTGGTGAACGAAACTGCATTTTCCACACCGTCACAGCTACCCGATGTCTGCGACACTGGTAGTCCAGAAGCAATCAAATCACCCGGCATTTTCACCCACGACCTCCGCCGCTACCCCTCAAAATTGCTCCGCTGTTGATTCTAATTTGGGTTTGATTTTTTTTTCCTCAATTGGTGATTTAATTTAAAGCTGATGCAATGTTTTAGCTTGGTCTTTGCCTCTTTGGAATAACGAGAAAGAGTGAAGGAGCCAGGAGGAGGAGATCATCTGCTGCCTGCTGGGAGTCTGATGTGGTGTGCAAGGAGAGAAAATTATAGGGTTAATTATGTCCTTTCATTTATAGTTATTTTGATAAATAAAATATTATTTAATAATGTGGTATACCAATAAAAATTTGTAGTGGCAATATATTTACCATTTTTCAATACATTAAATTTTCATCACTTTCATAATAGTCTATTCCAATATGCAATAGTAGCAGACAATCAAAAAGCACAAAATCTTGTCTATAAATAATATTGCTACACCAAAACAAATGAGTTTGACTCCAAGATTTTTCAGTTGGAAGACCCCGGAGGTTCGGTAATTCAAGAATCACCTACTCCCCCGTTGAACAATCCATTAAATTTGGATTTACGTTCAAATTTCACTGACACATCAAGAAGTTCATCATATTACAAGATTGATATCAAGAACACCTAAAATATTCCTAAAAGCGAATCCTACACCCCACCAGTCAATCAATTAGATTTCACCAAGAATATACTCCATCTTCTATCTTTTACACCTATTGTAAAACTGTTTTACACCTATTGTAAAACCCCTCTAATCACCAAGAAAAGAGATAACAAATGGAGAACTACAATTAGACCTCACCAAGAAGTCTTGTTCAAACCTTGTCCTAAAATTACCCCCACCAAAATGAGAGCAAAGAAGAGGAGAGACCAATTCTATTGTGTTGGAGAGAAAATGGGATGTCTCTAGAGGTGTCAAGACGGACGGGCCGACCAGACCCATGAAAATCGGCCCGGATTGACCCGGGACCGCGGGCCGACCCATGACCCGTGCGGGCGGTTCACGGGTCAAGAAGTTGTGAACCGCGGGCTTTGCCGGTCAAACCTTCGCGGGCCGCGGTTAACCCGCTGGCCCGTAAAAATTAAAAAATAAATAAATTTTTTTTATTAAATATGGTAACATTGAAAATCTCTCTTCTTCTAGAAACTCTAATACAACTTTTAAAGTAAAATCTTATTTTTTCTCCCTAATAGCTTAAAAAAAATGTTTTTTGACAATAGTAATTAGAAATACATTTATCATTTAATTGTTATTTGTTTATATTTTATTTAAATTTGTAAATTTAGAAGTAATTCATATAACATAAACTATAATTTTAAATTCTATGTAAATATTTTATGGTATAAATATAAATTTATTATTTTAATCATTTTGTATTTAAAAATTTGACAAAAAATTTGCTATAAATATGAAAAATCTATGTTTTTATTCATACGGGCTAAATCAGAAATAACTGCGACCCGCATGGGCTCGACCCGCACGGGCCAGCGGGTGGGCCTGGATTGTAGTTCAAAATTTGCGGGCTGACCCGTAATCGGCCTGTAACCCGCAACGGGCGGACTTTTTTTCAAGTGGGCCGTTACCGGGCTTTTTATTGACGGGTCGACCCGGCCCGGACCACCCGGATCGACACCTCTAGATGTCTCCTTCACATTTTCTTGTATCTCATCAATTCCATCTTCATCCCACAAAAATCAAATGCAAGGAGTGTATATATAGAGAAATAACCAAGTTATGTGGGTCAAATTCCATTTTAGTCCCAAAGTGTAAAAAATGTGTTTTGACCCTTGAAAGTGAATAGCACATTTCTAACACTAAAGAAAAAAATCAAAGTATCAACTCTTCAATATTAACTTCCATTCGATAACTTTATCAAAATTATTAATAAATAAACAACTCATTTTCAACCCACTTTATAAAAAAAGTGTATATAACCTTGTTTAGTAAAACCTAATTATTATATAACATATCATTTCACTTGCTATATATATATATATATATATATATATATATATATATATAATTTCACATTTTCCAAGTCAGCCCAGAATGTCGCTTCAAAAATCAAATGACTTTAATTGTTAATAAAAAAAAAAACATAATTTTCATTCAAAAACATCAATTACAATAATAATATATATGATATATAATTCAGAGAATATGATTAATAATATTAAAAATAACAATTGATAATAATCAAAACATCGTTTAAATATTGATAGTTGAGCATATAATTTATAAAATTAAGAACAACAAATAAATAAAATACCTCATATGATTTAAATATGCCAATTTTTTTTGTCAAAATTAAAGAAATAATTAAATTTTATTTAATTTATGCGCCGGTAACCAAAATTTGATAATTTTCCTTTTAATATATTTTCATTAACTTCTGATTAAATTATTTTTTAATGTATTGCTTATATATTAATTAATATATTTTTCATCGTTTTTCCCCGTTAGGCAAAAAAAATAAAAAACATTATAATGAAATAGTAGTACAGTTTTTAAAAAATTAATGCAAATCACATCAATCGAGGAATTTTGGCTACCAATCAACTTTCATACTACTTCTCACTTTATCCTTGGAGCCTTCAAAAATTGGTTTGGATTGAGGGATAATTTCGAAATTAACAGCATATTGACAAGTGTATTTTATACACTTATTTAGCTATCAAAATTAGGATATTATTTTGTTTTTCTTGAATAAATATTACTTAATTGTTGTTATTTATTATTATTTCAGGTTTTATCCCAAAATAAAAAATAATAAGAAATTGTAGCAAAATTCACATTTGGATGCTAATTGGAGCTAAATTGGACAATCGAGAGGTTAATGATATCAACGGGAAAGATGGAATATGCCAAAGTAAAGAAATCAGAAGTTGAAGGACTGAAGAACAAATTAAACATGAGGGAACAACTTGCAAATATCCAATGATTGACTTAGATCACAAGAAAATACTTTGTGTATTTTTAGAAGCCAAAAAAGAATGAAATATGATAAGAATATTACCATAAAATTGATTCCAACCGCACAAGATTCTGGACAGATTTTTAGTCCTACTTTGAGACCTAATTTTAGGGTAGTAAACGTTTTAATTAGAAAAATATATTTCAGGAAGAATTGTAATCCTTTAAGTTATCTTTCTAACGCAATTTGAATCACATCAATCAGATAAGGGAATAGAAAGATAAGATCAAAATACTGAACACTGTGCAGATACAAGAAAAGACTGTCGCAGGTTTGACGAATTTCTTTCCTTCTTCAACTAGGTCTCTTCACCAACTATATAAGAAACATGTATTGCACGAAAATCAGACATTTGCCTCATCTAAGAACATCATAACTTTGGGATTTCAACGTCAAATTCTTGGGAGATTAGAGAAGGCGACCGGAACCAAAAGAAAGGGGCAGGATTTGACTGATTTTGATGGTGCACGGTTGGGGCGATGCTTGGACTTCAATTATTCAAACTTCGGGTTTTACTTTCATTATTTGTTGCTATTTTTAGTCCCAAGAACATGAGTAGCTAAATTTAATATTGGGATTGATGATGAAGATTTAATATTTCTAATTTTAATTTCAATTCTCAAGTTGGAGATTTTATTGTTTTCATGTATTGATTTTACTATGTTTTTAATGGTTGAATTAACTGGCCACTAATTCATGATTTAATGGTTGTTTTCATAATCCGAGATGTGAGTTAACAATTAGATTGTGTAATAAAATTCTGCAATTTCAACAAAAAGATAGAGATATGAATTTGTGGTTGCTTGTGATCGTTTATGAATTCCTAGGTAATTTAATGCATTTAATTAAAGAGAACTCTGACCCGCTGTAGAGATATTTGGTTGACTCAGTTAAATAGGCCTAATTTGAACTCGATAGAGGTAAATTAGATACATGTGTGAATTCGATCAAATACAATTTTAAAAAATAACTTGAGATACGAAATTATGCTAGAATATTATTTCGAAATCATTTGTCCCAATAATTCTTTATTGTTAAGAAAACTCATCGTTCAATTTCTCGCTTTTATATTTTAATTTAGTTGCTTTTAGTTTAAATTTCTATTTCTTAGTTATTGGAATTGTTTGTTTCATTAATCTTTCAATTTATTGTCTTTTTGGAATCGTTTGAAATTTTATATTCTTAGTTAGTTTTTGCTTTAGTTTAGAAATTATTTTGAATCAAAGTAAATCGATAGAAAATAAATATTCTTCGTGTGATCGATAATTCGGACTCAAAAGTCCACTTTTGCTACTTGTTAATGATATCGTGCACTTGTAATAATCAAACCAACATGTTTTTGACATCGTTGCTGTGACTATTTTAATTTGTTATTTATTTATTTTTTATTTTTAGTATTTTTAGTTTTAAAATTTAGTTTTCCTTTAGTTTTTAATATTTTGATTCATAATAAATAAATAAAATAAAAATTCTCAATTAAAAAAAAAGAAACAAAAATTCTCTTCTTGTCCTTTTATGCTCCATTCGCAAAAGGGAAATTTTCTACCATTCGAACCTAAAATTGAACAATTCTTTAGAAGACGACTTAGGAAACAACAAAATCTGAACCAAATGGCTAATCCTATTAATCCAAACGAAAACTTTGAACTTGAACTAAATGCCGCTATAAAAGCTCTTGCTCCTAATGCAGCACTACAAAACAATCAAAACAATCAACCTAATGTTCAAGATGACAATGTAGGAGACCTTCCTATGGGTCAATTCTTGACCCTTGTTGCAACTATAAACCGTTCTAGTAAATTATATCCACCTTTTGGAATGAATGACTTCCAATTGAGAGCAGATTTAATAAACTTTTTCAGTAATAATTTCCAATTTTTTGGAAAGGCACACGAGGATCCCAACGCGCATGTTGCAAAATTTGAGAGAATGTGCCAAAATTTCCAATTTCAAGGTATAAACGATGATGCCATTTGTTTGCGACTATTTCCTTACATTTTAAGAGATAGTGCAATGGAGTGGCTTGATTCTGAGCCTGAATTTAGTATAGCTACATAGGATGACTTAGCTAGGAAATTCCGCAACAAATATTTCTCACCCACTAAAGTTGTTAAATTAAAATTGGAGATATCTACTTTTCAACAACTAGACGGTGAGAATTTTCATGAATCTTGGGGTAGATTTAAGGATCTCCTTAGAAAATGCCCATAACATGGATTTAATAAAGGTCTTCAAGTTCAGTACTTTTACTCTGGGTTGTCACCACAATGCAAAACCATAGTGGACTCATCTGCTGGTGGGTCCATTACCAGTAAAAGTGTCAACCAAGCATGGGATCTGGTCGAACTCATTGCAAAAACACACACCATTTTCCCATTTGAAAGGGTAGTGCATAAGAGAGTTGCTAGAGTGCTTGATGTAGATGCACTGACCAATACAAATGCGTAACTTGCTACGCAAACAAAAAAAGGTTGACATGTTGTTTTCACAGCATCAAGGAGTTCACGCTATTCAATCACCAGTAGTGTGTGGGAATTGTAGCGCGAACCATTCAACCGAAAATTGCATGTTGTTGGCTTCGAAAGAGGAGCGAGTTAATTTTGTGGAAAACAATCATCAACAACAGAATGACCCATATGCTCCTACTTACAACCCTGGTTGGGGACAACATCCAAACTTCAAATGGTCTAACAATCAAAATGGGTTTAACCAACCAATGCAGGAGAGAAGACAAAGTTTGGGGGAAATGTTTCAACAGCACATGCAGAAGACTGATAAAATGTTTAAACTACATCAAACAACCATTCAAAGTCATTATGCTGCAATTAAAGAGCTTGAAAATCAGATAAGTCAAATCGCTCAACAACTGTCTGAGAGAACACCTAGAACACTCCCAAGTAACACGGTTAAAAATCCTAGGAGCATGTTAACACGATCTCTGCAGTAGAGATGAGAAAAATCTACACTCCAGCTTTTGAGGTAGCTGTTGAGGATGAATCATACATTCCCACGGAGGAATATTTTCCACCAAATGGATATGTACCTCAAATCCCTTTCCCTCATAAACTCCTAAGAAATATGATACAGAAAGATGTTCAGGCTATCACTACCAAAAGTGGTGTGCAATTGCCTGAAATACATGAGAAGATGCATGAACAGAGGGAAAAGCAGAGGGGAAATGAAGAGAAAGATATGAAGACGAATGAGATATCAAATTCAAATTGTCAAAATGATGTTGAAAAATCAAGGAAGAATCTCAATTGCCTGTCAAGACCTATGTCCCACCAATCCCATTCCCCCAATGTCTGCAAAATCACAAAATGGATAAGCAGTTTAGTAAATTTCTGGAAGTATTTAAGAAACTGCATATCAACATTCCATTTGCAGATGCTTTGGCTCAGATGCCAACTTACCTCAAGTTTATGAAAGAAATGATTCCTAAAAAGAGGAAATTTGAGTCTGCATCCTTAACTGAGGAGTGCAATGCAATTCTGCAAAACAAATTGCCTCCAAAACTCAAAGATCGAGGGAGTTTCTCTATCCCTTGTGATATTGACAATTTCAAATTTGATAGAGTTTTATGTGATTTGGGGGCAAGTATCAATTTGATGTCTCTCTCAATTTACAAGAAACTTGGATTGGGGAAACCCAAACCCACCAAAATCATATTACAGGTGGCTAACAGATCTGTGAAGCATCCATATGGTGTCATTGAAGACATTTTAGTTAAAGTGGATAAATTCATATTTCCAGTGGATTCGTGATTTTGGATATTGAAGAGGACAGTTGAATGCCACTTATCTTTGGTAGACCCTTCCTGGCCATGGGACGAGTTTTAATAGATGTTGAAAAGGGAGAGGTGATCTTAAGGGTTCAGGATGATCAAGTGACTTTTAGTGTCACTCAACACCCGAACAAATATTATTAGGCCGAAAGTTTTTTCAAATTGGAGAAAGTGGTACATGAACTTGGTAGTAATTTGAAGCAAGAGGAAAAACCATGTGACACTCAAATCAACAGTAAAGAATTCAAAAAAGTGCGTAAAAAGGTTGAGAAATGCAAGGCGAAAAATTGCAAGGAGTGCAGGGCATCACGAGCATCCTTTAAGCCACCATAAGAAAATTTGCAAAAAGTCGGGCTTTAAACTATAAACAGAGCGCTTATTGAGAGGCAACCCAATTTTCTATCTCTTTTATTATTATTTTTTATTTATCACTTTACATTTATTTAGTTCTTGCATTTTTTTCTTCTTGGAGTTTTTGTAGTTAGCATCCCTAGCACCAAACTCTTTGATTTGATCTTCAAATGCATTTTTAGTTTTAATTCATACATCATCCATGAGCTTACAATTTTGCATCACATTGTGTCAAAGTTATTACTCTTATCATATCAAAAAACAAATCATATGCATGATTTTGCACGCTTTGAGGAATTATGCATGATAATTGTAATGTTCTTGATGGTCAACCATGTTTGAAAATTCAATTTTTTGCTACGTTGGGATTGTTTGTGTTGATCTATTTCAATTTATTAATGGTGTGTATGATTCTAATGTGGTTTTTTTATTTATTTTTTTTACTTACGAGGAATACACTACTTGTAACACTTCCAACCAAGCATGGAAACACAAGAAACGGGTCGAAATCGTCCAAGCGAGATCAAAACAAAGCTTCAAATTATCACATCGCTCCTCTAAATCTGGGAAGTACCTAACTCCTCTTTTATGTATTGTTATTAATTGATATATCTTTTCTTTTACATTGAGGACAATGTGACTTTCTAGTTTGGGGGGTTGGTATCTCATTTCTTTATTTTGTTCATTCGATACCTTATTTTTGGGATTCATAAAACAAAAAAAAAAAAAAAAGAAATTGAAAAATTTGTTGACATGTTTATTGCCTAGGACGTAGTATGAATCAAATCTTGCTCTAACTTAGATTTTGGACAACATGAATTTTATGAACTAGTTATCACTTGCTAGGTTTCATTTACATTGCGCACATAGCCATTAGTGGATAAATACTCATGTAGGGATTTGTTTAACACGTGTGGGGAAAGTATTATGCACATTTAACATAGGAATGACTATCAATCCCTAAATTTAGATCTAGAGACATCCCAACCTTTAAAACTTAGAATCTAAACTTGCTCAAGAGCAATTTGGTGGTGAGAAGAAGTGGTGAAGGTAGGCTTGAACTTTTAATAGTCTGTAGTTCATGAAATGTGTCATTAGTTGAAGAGGTCTTGGTCAACGGGTATAAACCATTGCCAGCATAAAAACAGAAAAATGCTGAAGGTCTTATTCTGCTCTTCAAAAGCCTTTTTTACTCGAGTAATTAAGTTCGATGGGTCTTTCAAACCCGGTGCCCTAAAGTCGTCTGGCTTGAGAGTCACCGTCCTAAAGCTCACTATAAGGATCAATTAGAAAGCAAGTACAGAGAGTGAACTTACACATAAGACGCTAAAACATCTTTAACTTTTCTGTTCAAGCATTTATGACTCGAGTAATTAAGTTGAGGGGTCATTCAAACCTGGTGCCCTAAAGTCGTCTGGCTTGAAAGTCACCGACCTAAAGCTCGCTACAGGGGTCATATAGAAAGCAAGTATGAAAAGTTCTGCACAAATATGGTAAAAGACATGGATATAAACAGAAAAAGTCGTCCATAAAAAAATTGTTATAAGCTTGTTGATTAAGACTTTGATACTAAAGGCATGGATTAGGGAATCGCTTACCATTGATTGTTTGGACAGACTTAGCTAATTCTGACCACCTGGTGTGGGAAAATGCAAAATTTTGATGTTTAGAAACCACATGAATAGAAGGAACATTGGGATTCGAGAGAAAAACAGTAAGTTGTGATCATCCATGAGCGATGCAAGGAAATCATTAGATTCATTAGGGTGACCACATGGGATTTGGGCTTGATTGTACATAACAACCAACACAGTGTTAGATATATCATTTGCATGAGTAGGAGTTTGATATTGGCTATCCACACACACACTTGAAAATTTGACATGAGATAACTAGAAACTATTTTGCTGTGTTGTTCATAACTCTTGCTCAAAGCGTGAACTGATTTGGACTATTGAGGCAGTTGGTATACATGTTGACAAAACAAAAATAATTGCTTTTTGTTATTTTTAATTTGTAGTAGTTTAGTTACATTGTTCGAGGACGGACATATACTCTAGTTTGGAGGGTTTGATAAGTGTATTTTATACACTTATTTATCTGTCAAAAGTAGGATATTATTTTGTTTTTCTTGAATAAATTCTACTTAATTGTTGCTATTTATTATTATTTCAGGTTTTATCCCATAATCAAGAAAAATAAGAAATTGTAGCGAAATTCACATTTGGATGCTAATTGGAGCTAAATTGGACAATCGAGAGGCTAATGGCATCAACGGGAAAGATGCAATGTGCCAAAGTAAAGAAATCAAAAGTTGAAGGACTGAAGAGCAAATTAAACATAAGGGAATAACTTGCAAATATCCAATGATTGACTTGGATCACAAGACAATACTTTGAGTATTTTTAGAATTCAATTGGATGCAAGTAGAAGCCAAAAAGGAATAGAATATGAAAAGAATATTGTCATAAAATTGATTCCAACTGTATAAGATTCTGGATAGATTTCTAGTTGGACTTTGAGATCTAATTTTAGGGTAGTAAACGTTTGAATTGGAAAAATCCTATTTAAAAAAGAATTGTAGTCCTTTAAGTTATCTCTCTAACTCAATTTGAATCACCTCAATTGGATAAGGGAATAAAAAGATATGGTCAAAATACTGAACACTGTGCAGATACAAGAAAAGACTCTCGTAGGTTTGACGAATTTCTTTCCTATTTCAACTACTTCTCTTCACCAACTATATAAGAAACATGTCTTGCACAAAAATCAGACCTTTGTTTCACCTAAGAACATCATAATTTTGGGATTTCAATGTCAAATTCTTGGGAGATTGGAGAATGCGACTGGAACCAAAAGAAAGGGGCACGACTGGACTGATTTTGGTGGTGCACGGTTGGGGCGATGCTTGGACTTCAACTATTCAAACTTCGAGTTTTACTTTCATTATTTGTTGCTATTTTTAGTCCCAAGAACATGAGTAGCTAAATTTAATATTGGGATTGATGATGACGATTTAATAATTCTAATTTTAATTTCAATTCTCAAATTGGGAATTTTATTGTTTTCATGTATTGATTTTACTATGTTTTTAATGCTTGAATTAACTGACCACTAATTCATGATTTAATGGTTGTTTTCATAATTCGAGAGGTGAGTTAACAATTAGATCGTGTAGTAAAATTCTGCAATTTCAGCAAAAAGATAGGGATATGAATTTATGGTTGCTTGTGATCATTTATGAATTACTAGGTAATTTAATGCATTTAATTAAGGAGAACTCTGACCCGCTGTAGAGATACATGGTTGACTTAGTTAAATAGGCCTAATTTGAACTCGAGAGAGGTAAATTATATACATGTGTGAATTCGGTCAAATAAAATTTTACAAAACAACTTGAGATACGAAATTATGCCAGAATATTATTTCGAAATCATTAATCTCAATAGTTCTTTATTGGTAAGAAAACTCATCGATTAATTTCTAGCTTTTATATTTTAATTTAGTTGCTTTTAGTTTAAATCTCTATTTCTTAGTTATTTGAATTGTTTGTTTCATTAATCTCTCAATTTATTGTCTTTTTGGAATCGTTTGGAATTTTATTTTCTTAATTAGTTTTTGCTTTAGAATAGGAATTATTTTGAATCAAAATAAATCTATAGCAAATAAATAGTCTTCCTGGGATTGACAACTCGGACTCAAAAGTCCACTTTTACTACTTGTTAACGATATTGTGCACTTGCGATAATTAAACCAACACATATATATTCAGTCATTATTAGTCTTTGAAAATTTCATACTGTTTAACTTCTGTCTGGTCAGAAAAGGGTCATTATGGATCCTGAATTGAAAAAAAATAATAAGACAGTCATGTCTGGTCAGAAAAGGGTCATTATGGATCCTGAATTGAAAAAAAATAATAAGACAGTCATGTCAACTTCTATTATCGAATAGGAGTGGATTTTTGGGCTTTGGAGGTAGATGTTTGGGTAAGAATTTTTGGCTGTGGGACCATATGCACCTCCGTTGGTAGTCTCATGTATGCCATGCTATGCACTAGATCGGACATTTGTTATGCTGTTGGGATTGTGAGCCATTTTCAATCTAACCCCAGACAAAAGCATTGGTAGCAGTGAAGCATATATTCAAGTATCTTTGGATAACGATGGATTATGTGCTTGTTTACTCAGCATAGGACTTGGTTTCGGTAGGATATATTGACTCGAATTTTCAGTTTGATGTGGACTCAAGGTAGTTGATTATTGTCCAATTTTACTTATTTTAAAGAAGTAAATAAATGAAAAAAAAATACAATTTTGGGATATAAATTTTGTCATTTAGAGTAAAATTTATTAAAGATTCAATTTTATTTGTTTAACTCTAAATTAACTTTAATTTCTAAAAATTTCATTTATTTGATTACAGGTATATTTTGGACAATTTCAACCCAAAAATCCCTAATTTAATGGACCGAAAAAACCCATAATAGAGCCATCTTCTACTCCAACCCACTCTCTGACTCAAACCAACCTACAGCCGCCCACTTTTTCATTCTCTGTCTCTGTCTCTACAACAACTCAGCCGCAGCCTCCTCTACCTCACGTAACTCAGCCGAAACTCTCATCTCTTCTCTTCCTTCAACCGATAGCATTCAACTCCCTTCCATCTCCCCTCTCACGAACAACCAAACTTCTCCGGCCTCAAACCACCATCTCTCTTCCTTCATCATCCACGCAACCACCAACGTCCCCAGCAGCAGTCCCCTTATCATAGCAACCTCCACTCACTTCTCTCTCACGGCCAGCGACTCTTCTTCTCAGCCCCCACAAACAGAACCTACAACCGGAGCTCACCATCTCTCTCTTATTCATACACATCACCTTCCACTCAACACCAGCAACTGACCTTTTCTCTTGAGGCCGCACTCACACAACCCTATCTCTTTCACCCCAAAACCAGCAGCAACTCTCGATGCCAACACCTCAAATTTCTCACCTTCAACCTCAGCCGCCAACCTTCCTCCACTCTTTTCCGCCAACCTGCTTCATCCTCACAACTCCAATCTCGGCTAGAAACCAGCAACTCACTCACGGCAGCAACCTCGTCTCCATTTCAGCAGCCTCCACCGGACTCCTCAACCAGACAGCCTTCTTTTGGTTATTGGTTCTAGTTTTATTCTTATTTTGTTTAGTCTTCTAGTTGTTTTAATCATTAGTTTAAATAATTTTATATTATTGATGTTAGTTGATTTTTAGATATATTTTGGTTATTGAATCTTAATTTATAAACTTGAATTACATCCCTAGTAATGGTTATCGTTTGTTTGATTTTTGTTTCGTTTAATTCAATTATGTTCGGCTAAGTTATATTTGAGAAGAATTATTCTTAACTTCAATGGGTGTGTTTTAATTTCTTATGGATGAATTCTTGTTATTGATAAGAGTTTATAAATTGTTTTAAGTTTTCAAATTATTTTACTTGGATGAATGTCGTTGATGTGGTATGTATTAAGTATGCACACAACATGCTCGATTAAATGCCGTAAAATTAATTGATTAATTTTCTTACTCATATGTTTAAATCTTATCGATCTCAAGAAATTCATACTAAATTTATTTGCAAAGCCCGATTGATAGCGGAAGAATAATTTCACTCAAAATTTCCTTTCATTGCAATTTAATTATATTCTCTCCAAATTCATTTTAGCACAATTGAAATCATAGTTTAAAACTTGAATTTAGCAAATATTATTATACCAATAAAATCCCTAGGAAGAATGACCCTGGATTATTGTTAGGCTATAACTTAACCCCTTTATACTTGGAGGGTAGATTTTCCATCGAGTCAAGTTTTTGGCGCCGTTGCCGGGGATTATTTTGGTGTTAATTGATTTTTGCTGAATTCTTTTTATTTTATTATTTTTTTTCTCTACTACTATTTTTGGATATTGTTCTTTGTTTATGTCCGTTTGGTTTCGAGATAATTCTAAGCGATTAGTAAGATCGGAATCCACTAACCAATTTTTAATTCTTGAAAATCAGCAGGTAATAGTGGCAAATAATGCAGATTCAAATGAGGCGCCAGTCATTCGAAGTCTTAGAGATTACATTTTTCCAACAATGGCAAGCACTCCGTCATGCATAATAATTATTGCAAATGCAGCGGTCTTCAACTTTAAACCGGGAATGATTGATTTTCTACCACGCTTCCATGGGATGCCATCAGATAGTCCATATCACCACATTCAGGAATTCGAAGGGGTTTGTTTTACTTTTCTTGAAAGAAATTCACTGAGGAAGTCATTCGACTCAAGCTTTTCCCTTTTTCACTAAAGGATAAAGCTAAGTCATGGCTTAACTCTTTAAGGCCTGGTTCAATTACAAATTGGGAAAATATGCGGAAAGAGTTCATTAAAAAAAATTTCCACCACAAAGAACCACCGCTATTCAAAGACAAATCATGAATTTTTCCCAAAAGAATAATGAAAATTTTTACACTAGTTGGGAAAGATTCAAAGATTTGTTGTTATCTTGTCCCCATCATGGTTATGAGCAATGGATGTTAACTAATTTTTTTTACGAAGGGCTCAGACTAGAAATGAGACAATTTGTGCAAACCATGAGTAATGGTGATTTCTTTGCAAAAGACCCAAATGAAGTTTTTACATTTTTTGATGATTTAGCTGAAAATGCCCAATCTTGGGATAACATTGATGAGTTTGATAGGGGTGTTCCAATAAAAACTGAATTTCCAAAGATTGCATCTAGAAATGGAATTCATTCACTTAGAACAGATGATGACATAAATGCCCGATTGGCTGTCATCACTCGAAAACTTGAAAATTTGGAAACTCAAAAAGTGAATGAAGTCAATTCCTCTTCCACTATTTTAGAAAAATGTTCGATTTGTGAAGATGTACAACATTTAACCTCTGATTGTCCTGCACTCCCCCAACTAAAAGAGATGTATTTTGATCAATCTGTTGCTGTTAATATGATTTCCAAACCTTATTATAATCCATACTCGAGCACTTTTAATCCAGGTTGGAGAAACATCCAAACTTCAGTTGGAGGAATGATCAAGGAGGAAGCAATAATGTTGGCAACAATGCTGGACCTTCACAACCAACAACACATATATGCCACCGCAGAAGAGAAGTCTGGAAGACTAAATCCAACAATTCATGCAAAGTCAAGCTGCTATCAACAATCAAAATTCTCAGGCCATTAATGACATCCGATCTCAGCTTACAAAGCTGACTACTCAGGCAAGTGCACCAGAAAAAGGTAAGTTTCCAGCTCAACCAATGCCTAATCCTCAAACTCAATATAATGGGGTTGATGAATCCAATCTGAGACATGTGAAAGCAATAACTACCTTGAGAAGTGGTAAGAAAATCCAAGTTCTTGAACCTAAAGAGAACTTGGTGGGTAAGCAAGCTGAACCTCCTGTAGATGATACTGTGTTAAAATCTCTATCTGATGTTCAGGAACCACCTAGGCCAATAGTAGGTGCACCCCTGCCCCTTTTCCTCAAAGATTACAACCTGGTAATAAGACCAAAAATCAAATAGAAATTCATGAGATTTTTAAGCAAGTTAGGGTAAATATTCCTCTTTTAGATGCAATTCAACAAGTCCCTGCTTATGCTAAATTTCTTAAGGATTTGTGTACAGTGAAAAGGAAGCTAGCTGTAAAGAACAAAGCCTTTTTAATTGAACAAGTGAGTTCTATCATACAATGCCAAACTCCTCAAAAATTTAAAGATCCTGGTTCTTCAACCATTGCTTGTATGATAGGAACCACTCGTATTGGTCATGCCTTGCTAGATTTAGGTTCAAGTGTGAATCTTTTGCCCTTTAGTGTATATACACAACTTGGCCTAGGTGAACTTAAACCTACCCCCATGATTTTATAATTAACAGATAGATCTGTTAAGATGCCTAGAGGGATAATTGAGGATGTTTTGGTTCAAGTTGATAAATTCTACTATCCAGTTGATTTTGTTGTTATTGATGTTCAAAGTACACCTAAAACTTTTCCTCAAATCTCTGTTATTCTTGGGAGACCACTTCTTGCAACTTCAAATGCTTTGATAAATTGTAGGAGTGGTATTTTAAAGTTGACTTTTAGCAATATGTCTTTGGAACTTAACATTTTCAATGCTTCTAGGCAACCAAAAGATTTTGATGAAGTGCAGGAAGTTAATATACTGGAAGGGCTGCTAATTGAGTTAGAAGATCCTGATGAGCAATTTGAGCAGAATCTCAAATTGGACAGCATTCAAGACTCTTCAAAAAGTGTAACAACAGCAGTTGTAAGAGCTTGGCAGCCAAACATTGAGCCTCTAAATGTTAGCCAGACACCCATGCAAACATCAGCAGAGAAGATGCCAACTCTGGAGCTAAAACATCTTCCATCGGAACTAAAGTATGCATTCTTGGGACCTAATGAATCATACCCTGTGGTAATCTCTTCTACTCTTACTTGTGATCAGGAAAATATGTTGTTGAAAGTGTTGAATGATCATAGATCTGCAATAGGTTGGACTATAGAAGATATTAAGAGAATTAGTCATTTAGTGTGCACTCATAGAATTTTCCTAGAAGAGAATGCGAATCCCTCAAGGGAATCTCAAAGAAGGCTAAATCCTAATATGAAAGAAGTAGTAAAAAATGAGAGAGAAGTTGCTGCTGGTTGTGGAGATAATGTAAATGTTGAAAGTAGGAAAAAAAAAAAGAGGAAAAAATGAAAAAGGAAGAGAGAGATAGACACAAATTCAAATAAATTAATAAAAAAATAGTTCAAAGGGTCAAGTAGAAGGTCTAATTTTGGACATTGTGATGGACCAAACTGAGGAAAAATAGGAAGAAAGTTGAAAAGAGAGAAGTAAAAAGAGATATTAGAGTGGGACCTATGAATTTTTTTGTGTCACTCTCTCTCACACAGTTAAAAGTTCGCCATTAAAGATGCTCTTAGTGGTGGTACATACGCTAACAAACCCAGATACACTATTTCTGAAAAAAAAATAGTGGGATAGTGGCTAATGCGAAGGAACCACGAAACCATCGAAGAGGAAAACATCTAGAACAGAAATTACATCTCCCAGGGGAGATGTCCATAATGAGTATGTGACAGTCTACAAGATTGTCTTGGTAGATAACTTGGCCGATCCATTCACGAAGAGCCTACTGGCTAAGAACTTCAAGGGTTATCTAGATGCCTTGGGCATGTAGACAGTAAATCATGCACTTTATGGAAAGTGGGAGATTGTTGGGATATGTGGCCAAAAGCGTTAGAAATTTACTTAAATGTAATAAACAATTATTTATATTTGATATAATATTTCACGTTTATTTTAAATTTGCAATTCATCATCATCATCATCATCATCATCATTATTATTATATATAAACTGTGACGAAGAGCATTCGATTATTTAAAGATAACATAATATTAGTACTTTCGAAGTACAGAAAATTAATATTATATTTCAATCAAGAATAATTTAGTCCTAAACCTTGAATAAAGATAGACATTTTATTCTATTGTATTCATTTGATTATTACTCTAATTATTATGAATATGCGACTTATCTTAATAGTCGCGACTAGTTGAGTTGTGAGTAATAACATTGATATACTTCGGAATAAGTATATTGGTCTGGACAATCGTGAGATTAATTCTCTAGCATGACCGTGCTTAGGAATTGATATTTCTATCATATGGATTGTCTTCATCTATCTTGTATGGTATTTATTAGGTAAAAATCCCCAGGGTCTTTGATATACTGTAAGTGAGATCAATCGTTGATATGATGAATAACTTTGTATGTTGGGAACTGAAGGAAAGTGAATTAATAAATGACGTATTCCAAGAGGAATCAATTGCTCTAATTGTGGAGTTAAGGAGATCACTTAAATATTCTAAATGTAAGTATGATTTCAGGAATCTAAGCTTAGTATTTAACATTCAATGTTAAATAGAAATCATAGCAATAAGAATATTGATTTAAGAAAAATGAATAATTAATTAGGTGAAACAGTTAATTATATGTCTAATTAATTATCGATCTCAAACGGGGACAAACTATTAGATTGATAAGTCAAGAGGATAAATAATTATAGGAAATAAATATATATTGCTTCTATGACTATTTTATATATTTAGGAGTTGCAATAATTTGCCTACAATGGTAGGAGCAAATTATTAAATAATTAAATTGGACGGTTGTTAATGGGCATAACCGGATTTAATTATTGGGAGCCTGTAATATATAAATCCAATTGTGTCCCCTCAATGGCCTAAATAAGAATTGAATGACTAACTTTTAAAGAGTTGGATAGTTCTTGGACTGCGTTATTAAAAAGGAATTAAGGATAGAGTTACTCATAGGATAAGTATAAAACTGTAATGACACAAGGAAAATGAAAAGAGTTACTTGTAGGAAAAGTGTGAAACTCTAATCCCACAGGAGTTAAAACTCTTCCCCTATATAAACATATATGGGGGGATAACCAATATTTATTCCACATTCTTGTTTTCGGTTATTCCCTAATTAAATATTAGAGTGAGGATTTTATTCCACTTGGGTAATATTGTATTCTTGTGTTTTTGATCATTTAATGTCCACGCATCAATGTAATCTTGTTTTTGAAGGAATATTGGAAAAGATCCAAAGGTTTGAAATTGGAACAATTACTTCAAAGATTGAGGTTCATATTAACTACTGGAAGCTAATTCCACTGCGCATCTTTAAGGTAGTTTTTAATTAGATTAGTAATTAATTAAAATTCAGGATGTTCTTATTTTTCAAAGATTTTTTTTTTATTTTATTTGAACACTTTCATGGAATCGATTTTCAACATGTGCATTGTATTTGAAAGGCCATAAGCCATGGACGAATGGCTACGTCAATGGTCATACATTTAGAGGCATGTAGTACAATTTTCAATCATTCAAAAAACCCAAATCAAATCAGTTTTGGTAAAACCCGACTTATACCATCATTTATTAAGGTTCAAACTAGAAAGTTGTGACAAAATGAAGAATATGAAAGTTCAAAGTATATTCATCTGTGCAGCTGAGTCATATATATATACAACTAATAAAATTAATAGAAAAACTAATTCTAAACAGTATTAACTAACATCAAGAACTGTAAAACCGAGCTAACTGGTGACTAACTATACAAACAGATTTTACAGTTTTGGTTATAATCTTTTACACTCCCCCTCAAGATGTACAATACATATCATGAGTGTTCATCTTGCTAATTAAATAACAGAACTATGCCAGGTGTAACACCTTTGTGAAAATGTTAGCCAATTGTTGCTGTGTCTTCAAATACTCTAAAGCGATTGCCCCTGATAAAGCCTTTTCTCTGATGAAGTGACAATCCATTTCGATATGCTTAGTTCTCTCGTGAAATACCAAATTATTGGCAATCTGTATTGTTGAAGTGTTATCACATAATAGCTTAGCCATTTTATGTTTTCCAACTCGAGGTCTTGTAATAAAGAAATTAACCAAATAATTTCACAAGTATTGGATGCCATGGACCTATATTCAGCCTCAGCTGAACTTCTTAAGACCACAGTTTACTTTTTTGACTTCCAACTAATCAATGAATCTCCCAAAAATATGCAGAACCTTGTTAAAGATCTCCTGCTTTCGCTACAACCACCGCAATCACTATGTGAATATGCCTTATGTTGAAGACTAGATGATGCAAGAAATAGAATACCTTTTCCAGGTGCTTTCTTGATGTATCTTAGTACCTTGTATGTAGCTTGTAGGTGAATCTCAGTAGGTTTGTCCATGAATTGAGTCAAAACATGAACGAACCCTGTTAAAATGTCTAGTAGGGATGTTTTCACATTCTTTTATAACTTAATTTTATCCCCACCCTTTTTCCTTTTTCTACTCATCAAGTCCCAACTTATGTGCAACCTCCTCCTACTATGAGTGATGTGAGCACCATTTTGCCCTTTTGGGCTCAATATTTGATTGGAAAAGAGCTCTTCCATAACATCTTGACTGGAACAAATGCCAAGGCAGGTTTTGAGATATACGCTCCCCAGTTCTTTGCCTGTCAGCTTGGTTTTGGTAAAATGTAGCCCGTTCCCCCCTATTTTTACAAAAGTCTGAGTGAACATTTTCATACCATCAATAAATCAGAGGTACAAGCAATTGATGCTGGCAATACTCTCTTGACCAATGGTTTTTCTTTAGCCCCTTTTAACCCCTCTTCAGTTGTTCATCCTCTCTTTGAACGGTTTTGGCCGTTCGTGAAGCGTAGGCTATTTGCAACCGATGCTAATCGTGCTTTCCACTTACTAGAAAGACCAGGGACTTCTATAATCCCCACTTCTTCCAATTCTCCTCCCATCCTTGCTGTGCCTATACTTGTCAGGAACCCTGCTTCCCCTAAAAAAATCTCCACTTTCCCATGCGAAGCGCCCTGTAATGATTCTTTCTTCATCCAGTTCTCCATCTACTCAAATTGGAACCGTTAAAATGTTTCTAGCCGTAAACGGCCAGTTTTAGTTGTTTGAAGGCTGCCTAATGATAATGGTGATGACAATGATGATGATGATGCCCCTCTCATCATTAGGAAAAAGGTATTCAAGTTCATAATTCTTGCTCACACACGTGAAAGCCTTCTCACATACTAACGTTTTGCCTGAATCTTTTATAGAAGTGTTCAGCTTCTCCTTCAAAGGCTCTTCCTTTACCGGCTCTTGCTTCGCCACAATCCACTGAAGCCTTTCTGTCCAAGCCTTCTGATGAAGGAAATTTACTTGGAGAGGGACCCAAAAGCTAAGAGTCTCTGATTACTCAACCTATTGGGGAATCCTCATCCTTTCAGGGCATTGATCCTCCGCGCGTGGAAACAAGAGGTAATGTTATGTATTTATGGTTTTTCAGGTTATATCACTTAATCTTTTGCTCATCTCTATTTGTCTCTTGCAGATATGCCCAAATATTTCCCCGTTGTCAAAGAATCTAATCGCCAAGACAAAGGGAAATCTCCACAAGTAGTTGGATTACTTAATGATGTGCCTCAATTTTCTTCTTCCAAAACCATTGATGAGGTAACCTTTGTTTTATCTCTCATATTCACTTCACTTACTATAATGAAAATGCTAACTGCTCGAATTTTTCTTTACAAGATGCTGATGCTATTTTGCGCTCCATCCAGGACCTTTTTAATTCTTGGAAACACGTTACAGCAAGTAGTACTTCTTACTCCTCCACAGTCAATCGTCCTTCTGTTGCATCCACTGCATTTTCCGAGGAAAACATGAACATCCTCAAGCAATCAATACTGTATTATACTTCCTTCTCATATATAGATCTCACCAATGCCAATGCTACCAGTCAACGAGATAAATTCGAGCAGCTAAGAAAAAGAATGCTTCCCAAGAACTTGAGTGGGCCAATTATGTATTTGAGCGTTTTTAAGTATAGAAGTTGATGAAGGACTCATGACTAAATTGTCCACTGCTTCCATAGAACAATGTGCAGTATGGGATAAATTTAGAGAAAAATTGCGCTCTCTTTGGGGACAACTATAGTGTCTTACCCTTTTTGTAGGATGATCTCATCATTTGTTTCTGTTTTTCATTTATTCGTAACTTTTGAAATGGCAGCCAATTCCCATCAATGTAATAGTTGCCGCTTTGTTGATGAGAAAGAAATTTTATTCGTCTGCTTAATTATTATGTATGTCAAATCCCTAATTGTTCACTTTCCCAAACAGAAGGAACATATTTCTTTAAATACTTACCATTAATAAATCTTATGTACCTTGTGCCATCTAAGTATTCCAAATGATACAACCCATTAGGCAACACGTTTTTCACTCTAGATGGTCCTTCCCAATTGGGTGACCATTTCCCGTAATTTGGGTCTTTGTTGTCCAAAGGGAGTACTGTCTTCCAAACTAAATCGCCCAAGCTAAAGAACTTGGCTATAAATTTTTTGTTATAATACTTAGCCATTTTCTGCTTTTAGACTTCCAGCCTATCTAGGACGTCTAACTTTAATTCGTCCAACTCTAATAGATTTTGTATTAACAATTCTGCATGTTCGTCATCGCTCAAATTGTTTTGTAAGCACAGTCTAATCGATTGTACATTAATCTCCATAGGAAATACTGCCTCTTGTCCATAGGTAAATTGAAATGGAGTTATTTGGGTACTTGATCTTGGTAACTATAAGCCCATAAAGCCTTGTTCAAACATTCACGCCAATTCCTGGCATTTTCACTTATCATCTTACTTATGATATTTTTCAGAATCTTATTAGAAGGTTCCGCTTGTCCTTTAGATTGAGCGTAATAGGGCGTGGAACTCACCATTTTAACTCCAAATTCGCTCAAAAATTCCTTCACTTGATCTCCATTTAAAAAAGTTCTGTGATCCATCATCAAAGTTTGAGGTATCCTAAATTGATAAATACTATGACCACGAATGAACTCTACGATATTTTTCTGAGGGATCTCTTTTAAGGTTATTGCTTCCACCCATTTAGTGAAGAAGTTTGTTGCAGCTATTATGAACTTGGATGACAGGGGATAAATCTTCCCAATGAGATCAATCGTCCAACCCTTAAACAGCCAAGGCTTGATAATGGGAACCATTTCCCTTGCTAGCTGTTTTAATTGGACCGTGTTTTTGGCATGCTAGAAAACTCTGGGCATATTGAACACACAATTCTCCCATTATGGGTCAAAAGTATTCACTTCTAATTATTAGCCATCTCATTCTCTAGCCTGCCTGATGGGCTCCACATATTCCTTCATGATTATCTTGGCTTTACCCAAACCTATACATTTCAATAGTACACCATCTGAACGTTTCTTGTACAAATCCTTGTCTATTAACACATAATTTAATGCACATAACTTCATTTTCCTATCAGTCTCCTTATCAGGCTCTTTCAAAAATCTTTTCATTTCTTCTCTCCAATCCATCATGTCTCCATTCTGTATGCAATGAACGCCCATCTTTCTCGCCCTACGTTGTACCACGAGCAATATTATCCTATATTCATAAGTGGATTCCCAATTTAGCCCATTTGAATAGCCTGTAGCCATTTGGGCTGGTTCGTTTGCTAAGTCCTTATACATCTTGTTAATGTATTGAAGTTCCACGTGATCAAATTCTTCCAACAACTCCTGGGCGATTTCATATTGACTTATAACAGAATTATTTCGGCATTTATAATCACCATCAATTGGTGAATTACTAATTGGGAATCGCCCCTAAGAGTTAATTTTTTACTCCCAATTCCATCAATAGATCTACACCTATAAGCAACGCTTCGTATTCAGCTTGATTGTTGGAACACATTCTATCCAAGGTGAAAGCAAATTTATAACAAACCCCCCAACAGGTTTATTAAAGTTATTCCTACCCTTGCACCTTCAGAAATTTTGGGTCCATTAAAGTACAAAACTCAAGGTTTTAATTCAAATGAATCAATTTTCAATTCGATTTCTTTAGGTATATCAAGGTATGGATGATCAGCCAAAAAGTTATCCAATGCTTGATTTTTAACTACCTTTTAGGGTATGTATTGTATTTCAAATTTTGAAAGTGCTAAAGTCCAATGGCCTATCTTTTTGTGTAAAATAGGGTGAGAAAACATATATTTAATTAAATTTACTTTAGAAACCAAGTAAACAATCACAAGCCGTAAGTAAGCCCTTAGTTTCGTGCATGAGAAATATAAAGCAAGACAATGCTTTTTGACAGTAGAGTAATTACATTCAGATTTTGTTAAAATGTCAACTCAATTAATAGATTGCTCCCTCTGCTCCAAATTGGTCTTCTTGTGCGACTGTTCCGGCTATGGACTCTTGTTCAGTCGATATGTACACCTTCATTGGTCGTCCTTGGATAGGCGAGACTAGTACAGGTGGACTTGACAAATATGCCTTCAGGATATCAAACCTTTTGATGTTCTTCCTTCCAGACAAATTTGTCCTGATTTTCCAGCTTTAATAGAGGTGAAAAAGATTTTGTTTTCCTTGCACGATTGGAGATAAAACATCTTAAAAAGTTTGCTTGGCCTAGAAATCTTTACAATTCTTTTTTGGTACCGGGTGGTTTGGCCTCTAGAATGGCCTTCGATTTATTTTTATCAAGTTCAATTCCTCTTTTGTGCATTAAAAATCCAAGGAAATTCCCTGCATTAATATCAAATGCACATTTCAAAGGATTCAACTTTAATTTGTATTGGCTCATTCGCTCAAATGAATGTTTTAATTGTTGAAAATAATCTTCTTCTTTAAGTGATTTGACCACTATATCATCTACATAGACTTCAACAAATTCGCCTGTCATGTCATGACAAATTAAATTCATTGTTCTTTGATAGGTGACCCCTACATTTTTCAGGTTGAAAGGCATAACTACCCACTCAAAGCATCCTAAAGCCCCAGGACACCTAAAGGCAGTTTTATATACATTTTCTTCAGTTATGTAAATTTGGTTATACCCCGAACACCCATCCATAAAGGAATACATTAGATGCTCGGCAGTTGAATCTACTAAAGAATCTACCATAAGCATTGGGTACTCATCTTTGGGCGTTGCTAAGTTTAAATTCCTAAAGTCTATACATACTCTGATATTACAATTTTTCTTCAACACAGGCATGATATTAGACAACCACTCAACAAATCTGGCTATTCTAATAAATCATGTTTTTAATAATCGCTCTATTTCTTTCTTTACTTTAGGTAATACATAAGGGCCAAAATGCCTAGGGGGTTGTTTAAGAGGCTTGAAATTTGATTTAGTTGGTAATCTAGGTTCCACCAAATTTTTATCTAAACCAGGCATATGTTCATATTCCTAAGCAAAAAAATCCTTATAATCTCTTAATAAAGTGATTCACTTATTACTTACCACTTGGCTAAGCATTTGGCTAACAAATGTTGGGCGATCTTCCCTTTCGTCGCCAATGTTTACCTTTATTAAAGGGTCTTGTGCTTCAGCATGCCCAGGTTTTGTGATCCTCATTACTTCATCACCCAGGCTCCTTGTAAGCACTTTCTCTTCTAAACAATCCACCTTGTTGACTTCTCAGCCAATATTCTTCTCTAACTTAATCACTGCTAATTTGTTTCTTAATGTAGTTACTGCTGCTTCTTCTTTTGTCTTCTCCTTACATTCTTTATTAAAAACTATTAGCTTGGCTTTAAAGGCTTGAATATTGGCCAAATTTTTCTGCTGCTCACAACTCATCATATTTCCTTGATAATCTTTTTGCCAATTACTAGCTCTTTAAGGGCCACTATATTTGACCTCATTTGACTGAACATCTCAATAGGTGTATCTACTGAAAATGGCTCCTCAGTCTATGTGAAAATATGTGTTTTTCCCCCATCTTGGACTACCATAACAAGTCCATAGTTCCCTTCATACATAAACCTCTCCACAGAGTTTGCTTCTACGACGAAAGGCCTATGATCTGCTTGCACGACCTCTACTTCTCCTTTATTATTCCAAAAAACCAAGCATTTGGTGGAGCTATGAAGGTATGCAACGAATCCTAAGAATCCAATCTCTCCCTAACAGCAAATTGTAACTGGCGGGACCATCTATCACAAAGAAAATTTTTTAGTCCTAGTAGTTGTTCCCACAGTTACTTCTAAAGGCATTACTCCCTTAGCTGAAGTCTCTCTTCCATTGAAGCTTGTAAGAATAAATTCTGTTGGGATCATATTGCTTTCTGTCTTTGCGAATTCTCTTATCATTCTGGATGGGATGGTATTTATAGCTGCCCCATTGTTGATGAATACTTTTGACACAGGTATACTATTGACTAAGGCCTTCACATATAACGGCCTTAGATCTTTAGTAAACTTTACATACGACTTTCTAAAAATAACCTTCTCTACTACATCTATCTCTACTTCTCGCTTGTCTTCCACGGAATTGACATCTCTTATTAAATTGATCTACAGTGTTTCATTTGGAATCTCTGTATCTTGGACTTTCTTTTCACTTTGCTCCCGCAGTTCTTCATCTATGAACCAACCTGTAGGGGGAGGTAGTATTCTAGGCAGTGATCCATATTTTTTAGAGCATGGTACCCTCACTTTCCTTTTGGGCGTTCCATGTAGTACATAAAAGTTGAAATAATGTCTGAAGGTTCGCCCAATAAGCAACTTCATGGGCACCTTCCTGATATAGTTGTTTTAGCAATTTGTTGCGTAACACTCTCCTCTTTTTTCTTTCTGCTTATAAATCAATCTCTTCTTCGATGTATGTTATGTCATCGTCCTCTTCTTCATAACATGCTCCTGGGATGTTTGGCCTTCTTCACAGTAGTATGCATGCTTCCTTCTCATTATCTTCTATCTCCTTTTCATCATTCTCTTAACTTTTAAACTCATTGGCCAACAAATAATTATTAGCCATAACTGGAGGCAAAGTACCAACTGAATAGAGAGGTTAGATTCTCCCCATCCTCATCTTGTTTGCTGCGTTTGAACTTTGACTTCCCAGAAGAACTTTCCAGTAATTTCTCCATCGATTCCCCAGTACTAGCTTCCTTGCTATCACAGAGGACATTCTTGTTAGTCACCTTGAGTAATTTAGATTCTTTGAGATGTGATGGTCCTTATTGTTGTCTCATCATCCTTCCATAATTTCTCTGGAAATGTCTTTGTTGTGTCCTGGTCATCTCATTGAAAGGTACAACCCTTCCTGCATGTTACTAGAACGAATGCCATACATTTGGCTGACGTGATTTTGGTCTAAATGTCTTCCCACTGTTCATCAGCCTCAACTGCCTTTCAAAAGGAAGTTTTCTGTAGAGTGGCATATTTCATCCCCTATCAGGCTGGAAGCTCAGAACAACATTAGGATAACTGTAATGCCCCCATGTCCCTACTTTTCCCATTGGCTTGCTTACTTCTCCCTTGCATCTAGCACACAAGATACCTTCATCCTTTCGAGGTTCCTTTCATTTTAGTCGTTCAAAAATACTAGGATGTCGCTAAGGATCTTCCTTTCCGTCATCTATAACTAGCTTGAATTTTGGAAATTTCTTTTCGAAGCCAGTTGTCATCATGTTCACCCTGAGTGGCTATGGAAAAGGATTTTCATCCACTTCTATCTTCTTTTTTGGCTCCAAAAGTGATTTGCCCAGATTCAATAGCATCCTATAATACATAACGAAAAATCAAGCAATTATTAGTCATATGAGACCATGATTTTGTCATTTACAATATTTTTTTACTCTTGATTTGTTCAAGGTTTGGCGATTTATGCTTGTCGCTCAACTCTATTTGTTCATCCTTATATAATTTGTCAAATATAAGGTCAGCTTTCTTCACATCAAATGAAAACAACCTAGCTTTTTTGTTTTTATCCTCTATAGGCCCTGCTAAAGGCAACCATACGCATCTCCCCTAACTAGTTCGGCCAAATATATTTCAGTTTGGTCATAATATTCATCATCAACCATGTGAACGTCGAAATTCGGGTCTCTATAGTAAGTTCCTTTGCTAGAATTTTTCATTTTTCTTCCTCTCTTATTATACGTTCATATCTAATTTCATTGGCGCTCAGCTAGAAAAGGTCAGGAAACTCCCTATCCTGGAATTTCTTTTTTAGGTCAAAACTTAAACATATTTGAGCAATTTTGACAAATTCCTTTTCAGATAGAGGTACAAAACATTTTCTCTCGGCCGTTTTGAACCTTTTAAGAAAACCATCTGCCCATTCGTTGGGCATTTGACATAAATTCGCCAAATTGGCCATAGTCACTTCAGACTCAATTTTATAAAATTGAGAATGGAACAATCATTCTAATTGTTGCCATGTCTGAATAGAATTTGCTGATAAGTTAATGAATCATGAAAAGACTATCCCTGTTAATGAACTAGGGAATAGTCTCATATTATGATAATCAGTTACTTCACCACATTGCAACGTAAATCGCCCTATATGTTCTAGGATAAAGTATTCTCCAAGACCAGTGAACAATGAGGTACTTTTACTCTCTAGGCCATAGATATGCTTGATCTACCCAATCAAGGTACGACTTTGTATAAGTCGGACTAATACAAAAGGACACATGCTGACACCCATTTGATCTTGCACAATCTCCACTATTTGATCTCTCAACAAGATGTTGGGATCTTAAGGGACACCTACGGGTTGGCTTTCTTGTGGTATTACTTGAGGCCTAAGATTTGGTAATGGATTCTGATGCAAACCACGTAGCAATTGTAGCTACGCAACCCACAAATTATTGGAATCGACCCAAGAACGCCAATAAACCACGATTTAGAGATTGATTCAAATTAATTGAATCAAGCAACCAACACAATCAATTAATATGTTGACCTCTTGATCACAAAGAAGATAAATCTCACCCAAGATTTGAACAAACAAGAATTAAACTCGCAAGTTCGGATTTTATTCAATAAAGAATAAGAATGTGAAAGCAATTTGCCTCTCAATTAATATATCAAAGTTGGTTATGAATAATGAAAATTACATCCCTATATATAGGGTCAAAACTAGGTTAAAGAGTTCTAATTAAATAAGGAAACAACTACCTAAAATTATGGAAATAAAATAAAGCTAAATTTACGCGTAATTGGTTTTACGGCCGTGACTGATTTTATTACGGCCGTAACCCTGTTTCTGAATCACTCTTACGGCCGTGACAATTGGACTTACGGCCGTAAGTCCCAAAACATACGAATTCCAATTTTAAGCAGTAACTCCCTTACGGCCGTGATAATCAACCTTTACGGCCGTGATACTCAATTCTTTACGGCCGTGATTGCTTATATCTCGCAAAATCAATTTTAAACAGAAAGTTGGTTACGGCCGTGAGCTCCCATATGTTACGGCCGTAATTCTTAAAATTTGGCAATCTTCTTCGACGGCTTGAATGAGGTTGATCCATTCGTCGTTTTGGCCCGGCTCCAACATGGAACTTGCTTCTTTTGATGACACAAACATTGTTTTGGCCATTGTTTCTTGAACTAACTCGTCCATTGCTTCCTTGGCCCTCTTTGTCTGTAATCGAGTCATCGGTCCTCCTTTGATCTTCAACGGATCTTTGTGCGGGCTTTTATCCGTGGTCTGGATCACATCATCCCCTCCCTCTTCGAAAGGATTCGACCTCGAATCTGTACCTGCATCAAACGGAGATAGATCAGAAACATTAAATGATGCCGAAACATTATACTCACCAGGAAGATCGAGTTTATAGGCATTATTGTTGATCCTTTCGATCACTTGGAATGGACCATCTCCTCGCGGTTGTAACTTTGACTTGCGCTGTTCTGGAAACCGCTCCTTCCTCAAATGTAACCAAACCCAATCACCGGGTTCAAAAATGATGCCCTTTCTTCTTTTGTTAGCCTGCGAAGCATAATGTTCATTTTTCTTTTCAATCGCCAACCTCACCTTGTCGTGGAGTGCTTTAACCATCTCAGCCTTTTTCTTGCCATCTAAACTACTACGTTCATTCACAGGTAAAGGAATTAAATCCAATGGTGTTAGCGGATTAAAACCATAAACAATTTCAAATGGCGAACACGAAGTAGTAGAATGTATAGCTCTATTATATGCAAATTCAATAAATGGTAAACACTCTTCCCAATTTTTCAAATTTTTATTGATTATGGTGCGCAATAATTGAATCATTGTCCTATTTACTACCTCGGTCTGTCCATCGGTCTGTGGGTGACAAGTTGTAGAAAAAAGCAATTTTGTTCCTAATTTATTCCACAAGACTCTCCAAAAATGACTAAGGAATTTAACATCCCTATCCGAGACAATACTTTTAGGCACTCCATGTAAGCGCACGACTTCCCTAAAGAAAATTTCAGCTATGTTTGTAGCATCGTCAGTTTTGTGGCATGGTATGAAATGTGCCATTTTACTAAAGCGATCTACTATCACAAAAATCGAATCTCGACCCTTCTTAGTCCTAGGCAATCCTAAAACAAAATCCATAGAGATATCGACCCAAGGTTCACTAGGGACGGGTAAAGGCATATATAATCCATGGGGTTTAATCCTAGCTTTAGCCTTTTTACAAGTAATGCATCTATTACAAACCCGAACCACATCAATTTTCATTTTAGGCCAATAGAAATGTTCACTTAGGATTTCAATGGTCTTTTTAACCCCAAAATGACCCATTAAGCCTCCACTATGGGCCTCTCTCACAAGTAACTCTCTCATTGAACACCTAGGGACACACAATTTATTTTCTCGAAATAAATAATCATCATGTTTAAAGAACCTATCCACAGCCCCTTTACCACATGACTCATAAATATTAGAAAAGTCCAGGTCATTAGCATACATGTCCTTAATGTATTCAAATCCAAGCAATTTCGAATTCAAAGAATTTAAAAGAACATACCTTCGAGATAATGCATCTGCCACCACATTTTCCTTACCTTGTTTGTACCGGATGACATAGGGAAATGTTTCGATGAACTCTACCCACCTTGCATGTCTCTTACTCAGTTTAGCTTGACCCCTCAAATGCTTCAAGGACTCATGATCAGTGTGTATCACGAACTCCCGTGGCCACAAGTAATGTTGCCATGTTTCCAAAGCGCGCACAAGCGAGTATAACTCCTTGTCGTATGTGGGATAATTAAGTGCAGCCCCTTTTAGTTTTTCACTAAAATAGGCGATTGGCCTTTGATCCTGCATTAAAACAGCTCCAATGCCTAGCCCTGAGGCATCACATTCAATCTCAAAAGCCTTGTCAAAGTTAGGAAGTGATAAAACCGGTGCTTTACACAACATATTTTTGATTGTTTCAAATGCATGCTCCTGTTCTACTCCCCATTTAAATCCTACACTTTTTTTGACAATTTCTGTGAGTGGTGTGGCAATCGTGCTAAAATTTTTAACAAAGCGCCTATAAAAACTAGCCAAGCCATGAAAACTCCTAACCTCAGTTATGCTTTTAGGTGTTGGCCATTCTTTAATAGCTTTGATTTTCTCTTCATCTACTTCTATCCCTCTAGCACTAACCACATAACCAAGAAATACAACTTTTTCCATGCAAAAATCACACTTTTTAAAGTTAGCAAAAAGTTGCTCTTGTCTTAAAACCACAAGCACACACCTAACATGCTCCACATGCTCATTCAAAGTTTTACTATATATCAAGATATCATCGAAGTAAACTACAACGAATTTACCTATAAATGCACGTAAAACATGATTCATTAAACGCATAAATGTGCTAGGTGCATTAGTAAGTCCAAAAGGCATTACTAACCATTCATACAAGCCATACTTAGTTTTAAAAGAAGTTTTCCACTCATCTCCTTCTTTCATTCGAATTTGATGATAACCACTCTTAAGGTCAATTTTACTAAATATGCTAGAGCCATACAATTCATCCAACATATCATCTAACCTAGGAATAGGATGACGATACTTTACCGTTATGTTGTTGATGGCCCTACAATCAACACACATCCTCCATGTCCCGTCCTTCTTCGGCACAAGTAACACGGGTACGGCACATGGGCTCATGCTCTCCCTTATGTACCCCTTACTCATTAATTCCTCAGCTTGCTTTTGAAGCTCCTTCGTCTCCTCGGGATTGCTCCTATAAGCTGGACGGTTTGGAATGACTGCTCCAGGTATAAAATCAATTTGATGCTCAATACCACGAATGGGTGGCAACCCACTAGGTATATCCTCCGGAAATACATCGTCAAATTCCTGCAATAAAGAAATAGCCAAACTAGGGAGGGATTTGTTAGTTTCATCAAAGGCAAGGAATGAATCCTTGTACAATAAAAGGACCATTGGTCGTTTTTCCATAAATGCTTTTTTGATTTCACTCCTTTTTGCGTAGAAACTCATTTTTCTTTCTTTTCTGGCACTCTTCGCTCCCTCTCCTTTTTCTGAGGTATGTATCCCAACACTCTTTTTTTCTCTCGCCTCTCCTTTTTCTGGAGTCGTGGCTCCAACTCTCTTTTCCTCTCCTTTTTCTGAGGTCGTGGCCTCAACTCTCTTTTTCTCATTTTCCTTTACTCTTTTTTCTTCATCATTTTTCAGTTTTATTTGATCTTCATACACTTGTGACGGTGTCAATGGTGCAAGTGTAATGGTTTTTCCCCCTTTGGTAAAGCTATACCTATTTTTATACCCATCATGCGTGACCTTCCTATCATACTGCCAAGGTCTACCCAACAAAATGTGCCCAGCATGCATAGGTACCACATCACACATAACTTCATCCACATAGCTACCAATAGAAAAATTCACCAACACCCTCCTATTCACCTTAATTTCTCCACTATCATTTAACCATTGAAGCCTATAAGGTTTAGGATGTTTTAACAAAGGTAATCCTAATTTTTCAACAAGTATAGTACTAGCGACGTTAGTGCAACTACCGCCATCAATAATCATACTACATACCTTGTTATTAATGCGACATCGAGTATGAAATATGTTCTCCCGTTGTTGTTCCAAATCATCCGTGTGGATTTGGGCACTAAGGGCTCGCCTTGCCACTAATAACTCGCCATGCTCCCCGGATAACACGTCTTCATCCTCACATATTTCCTCCAACGCTGGCATATCGCTATAATCCTCTTCCTCACTATCACTCTCCATAGTTCCTTCCTTTCGCAAAAGTACCACTCGCCTATTAGGACATTGAGACGCCACATGTCCTCTCCCCAAACATTTGAAGCATTGAATGTCTCTACTCCTAGACGGTTGAGGTTCCCCTTTAGGTACGAATTTATTAGCTTGTTCCTCCTTCCCTTTTGGTGCCTCAAACTTCCCTTTCGATGCTTCAAACTTTCCTTTAGAAACAACCCCTTCTCCTTTACCTTCCCACTTCGACTTCCAAGAAGAATTAGAACCCGATTGATACCTTGCTGTCCCCTTTTTCTTCAATTGCTTCTCAACCTTTATAGCCATGTGCAACATATCCTCCATCTCCAAGTAATGTTGTAGTTCAACCACATTAGCTATATCCTTATTCATCCCATTCAAAAACCGAGCCATCGTAGCCTCCCTATCCTCTTCTACATTAGCTCTAATCATCAACAACTCCATCTCCTTATGATAATCCTCCACACTCTTTGATCCTTGGTATAGACTTTGCAACTTTTGATGAAGCTCCCGATGGTAATGACTAGGAACGAACCTCTTTCTCATGATAGCTTTTAATTCATCCCAAGTACTAACGGGTCTCTCGCGATTCCTCCTCCTAGAAGTCACCAATTGATCCCACCAAGTAATAGCGTAATCGGAGAACTCAAGTACAGCTACTTTAACCTTTTTCTCTTCCGAATAAGTGTAGCAATTAAAAATTAATTCCATCTTCTTTTCCCATTCTAAGTATGCTTCCGGATCACTCCTTCCTTTGAATGACGGAATTGTCATTTTGATGTTGTTCATACTACCATCCATTCTATCGCCACCAAGATCTCTATCCCTTCTTCCATGCCTAACTACTCTATCCACAATTGCCCCATCGTCAAAATCACTACCTTCTTCATTCTCATCGACCCCCTCTACTCTACGACCTTGTCCACCTTGCCTACGGACATTAGGCACTTCCCGAGGTTGTTCAAGCCTTTCTAACCTACCTAACACATCCCCGAACAACCGCTCAAACCGTTGTACCATCTCTTCCGTCATGTTGGCTCGATCGTTGTTTTTTGCAGTAGAAGATTGTTCAGACATCCTAACACTAAATATTATATGCCTCACGTGTATTTCGCTCGTGTATCACTCAAATTAGGCTTTTACCCTCTATTGATCTCACCTCTCTGCCTTTTTCCACTCAATAGCTTTCACCCCAATTGCTTCAAAGAACGAATCCGAACTCAAACAAGTTTAAACCCGATTGCTTCAAATCGAATATGAGTGAGAAGTAATGAATTTGTTGGAAAACTCAAAGAAGACCTTTAGAGAATTGAATTTGACTCTATAAGGGACTTGACGCTTTTTATGGAAACTAGGATTGTTTCAAGAAAATAATTCTTGAAATCAAATATCAAATATTTTAGTTGGACTGAGAATTTTCGTTTTTTTTTTTTTTTTTAATTTCTCGAAAATTCAACTACGAGAAAGACGCAACAAACGAAATTTAATTTGGATAACAGACGAAGGAAATAACGACTATTGAATTTTTTTGTGACACTTTTCTGGATTAAAGACTCAAAGCTGGAAGAACACGAAGAACAAGAATAAGAAACTCAAGAAAACAAAAACAAGATATAACCTTGATTTTTGGAGCCTAAGCTCTGATACCAGATGATGCAAACCACGTAGCAATTGTAGCTACGCAACCCACAAATTATTGGAATCGACCCAAGAACGCCAATAAACCACGATTTAGAGATTGATTCAAATTAATTGAATCAAGCAACCAACACAATCAATTGATATGTTGACTTCTTGATCACAAAGAAGATAAATCTCACCCAAGATTTGAACAAACAAGAATTAAACTCGCAAGTTCGGATTTTATTCAATAAAGAATAAGAATGTGAAAGCAATTTGCCTCTCAATTAATATATCAAAGTTGGTTATGAATAATGAAAATTACATCCCTATATATAGGGTCAAAACTAGGTTAAAGAGTTCTAATTAAATAAGGAAACAACTACCTAAAATTATGGAAATAAAATAAACCTAAATTTACGCGTAATTGGTTTTACGGCCGTGACTGATTTTATTACGGCCGTAACCCTGTTTCTGAATCACTCTTACGGCCGTGACAATTGGACTTACGGCCGTAAGTCCCAAAACATACGAATTCCAATTTTAAGCAGTAACTCCCTTACGGCCGTGATAATCAACCTTTACGGCCGTGATACTCAATTCTTTACGGCCGTGATTGCTTATATCTCGCAAAATCAATTTTAAACAGAAAGTTGGTTACGGCCGTGAGCTCCCATATGTTACGGCCGTAATTCTTAAAATTTGGCAATCTTCTTCGACGGCTTGAATGAGGTTGATCCATTCGTCGTTTTGGCCCGGCTCCAACATGGAACTTGCTTCTTTTGATGACACGAACATTGTTTTGGCCATTGTTTCTTGAACTAACTCGTCCATTGCTTCCTTGGCCCTCTTTGTCTGTAATCGAGTCATCGGTCCTCCTTTGATCTTCAACGGATCTTTGTGCGGGCTTGTATCCGTGGTCTGGATCACATCAGATTCGTAGTGAAAACGTCATTATTTAAACCATTGTTGCCATTAGCCTGGATATTTTCCCCATTAATAACATGGGGGTACTCTGTTCATTATTTTGGACATTATCTCTTACATTTGAATTACCCCCAGGTTTGACATTCCATTAACATTATTTAAATTTATTGTTCCAACACCCCCTGATTTGAAGAGGATGGCCTAGTAGGTGGTTCTATTCCCTGATTCAGACTTACAACTGTGGGATTATGTCCCATAATCGTTCGTGCTTGAAAGTGGTGTCCTATATTTGGAAAATTTGACTAACACACTTGTCATAATGTACTCTTTCATTTTGGATGAAATTTTCCATGTTATGAACATATTGAAGATTTATCTGTTCAATCACATCTTGGTTAGTTCACCAAGTAATGCACCCGTGATTTGAGGACTTTAATTCTGCCATTATTTCATAACGACTCTGATGTGTTCCGGACCCTCGACAATTGGAGTCATAGCAGGCTTGACGGAAAAAGTTAAATATTCAAGCCAAATATAAGTGCAATCCAATCAACCATGTCGGAATTAGATGCATAATATGTATTTTTCGAGTAGAAATGGGCCACTAAGCAAAACTCATGGGCTACAGCCCTTAAGCCGACTGAGGCTTCAAAATAGCAAGTCAATTATACAGACGGAAATTAGGATTTTTGCGTATTTTTAGGTTAAATTTTGTTTTTAATTATTTGTTTGCCTATTTTAGAATGTTAGTCTAATTAGAATTCTATTTTGAGTCAATTAGCGGCTAGGTTATTTTACTTATTTATATTCCTTTCCATTCATTGTAATTCAGACTTGAGATTTGATTTTGATATAAACAGTTTTTATTGAGGATTCAATAAAAGTTATAGGTGGATTCCTATGTTTTTCAAACTTATCAAGAATATTTCTTGTGGCGTTCAAATATCGAACTTATCAAATATTTGCTAGAATATTTGTGGCGTTCAAAACCAGAAACTTATCAAGGAGATTGGGCAATTCCTTATGGCATTTCGAAAGTCGTGGTTCTTTATTCCGCATAGTCGAGCCATCGCGTCGTGAATATCAGGTCACGATTCATCCGTCCAACCACAACCTGAGTTCGAAACTTTCCGGCGTTTCTTCCGCGCTTCGAATCTCATCATCTGGTATCAGAGCTAGACTCTGAATTCAGGTTTTTCTATCCAATTTAATTCTTATGTTTATCATCGAGCCTGTCATAAGAATTATCCATATCTTGTTGTTGAGTCTTTCTTTTCTTGAGTGTTCTTCGTGCCAGTAAATTTTTTCCAGTTTGATCCATATAAAAATTCAACAAAAATTCAAAAGTGTTTATTTTGTTCGATTCTTATCCAAATCCTGTTTCGTTTGTTTTGTTGCGTTCATGTCGAATTTTCAGATTTATTAAAAAAAATATTTTTTTTTTATTTTTTATTTAATTCCGAAAATTCATTATTCAAAGAAAAAAAAAAGTCATTCCAAATTCAAGAACCACTTTCTTGAGTTTTCTTTAAAATTCTTGGTATTCATTTCCTTCCAAGTCAATAAAAGTCGTTCTTGCTAATCCTCTTCATTCTTGAATTTTTTTAACGCCACATAAGGAATGGATTATGATCCGGACTCTTTATTCCAAACTAGATGTTATGTGGATCATAAGGGGTGCAGTTTGGCGATTGATGGAAAGTGTTTTACTAATTTCGTTAGTAGCACCGTGATTGAAAAATTAGGATTGCCCCTAAAACCACACTATAAACCTTATAGGATGACGTGGATGAGGGAGTTTGGGAATTTCAAAGTAACCAAACAAGTTCTAGTGCCTATCACCCAGGGAAGGTATAGTGAGGATGTATGGTGTGATGTAGTGCCATTGAAGTCTTATCATATTTTATTGGGAAAACGTTGGAGACGTAGGAGGGAGGCTGATTATGATAAGAGTATGCACATATAAAAATTCCTTAAGAAAGGGGAAACATGCGCACTGTATGGGTTGACATTAGAAGAAGTACTAGAAGATTCACAAAGGGTAAGGAAGGAGAGTGAAAAGTGGTGTAATAGGAGGCATCGTGGGGATAAGGATATTGATAAGAAGGAGGGAGAGTTGAAATTAAAAACAAATAAACAAACTCCAAAATTTGATGAGGAGAAGGTGGAGTTGAGTAGTGAGGAAATGATTAAGAATGAAATTGTTGATGATGAGAGGAATGAACTGGGAGTTGAGGTGGAAGTTCAAGATTTGAGCGTTGAATTGGAAGATCCACATTTGGGTAGTGATGAGGTAGTGCACGAGCATGGTGATAAAAGTGTGGAGTTAGGAGATGTGGTTGAGTTTGAAGATAAAAAGATTGAACAAGAAGTTATAAAAGAGAAAAGAGGCGAAGAGAAGAGTCTTATGGTTCAAAGGGTGGAATTGACGGTGATAATTCATGAATACAATGATCCATACCTTATATCTCATGAACCTAACATTTCCCTCCCCTCTTTATTTAATTTTGTCTTGCGGGTTAAATGTACTTGGAAATTTGGGCAACACCACCAATGCCCACAGGAGTTTCTACTTCAATCCATTCATGTAACCCAAGTTACAGGATACTATTGGTCATCACTCTGGCATGGAAGCAATAATTTTCCGTTTGATCCAGGAGGTGAAGTGAAACAACAGGAACAAATGATGTGTTCCGGACCCTCGACAATCGGAGTCATAGCAGGCTTGACTGAAAAAGTTAAATATTCAAGCCAAATAAAAGTGCAATCCAGTCAACCATGTCGAAATTAGATGCATAATATGTATTTTTCAAGTAGAAATGGGCCACTAAGCAAAACTCATGGGCCACAGCCGACTGATTTTGTGGTCAAATTCCATCATTTGGGGCTTCAAAATAGCAAGTCAATTATGCAGACTGAAATCAGGGTTTTTGCGTATTTTTAGGTTAAATTTTGTTTTTAATTATTTGTTTGCCTATTTTAGAATGTTAGTCTAATTAGAATTCTATTTTGAGTCAATTAGCGGCTAGGTTATTTTACTTATTTATATTCCTTTCCATTCATTGTAATTCAGACTTGAGATTTGATTTTGATATAAACAGTTTTTATTGAGGATTCAATAAAAGTTATAGGTGGATTCCTATGTTTTTCAAACTTATCAAGAATATTTCTTGTGGCGTTCAAATATCGAACTTATCAAATATTTGCTAGAATATTTGTGGCGTTCAAAACCAGAAACTTATCAAGGAGATTGGGCAATTCCTTGTGGCGTTTCGAAAGTCGTGGTTCTTTATTCCGCATAGTCGAGCCATCGCGTCGTGAATATCCGGTCACGATTCATCCGTCCAACCACAACCTGAGTTCGGAACTTTCCGGCGTTTCTTCCGCACTTCGAATCTCATCAGACTCTAACTTTGTCCCTCTATTCCTGAAGTACTTTGCTCCTCTTCATATCTCTCGATCACTTATTGGACTCGATGGCTTGCTAGCTCCTTATCGGAGTTCTTATGAGGCATATAGCTTCACCTTTTGTACCTTCAAAACACCACAGTTGTCCCACTGGGCGTGCCAAATTGTTTTGCGCAAAGGAGGTCACTAACAATTAAAAGGGGAATTCAGACAATGAGTAAAGAACAACAACCACTCGAGACAAAGTCCGAACTAAGGGTGTTTATTGATGAAGATTACAACGGAAGCAAAAATGCCTCCAAGGGGCTCAAGTACACAAAGTAATTGAGAATTGACAAGAAAATTAAAATGAAAATATATTAGGGGTGGACAAAATGACCGGACCGGACCAAACCAAACCGAGCGGTTCGGTTTGGTTTAACAAAAAAAAAATTAATGGTTTTGTTCTTAGTATGGAGAACCACCAAACGGTTTTGGTTCCGGTTCTTGTTCTAGAACCGAGAACCGGGACCAAGAACCGAAGCCCAAGCCCACTTTTAGATCAATTTTTTTTAATTAGTCTTAGAAGTTAAAAAATTAACTTTATCTATTCTTTTGGTAATCTAGGTCTTAGCTTGTTTATGTAGTCAGAAATCTAAATTTATTTTTCTTTAATCATCTCTTATTTTTCCTTTTCCATTTTTGGTCTGTAGCTTGCAAGATGTTTTGCTTACTGTGTAACTAAAAATATTTCAATGTGATTCTCACATCTCCTTTTACTTGGTGGAAGATTTCATACATTACATATCACTCACCATTTTGATGAAATCTGGACATTTGTTAACTTGTCCTAAAATATGATGCTTGTTGTTCAAATAGGTATTATGAGATTATAGGCATCATCTTGTGTTTCATGCATTAATTTTGTTCGTTTTATGCTAATAGTTTCTGGGTAAGCATGAAGACGTAGTCATGTAACTTGATATAATTAATCTCTATCAATGACTCATTCGTCTATATTTTTAAATTATTGTTATTAGACAATATTTTGCATGGAGATGTAACTTGATATTTGTGTATTAGTTTAGACTTTGGTAAATGAATTTCGTTAATTATTACTAAGTACTAACTTATGATCGTAGATATGGTATGTTATGATAATTTGCATTTATATTTTAAAATTCAAGTAATGTACTAGGAACCAAACCAAACCAAATCAGAACTGAGTGGTTTAGTTCTAGTTTGGTTCTATATCTTCATAAAAACCAATTGGTTCCATTGGTAAAAAAATCATCGGTTCATGATTTGGTTTGGTTCTAATGGAACTAGAACCAAATCGAACAATGTCCACCCCTAAAATAAATTATATAGTTCTCTTTTGAGAGTTGATTGATTGGTTCTTTCTTCCATGTTCTCTTTTATACTCCTTGAACAATTTTTCTCCTCTAAATCGCTTGCAAACCGCTTTATCGCCATGTAGCTGTCCACTTTCTCCATAATGGATGATTTGTCAAGAAACCGTCGTATTTAACTGCTTCCATTACTCCAAATGCTAAGTCGAATTTCCTGGATCGTGGGGATGTGATAATGTTGCCCATTAGCTGCTTAATAACTGTCATTTTATAAAATGCATCACCGCATTCTTCCAAATTTGGGGGTTTTTCCGGCTTGGGTGATGCTGGTCTCCTCACTCCGTCGCTCTGCTTTTGGGCCTGCACGTGAGTTCATTTAGACCTATTCCCTAAACTCTTTAAATGGACCCTATTCTTTAGGGGAAAATTAGACCCATTCATACTTTTATATTTAAAAATTTTAAAATCAGTTATTTACAAAATAATTAAAGAAATCAGATATCTTTAGAAAATTTTAAACTTTCCTCTTACTATTAAATATGTCCGAAGACCACTTCTCAAAGTCCACCATCCTCAGTCCGGAAACCTCTGTTTACTCACGGCGAGCCTCCCCGCTACTCGCCCACTATAGATCGCGCGCAGTGGTTGCACGTTCAGCTCCGTTGGTAGGAGTTCGGCCATCGCGTAGTTGGCGGTGCTGCGCAGCTTCTGATTGAAATTTTGTCTCCAACATGAACTATCCTCGAGAAGCACATATTTGAGTTGAGCCAAATGCGCTGAGCTTCAAGTAGTGGATGTACGCCGCCGTGTTGTTGGGAGAAGATTGTGCTATTGTAGGTCCTAGCGTGTGTCGTGGTTGTGAGGGTATGAGTGGCGGCAGTATGTAGTAGTGTGTGGTGGAGATGGTGATTAGTTGACTATGGAGGTGTGGCGATGCAGTGCAGTGGTGTGTGCGCGACGGCGGTACGATGTGGTGTGAAGGTATGCAGTGATGACGATGAGGTGGTGGTGGTGGTGCTGTGCAGCAGTACGATGTGTGATGATGACGATGAGGTGGAGGTGGAGGTGGAAGTGGTGTTGTGCGACGGTATTCGATTTTGGGGATGGGAGCTTAGTCTGTAAATTAAATTATTTCAGGGATTTGAGGTGCAAATTCTCCATGTTTTTGTTTTTTGCTCTTCATGCCCTGAAAATTTAGGAAGAAATTACAATTGTAACTAATTACAAATTGAAATAAAGTTACAAATTACAAAATTAAAATAAAGTTACAATTGTATTTCCGACGACGGCGGTTGTGGCGGTGGCTAATTACAATTACATTAATGTAATTAATTACAAATTACGAATTACACTAATTATTTACTAATTCATAAGTTACAATTGTATTTAATTACAAAATTGAAATAAGTTACAATTATATTTTCGACGATGGTTGTGGCGGTGACTGATTACAAATTAGGCAGCGATCGGTGGTGGTGGTGATATTAATTAATTGCAATTGTAGTTAAATTTACAATTATAACTAATTACAAATTGAAATAAAATTACAATTGTAATTAATTATAGAACCTAATTATGATTTAAAAAAAATACTTGATTTTGAAAATTATTTTGATACCTGTGTAATTAGTTTCAAAATGTCTGATTAAAGAAATGTTCAAGCTTAAATGTGTGTAATTATGTACTTAACTCATTCTTTAGACTATTTAGTTGGGTCTCATTTTTGCGAAAATTCTATGGAACTAGGTACTTGGTTCCTTATGAAACCAAGTAATGGGATGGTTGCCTAATCAGCTACCAATTAGATATAATTTGTGAGCTCCAATTTTAATTTTAAAAACTTTAATTAGACAACTGACAGTCATCTAATTACTTGATTCCATAAGATTACCTAAGTTCCTTATGAAATCAAGTAATGAGATGGTTGCCTAATTAGCTACCAATTAGATATAATTTGTGAGCTCCAATTTTAATTTTAAAAACTTTAATTAAACTAACTGACAGTCATCTAATTACTTGATTCCATAAGAAATACCTGGTTCCATAAAATTTTAGCTCAATTTTAGCTCATTTTTGTGTGTTAACAGATAATTAACGTTTTACGTAGTGAAACCACATGTCCCAACATTTTAAGCGAATTTTTGGATCCCTCTAGCTATTTGAATCTATAAAATTTGTTACACGTGTGAATAAAATCATCAATTCAGATATTTAGGTGGCGTTCTGTTTGTATTTTATTTTGTATTTTCATTTTCGAAAATGTTTTGTGTTTCCTGTTTTCATTTTTGTTTTCAAATTTGCTGAAAACGCGTTTGGTTTGTCATTTCTAAAAACTGTTTTCGAAAATGAAAAACTGGAAAACACGTTCTGTTTGAAATTTTGCAGAATACTACTTAAACTATTTTTAATTAATTTGCTTGCAGAATACTACTAATTCAAACTCAAATTTCCTTTCACAGTACACTGAAAACATGGTTACATGCAACACACTAATGTGAGCATTAAGAGTCTATATTAACACAACTTGGTCAGGTTCGGGATTTGAAAAAACTCTACTTCTATTAAAATTCAGAAAATGCAAGTTCTTTCAAAACCACCAGAGTCCATTTATCAGTGCATTTTTTGAAATATAATAACAAGAATTCTCACTTAATTTTTTTTTGTAATGTTGATATTGAATTCAATAAAACTTTATTTAAACTTAGTTCCAAGTTAGGATAATTCTAAAAAAAAAAAAAAAAAAAAAAAAAAAAAAAAATTATTTAAGCTTAGTTCCAAGTTAGGATAATTCTAAAAAAAGTAATAAATAAATAAAAAAATAAAAATTTTATATTAAGTTTAGTTCTAATTTAAGATAATTCTTTTAAAAAAAAATCCCAAAACGCATTTTCCGCGTTTTGGACATTTTTTGTCGAAATACACACAAAACGCCCAACGAGGTTTTGGGCGTTTTGCGTTTTGTTCAATTTTTTTTTTGTTTTCCAAAATGCGTTTTCGAAAATAGTAAAGAGAACGCGTTTTTAGCGTTTTCAAAAATAAAAATAAAAAACGATCTCAAAACAGCAAAGGGAACAGGGACTTAAATTGCACGTGGAGATAGCTCTCAAGTGGTTTGAATATCTTGCTGTCTAGTTCTAGTCATGTGAAAATCGGGTGAGATTTAACATTTACGTTGCCACGTTGGTTATTTTTGGGTCACTACTCATGGGATCTAAATTGGCTATTTTAAATAAATTGGGACTTAAAATCTCATTCTTGAAGGTTTAGTATCCGTACCACATCACGTGAAAGGTTAAAAATTCCTACATAAATTTTTCATCTTAAAAATTAAATTCTCTTTAAAAAAAAAAATTTCTACGGTACTCAATTACAACCATCTATTAAAAGTCAAATCCATAATATTTGACTTTTCAATTAAATATCAACCATCAATTCTCCTAAAATTCACTATTCATTTAAAAAACTCTTTTTAAATAATACCAAACACACACATAATTCTTACTTGTTCGACTGTTCCCTTTATTAAACTCATTGTTTTTTTTTTTTTTCCCTCAACTCGTTTTTCACCGCAAATTCTTCAAATACAAATAATCTTGCAAAGGAGTCATAAAGACTTGACAAGATCATAATGTAGCTTAGCTATGTCAAAATTGGATGCACAAGTATAGAGACTTAAATATTTTTTATTTTTAGCTACGTCAAAGATGGATACACTGGTAGGGCATTTAAAGACTTAAATAGTTTTGATTTTTAATTGCTGTTGAAACTTGATTCCCCAGTTTTGATTTTGAACTAATGTTGAAACTTTATTTCTCAGGTGAGGGTTCAGGGACAGAGCTAGAAGACCCGTAAGAAGGGGACTACGTACAATGGAACGTGGGGATTATTTCATTAAAGAACAAAGTCAAAAACAATTTTTCAAAGAAAAAAAAAATTCGTAAATTTTTTGAAAAAAATTTGGACAACCCCTGGCTAGAGGCAGCCACAACTATTGTCCGACCCTGTGAGGGTTAGAATTTATCAAATGTAAGGTAAGTATCAAATTCTTGACGCTCTCGAAAAGGAAAAAATCTCGTCGGGATGAAGTGAGGAGGGAAGCATCGTAGATGCTTCTCCAGGGATGGGACATTCTATATTCTTCTGCATATATTCATTTTTAGTTTCTTTGTGTATGCTTGTAATTTGGGGTGGGAATATTTTGTGGCATGTGAAAATGCATTTGTTAGTTTGAGATAGAAGCCATAGCCCAAATAACAATTTGGTCTACTCTTCCTTTAGAAGAACCCAGAAAATTGAGAAAAATGACCCCCACTAATTACACATTTTGTTTGAGCCTCTTATTTTTAATTACTTTTCCCTTTTAATAATTATTAAACAGTAATAAGGTAGGTATAAAGAGAGATCCGTTAGTCGAATATTTTTATTTATTATTATTGCATTTGACCCATGTCCTGATATCCCTACACTACTCCACCATGATTTCCATTTTCCAAAACTAGTTGAAAACACGTGCTTTGCACGTGATTTCATAATTTAGCAATTTTTTTTTCCTATATTTTTATCAATAAATAAGACATTTATTGATTAAAGTTTTGTATTTCTATTATCTAATATCCAATGAAAGATTTAAAAAATAAATAAATAAATAATCCTTGTTGCTTATATATTTCTATACATTAATACAAATAGAAATGCCTTCAACGTACTTTATAATAGCATGTCTCATAGATAAGTATTTATCTGAGGAAGAGTAGATTCCAAGTTATAATAAATATGTCTACTTAGCTGGATTGATATTGACAAATATCAAGAGAAACATTACCCCAACAATGAGTCGCAAATACTATAATGAATTTTTCAAAAAAATTTGAAATTCAAAAATAAAAAAATCATTAACTTCTAATAAAAAAACACCTCACTTTGAATTATGTCCTTGAAATAATCAAATTTACTTTGAATATCCTCAAATAAAATAAAGAAACAGAAAAATTAATCTTGTTAATGTCCGAACAACATTTACAATGCATATAACAACACACGATCTAAACATATTTTAACAAGTTTTTGTTTTGTTGATTTAGTACATGTGAACTATGTCGTGTATCTAATAGTAAAAACATTGAAGGTTGTCCTTACATCTTCTTGGCAATGCAGCCTTTGTTTGGAAAATTATTTTTAAAGATATTTTTCTAAACCACTTTTTAATCATACATATTTTCTCTTTCCACTTTTCAATAATATATTTTATTTCGAAAATATCATATTCTTTATTTTTAAACAAAAAACTTTTAACAAACAGAGACCCAACTTCTTGACAATTAGCATATCACACGTGTCCAATATTCAAAATAATGAGAATTTATATATCTATTGTCTTCTTGATAAGTATCAAGTAATGAATGCATAAAAATAAACAAAAATGAATAATAATTACCTCTTAATATTTATAAGAGAAAAACCATGATCAATATTTTGATAAATATCAAGTAATGAATGTAGAAAAATAAACAAAATGAAAATAATTACGTGTTTATCTCAATATATTCATACAAGAATTTTTCCATTGTTTATTATATTAATTATAAATGATAAGTTAAGAATTATAAAATACAATTAAGGGTATTGTTGTCCAAAAATATTTCTCTGGCGTTTAGATGTAATATACAAATAAAAAATGTGGAAAAAATGAAAATAATTACGTGTTTATATTAATCTAGTCATGTAAGAGTTTCTCCATTGTTTATTAATTACAAATGATAAATTAAGAATTATAAAATACAATTGAGGGTATTTCTGTTCAAAAATTTGTTCCCTTTAAGGGACTTTTCTGATAAGTATCAATTAATGTATGGGAAAAAATAAACAAAATGAAAATAATTACGTGTTTATATCAATCTATTCATATAAGAATTTCTCCATTGTTTATTAAATATAAATGAAAAGTTAAGAATTATAAAATACAATTGAGGGTATTTTTGTTCAAAAATATTTCTCTGACTTTTAGGTGTAGTATATAAATAGAAATGTGGAAAAAATCAACAAAATGAAAATAATTACGTGTTTATATTAATCTGTTCATATAAGAGTTTCTCCACTATTTATTAATTATAAATGATAAATTAAGAATTATAAAATACAATTGAGGGCATTTCTGTCCAAAAAAGTTTATCTCCTTAAGGGACTTTTAGAAGTAGTATAGATATAGATATACACATAATAAATTACACATAAATTTTAAATTCGTCAAAAAAAGTGGGTCAAAATTTAATATTAATTACATATTTAGTAAAAATTGTAATAAATATATTCTATATAAATGTGTAATATTGAAAAGGAAGAAATTGAATTAATATGTTTGAATATAAGAATTTTAAACTTGGTCATCTATTAAGAAAAAACAGTTTGTAAAGAGAAAAAATTGATATTAAAATAACTTTGAAGAATTTTCTTACAGCTAAATCAAGATTTCTTGATTTCTGGTTCATTTTCATATTTAATATTCATATTCTAATTTCAATTCCAAACGAAAAGTCTAGCTGTAATTAAACCTTGCAAATAATTAGTATCGAATACCATTTTAATTTAAAAATAATGCTATTCTCAAAAGGAAAAAAATATTGCCATTGAAAAATTAAATGGTGTTTTTATCTATATAATATATTTTGATCTTAATATATATAAAATGGTATGTATTAAGTTTTCATTTTAGTTCATTTTTTATTTTTATTTTTGTTGAGTTAACAAAGATCATGTAGAAACAACATGTTTGGAGAAATATGTTTGGAGAGAATGAGATGAGACTTGAGAATGAGTGATGAAGAGTATTATAGAGTTGAAATGTAGGGTTTGATTTTGAAATTATATATTTGGGCGTCAGGTGGTTCATGACACTTTAATTTGTTTGAATTTTTTTATTGAATTTATTAATCAAGAATGGTTTTGGAGCGGGTTTGAGGCGGGGATGAAGATTTGATAGAAATCCCCATCACCGTCACATCCCCGGTCGGATATACTTTTTCATTCCCATCCCTACCCCATCCTCGTCATTATCAGGGATTCCTCGCCCAGTTCGGGGACAGGTCCCTGTTTAGATCAGGGATTCCCAGTCTCATTGCCATATCTAGTTAAAAATCCGAATTAACCCAACCTAACCAAAATCGTTGCTTTAAAAAAAAAATTAAAAAAATGTGTTAGATCAGATGTCACATGTATATGTACAATTTGACTTTAAAAAATGCATCTCATACCTTTTTTTTTAACAGATATTTATGTAATTGAATTTAGTAAAGGGAACGAAGGCTTAGCTACTTAGGAAATCATCGAATGTGAATCTATGGTCTATTTAGGCTATTTTTATGGAGTTTAATGAGTTGTACTATGTTTAATATGAATTATGACTTTATGTTTAATTTGGACCAAGTATGTATTTGAGTTTTGACAAGTTCACATATGTATTTGTAATTTTGTGAATGTTTGAGTTCAGGTTCAGCCAATGTTAAATTTCTAATGTATGAGTATGTGTACGGATTAATATTTATGAGGTCCAGCAAAAATAAAAGGGAAAATTACATGAAACCCTACTTTTTAAGATCATTTTGTAATAATATGATATTTAATTTTACATTTTTAAAAATCAGGTGTTAATTACCCAATTTATTAGTTAAAAAATTTATTAAGTGAATAATATTTTATAACCTCATATCGGATTCAAATGAACGGTACTCTCCTCTCATTCATCTCTCGGCATCGATGACTCATACCACGGAGATTGACGACCACTCTCCCTACCCAAGTCCCACACAAACAACCGACGAGATCGCCTCCTTCGAGGTGTAGCAGTTGTCGCAGTCAGCCTCCAAGGTGAGCCGCTACGACTTCGATCTCCTGCACTAGCGTTGAAGTTACGCTGGAAGCTCTCGTGGCGGAGGTTAGCGTCGTCGAGGACTTTGGCTTCCGATGTGAGGGATCGGTATTAGGCGGTGCTAACATTGACGTGCAGAGCATATGAAGACGTAACCCAAATTGTGAGGAATAAATCGAGCACTCAAATAGCTCTCGATGGACTGATTGTAGTGGTAACAGTCAACGGAAACTGCTCGAGGTGGAAGGAGGAGCTGCGATAGGTGATTATGGCTGGGGAAAAAGTTTTGATCGGAGCTTCAATTTGAAATTTCGGCAAAACCAAAACTCTGTTCGACAGACGACCACCGTATTTGAGTTCGCAAGGCTGAGGAGCTTCTTCATCTGCAGTTTGGGATTTTCCAGTAGGTGGTTCGACGACGGTGTGGAGGGTGGAGGTTCAGCTTTTCTTTCCAGATTTTCATCGAAATAGCATTGTCTATTGATTGAGGCTCTTTTTTTTTCGTAATCGAAATGTAAAAATGGTGATGGTGGTGGATTGAGGCTTAAGTGGTGGTTGCGGTGTGTTGATGGTGGTGGATTGAGGCTTAAGTGGTGGTTGATGGTGATAGATTGAGGCTTCGGTGGAGTTTGTTGTCTGTTGATGGTAATGGTGGTAGTGGAGGAGGTGACTATGGTGGTGGTTGGGGATTTGAGGCTTTGTAATTCTGCCGACGGCAGTGGCGAGGTTGAGTGGTGGGGATCTAGATCATATTTTTCTTCATTTCTGGCAGTACCAACTGAGGGGTTTTTGGGCTGGGCGGAGGTAGAAGAGAGGGGTTGGGTAGGGTCTTGTGGGGGTTTGGGGGTGGGGTGATATATTGTGATGATTTTGTGTGATTGTGACTAATTATTAGGTAAATGTGACCAAAATATGACTAATTGTGACTTTGTGCAACTTATGACAAGTATGAAATGTGATCAATTATTGAATAAACGTGACTAAAATATTAACTAATAGTGACTTTATGCGGATTGTGACCAGTGCGGATTGTGACCAATTATTAGGTAATTGTGATCAAAATATTGATTAATTGTGATTTTGTGCGACTTGTAAGAAATATCGACTAATTGTGTGGTAAAGAAATGTATAAGTTCTGACAAATAAACAAATGATATGTGATCAATTATGGAAGATTGTGACCAATTATATTAGAGATTGTGACCAACCGTGACTTTGTGTGACCAATGAACGAGGATGTGATGTGACCTACAATTGTGTCAAATATGACTATGTGTGATCGAGCTGTGACTTTTTGTGAGCGAATTGTGACCTCCCGCGATCGAACTTTGACTTTATATGACCTAACTGTGTTCTTGTGTGATCGAATTGTAATCTCGTATGATCGAACTGTGACATTATCCAATCGAACTGTGACTTTATGTGACCCAACTGTGACCTTGTGTGATCGAACTGTGACCTTATGTGATCGAACTGTGACTTTATGTAAGCGAATTGTGACCTTGTGTGACTGGACTACGACCTTGTGTGACCAAACTGTGACCTTGTGTGACCAACTGTGACTTTGTGTGACCAATTGTGACCTAACTGTGACTTTGTGTGATGGAACTGTGACCTTGTGTGATCAACTGTGACTTTTTGTGACCAAATGTGACATGGTGTGACCATTGAACGAGGACGTGATGTAACCTACAATTGTGTCAAATATGACTATGTGTGACCGAACTGTGACTTTATAAGAACGAAGTGTGACTTTATGTGATCGACCTGTGACCTCGTGTGATCTAACCGTGACCTCATTTGACATAATTGTGACCTAACTGTGACCTCGTTTGACCAAATTGCGACTTTGTGTGACCGAACTTTGACCTTGTGTGACCAACTGTGACTTTGGAGGGGTGAAATTTTACAACTAAATTTGTAATTGTGACTCTGTATGACTTAACTGCGATCTCGTGTCAACTTACGTGACTGACTGTGATTTTGGGGGGTGGGGATGGTGGGGCTAGAAAAAGTAGAAGAAATCAATTTTTGTGGTGAGGTAGGGTCGGGGTGGGTGGGTTGGTGGGGTGGGGGTCGGGATTGAAAAAATAGAAGAAAAAAATCATTTTTTTTGTTGGTGGAGGTAGGGTAGGGTGGGTGGGTGGGTAGGGGAAAAGTAGAAAAAAAAAATCATTTTTTGGAGTGGGGTGGGTGGGTAGGGTAGGGTCTAGGTTGGGTTGGGGGTTGGAAAAAGTAGAAGAAAAAAAAATTTGGGTGGGTGCGTGGGTCGGGTGGGTAGGGTGGGTTGAGATGAAGTGGTTGGGGTGAAGTGTGAAAAAATAGAAGAAAAATAATTTTTTGATGGGGTATGGTGGGTAGCGGGGTGCGGTGCGGTGGGATGGGGTGGGGCGGTTGGGGGAAAGTGTGAAAAAATAGAAGAAAAATCATTTTTGGGTGGAGTGGGCGTGGTTGGGTGGGGTGTAAAAAATAGAAAAAAAATCATTTTTGGATGGGGGTAGGGGGTAGGATGGGGTGGTTGAGGTGAAGTGTGAAAAAATAGAAGAAAAATCATTTTTGGGTGGGGTGAGTTGTGGTGGGGTTGCTAGGGTGGGGTCTGGTGGGGTTGCTAGGGTGGAGTGTGAAAATATAGAAAAAAAAAATCATATTTGGATGGGGTAGGTTGGGGTGGGGTGGGTAGGGGTGTGGAAAATTAGGAGAAAAAAATTAATTTTGAGTGGGGTGGGGTTGGGGATGGGTGGCGGGATAGGGTCTGGGCGAGTCATGGAAAAGTAGTAAAAAAAATCATTTTGGATGAGGTGGGTTGGGGTAGGGTCTGGGGCGAGGCTAGTGGGGGAGTCGAAAATTAGTAGAAAAAATTTAATTTTGGGTGGGGTGGGTGGGGTTGGGTAGGTGGCGAGGTAGGATAGGGTAGGGTGGGTGGGTAGGGGGAAAAGTAGAAGAAAAAAATCATTTTTTGGAGTGGGGTGGGTGGGTGGGTAGGGTAGGGTCTAGGTTGGGTTGGGGGTTGAAAAAAGTAGAAGAAAAAAATATTTTTTGGGTGGGTGGGTGGGTGGGTAGGGTGGGTTGAGATGAAATGGTTGGGGTGAAGTGTTAAAAAATAGAAGAAAAATAATCTTTAGATGGGGTATGGTGGATGGCGGGGTGCGATGCGGTGCGGTGGGATGGGGTGGGGCGATTGGGGAAAAGTGTGAAAAAATAGAAGAAAAATCATTTTTGGGTGGAGTGGGGGTGGTTGGGTGGGGTGTAAAAAATAGAAGAAAAATCATTTTTGGATGGGGGTAGGGTGGGATAGGATGGGGCGGTTGAGGTGAAGTGTGAAAAAATAGAAGAAAAATCATTTTTGAGTGGGGTGAGTTGTGGTGGGGTTGCTAGGGTGGGGTCTGGTGGGGTTATTAGGGTGGAATGTGAAAATATAGAAGAAAAATCATATTTGGGTGGGGTAGGTTGGGGTGGGGTGGGTAGGGATGTGGAAAATTAGGAGAAAAAAATTAATTTTGGGTGGGGTGGGGTTGGGGTTGGGCGAGTCGTGGAAAAGTAGTAAAAAAAATCATTTTGGATGAGGTGGGTTGGGGTAGGGTCTGGGGCGAGGCTAGTGGGGGAGTCGAAAATTAGTAGAAAAAAATTAATTTTGGGTGGGGTGGGTGGGGTTGGGTAGGTGGCGAGGTAGGATAGGGTAGGGTCTGTGCGAGTTGTGGAAAAGTAGTAGGAAAAAATCATTTTGGGTGAGGTGGAGGGGTGGGGTGGGTGGTGTTAGGTTGGGTGGGTGGGTTTTTTTGGGTTAGGGAGGAGTGGGGTGGGGTGGGATGGTACGGGGGGTTGGTGGGTGAGAGGGAAAAAAATAGAAGTAAAATCATTCTTGTGGTGGGGTGGGGTGAGGTGGGTGAGTGGGGTTGGGGAGGAGTGGGGGTGGGGTGGGTAAGGTGGTGTCGGGGTGGGGGTGAGTGTGGAAAAATAGAAGGAAAAAAATCATTTTTTGAGTTGAGGTGGGGTGGGGTGGGTGGATGGGTTGCCGGGGTGGGGTGGGTGAGTGTGGGGTTGGGTTGGGTTGGGATTGAGTGGTTGTGGATTAGATATTGTTTTGATTTTATTATGTAATATTATATGAGTTTTAATTTAATATATAAATGATAATTATTATAATATTATATTAATTAATTATCTAATTAATACCTGATTTTTAAATTTTTTTTATAAGTTTGTTATGTTTAAAAAGTGAAAGTTTTAGTTGTATAGTTTTGTACTTATCCCAAAATAAAAAATAAAAATGGAGGTCCAAATTGCAATCCAAATCGACCCAACTAACCAACATTGGTTTGTGTTGGTTTGATTTGATTTTTTAAACTCTCATTAGGTTGATTGGATTCATTTTCAAGCAAATCGACATGGTTGGCTTGGGTTCGGGTTGGCCTTCAACTCAATCAACCCAACCCCCTTCTACGCCTAAATACAACAAAATGTTTATAAATGTAAATCTCATTACTGGAATTATAGTATATATATTATATACAAATGTAACGAATATTATTTAATGATTCGAGTAATTCATTAGAAATTCTCAAATCTATGCATCGCACGGCGATGCACTTGTTTATTATTGTATTATTATTATTGTTATTATTATTATTATTATTATTATACACATATCCATAAGCAACTCCACCATGATTTCTAAGCTCCAATTTGATGGAGACTAAAATCAAATTTTTAATAAATTTTGATTAAAGTTGATGAGATGTGTGGTCAAAAAATTTTGAAACCCTTGAAATATGTGGTTATCCTCATTATAAATAAAATACATTTTTTTCTTCTTCTTTTCAACCATATATTTATCAATAAAATAATATTATACATAATCTCATAAAAAATTCTCTATTTTTTGATCACATATTCTTCTAAAAATCATTATTCAAAAAATTAAAATAAGCTCCTTAAAATCAACATAAAATGTTAAATCCGTAAAAAGGTGGGTGCAAACAATTAAAGCTTTAAGGATAAATTACAATTTTAGTCCCCATTCTACTAATGCAGTTGCATATTTGTAACCATTTTTTCCCTCAATTTTCTTACTTTCAACAATTCATTAATTTTGAAAATTTATCACCATTGATGCCCTACGCTATTCGGTAAAAGATTGTCTACAAGTTTTGTTTACAAACAACCACGAACAATATCTCACTGGACAATTTTTTAAAAAATTAATAATTTGAGTTGGCCAAATATTGTGTCCTCCTTTTTTGACCCCAAAAAAATGATCAACAAAATGTTTTAACTAGTTTTGTTATTTATAAACAATATTATAAATAACCGTTTATATTAATCCCAGATCGTTTTGTATAGAGATGATCAATAATAATGTGCAAATTATCATCATTTAAGATGCAAATAACCAGTAATAATGCACATAACAATCCCTTTTATGAAAAGGAGTTGTATAAAAAGTTTGTTTTTGTAACAAAATATACGTCAATGACTAGGGACTAAACGTGCAAATTATCCATCTAATCTAAACTTTAAAAAGCCGAGTAAAATCAACTTGTGATCACCCAACTTCAACAAGATTTCTACTTAGTCACTTCACTTACAATGTAATTTCTGCTAACAACCCAACTTCAAATGATATCTCAATAGCGATGGAGCGCGAAAGGACGTGATACAGACTGAGGCGATGGTCTTTTTGGACCATTGGGAGCGCTAGACGTGAAGGCGGATGTGATAACTTCAAACGAGCATAGAATTCGCATACGAAGTTAGAATCACAATTATGACCATATGCGATCATGGATTTTAGCCTTTCGAGATTGTTATCTTTGTTAAAATTGCATAATAATTGTTATTTTTGTATTTTTTGTTTATTATTTTTGTAGGCCCAACCCATTAAATGACTGCTGACCCAATAGAGTTTATTATTTAAGTTGTTTACATTCGGTTGTAGATTTCTTGGTTGATTTTGAATAAAGAACGTGATTCCTTTTCGACTTGCAATCTATTTAATTCTTTTGGTGTGAATTGTAGACTGTGATATACATCAAATGAAAACCCAACTTACAATGCAGTTTTTACTTGACCACTCAACTTCAAACGATGTGTCAATGCTCACCCAACTTATAATGTAGTTTCCCATCCACCACTCGATGTCCAAGAGCTTTCAATATTTGACGGAATATCCAATATGGTAAACGGTTCTCTGACGTGGTGACGACGTTAAATTTGGTTTACCACAGCAAGAATGTGTTCTTATTGTAAAATATACATTTGCCAAACACGCCCTAGTTGAAATCAAAATTGTTCTTTTATTGCCCAGATTCTATAATCTTTTTATTTTTTGGACATCAAGTGATGAATGAGAAACATTGTAAGTTTGATAGGCCAATAGATACTATTTTTGAAGTTGAGTGATGATTAAGTAAAAATTGCATTGTAAATTGTGTTACCATTGAGATACCTATTAAAATTTGGTGGTTAAGTAGAAACTATATTCTAAGTGTGGTGACCACTGAGATATATTTTGAAGTTGTGTGTCTAAAGTTAGATGGCCTTGATTTTACTCTTAAAGCCACCACCATGAAACGGACAGATGGAGTTGAAAATCGGAAAAAAGACTGAAAAATACTTTTCTCTCGATTTTCTCCATCTATATTTCGATCAAAGATTCAAATCGAGAAACCAGAACCTTCTCCCTATAATCTAGGGTTCCTCAGGTTTCTCTCCTATCCTGTACTTCTCTCCCTATGGACGATTATTTTTATATTTCTTCATTCATTACATTCTTTCTCACAAAATCACCGATCTGCGGTTCGTTCATTTCTTAAAATGTCGAGTTAGATTATTTTAGTTATTTTTAACGAATGATTTGGTTTCTAAGCTTCATTTATTTGGATGTGGTGTGTAATTGTATAATTAATTAGATCATGACGATTCCGGATTCGTCTGGGTACAATTACATGATGGAGAATGGATCAATATTCTTACCACGCAAGCCCGAGGAAGAGAGGAGGATTGTTCAGGATTTGACCGCCAAAGCTGAGACAAGTTTGCGCGAAGGCAATTTGTACTATGTTATATCTAAAAGGTAACTGATTTAAGTTTGCTGTTGGTTTGAATTATATCTATTTATTTTTCTTTCGTTTTAGTTCTTTCAATATTTGTTAGTCGATTTATGTACATATTGCGAAGCATTTGAGTTATATCGTAGTTTTATCAATAAGGAGATCCGAAACGATTTGTTCTTTCTCCAGAATTGTTGTCCTATATTAGTTATATTCGCGAGGAGATCCAAGTCTATTCAATATGCAATTATGATATGAATATCTCGTATCCGTAGGGATATGTATTTGGTTTATTTTTTAAATGCTGGAACTGTTTAAGAACTTGGGGAGTCTCTTAGTATTTTCTGATTTTGACTCCTCTCTCCCGGTGTTCATTCTCTGTATAACCATGTACACTATTTCCATGGGATGGTGGTTGAAGAAATAGGAGTTCGCAATAGAGAGTTATTGGTTAACATTGAAAATGCAATTGCAATTGAAGCTTTTTTTGAACATTACTTCATTGGGCTTCCAACTTTGACTCCGAAACAGTATGGATAAATAGCTTAGCTAACAGAAGCTCAGTTTAATCACTAAAATTTATCTTTCCATATATGGTATTTTTTTTTTTTTTTTTTTTTTTTGTGTCTCAATTGTCACTTGGCTCTTGTAAAACTAGAATGTTACTATTTTAAGATTCTGTATCTGGCAAAGCAGTGTGACTATATGAAATTAAGATATGCTTTGAATCAAAATGTTGTTTAGTTAAATTTGATGATCGTGCTTGATTTGCAGAAATATTGTTACATTAATGTCTTTTCAGATTTGATATGGCTTTTTTTCTATGATTGTTTGATGGAATAGTTTTTTCCATCTTGTGCTAATCATAAAATTTTTTGTCTGTGATATTCGGACATGAGGCTGGGTGTATCTGGCCTGAGTATAAATTTTTCTGTTTGTAGAAATCATCATGTATCTGTTACTCTGGATGCCTCGTGCAGGTGGTTCAGTGACTGGGAAGGATACACATTGCAAACAGATGGTGCTTATCTATTTGAATCCGAGTCAAATTCAGGAGCTAGGCCTGGACCAATTGATAACTCTCACATAATTTCAAATGGAAAGGATAATAAGGATGATGATCCGCAGCTTCTTAGAACTCTTGAAGAAGGGAGTGATTATGTATTAGTTCCTCAAGAAGTTTGGGAGAACCTTTTGGAGTGGTAATTATTCTGGTTGATGCTTTTTGCCATTCATAATCACTATCTTAATCTCTGTCAATGAGAGTTCAAAAACTTTCCAAAAAAAGGAAGGTTCAATAGTTGAGGTCAATTGTAACCACGGATTTCTGGATATCCGATCCTTCCTCTCTCCCCTTTCCTCCCTAAAAACAATAAATTCTCTAAAAAATAGGAGGAATCTGGATTCAGCCTAGTAGAATAAGAACGTGTTAACATCCTAAGGACTCGAGTCTTATCTTCACATGGCTGGAATACTTATGCTCTCAACATGCTTTATATATATTATTTTGAATCTTTGTATTTTGATGGTCCTTAGGTACAAAGGAGGGCCAGCATTGCCTCGGAAAATGATAGCTCTGGGAGAACAACAGAACCAGTTCAGTGTGGAGGTTTTCCCTCTGTGTCTCAGTTTAATAGATTCTAGAGACCAGAGTGAAGTGAGTATAAGGTCAAGTAAAAAGGTACACCATCTGCTGCTCTGCCTACTGATCATTAGTTTCTTTTTATATTCTTAAAGTTATATTGTGGTGGCTGCTACATTTTACCTAGTTTCAGATCTTATGTTTGTTTGTTATTGTTTTTCTTTGCATTAACAAGGTAATTGCGTGATATCACTGTCATTGATTCCTCTCACATTCCTGGGGTGCAAATGGAGCAAATAAGGGATAATTATAATACTCTAGTGTGCGATACTGTGTTTACAAGTTTATCACATTTTATCTTTATCAGGAACTTGCCTTCTAGCCTAGCATTCAAACTGTCCGAATCGATATGCTTTTTAGTCTGTCAGAGGTGCATTGATGACACATCTATACCTATGTGGATACAAATAATACTAATGGATGGTGGTAGATATATTGCCCAAAGAATAGTATGCATAGTTATTGTGCAGAAGATTAGAAAGATATGCAAAGTTATAATAATCTAATTTAGATACCTGAAACAATAACATTTTTTGCAAATGAGAATAAACGTAACAACTGGGGCATTGATTGAAGATAATTGAAGGGAAAGAAGACTTAGGTGGTTGGGCCATTTGTTCCGACAACCCAAAGAGAACTCCCCCCCACCCCCCTTCACAAGAATGATGCAGTTCGAGAAAGCAAGTTAGAAGAGAGATGGTAGGCTACAAGTTCTTGGCCTATGGTAATTTCTGAGGATCTAATTTCTTTAAGTTCTCAATAAATCTAGCAATGAACATATTGGAATTGTGAATATGGATTTATATGGGTTACCCAAATTTATTAGGATCAGTCTTAGTATTTTGTTGTGACCTTCTCTTAAGAAAGCAACTTTTTGTTCAATGTTGTATTTAAGGTTCTTAGCTGAGCAACTTCTCTCCAATGTTTTGTGTCAGGCTTCTTTACATGATCTATATGAGAGTGTGTGTCAGCTTAAAGGGGTAGTCCAAGAAAAGGTGGGTTTCTTAGTAGTCCTTGCAAATATTTTCACTATTACTTCAATCATGGTTATGTTGAACTGATTACAATTTCCTTTCTTTTATTACTGATTCCAACAGGCACGAATCTGGGACTTTTTTAATAAGCGGAAGCATACTGTTTTGATCTCTTCAAACCAAACCCTGGAGGAATCTAACTTGCAGATGGATCAAGACGTGAGTTCACAAAATTCAGATAATGGCAACTCTTTTATATTGGATGATTATTTGGATGAATGAAAGCAATTTCTGTTGCTAACGTTCTACCTAATAGGGCTGTGTCTAACAAGATCATGCATTTGTAGCTTTTCCTGCTGCTGCTCTAACATATATGGATATCTTGCAATCCAGTTCTAATTTTATTTCTTTACAGGAGAAAAAAGAGATTATTATGAAAGAGTTACTAAAATGCTTTAACTTTTTTTTTTTTTTTTTTCATATAACGAACATATAATGTGAGCTAGGTATAGAAAAGAAAAAAGAAAATATCTAATGTGAGCTGATTCTGCATGAATTTCTAAATATTTGTAGTATGTGGAATGACCCTTTTTGGATGTCTTGTTTATCATTTTAAGTTGAGAGCTAAGATTATAAATAATTGAAAGTTAGTTCCAAACATGTTGGATAAGTTATGTTTTTCTTACCTTACTCTCAAAATAAGTACCTTACACTCTTTTCAAATTTTATCAATAAAAATTATTCATTTTGAAATTTACTCATTAAGGGAACCTTTTAAGCTTTTAGCCAAACACGAGTCTCTTTCGTGTTTTAAATTTGCTAGTAATGTGGCTTGGCAGTTGAAACGTACCAGGCTGGGCCTCGTTTTTGAACTTGCAGCATATATCTTCTTGACTTGAGCTTGGCTCGTCAGGTTAATAATTATTGCATGTTCCGTGAATTAATTAAAGCTTGGCCCAATTTCACTTAAACAAAGACTTATTCTAGATCGACTAGAATATCTTGGTGAAGCTTGAGTTTTTAGGCTCATTTATGATTTAAATTTGAGCTTGAATAGCCTTGAGCGACCAGCTGGCACTTTTAATCCCTCGTTCAGCTGTTGTAATCGATTCAACAATGAAAGCTTTCTCATAGGTTATTTTACAATAAATATCTTGCTTTTAGGTTGCATTAATGAATTTTCTAAGAAATGTGTGTTCTAAGCCTCTTCTCCACATTTTTATATTCTCTTTTATTTATTTTATTTTATTTTGAAAATATTGTAGCACAGTGCTGTTTTCTGAAGGTTCTATCTCGTTTTCTCTGCAGATTCTTCTTGAGGTGCTAGTTGATGGGTTTGGCATGGATTCAACTGGAAATGGTTTAGCATTGGTTCCAGTAGAACCTCCAACATCATCTGTTACCATTGCTGGTGGCCCAAGTTTGTCAAATGGTTATTCTACTGGCATCTCCAACATGTATCAACGAAGTAATTTAAGTTCCACATTTGGAGATATGGAGGATGGATATGATAGCTTGAAACCGATACAGAGAGGTGACAAGGGAGGTTTGGCAGGTTTGCAGAATCTGGGTAACACTTGCTTCATGAATAGTTCTATCCAGTGTTTAGTTCACACACCAGCACTTGCTGAGTTTTTCTTGGAAGATTACAGGGAGGAGATCAACAGAAAAAATCCTCTTGGGATGCATGTAATGTCCATTCTGATCTATTTTGACAGATTTAGGTCGTGGTTTGTTCTCTAGGTTACTAATGTATTTCTGCAGGGTGAGCTTGCGCTTGCATTTGGTGAGTTGTTGAGGAAACTGTGGTTCTCTGGTCGGACTCCAGTTGCTCCTCGTGCTTTTAAGGGGAAACTTGCTCGTTTTGCTCCCCAGTTCAGTGGGTATAACCAGCATGATTCACAGGTTCGTTTTTATGTACATGGTACAATTGGGAACTAAGAACTAAGAAGCACCGATACTTGTAATCTCGTTACGTACCCTAACCAATATGTATATAATCTCGGATACTCTCCAATATGTATCAGATACATGTTTTTTTTAATTATGGTATATATTTTTATGCTTTTTAAATTTTCGATTACATATCAGATACATATTTTTGATACATATTCGATTGAAAACTTAAAAGTTTTGTTAGTTTTGAACTCTTCTAAAACTCATTATTATTGACTATTGAAAAAAATAACAATTTACTTATTGTTATTATCAATAGCTTATTCAATATTAATAATATTTGATGGAAATACAAAATTAAGAGTTTTAAATTAATTAACAATTATACTTTATATTGGAAATACAAAATATTATTTAATCTTTCAATACATGTGAAATGGTGTTAACCGTTAATGGTTGAATAATATATTTTTATTATTGAAAATAGATAGTAATTAGTATTAAATAATTATGTTACATTTAATTTTATTATTGAAAATCGATAATGATTTAATTCATGTAAAGCCGTGTTAATAAGGATTAAGAATAAATGCTTTAGTATTTTATTATATTTTTTATTGTTGTGCTTCTATTTTAGTTTTTTTATATTAAAGAAATTATGTAACACGTATCCAGGTCTACTAATTTTTTTCTTATTTTTTTTTTTATAAAATATGTATCGACGTATCTGTGTCGTATCGTATTCGAATTATGTATCCATATCCATGCTTCCTAGATTGGGAAATGAGTATATTGAAATGACGCTATAATTGGGGTGTAAGTAGTAAACTTGTAGTAATTTCATAGTGGATTTGTAGTCTTGTCGATGTTTAATTTCTTAGTGAACCACTAGCACATTTGTAGTACTATGATTATAGTACTGCATAATTCTTACAACTTATTGAGGCTGTTGATAGTTTGTGAGTCATATATTTTATGCTTTTCAAGGCCAAATGATTATTTCTGCAGAAGAACAATATTATTTAATGCTAAACATACTGTCTTTTTCATAGTTATGATATGATGTGGTTTTTCAGATGTCATCACCCTTCTGAGGTAAATCTAAAAATAATGTATTGAAGTTATTTTCTATTTTTAATAACAAAATTTTCACAAAAAGTGATGCTTCAAATAAGGTGGAATTATATCAAGACGCATAAAGTAGTAAAATTAGTAGCTTTTGTTTCTTGTCTATCTTATATGCTGTAATTGAAGATCGTATGCTACAATTTGTCATGGAGCAAAGTTAACTCTTATTTTGACTAGAAGGATGATGTATACTTCTCTTCAGGAGCTCCTTGCTTTTTTACTTGATGGGCTGCATGAAGATTTAAATCGTGTTAAGCAGAAACCATACATTGAAACAAAGGATTGTGATGGTCGGCCTGATGAAGAAGTTGCAGAAGAGTTTTGGAGATACCACAAGGCCCGAAATGACTCCGTAATTGTTGACATTTGCCAGGTTGGTATCTTGTTCCTATATAGTGTTGAAATAATTTGAATGTCTGCAATATAGTGTTGAAATAATTTGAATGTCTGCAAGTTTGTGAAATGATATTACTGAGTATGATTCTATATACTTGTATAACTCAACTGCATGAGCTTGAGAACAGGGGTGGAGTCACCTGATATCCAACTAGGAAACTCTGCCCCTATGGATTTTGGACCAAAAAAATTTGTTCAGATTGGTTTTGGGTATTACACTAGCAAGAAAAAGAAAAGAAATTGGAAGGCATGTATGGTCATCTGCAATTTGAAAGTTGTTTTTCCTTTTCTTTTATACGCCCACTATGCATATGCACTCACAGTTTTGTGAATTCATATTTCTTAAATTTGTTCTTGCCTTTCGTTACAACTCAACAATTAAAATGAAGGCCCTGTTTATGCTGCTGCCTTCTCTCTTTCCTTTCCGAGCTTTTCTTCCTCTGTAACCCCCCCCCCCTCCCCACCCCCTTTCAAGCTCTACTATGGATCTTTCTCCTTTGTTTTTTATTTGTTGTCTCTACTTTCTTCTCTCACTGTAATTCTATCTTGAATGAGGAGATGACATCAAAGACTTTGCTCCTGTTTGGCTCCCATTATAAACAAAACACATTTTTCTCTCTTCTTTTTGACCACACACATATCAATAAAATATTATTACATAAACTCATAAAAGATTCATTACTTTTTAACCCATAAAATCACTATTCAAAAAACTATTTCTTCAAATAAACTCATTAAAATCAACATCAAACAGGGGCTTTAAGACTTGTTTACTGCATTTTACCTTTTTTCTTCCCCCCCCCCCCCCCTCCCCTCCTTTTTTAGCTGTGACTTGCTTGACACACATTCACTTTGTATCTCTTGGTTTAATTTGATTTTATTTGACTATTTTGACTGGAGTATTACAATAAGACATTGAGTTTATTATTTCCGCTCCTAAGTTTCAGATATTTAATCATAATATTTGAAATTGATGGAATTTTCAGGGCCAATACAAATCCACACTGGTCTGCCCAGTTTGCAGCAAAATCTCTATAACTTTTGATCCTTTCATGTACCTGTCCTTGCCTCTTCCTTCAGTAGCCACTCGGACAATGATGGTAGCAGTGTTTTATGGCAATGGAAGTGGCCTTCCTATGCCATTCAACGTTACTGTCCTGAAGCAAGGATGCTGCAAAGATCTTATCCAGGCTGTTAGCGCTGCATGTTGCTTACAAAGTGATGAATATCTGCTCCTTGCCGAGGTAAGGTTATGCTTATATTCTATTTTCCATGATTGTGTGTGGGTTTTGCTTGTATCCTCGTTACTATTTCATCTGAAAGTGAAATTTCAATCTGCAGATCTATGAAAATCGGATATATAAGTACCTGGAAAATCCATCAGAACCATTGATTTCAATAAAGGATGATGAACATATTGTTGCTTACAGACTCCCTAAAGGTGGATCAGAGGTAACAAGAGTAGAGCTATGTCACCGTCGCAACGAAAGGTGAGTTTTTTCCTCCGATTGTTTCATTGTGGATATTGTAATTGCAAAAGAACTAATCTTTATGCTACAAAAGAAGCATCTATTACTTTCTTTGATAATTTATAGTATTGCAAGCCTTGGAAGGGGGGTGCCTTTGTTAAGTGTTGCTAGAAATTTTAGAAGAAGATGTGGGAGCTCTGTTTTTTCTTAATTATTACCAAGAATTTTACATAAATGATTTGTTCAAATCACAAGTCTATTTGTGTTTTGTTGTAAAAAAAAATATAAAATGAAAAATAAAGATGGTTGGTGAATTCCAAATGTAGTCCTAACAGTGTCTTTAGACTGCGCAGAACAAGAATACACTATTTTGTATGTAAAATTATGGCAGTTTTGGTCTCATGAGTGTGGACCTATATATAATCTTTTGTGGTGTCATGAAAAAACAATAATGCTGTATGAATCAGAAGTGATTATGAATAAATATCCAATATGTGCCTAACAACTTGTTAATTTAGTTCCCTAGAGTAAACTCTGCAATCTATCTCTTCCGCTTCTTTTGTTGACCAAGATACATCTTTTTCTCCAGAGAGAGGAAGCTCTTTCTGACACCATTAGTTACTTCACTGGAAGATCTGAAATGTGGAGCTGATATCAAGCTTGCTGTTGACAGAATGCTTTCCCCATTAAGAAGGAAAGCATTTATCCCTCCAGCAACAGTTCATAGTTGGCAGGAAAATGGCTATGCTATAGATGCACCAGGAGAGAGTGACTGCAGTAGCACTATGTTGAGACCTGGGATCCAATCAGCTGGTGACATAGAACCAGAAGGAATGTCCAGTGAGTTGTCATTACGGCTTTTCCTCACCGATGATCGTGGTTTAAGTTTCAGGTCAATTATGAAGGAGTCGCCCATAAAATCTGGTGGTTTGGTGAAAGTCATCCTAGAGTGGACTGACAAAGAACATGAATTATATGATGCGAGCTATCTCAGGGATCTTCCTGAGGTTCACAAGACAGGAGTTGCAGCTAAGAAAACCAAACAGGAAGCCATCTCTTTGTTTTCCTGCTTGGATGCCTTTCTAAAAGAGGAACCTCTAGGCCCTGATGATATGTGGTATGGTAGACTATACTCTGAAATATCTTTGTTTCCTGTAAACTTCTGTTTGGCATTGTTGATGTTTCCATAAAATTCTTAAACAATTTGCTGCAGGTATTGTCCTCGATGCAAAGAACATAGGCAAGCAACTAAAAAATTGGATTTGTGGAGGTTGCCAGATGTACTCGTCTTTCACTTGAAGCGATTCTCATATAGCCGATGGCTGAAGAACAAACTGGACACCTTCGTGAATTTTCCCATCCATAATCTGGATTTAAGCAAATATGTGAAAAGCAACGACGCATCTGAAGGGTCACACGTGTATGAGTTATATGCTATTAGCAATCATTATGGGGGCCTTGGGGGTGGTCACTATTCTGCATATTGTAAGGTAATTATTACTTGCATTTTTCCTTATTTTTTCATCAGGGTGGTGAATGAGTCGGTTGAGTGGTTTAAGATGGGAATTATTTTATAATGTTTCTGGATCAAATGCGTTATTTATTCTTAAGGCTCAAAAAGGGATTGAAGAGTTCAATGTGGATCCACATTATGCTCTTTTTTGGATGTTTTCCTTTAATCATTTCTCTTTCCATTATCATGTTTTTGATCAAGGTTAATTCTGATCTGTGATTGAGAGGAAAGAGATTAGAATTATGAATCATCATCTTTTACCTAAAAAATGGTAATCTCAAACCTGAGAAAATTATAAAAGATAATATACTTAGTTCAAAGGAAAAGGAAAAGGAAAAGGAAAGGTATAGGATTGGTATCGTAAGTAAATGGCATCTCCGATTGACCATCTGTACAATAAGTTGCTGCTTATTAAGTGCTCAAGGTGTATTATATTGCAAACATGCATGGTAGCTGTTGAACTATAACTTTTCATTGAGAGGTGTTGCCGACTTGTTTTGAATAAGATAAGGATGATTCTGCAGTATGTCTGAATCCGTTTCTCACCCTCGCCAACTTACTTATAGCCCCAGCTCAATGAGTTGATTGTAATTTGTAAACCAATCCAACTTGAACCATTTAAAAAACATTAGACCAAAACATCCCATCATTATTAGGTGATTATGGAACATATGGCGTCTCTAACATATGATAGTTTGTTGTTTCGTAGACTTACTACTTGGAACATATGTGACTTAAATTATACTCCATCATCTCTATGGTCTGTTTACGCCTTTTTTTTTTTAATTTCTTATTGCAGTTAATTGATGACAATAGATGGTATCATTTTGATGATGCTCATGTTTCACCAGTCAGTGAGTCTGATATCAAGACATCTGCTGCTTATGTATTGTTCTACCGGAGAGTGAAATGTCAAACGAATGGAACGGTGGGTGAAACATCGCAGGGTCATGGGGCTTTTTGAATGCTATCGTGACGGTAACCTATCCTTCTTGAATTGCATGGTTCTGATGCTTTAGTATCTCTTCTTAAACTATGCCATAATTGGAGTTCTGACAATGGAGCAAGGTGTTCTTGCACCATACTGGCAATCTTGATGAAATTAGACTTTGATGAAGACAACAGAATGGATATTAACCTAGGATAAGATTGTGGTGGCTGCCAAGAGAGAGGGGCATTATTTTATTGGGAAGCTATTATGCCTTTTATAGAGAAGTTTTGGATGACATCTAGATATATACTCTTAAGAAGCATGGCTGCTTGAGGCACTTTGTTGATAAAGAGTCTTTAGTGTTTACCTATGGCAAGATAATTTAAACTGTATTTTATATTATCCCCTTGGTGTACGTTTGATACTCAGTACTTGGTGGATGGAATTGATAGTACAATATTCAAGATTTGTTGAGTCCTTTCCAATCCCAATTCTCAGCAAACCTGTCTTTAGGGCATGTTTGATATGTACTAGATTGTATTTATATTATATACAATAAAGATGATTTTAGTGACCCTTTCTTATATTGTCAGTTGGATATTAAGCATGTTCTCATTGATGGTCACCAATTGAAAATAGCAATTTGGCTGCAGCATATTAAACGAGGAAAACTCACTATGACCGTTTGTTCGTGTTTTCTAATACATGGAATTAAGCATCTCAATGTCCTTCGCAAGCAAGGTGATGAATGCTTATTTATTACCAACAAAACATTCCGAATGCTTTAGTTGAATAAATAAGCCCCTGTTTGAGTCCCCATTATTTCAATTTATAATTTGGGTTTTGGAAATTTAATGATTAAAAAATGGTTTGAAAAATAAAAAATTTTGGACTTGACTTTTTTAGATGGTTGAGATTGTTTACTGTAGAAAAAATTTGTAAAAATAATGAGAAATAATGGGACTCTAAATAATTTTAGAAATTCATACAAGACCTGAATGGGATTTGCAAATTTTTGCCTTTGCTAACAATGTTCTGTTTATAAACATGTTTATTTACGCTTTTGAGATAAAAAGTAGTAGTTAAAAATTGAAGAATGAAAATGTGATTAAAACCTATATTTGATTTTCATCAAAACAAAATTATGATTTTCTCTTGTTCTTTTTTTCAATTATATATTTATTAATAAAATAATATCAAATAAAAATTAAAAATAATTCCTTACTTTTTAATCACACAATCTCCTAAAAATTACTATTCAAACTATAAAAACTCTTTTTAAAAAACATCAAACACGCCCAAAACATGATTTTAAAAATTGTATAGGTTATAAACTAATTCACCAACCAATTTATTTAGTTTACCAAATTGATGTTTTATTATTTCAAAGGATAAATATATTGACACCATACTTTTCATTAACTACACATTTCAAATGCGAACAAGATTTCTAATTTTTCCTTATTTTTACATTTACCCTAACTAGTTTTTTTAAAAAAAATTTTACCATATCTTTATTAATTTTCACATCTATCATTAGAAACGGCTTTAGTTCAAAATATTTGTTACAAAGCTAAAAAATACTTATTTATCTCTTATAATTTTAAATAATCAAAATAAATAAGTAATATAAAATTAAATAAGTAGAATATTTGAATAAAAATAGTGATTAAAAACAAAATATGTTAATTAATTGAATGTTATGAATAATAATGCAATTAAAAAAAATATTGAGGACATAAAAGCAAAATTAAACAAACAACAAAGATCTTTCCTACAAAAAAATTGTGATGTAAATATAAAAAAGTGTTGTGTGAAAATAATAATGTTTCGTTCAGTTTTAGCAACCGTTTTCAAGGTCCAAAGGTATCTCTTTCAAAAAGCAACGAAGTTCACAGAGATCACTTTCGGTGTGACATAAAGATTCTTGGATATTGTAATATTTTCAAAGGACAACAGAATGATTGTAAGTGTGGACAAATAAAATAGATAGCAAACAAACTCATAGCCATAGGATCCCGATTAATTAATACATTATACATACAATCAAAATCATAGTGATAATTAGGTCCATGTATGCATATCCATAATCTGCATGCCTTTGCCTTTCCCTAGTGCTAGTAGTAGCATACACAAGAATCACTAAAAACTAAACACGTCCACATTATAAACATAACAAAGTGTAGCAGACACAGACACAGACACAGAAACAGACAGCCAGCCAGCCTCAAACGGAAACGAGCCGAGAATAGATCTCTGTGAAGCACTCTGGTAGGAAGGTGGTGTTCTGCACTTGTATGTGGCGAAAGAAGATGATAATATAAAATTAACATTATTATTATTATTATTATCATATTTATAGGTGCAAAGGTACAGAACTTCACCTTTTCCTAACTCTAGTTTATTCCCTTTACCCCCACTTGGTTGAAACTGAACATTCCTCTTTTGTCCTCTTAGAATCCTCCCAAATATCTAATAAAGTAGGAATGCAATAATAGTTGAAACCAACATGCACCAGAATGATGATGTCCCTTGCAAAAGAAGTCGCTCCTGCCATGAAGACCCCAACGGTATCAAATTATCAATTTAAATATTTGTCATTTAACGCAATCATTACAATTTATAAACACATTTTTCCAATCACTTTTTTCACACATTTTCTCTACTTTTTAATCACAATTTACTTCAAAAATATTTTTAGGGAGACATTTTTTAGTAATATTATCACGTGGAGCATATACATTGAACGGTGTCACAATGTCACTTAAAAATATCTTTCTAAAATTACTCAAATTTTGTGTAATTGAAAATGCGTACTACAAAAAAGGAGTTCCAAATAATGGGTTTCAAACTTTGGTTAAATCTTTTCACTAATTTACGCTACATTTCAAATGCAATAGTTACATTTCATGGACCACAACTCATCAATCACATTTCATCAATTTTTATATACTAAATAAATTCTAATTTTACCCACTGTTTGACAACTATGTATTATATAATCAACACAATTTTCAACACCACTTTTTAATCACATATATTTTCTCTTCAATTTTTTTCTACAAATTCTATCTAAAAAACACAAATAACAATTATTACTTATTATAATAGTTGCCAAACAAAGGCTTAATCCCCACCAAACGGGACTATAGTCCCTGTTTAACAACCATTTAAATGGGGTTTTTTGGCCAAAAAAAATGAGTATTTGAAAAGTGACGTTTTAAAGAATGTAAGTAGATTTTATTTTTTAATTTACGTTCAATTTTTTTATTTAATCGATATATGTTATTATTTATTGAAAATAATACAGCTTTCTTTATTTTTAGTGGTGGTTATTTTTATCTGGAAACATACTATGCAGTTTCCAAAATAACCCTTGTCCCAAATAAAATTACATACGTTGCCACGGTGTATATATATATATATATCATATATATATATGACATAAAAGTTGAACATATGTCTATTTGGGCCCCACCGTTAAAGTACGTCCACTGTTACCCTAATCCTCTCATTTGATATCCTGCGCACAATAGCTGCTATCCTAACCCCACACTATGAGGACTTCATCACACCCCGCGCACATTAGACAGAAGCATAAGCGCAGTTAAAGTAAATGCAAGAGTTAAAAGGGAAACTCACTGTGTCAGAGCTGATGGACAAGTAGCCGTTGGAAGAGCCTCCAGGCGGCGGAAGTACCGACACTGGCGAAAGGCCGGCGGCACCACCGGAGCTCGTCGTCGTCGTCGTGTTCGAACCTACCAAACTTGTGGCATTGAAACCAAGATTATACGCTGGCGTTCCATCGGGCTTGAAAAGGCCAAAATTTCTCTCGGAACTTGGACCGGGCTTCATGTTCTCATTGAACAAAGCAAACACATATATGTTCAAATCCAAATTGGGCCTCATTGGTGTACCCTTCTTTTCACCAATCAACTTCAGCAAATTCGCATTGTACTTCTTGGCATTATCCACAGTGGCCCCTGCCTCGTCGGCATCCCCCTTCGACGGCCACCCTGTCTCCGAGATCTGCAGGCACACTTTTTTGTACCCAAGTTTCTCCATGGCAGAATGCACTGCATCAATTTGGGCATGGAACATGTTTCCATAATGCAGGCCCGATACCGCGTCTGTAATACCAGAATCTGACTCGAATAATACAAAATCGATGGGTACTTGTTTGGGATTCGACTTGTATGCAAAATAAGGATAGGCATTGATTAAAAATGGGGAGCCCGTTTTGGAGTGGAAATCCAAGATACAAGTCAATCTTTGAGTTAGATCTTTACGAAATGAGCCTGAAGATGGAGGATAAGAAGAATCAAGAACACCCAGATTGTGAGCTGTAGTGACAACAACTTGTTTATCGAGATTAAGGTTGACCAAGGCGGTGTGGACGTTTTCCATAGCTGGGAGAAGATTTGATGATAGAACAGAGTCATTGAAAGTGAGAACTTCATTACCAACTGCAATGCATGTGATTTTTGTTGCAGGTAAATGACACTGAACATTGGTTTTAACCCAATCTTGAGCTTGTTTGGGGTCTCTCATTTTAGCTAAGTACTCGTTGCCAAGCCCAACAATGAACTCGACGCCGGTGTTGGCAAAGGACTTAAGAACGCGCGGATCTGCATCATAGAGCTTTACCCTGGTGACGCCGATGGATTTCACCAGCGGGACTGTAGCGACCGAGAATTTCTACGCAATTTAATAATTATTTCAAAGTCTCGAAAATTGTGTCGCTGCAATCTCACTCATTTTAAGTTAACGTCATGACGCGTTCATCTAGCCACATCGAGAAATATCGAATTAATTCCATTTAAAAAAATATATTCCGAATTTCTAAAATTATATCATTTTATTTATTTATTTAAAATATTTTTTCTCAAATCATTTTAAATTTCAAATTACATCAAAGTTCATCGTAACAGATCCTTTCTTCCAGTTCAGTTGAATTCACGCGTATTATCTCCTCGATCTCCGTGCTTGTGTACCCAAATCCCATAACATTCCCAACATATTTCCACCAACCCATCATTCCACCAACCTAAGCCCATACTCCATTTCTCTCACTTCACCCAACACACTCCATTATACATGATCAAACCCCACAATTCTGTCCAGCAACCTGCTTCAATTCCGTTCCTCACCTCACAGCTTTCAAACAGCCAAGGTCTTCTCCTCCAGCCAGCCCTCCTCTCAACCGTCCCAGCCTCCTCCCAGCACCACTCCATAGCAACCACCAACACACTGTAACCTACCATTTCCAAACCAATGCATCATCACCTCAACCACTGCAACCAGCTCAGCTCCATTGCAGCCTCTGTCCCAGCAGTACCAACACGACATTCAGCCTCCTTTTGCAGACCCCATTGCAGAAGCAATGGCACATCTTACTCCAATCACGACCGGCCACTGCCACCACCACCCAAACCACCAGCAAGACCAAGAACCACCACCCCTGCCGCACCGTCACCTCCAACTCATCCCCATCTTCAAACACCAATTTAATCATCTTCTCCTTCATCATCATCATCACCATCACCATCACCATCACCATTACCCGCACCACTGCACCGCCCCCAACGCAGCCACTGCCTCTTCCCAGCATCACCAACACAACCACTTCGACCCACCGTTTACCTCATCACCTGCAGCGCCACCACCCAACGCACCACCTCAACCACCACTGGCACATTCCAGCAGCCGCCACCACTCATCGCACAACCACCGCACATAGAAGCCAGAATCACGCCATCATCATCATCACCTCCGCGAACCCAACTTCAATCGCGATCCAAAATCAAAAACCCAAAACCCAGAATAAGCCAAGCCCAAATACTTACCTCGACCGCCGCCGCCTATTCGCCGGAAAAATCGCGAAGGAAGCTTCGCACAAGCCCCGGTTTAGCCTTGGTTTTCTCATCCAATCTCGCACCAAACGCGCAGAAACTTGAACCCCTTTTGAAACCGCTGCTTGCCGCCTCCATCACCGGCGTTTTCGCCGGCACATCTCGCCGGATGAAGGCCGGATTGAGCGAAGGGAGCACCGGATTCGCTCCCTGTCTCTCGCTGTGTGATTTATGAGAGAGAGAGTGTAAGAAATCTGATTTTCAATATTTGTTTGAACTTTCAGAATTTACACTTTGGTCCCTGGTGTTTTAATCTGTTTTAATTCAGTCTCTTTTTGTTTCAAATCATCAATTTCAGCCCTTAAGTTTTAAAAGACTTCAAGTCAGTCCTTATAGTTTTAAAACCCATTTTTCAGTCCTGGTTGATTTAATTTATTTGATTTTAAGCCTAAGTTTTAAAAGATTTACATTTTAGCCCCCATAGTTTTCAATTGTTTCACATCAGCCCCTATAGCTTTATAAACTTATCATTTCAGCCCCTTATGTTTCAAAATGATTTTAATCAACCCCTTATTTTTAAAATATATTATTTCAACCTCATTGTTTTGAGTTTACGACCCAACTTTTAAAAGGTTTACATTTTAGTCTCAAATGTTTAAAAGCAATCATTTAAGCCTTCATATTTTAAAGTCTTTCGATTTGGTCCATATTGATGATATATACATGTACACGTATATTTATAAACTCGAGTTTCAAAGATATTCATTTTAGTCCTTCAATTTTCAAAGTATTCATTTTAGTCCTCCAACTTTCAAAATTAGCGATTTCAGTCCCTAAATTATACTTTATCATTTTAAACTATAGATTTCAAAAGACTAATTCGACTTGATCTTCTAATTGGCTAGACGAAGCGTACGGAGATTTTAAAGGAGTTAAGTCGTTTCCCGCTCAACTTTGCACTCGTCGGATTTAAGGTAGACTCTTATCTACAAATTTACGTTTTTCAAAAGTGCGCATCAATAATTATTTGATTTATAAGTTTAGCATGTATGATTGTGTTCATGAGAATTACTTGCTTAAATGCATGAGAACTTGAACTTTATGTTCATGAGAATTACTTGCTTAAATGCATGAGAACTTGAACTTTATGTTCATGAGAATACTGGTGATCGTTAGACACCTGAGACTTGAATATCATGATTATGTGTTTTAATTTATAACGTTAAATGATTATTATGCGCGAGTCTACTGAGTATTTCCATGAAATGCTCAACCCGTTTTTAAAAATCTTTTACAGATTTCGGAGACGGTGGCGAGTGATGGGCAATGACAGAAAAATTACAAATTGATATTTTTAAAAGTCGTGAGCTTTGAAATAATTATTTCATTTTATCAAGAATTGTCATTTTTATAAATTTGTACGAATTTACCTATTCCATTTGAATTATCGCTAAACTTTTATTCAATAAATGCGATATTTAATATTTAATCATTTTCCGCAAGAAAAGTTTTATTCAAGAATTTAGAAAAGTGACGTTCCCGGCTCCTCGGAACTCGGGGCGTTACAGCTTGGTATCAGAGCTAGTCTGCGTTTCTGTAGACTGGTAAGTTTTCAAAAAGAAAATTTCAAGAAAATGTTTTCCGTTATGTAATTATTAATGAAGATTGCCACTGCCATCATTCGTTCCACCGACTCCGAGGTAAAGAAGTATAAGATGTTTAGAGTTATTTCAGTATTTCGAATACTTATTTTACTGATTTGTGAGAAAGAATGAAGAGTATTTCGATACTTATGATTTATGAGAAAGAGAAAGAAGATTTATGATGTCGTTATGCTTGTCAAAACTTACTTGCTTAAACGCATGAGAAAGAAGTGAAGACTATGAGTACGACTCGGAAAAGGCCCCAGCAAGGGAGCCGGGTCGTTACTAAAGAGAAAGAGATTTTATCCGAATAAGAAAGAAAGAGATGAGTTTTGAAGCATAACGAGAAAATTTTTCAGAAAGAAAAGAAAGAGAACTGAGTGTTGAGCATAATGGGAATAATATGACTTAAGAATGATTTTATAATAATTTTTGTCCTCGAACTTAGAAATGATGAACCCTAACTGGACTTTGCATAATTTATTTTAGACATGGCACCATTTACGAGAAGTCAAAAGAAAGGATTAGACAATATTTTCGGAATATATCAACGAGAGATAGCAAGCCAATTTTATGAAGATGTGATAAGATGTTGAGATTATGAGTAATATGATTTTATTGAGACTTTTATGAGAAGAATTATGAAATTCGAGATTTAAAGTTTTGATTCTAAATTATTGGGAATTAAGAATTGATATTGTATTTGAGTAAGTGAATTATACCTCTATGTTGAAGAGAAATTTATTATGAAGTTTGACCTTGTGAAGAAATTTTGGAAATATTGATTTGTGGCATATATTTTATAAGTATGATGAATGAGTGGTCATTTGAGCCAATTAATGTATTGAAGAAGTGATATTGTGATATTGGAAACTGTGATTTGAAATTGTTATGTTGAGGAATGATGAATTGATTTTCTGGGATATTTCGGTAGTATTGAAGTCTGTTGGGATTGTTGTCAATATTTAATCGTGGTGGTCAGATGTGGGATATAACTACAGGTTGTTATTGTTGGTTATGAAGTATACCTACAGGTTGGATAAGTCCATATTACAAGGGAGACTCTGTCCGGAATTTTATCAGTTTGAGTTAAGAGCATGGTATGGTAAAGCAACCAACTAAGAGAATTGAGGTTAGACTTGCAAGTTCATTTACACCGCAAGCAAGATTTAGTAAGTGACATAGAGGGATAATGACTCTTGAGATATTTTTGGCTTCTTCGAAGTATGATCATTTTGTAATGGATATAGTTTTATTGAGGTGCTCTCCTTGTCTCAAAATTTCAAACAAGATGGTGTATGCAACTACTGGGATGTCAAGGTACATTTTGAAAGATGAGTGAAGATAAATATTTTGGTGTTATTGAGAAGAATCTTGATTATTTTGAGAACGAATTGAGTACTAGTTGGAGTTGATCACTTGTATTGGAGAATATTATAAATGATGAGGATATATGATAATACTGTTGATTTGTTTTGGAAGTTGATTGGTAGATGATGCGTAAGATTTGGTTGTTTACAAGTAATAAGATTATTTGGAAAAGTCAGTTATCATGAATGAGAGACATTGGAAGTATTTTACAGTATGACGCCCTTAAAGTATCGAGATTTATTATAGTGAGAATTTGGAGACATATGATCGAATGTTTGGGATTATGTGTGACAATGATGATGGTAATAAGGTCGTTTGAATATTAAGGGTACAATAGATGATTATAAGGAGTAATGTGATGATGAGAACTGAAGGTGACGATGTATTGAGATTATGAAGTAAGTTGACTTTTCATGAATCAGTTATGCTATATTTGGTTCTAAGTGGAATTCGAAGAAAGATAAGTCTCAGTCATGGAAAAATCGGGATTGCCTCGTGATCAGTGAACGATTCACGGATATACAGTAAGTTTCCATTTATGATATTAGAAGATCATGAGAGAAATGGTTTGACGAAATTGATGAAAGAAAATTTTATCAGGTCCTAAATTTGTTCAAGTATTGCAGAAGTAATGCATTTGAACGGAGGAAAGTTTATGATAAGATCCTACCTGGAAATTTTGGAAAGAGTTACTAAGGGTATCTTGGTTCGAAAATAAGAAATGAAATTTTATGTGTTTGTCCTTATGGATAGAATTTGTGGAATGAGGATCAGACTTCACAGTAATGCCTTATTACGGAGTAGTGTGCAGAAATAGTGACATATGACAGAATCCAAGATTTATTTAAGATTTTGGTTATGCAGTTTCGATTTCTTGTTATCAGTTGTACTTTTGATGTGAGTAAGATGTTTTACTACAATGATGGAAAACCTGAGATGACCAGTTGTGTGACTTTATCTATAAAGAGATTGTATATTTGGGTTAAGTAAACTTGATGAGGAATCCTATATGATTCACAGAAGTCTTGGCCAATGGTGATAGACTTAATCAGAGTATTGTTCAAATGGTAACATGAAGTGAAGTTTTGGGAGAACAGGGAAATTGAATCTTGAACTTCAGATTGGAAAGTTAGTGAGGTTTCTTAAATTCAGAATATCAGATTTGATTCTTGTGATGATACTTTAAGTAGTACCTTTGTCCTCAGCTAGAATGAGTAAGTGATATCAAGTACTTGATACATGATTAAACAGTATGGACTAAAGGATTTAAGTTTGAATTCTTTCATCTTGAAAGGGAAGTTTCAGTCGAGTTTAGAAATGATTTCGTTTGTAAATCTCTTCAGAAAGATTTTGCCAAGTTTGAGTTTGTACCCAAATGTTTTGGAATTGATACCGTGTTTCTATGTTTTGGGTGATAAGGTATTATTCTTGATCAATCTTCACGGTTTCTAGTTTAAGCATTTGAATAATTGATGTTTATATCGTGGATTCGATATCAGTATAGATCCTTGAAAGGTTGGAAATAGAAGGTCAATGAATGAGTATTGAAATTGGATAATGTCGGATGATTAATTGAGTTCTACACCATAGCTATCCAGTGTATTTTCGCATAGCTTCGTATGAGGTACAGATATATGTTAGAGAAGTTGTCCGATTTCATCGATTTCTAGTGTCCATTTTTTTCAGATAGAAATCCGAGAATTTTCCCTTGAAATTTGGAAGAGTTTACAGGCAATGGGTACTAAATTAAATTTTAGTACTGCCTACCATCTCCAGATTCAGACATTGGAAGTTATGCTTAAGGCATGTGTTCTAGACTCAAATGGTAATTGAGAGATACGTTTTCTATCAGTAGAGATTGCCTACAACAAATAATTTTTCGAGCTACCATTGGTATGGCACCCTATGAAGCTTTGTATGGATGGCGATGTTGATCGCCAATCGAGTGGGATGTAGTTAATGAGAATTTCTCTTCCTTGTCGGAACAAAAGTACCCTTCATAGGAGTTACTTTCAAGAACACTTTCTCTCTTGTGGGATATCCATGTGTGGGTAACTTTTTTTTTTGTTTGTTTTTTTTTTTTTGGCTGGACTTAGATTTTTATTTTTTATTTGTTTGGTTTTCCTTTTTTGTTTTTTTTGTTACATTGGACGTTTTTTTTTTTCCCGAATTTTTTTGTTTTCGTTTTAAATTTTTTTAATTAAACCTCGTTGTTAAAATTAAATATGTCATGTGAATTGAGACAATCTTAAATTACAACATTGCGAAAATAAAATAATACAATTAAATTTCAATGATTCATTCTCATGATCAGTATACATCATAGTCGAAGAAGTTGGAAGGTTGGTACGCATCCGTCTGACCGGGGTGATAGGGTTCTGCCTGAAATGAGTTTTATAAATAGGATTGTGTATCATATGCTGCTGCCTCTTCTAATTCATGTGAGTGGAGATGGGGACAATAGACATTGTCTTCTGATCACAGCGCGTTTGGACATTTTCACTTGTCATGTCCGGTCTACTACAGATTCCGCATACTCGATTTGCTTACTTCATTGATTTTTCCTTTGAGAACTTTATTCGTTTTTCATTGCCCTTGGCTCTTACAGATTCTGGATCCCTAACTGAAGTATCTCATGTGTGACTTTGCATTTACCCTTAGTTGATGATGGAGTTACTCCCTCTGTCACAAGTAAATCATTCACTCCAATTTTCATGGCTCTTAACTCGTTAAGCACGAAATCTATAGAGATTTGAGATAGCGATGCATTGTCAAATAGATTGTTTGATTCTGACCTCATTGCTCCAAGACATGAGGGAATTGGCATTTGTTTGTTGAACGAGGGTGGTGCGTTGAAAACTGGAATCGATTTTGCGTCCTTTGTCCACTTGTGAATGATATAAAATGGAGGCAACTTGTAAATGTTTATGTACATGAGATACCTCAATACATGGCGGCACGAGATGCCCTCATATGAGAACATCGCACATTCGCAGTAGGCAATGTCACTGTCTTTGTTGTAAGAAACTGTTTGTCGTCGATCATGATCATCCCCCTCTAACTAGCGTTCGACCTCATATGTTTTTACAATAATCGAATTTACAACATGACATATCATGTACAATGTGCTTTGAGAAAGCTCCTCCTGAAATAGGAAAAAATTTTGTTTCGTGTACACCTTAGACATCTGCTCTTCCATCACGAAGTGTGTCCTCAACAGAGGAAGCTGACTCGAATTAATGTGATCTTCATATTGTTCCTCGTGCCTCTGGTGCGCAATAGCACCATCAAACCTTGTTATAAAATCCATCAAGGTGTGATGCCTATTTACGTACCGCTTCATGAAGGAATGGTGCCACTTGACACGTTGGCTGCTCGACATTCCACCAGAAAAATATGGTTTCACATACGCGGGTACCCAGTGCCCCCGTATCTCATATATATTCTGCAGCCATTCGTTGTTGCCAAAATAGTGCTACTCATTAATGTCTCCCATCTGCATTCGAAATCCTCCACAGTTTCTGATTGATGGATTATGTTCATTAGGATACCCTGGTCCTAGTTTTTCAGAAAATTTGTATGTAATGTGCCACAAACACAATCGATGGAATGCAGAAGGGAAAACATTAGATACAACATTACCTATCGCCTGATCTTGGTCTGTGATAATAAGCCCGGGGGACCTCGTGTGTTAGCAAGGCTTCCAAGAACTTTGCGAACAACCACTCAAAAGATTATGTCGTCTCATCGCTCAAGAGGCCACAACCAAATAAAATTGTCTGGTGATGGTGATTAATTCCTAAGAATGGTGCAAGGATCATACCATATTTGTTTGTGTTGTAGGTTGTGTCAAACACAATACAGTCCCCGAATATAGCATAATTGTTTCGCGACTCCGAATCTGCCCAAAAACAACGTCTGAAAATCTAGTCATCGAAGCTCTCGTGTGCAAAGAAATAGTTTTCATCCCGTCGCCTCTCATTGGCCATGTACTGTATAAACGTTTCCGCGTCCTGCCCCATCAGCCCCAGACGTTGGTCCCTTTGAGTGTTTCTGACTTCTCGCTCGAGGTGTCCCATCGATGATGACCCGCGTGTCTCCACCTCCATTATTCAAATTTGTTGCCAGGTTAGTACATTTGCGGCGGACAACTGTTCGACTTGGCACCTCCTAGCCTCTGGAAATTCACGGTGTGAGCGTAGAAAATGGACATCTTCTTGTGAGCTAAGAGGGTGGTTGTGTTGCTCATAAAAAGATGTGACACCCCATGTGTCCGTACCTAAACGCTGACTGATCGACAACTGTGCCTTACAATCTGTTCTCATGTGCGACCAATTTCTCTCCCCGGTCCTTGGCTGTTGGTGCTTTTTGTCATTCTGCCATCGAAGATCGGTCTTCCCTTGTTTTGCACAAGTAAATTGTTTCCACCAAACCTCACCCGTATCCTTTCTCTTCTTACTACTGTGATGACGCATGCTAAATCCGTCTGCTTTAGCATACATATTGTAGAACTCGAATGCTTCATTAATAGAAGATAATCTTTGTCCTTCTCGCGGAAGTAGATCGGGGCTTACTTGTGGCACAAACACGTCACTTTCGCTCTCCATTTACTTGTCGAATTATGGAATAAAAATGAAGAAAAAAATTTTTATTGCAAAAGTGGAGAGTATGGAAGTAATTTGGTGTTGAAATTTTGTGGAGAAATAATTTTATTGCAAAAGTGTAGAGTGTGGAAGTAATTTGATGTTCAAATTTTGTGAAAAACTTGAACATATATATAGAGTAAAAAATAAAAAATAGCTGTTGGAGGAAAAAAAATATATATATATATAAAAATTAAAGTGACCGTTCAAGTTAAGAAAAAAAAATAAAAAAAAAAATAATTTTTTTGCCAAATAGGAGGTCCCCACGTGGATATCCCGTGGGGGGAATATCCCGTGGGAGATCACTCCCGCACTTTTTAATTACATACATTTTTTCTCTCCAATTTTGAACTACAAATTTTACCTTGAAAAATAAAATAAATGACTGCTGGGAATCAAATGCAGTTGCCGAACAATTTGTAAACATAATGGTAAAAGAATATTTTTTTTTAAACATATTTATAAACAACACAAATTTTCAAACAAATTTTTAAATACACACATTTTTTCTCTCCAATTTTAAGCTATTATTTTTTACATCAAAATGATAAATAAACAAATTTATAAACCAAACAGTATTACTAAATTAGGGGATGGAAAAACGGCTCGTCGGCTCGAGCCGCTCGGGCACGAGTCGAAAAAAGCTCGGGCTTAGCTCGGCTCGCGGCTCGAGATTTCGAGCCGAGCTTTTTTTGAGAGACGGCTTTTGACTTGACTCGGCTCGAGCCAAAAAAAAACTCGCTTAAAAAGCTTGATAGAAGCTTGAACCATGAATTTCGACCACGAACTCCGCTAAACTGCTATATATATACATTTTCAATAAAAACTTTATGGACTTTTGTTATAAAAAATTAAAAGCTCGGGACTTGACGCGGTTCGGCTCAGCTCGAAAAAGCTCGAGTCGAACCTTATTTTTGGGGACGAGCTTTGGCTAGACTTGGGCCAAAAAAAGCTTGACCCGTAAAAGCTCGAGTCGAGCTTGGGCCTTGATCTTCGGCTCACAAGCCAACTCCACTCGGCTCGTTGACATCCTTACCAAACGGAGGGTCGTCGAATAGTTTTACGGTAACGTACACACTTGTAAAACGATCAACGATTGTTTGAAAATCAAAATGACCAGTTGACTCACAATGGCCAAACTTTAAAAGATCTCTCAATAGAGGTGGCAAACGGGTCGAGCTGTCATTCGGCTCGTCGGCTTGACTTGTGAAAACACGAATCGTGGGTGGCTCGACTCGCCAAAATGGCGAGCTAGTGGGTGAGCATAGCACGACTCATGAACCACAAGCTAACGAGCCGACGAGCCCCAAAAAAAATAAAAAATAAAAAAGCCAGTGACCGTTACCTTTTTTTTCATTTTTTCTCCTATAAATAATACAAGTGTTCAGAAAACCGAAAATCGGTTTGAACCAGAAAAATGTAACGGGTCAAGGATCAAAAGATCAGACCGGGTCAAATCGGGATCAAACCGGTTTCAATTAAAATATAAAAAATATTTCAAAAATCACAAAATTTTCTAAAAAACATGTTATTTTACAAATAAACTAATATTTACCTATTTAGAAAATAAAACTATACACAAATGTAGCTTAAAACAACTAGAGAAAAGCAAAAAAAAAAAATGAAAAATCTGGTTTAAAAACCGAGCCAGTTCCCGTTTTTCCGGTTGAACCGACCGGTTTTTTAGGTCAACCGGATCGATTTTTCAGGGGGTTCCCGATTTTTCTGGTTGAACCGACCGATCTAGTCTGATTTTTTAAACATTGAATAATACTAAACCTTCAACAACCAACTCGCAAACCAATCTCAATCCTCTCAACTCTTCTAAAATTGATTCTTACTTCTTAGTCCTAACTCCCAAGCTCTCTCGACTCGTCTCTACACTATAATTATACAATTATGTATTTACTACATACTCATTCAGTCATTCTCTCAAATTGTCATTATATTATACATTTACATTTCTAATTCAATTATTATTATTTTATTTATTATACAGTTATACACACACAATTTTCAAACCATTCTACTTGACTACTTCTAGTCTACCACTATAATTACACACATTTCATTTTCTATTTCAAATTTTCAACATATGGATCCCATTGCCCTAAGATTTGTTAATGAATTGTTCGATGGTCCACCACCTGGATTTGGGGGGCATGACTCTCAGTTCGACAATGAATTTGACGGTCTCAACAACATATCAATTCCCGACAATATTGAAGAAGATGCATTACATCAAACAATCGACTTAGAGGATGTCGAAGATGATGCGGATGTTCAAATCTTACAAAATGATCCCAATATTCCTGACTCAAGAGGGAAATGAAAAGTTAGACAAAATGATCACGATATTCCTACCACTATCGCAAGTGTAAGACCAAGCACGGGTTCGTTGAATCGAATCAAATTCAACTGCAATTTGGTTCATCGACCGTTAGTGGTTCTGCAGCGTGATCTACAACACTTTTAAATTAGATTTATTCCGAAGAAAAGAATCAAACTAGGATGGTTCAATTCGTTGCGGGGGGTGGAGTTGCCACTAAGCATAGTGGACAATGAATACGTTGTTACATACATCAAACGTTATCTTCAACCCAGGTACGTCGGTATTAGTCGAAACACTCTGCGTTATGATACAATAGAATATTATCTTAAAACTAAGAAACAATTAATAGTCGATTTAAATAAATATGATGATGTTATTTCTTTTACTTCCGATCTTTGAGAAGGTGTTAACAAAAATGTTATATTGCTGGAACTGCACACTACATTGATCCACTTTGGGTTTTGCATAAAAAAAAATATTATTTTTAAAATTCTATAATTTCCTTATGACGCAACCAACATATTTAATGTTATATTTCAGATTGTTAGAGAATATGGGTTCAAAAGTAAAATTCGATCATTTATTTTCGATAATGCTAGTGTAAATAAGCCTGTAGTAGATAAGTTATGTAGAATTCTTAATCCAAATTTTTGTGATTTCTTATTCCATGTTAGATGTGTATGTCATATTTTAAATTTAATTGTTCAAGATAGATTGAAACATATTAAAGATGAAATGGATTAATTTTGAGATGCTATAGTGCACATAACCATATCACCGATTAGAAAACAATATTTTGAAGATATGTGTTTCCAATACGGTTTAGATCTTAAGAAATTTATCACCGACGTAAGCCATATGTGGAACTGTACATATTTGTTACTTAAATCATGTGAATGTTATGAATACATAATAATGGAGTATTATAACAGTAGAATACTTAAGAATGACGATGATCCTCTATTAATAGAATCAGATTGGGAAGCTGCTTTTATAGTGAAATTTTTTTTGACAAGTTTTTATGATTCAACCAACATATTATCTGGGGTATATTACCCAACTAGTTCAAGGGTTCTTAAACGTCTTTATATTATTGCAAGAACTTTTTTTAGATATAGACATGACTCATTTTTTTACTGAAATGATAATTGCTATGGAAATTAAATTTAGAAAATACTAGGAAGATTTACCTATGTTATTTTCCTTAGCATGCATAATGCACCATCATGTGACAATACACGTGGAGACGACAAAGTAGAATTATACAATTTAATGGAAGAAATGAGTCAAACATAAGGAACTTCTTCTTATAGTATGTCTCCTAGTTGCAACGAATCAGGTTCACTTCAAATACCCGAAGAATTGAAAAATTATTTTGGACAAGATCTACTTAGAAATGTGGAGCCTGCTAATTTTTTAGAATTTGATTTACTTCATTATTGGCGAACAAACGAACGAAAATATCCAATTGTTTCCGCCATAACAAAAGATCTACTAACACCTCCGGTTAGCACGGTAGCTTCGGAGTCTGATTTTAGTGCAGGTAAAATGGTTTTGTCAGAAGTCAGGAGCCGGCTTAAAAAATATATTTTGGAAGCGTTAATGTGTGTCAAAGATTGACAAGACGGTAATTTACGCATACAACATAAGTATGCCGAAATTGCATGCAGTCAGGTATATGATATTTAACTTTAAATCTGTAATTTCTTTATATAAAATAAAATACAATTTTGATTTCAAAATAAAAATTGTACACGTAACAAATTGTTCGTGTACAATTTTAACTCCGCCTACTAGAAAATTCAATTATTCAATTTAATAGCCAATCTCAAGCCCGGGAGGAGGGCTTTATTTACTCAATTGTAGTTTTTGTCATTTCAAATTATAATTGGATATTTGATTATTTGAACAAGTTTTTACTTACGTTATAAACTCATAAATTATAATTCATCATTTCGGCTTTCAATTTAATTCACTAACAACTAACAAGTAAGTAGTAACACTAACAAGTAACTAATATGTGAAATAACTATCTAACATTACTTTTTTACTTATTAAGTTATTAATAATTTATTTATTACATAACTTACACCTTACAAGTTATAACTTATAACTAAATAACTAATTACAAATTTATATCACTAATATTAATATTCAAGACTTCACGTATTTTAACTACCGAGTACCGACTTAATTAACATCAGAGAGGAAAAAAAATACTCAAAACTAATGAGTCGGACAAGCCGAGCTCGGCATTGCCCAAACGAGCTCGTGGTTCGGCTTGTCTATTTGACGAGCGGAGCACAACGAGCCATGGGTCGAGACGGCTCGGCCCATTGCCACCTCTATCTCTCAATGACTATTTGACTCACAATGCAATTTATATTATAACTTTTATCTCGAAAATATCATATTCTTTGTTTATAAGTAAAAAACTCTTATCAAATAAATGATAAGTCTTGGTCATCTTTAGTCCAATACCCTGTTATCTACACAAAAGCATACTCGGATGCCATCGTTGAGACTTGAACTATTAGTAGATCTCATGTCATTTTTTATAATATTGGGTATGACCACAAATTATTTTTTGTTGTTTCTGAGGTAAGATATGTGGTTGAAAAGTGGAGAGAGAAAAATCTGATGATTAAAAAGTGAATTGGAAATGGTGTTGTTTATAAATTGGTTTATAAATTGTAATGATCGCGTTACATTAAATTATCTACTTCATCTTCAAGTAGTAAGCCTTTGTTCGGATACATGCTTGCACAAATATCGAGTTTGACTTACCAATAATCAGTTGATGGACAGGGTACGCAGCCCTGTACCAGCTGACAAGAAATTTTGAGGGAATCTACGTGTCCTTTTATAATTTGTTTATCTTTGGCACAGTCAGATGAAAACTTGCACAAATTTACTCGGATTGATGTCGTGGCTCTACCTTTTTGCTAGATTTCAAACAGTCAGCATCCTTTTGGCACAAATTCTCTGAAATACTTGATGATTTTTCTACGATTTGTGTGCCATTTTTTCCAAAAATTGTTTACTAAACACTATGTAAACTATAATGATCAAACTGATAATATCTTGTTTTATTTTTTTTATAATTTTTTTACAGGCCATCACATTAACTGTTGGCCCATGATGGTGTGCACCGCTTAACCTGGGTTTCATACCTATTTGACCAGTGAGTTCTTTCAGTTAATTGGTAGGCAAGCGATCTCGGTATCATTATCGATCGATTTTGACGAGTGTGATTGACCCACCAGTCTTAATACCTCTAGATATTCCGTCAAATATTGGAAGCTCTTGGACATTGGGTTTTGTATAGGAAACTACATTGTAAGTCGAGTAGGCGTTCAAATACCATTTGAAATTTGGTCCTAAAGTAATAAACTGTATTGTAAGTTAGGTAACCATTGAGATACCTTTTGAAGTTGACTGATTAAGCAAAAATTACATTATAAGTCAAATGCCATTAAGATATCTTATGAAATTAGGTGGCTAAGTGAAAACCTTTTAAAATTGGGTCGTTCTAAATTAAAAAAAAAAATAAAAAACCATACCAGGATCAGCCTCAAAATTTAATTCTGTTACATATCTCTAAAATTCATTTTTAATAATTATTTCAATAAAATAATTTTACTCGTAAACTCAAGCTCTTTTCTACTTTTTAATTCTCAAAATTAAGACTCTATTTGTGATTCATTTTTCAAAATTAAGACTTTATTTTACTAAAACTTGATAAGTGAATAGTATATGTGAGTATAATAAAACGTTTGGTTAATGTTAATATTTGATTTTGAAATTTTATTAGAAAAATAAAACTCAAACATATGATTACAACTTTTTGTTTTAAATATCCAGTCCAAAAATAATGCTACTCCACTAGTGTTTATGTGACATGGAATTGTCACATTGTTCAATGAACTTCGAATACGTTTTTTAGACATTGAATAATGTAACTCCAGCGCCACATAAAATTATGATCAAATAGACTCCAAACGAATAATATGTGAAGATTAATACTATCTAAACTTTAATGTGAATTCATTGAGCATCTTGAAAATACTCTAAATACGAGATGTTATTTATTTTAAAAAATTAAATTTCAATACAAAATTAATTAATTATTTGCTATCAATTTTTTGCCACCAATGATAAATTGTTAGAAAATTTAATCATTTCATCATTTTGACAAAAATTGGTATGCTTAAAAAATAAGGAAAAATAAAATATATTAATTAGTATATATTGGATTTCGAATAAAATATATGTAAGCAACATATTAAAAAATAAAGTTAATTAAAAATGTTAACATATTGAAAGGAAAATAGGTAATAAGGTGGGAAAATTTTTAAAGAAAAACGTAAATAAAAGTAAAAAGAAATTTATACAAAAAATTTAATTAAGTGTCAAACTTTGAGTGGCGCGGTACACTGAGTTTACATGTAGATTTTTTTTTTTTTTTTTGTCAAATTCTATAACATGTGTTATGTAGGAAATGAATAAATTGAATTAATATATTTTAAAATAAATAAATGTCATGGTATATAAATTTGTTAAATTAGAAATGAAAAAATTGAATCAATATATTTTGAAAATAAATAAATAAAATTATTGAAATTTTACTCTCTAAGTTGTCAATAAATGAATAAGCTCTTCAATACGCATATTAAAAAAATAATTAATTATTTTCTATTAACTTTTTAACCACACATATTTTCTCCCACCAATTTTCAATCACTACTTTTTACCTCAAAATCATAAATAAACAAGTTTATAAACCAAACATTATTACCAAACGGAGGCTTAATCATTTCATTATTTTGACAAAAATTGACATTTTTAAAAAACAAGGAAAAATAAAATATATTAATTAATATATTGGATTTCAAATAAAATATATGTAAGCAACACATTAAAAAATATAGTTAATAACAGATTATAAAATATTTAAAGGAAAATAGGTGATGAGGTGACAAATTTTCAAAGAAAAAAAATTATATAAAAAATTTAAATGAACGCCAAATTTTGAGTGACGCGGTATACTTAGTGTACATGTAGTATTTTTATTTTTTATTTTGAATAATTTTGTCTTTTTTAAAGTTTCAAATTAAAAAATATTTTGTATTGAAATTTTATTGAAATTATGTTTTTTATCTGATATGATTAGATCAAGATATTTTAAAAATTATATATTTCGTGCATCGCACGGGTAGACAACTAGTACTATCTAAACTTTAATGTGAATTCATTGAGCATCTTGAAAATACTCTAAATACGAGATGTTATTTATTTTAAAGAACCGATGCATTAAAATAAGTTTAGAGAGATTCTCAATTTTACTTTTTTTAGGTAAAGAGTCAAACTGCTCCCTAATTCTTATTACAATGAACGAATTTAATAAATATCAAATTTCAATAATCTAATTCTCAGAATGCAGAGTGGATTGGTGTGAATGCAAAATCTAAATTGGTGTGAATGCATTTATCGCCTTATGTATGTGTGTACTATGCTAAACAATGGTTAATATTTTTTTAATAATTTTTAATTTTAATAATTTTGCAAAGATTACATGATATAATAATTTCTTGATCTTCAATGTTATTTTGTTGTCGTATATTTGATGAGTTAAGATTAAACACATATTTATAGTTTATCGTGATTTTTTAACTAAAATTGAGAAAAAGTTAAATATGTGAGGCAAATGCAGAAATTATAATAAATGTATTTATATATTGAACATGTATCAATATTTGTACTCATAATATTACATCTAACATGATATATAATTAAAAAACTACAGAATTTTCATTTATCATTCAATGAAGTTTTCGATAATTTGAATTATTTATGTTGTTTTTAAATTTTAATAATTGTTGTAATAAAAAATTATTTTTGTATCTTTTGTATTTGTGTTAATTATGTGTAATCATTAAATTTTATGAATGCTATATTGCGGATAGCAATTTCAGTTCATCGCACTGGTGGAAATCTATATTTCTATATTATATATAAAAGTAGGATAATTTGGCATAATTTAATTATTAAATTCTTTATGTTTTAATATTATAGTAAATAATTAATATGATGTTATTGTTATTTGTATATTTTGGTTATAATAATAATTATTTTTATTATTAACGTTAATATTGAATGAGTTCAATCAATACTTTTAGTTATCAGTATTAAAATTATTATTTAATTATTGATTTTTTATTTATTTGTTGTTGAAAAATAGTTTGATATACCATTTTAGACGGGGTGATGATACCTTAACAGCAAATCAAAGATATAGACATTTAATAGCCCACAGACCGAAGTGTTGGGAATTACACGTTGATTCCCCTTCTTTAACCCACATGATCTTTTGATGTTCAAGAATTAATTGAGCAACAAGAAAATAATAACAACAACGCAAAATTTTCGGATCGCCAAAGCCTTTCACTATATAATAAATTATTACAATTATATAGAATTTCACTCACCAACCCAATCGCATAGACTACAGAGAAAATACTAATAATAAACTTCTATCTAACCCAAGTTTCTACCCTTTGAATTATCCCACAAAGAGTTCACAAGAAACTACAAAGATAAAGCTCTCCAATTCTCTCTAATTAGTCTCACATAAGATTCACAATATTATGACTCCCTAACACACATATTTATAGGTAAAAAACAACACCTAGAATATGTAGAATTCGTATCCAAGTAAGTTTCCTTATTGAAGTAGAATACCAAAATAAAGTCTTTTATTTTCCTTTTCACCTTTAACTTGGTCTCCAAGTTAACCACTTTAATATGGAAATCAATTGTCCAAGATATTCCAATTCTTAATTTGGGTCAAATATCCCAACACGAAGTTGATGGGAGTTTACAGTTAAACAAATCACGGTATTCTAGCCCACAAAACGCCTCAATAGGCTCAACAAAGGGCCTGACTTTTGGATTTGCTTGCTGTAAATTGCCATAACTCTGGATAAAGGGCCTGGCTTATGGACTTGCTGTAAGTTACCATAACTCCGGACGGATCAATGATCAGTAGAGTCTTCTGATGCAGAAGATCACCATGAAGGTGCGACTGCAGAGCATACTGGCTACTATTATGATCTTACTTCATATCATTCCTACTTATGCTACTTAGAACTTTGGGAAACTAAGGAAAAACTGGAAAATTTTAGAAGAACATGTTTATGAACAAAGACTCTGAAATTTATTTCTGAAGACTCGATGTCATTACAAAGGAGAAGGGCTCTCTATTTATAGGCGGAGGAGAGCCAGGAAAAGACATAAAAGACTAAAGGCGTGGCCGACAAGGTGGACACGCGTCAATAAAAATTTACAGACCTTATCAACATTAGCTGGAAAGAAAGATTCTGCAGACACGTTTTTTTTTAAAGTAAAATCCTACTTTTACAAAAGCAAGATTTTGGATCAGAAATAATACAAAACGGACAAACAACTTTTATCACAGACTGACATTTGACAGAAAAAAGGAAAGATTCTTTCTTTAATAAAGCTTTGATGCAGACAATATTTTGTCATGGTTCGTCCAGGTTCATGGTTTCTTCTTCCTGTGATTCTCCTGGTAATAAGGGTAATCCATGTTGATTTAACCATTCAGTGTTATGACGATTTTGACAATTTTGTTTGTTATAGTCCCATTCTCTTGCCATTTCCAAAATTTTAAGTGATTCAGAGTTAACCACTAATTCTGGATTCATTTGAGACCGTGGATCTTGTGAGTTTTGGCTGGTTTCTTGGCTAGATTTGCTTGATTCTCTTGCTTTTGTTTTTCCTTTTTCTTTTTCTAAAAGCTGTTTGTATGATAGCCTTGTATCACCGGGACCAATTTTTCCTTCATTATATGCCTTTTCCTTTTGCATACTGTAATGCAAGCTGTTGAGCAATTTGTCAGTAATCTCCATTTGCTTTTTCCTTAGCTGGCGTCCTTCCTGAGTCTTTTCTGAGTACCTTGATGTATCACCCAGACTTTGTGTTGGTCTTCCTTGGTATAATTGTCCATACTGCATATCAAATGCGTAATCATAATCTGTGGTATATGAATTAGGATATCTTTGCAGATGAGTATCCTGATACGCCTGGATATCTTGTTGGATATTTCTGGTTACTCAATTGGCAAAGCTTCCCATGGAGCATCGTCTGAATAATCTGGACATATTTGTGGTGGAATTGTCTGATTGATTTCTGCTATGTGTCTCTGGAAGTTACGAAATTCTTTTGGATAATGTTTCCAATCCTTATGCATGTTGAAAGGTTGAACTGCATACTCCTTGACTGTGCTGAAATGAGTATAGACCTGTGATTCAGTGAAATAACCTTGTCTTTGAAAAATTAAGATCACATGAACATTTCTTGCAGAGGTTTTGAGATCTTTAAATTTAAAAGAAAAGGCTTTAAACATTTTTATCCAGTGTGAAATTGGATGGAACCATTCAAGGAACTTTTTTGCATAATGATCAAATCTCAAATCATTTTGATATCGGGTGAAAAGCTCGAGTGTGCTTTGGACATCAAATGATATTCCAATTTTCCAATTTTCTAAAAGGTACCACAGAAGGCAAAGAGTTTCTTTTGAAAATCTGACTGCTTGATGCCTGAGATCAAAACGGAATAAAGTGAAAAAAGGGTAATCTGGATGAAATCCAAGACCACCGAGTGTTTCAATTCCGTTTTGTCTTATAACAAGGGGCTGGTATTTTAACATGAGTTCTTTGGATCTGGTTTTGAGGGTTTTGGATCTTATAAGTTCATAGAGTTCAGGAGGAAAAGGAGTAGAGTTGTTGAAGGGAAATTGATTTGAATCCATCATGTAAATAACTGGAATTGGTTTTGGAGGTAGTATGAGGGAAACTTTTGGTCTGGAAAGAAGATCTGGCAGGAGGTTGTGTTTTCCTTTGATATTTTTTACTTCAAATTCAAAGTTTGAGAACCATTCTGCTCATCTGAGTAGTTGAGAGTTTGGGATTTGTTTCCTTTTAAAAGAAAGCATTTTTGGAAAAGCTGACATATCCATTTCCACTAAGAATTTGTGCCCAATAAGATGAAATTGGAATTTTTCAATTCCTCTTTTGACCGCCAGTATTTCTTTGAAAGTGGAATGGTAATGCTTTTCTGATTCAGTGAATGATCCACTTTTGTATCCACAGATTCTTCTTTTTCCTCCTTTGTCTTCAAGTAAGACAGCTGCCCAAAAACAATCACTTGCATCTGTTTGAAGGACACATTTTCCATCCGTAGGGATTTGTAGGGCCGGGAGATCTTTCACCTTTTGTTTGATAGATTTGACTGCCTAAGTTTGAGTAGATGACCATGGAGGAGGATCTTTTTTGAGTATGAGCTGGAGTGGTTTAATTATGGATGAAAGATGATCAATGAAGTCCGCCATATAATTAACAACTCCAAGGAACTGTTGAACTTCCTTTTTTGACAAATTTTCATCTGGAAATTTAAGGAGTTCTTGACCAACATGAGGTTGAAGTGAATATTGACCATCTTTAATATGCATTCCTAAGAAATTTGCTTCACTAACACCAATCACCATTTTCTTCTGGGAAAGCATAATACCATATTGTTTAACAATATCTGTGAACTTAGAAAGCAATTGGCCATGAGATTCTTCATCTTCAGAAAATAATAAGATGTCATCAATGTAGACCAACACTGTTTCAAGTAATGGATCAAAGATTTTTGTCATTGCTTTCTGGAAGAGTGAAGGAGCTGTCTTTAATCCAAAAGGCATAACCGTCCACTGGTAGTGATGATTAGGAATACAGAAAGCTATTTTGTGCCTTTCTTCTGGTTTGATTCCTAATTGCCAAAATCCTGCTTTAAGATCAAATTTTGAAAAGATCTTTGCGCGAGACAAATTTGCAAACATTTTCTTTCGATCTGGAAGAGGAAATTTTTCATCTGCAAGAAAGACATTCAATGGCTTGTAGTCAATGACAAGTCTTAATTTCTCCCGAACTTGTTCACTTCTTTTATTGACATAGAAAGCTTGACATGCCCACTGTGAATTTGTTGGTTCAATAAGTCCTTCATTTTGCAATTGAGCAAGTTCTTTGGTAGCAAGTTGAAGATGTTCTGGATTCATTCCAAGATGGCTAGCTTTTGTGGGGTTAATATCTTCATTTTTCTTGAAAGGGAGAGAAATGAAGAAGTGTGAATTTTTCCAGAGGGGATTTGTGCATTTAGTAAGGAAATCAGAATGAGATTCTGCACAACAATCTCGGATAAGTGTTTCAGTGATGTTGGGAATGGTGTAGGAAAAATAGGATATCATTTGGATGTATGGCTGGAAATAGGACTTGAACCTGAGACCATTAGAACGAGGAAAAACTTTCTTATCCCATAATTGTTTAATAATATCCCATGCAAGGATAATATCTTTACCAGGAAAAGATGAACCTATTAATTTATGGGAAATACTGAGTTCAGGGAAAAACTGGATTTTAACAGGATTGCTGATTATTTCTGTTGAGAAACTTTCTCCATTTGCCGCCTGAAAAACTTTTTTGTGATCTCGCCACATATGCTCAGGGAGAATGGTAGGGTTCAAGATGGAGCATGCATCACCAGTATCAAATAGCCCTGCAACAGTAATTGGCCTTTCATATTTTCCTGTCAAAATTTTTACCTCAATCATAGGTACTGATATGGATGAAAAGGCTGTATTAACAAGTTGCACGCCATAACATTCTCCTGTGTCTTCTGTGTCACTGGATTCATCAGAATCATATTCAATGGTGAAGACAGTTTGTTGAGTTTGCTCATCTTCTTCAGAGAATAATGATTCAAGGTCTTCATCATCATAATCAATCTTTGTGGCCGTGAAAATTTGATGAAGAATCTTGTCCTTTTTCTTATTTGGACAAGCTTTTGCAAAATGACCCTTCTTTCGACAGATGAAGCACCTGTTTTCTTTATTCTTTGTGAACTTCCTCCTGAAAAATCTTTTCTTTCTCCGAAAATGATTAAAAGCTTCTCTTCGGGAAAGCTTTAATCTTCTTTTATGGAATTTCTTCTTTCCTCTGCATCCACAATCTTTCATGTTTCTGCCACACTTGATTTGTAAATAAGGCTTTTCACAAGCCTTTTCCAATTTTTTTCCAGTTGCATTGATATATTTGAGGAAAGCATTTTGGTTGCACAACTTCTTCAGTGTTTTCATTATCCAATTATGAAGTTCTCCAAAAGAAGTGGCATTTAAAGGTTGTCCTCTTAACTCCATGGTTCTTAGTGTTTCTTGCCCAAGAGGTTGTGGAATTGACTCCAGATATGCCTGTTTGATATTTGAATCATCTGGTCCTCCAATGAGATAGTATCTCTGAGCAGCATTCTTGAAATGTTTTTCATGATCATTTGGATTATAGGAGCAACACTTTAATTTGAAGAATTCTTCTCTGGAAATTTCCTTGTCATGATCAGATTTTCCACAGAATTCCCAATATAGTGCATTTAAAAATGCATCTGTAGTGTTTGTCTCCTGAGTGAGTTGGCGTTGTCTGTATTCTCCCATTGAATCATACCAATCTCTGAGAAACCCTGTGATCCTTGCCAAAAAGGCTTTTATGACCTTTGTATGGGTCATGTTTGGTTTTAGGAGTTCAGCAGTACACCAGGCTTTCATTTCTTGCATCCTATATTTCCACTGTGGAGGAGGGATATCATCAAATGTAAAGTTTGGAGGAGTAGCACCATTTGAAGAATGATAATGATTAGTCGTATGGGATTCCATCTCCTCATCAACAACTTCAGTTTCTTCAATAATAGGATAATTTGTTCTTTGAGTTTGGCCTGTTTGGGATTGACTTGTTTGTTCTTGGTCAGCCATATAGAGGGGTGGAACATTATCTTCAGACTCACTAGATGTTTCTTCAAGAGATTTAGAAGACTCAGACTCAGAGGTTTCAGTATTGTAGGTAGTTTCAAGGGTGTTGGTGGCAGTATGGATAGGAAGAGTATGGGCTTGTTGGAGGAATGTGGAAATGGGATTCTTCATCATCATTTGAGGTTGTTTCTCGGATGGAGTTTCTTGTATGGATAAAGGTTTTGTTCGTTGGATAACTCTGGTCTTTTTAGGAGGCATAGAAGCTTTTTTCTTTTGTTCCCATTCTTCAGGTGTGAAAAGGGTTGATGTAGATCCTTCATAAGTGGAGGAAATCAAAGGTCCTGTTTGAGAGATTTGAAAGGTTGAAGATGAGGACGGGTAATATGGTGTTGATGGAGGGATTAATGAATTTGACTCAAGGGATGCAAGCTGAGTTTTTAGACTTCTGATTTCTTTCTCTTGAATATCAAAAGGTAGTTGGTTTTGTAAACGAGACATTATGCCTGCATGGAGAATTTCAATTCTTTGTTTACAGGCTTGGAGTGGTGTGAGAAGAATTTGAGTTTGGTGCTGAAGAGTCTGTTCAATCCTCTGTTGAATTTGGTCAATTCTTTTTAACAGGGCATTTTGTTGTGTTGCATTTTCTGACTGCCAGTTCAAAGTGGTTTCTGCTGCTGAGAGTGGTTGCACTGATCCATCTGACTTCCTGATGTTTGGATTTTTTATCTTCCATGAATGAGTGGAATGATCATTTTCAAATATCTCCAAAGGAGGAAAATCCTCTCTAGTTGGGGGATGAAACATGGATATTGAAGATGGGGGAGGATTATTATCCCAATCCCATTTTTTATGATACTTGCTGCAATCATCGTCATCATCATCATCATCCCATCCAGTAGGAACAATTGGATCATCATTTGTGGGAGGTGGTGTATATTTGACATAGTAGTCAAACTTTCCCGATGGCTCTCCAAGTAATCCAACTCCTGGATCATTGTTGTAGAAGGCTTTATATAATCTCATCTGACTGTTTTTCTTAGACTTTCTTCTTTGTCGGGGATAATCTTCTTCAAGATCTGCTTTAAGGCAACTAGAACAATTGCAAACATCCCAAAAGATATGTCCAGTATTATCTGCTTTGTTATAAACTGGCCTTCCATTTGCATCAAAGGCATAGATTGGGATTCTCTTGAGTATACATGAATTGTGTATGGAAGCAGGGAGGTTTGTTTGCCGGTTTCTCTCTTTTGAATGCAATCTCAATATCTCCATTAGACTTTTTTCTGAAAAAATGTTCAGTGGATTGTATTGAAGAGGAGGTTTTGTTTCCCTTGTGAGATTGTTCATAACTTGTAACCCATATTTCTGGGATGAGCTTAACCAATTCTGATCGTGGAAGTTGTCTAGGCACATATGTACAACTGGGGACATGATCCGACTCTACATGAAGAAGTAAAGCATCATCTGTTCCTTGAGATTGGGCAAAATCCAGAGAATGATTTTGGATTCTGTACACCATTTGGTAGTGAAGAGTGGCTGCATATGTGAGGGATGTTGGAACAACTCCAACAATTTGGATTTGGACTTTCAAGGCTGAGAGTAATTGTGGATCAGAAATAGGCATATTGAAATTTGGAAACATAGTAACAAGGACAGTTCCAGCATTAAGAGTAGTTTCGACAGTTCCTATGCAGGCATGTTGATACTCAGAGAATCGAGTGTCTAACAAGGCAATTCTTGAAACTGTAGGAAGTCCTTTTCTTCCATGAAGGGTTAAAGCAAATCGGACAGCTCCAAAATGGAGATGAGTGTAACCTTCAGATAGCCAAACTTTTGGTAGATGAGTGGGTAATTCAAGAGTAACAAATTGTTCTTTTTCTGTTGCAGGCAAAAAGTATTGATCAAATACTAAATTTTCATTTTCAACGAAGTTATTAATAATTCATAAAAAATATTAAAATCAATAATAATTTATTATTTAAATATATAAATTGAAGTTTACTATTCAAATAATTTAATAATTTGAATTATTTATGTTATTTTTTAAATTCTAATAATTACGTAATAGAGAATTTTTTATGCATCTATATATGTGTTGATTATGTAAAAAAAACTAAAATTTTATGAATACTTATTGAAATCGATATTATGAATAATAACTTTCGTGCATCGCACGGGTGAAATACTAGTTGAATTGAATAACAAAACAAGTCAATGAAAGATGGGATATTTCTTTAAAAAAGCTAAAAATAAAGAGTCGAAATAGATAAAATATATCTCAAACTTTAATGACAGGTTTGTTTGAGTTTTCGTACAAATTAAGAAAATATATTTAATGTCATTGAAAAAGTAATTTTGTAAAAAAAATTTCCAACTTATCCTTATTTAGAGCATCTACAATGGATGTGTTAAAGTATTTGTTAGTATCATATGTTAATTAATAGTCACTTTATGCTCACATTAGATATGTTAGCATGTTTGCTAAATGAATCTTTTTTGATGTATTGTTAACTAGTTTGTTAAAGTTAACAAGAATTTTAACATATGACATGATAATCTATATTGAAAACAGGAGAGAGAAACATTAAATAGTATTGATGAGTAAATTTAACACATTCAATGTGACACTTATATAATAGTTAAAGTTAACATGTAGATGAGACACTTAACATATATTATATTTTTATACGTGACATTGTTTAACTAATAAAAGTTAACACGTCCATTGTGGATGCTCTTAATATCAAAATTATTATATTGGAAGTAATAAATAGGGGTATATTAGTAAACAAATAAAATAAATACTTCTCAATAAAAAATTAGATCTATATAATTGAGACAAATAAAAAAGAAAAAACAGTCTATATAATTATGACGAATGGATTATAAAAAAAATATATCTCAAACTTTAATGATAGTCTAATTGAATTCCACAAATACCTTGCACGTGACCAAATTTCCATCAAAACAAGGAAAGTGATTTCTAGCTTAGGGAGGGGGAAAAAGAATTCTAGGGAAATTTTTTTACATTTATTTGATATTTTTTTCCCATAAATTAACATTTTTATTAAGTACAAATTTCTTAGAAAAAAATACATTTTTTTACTAAAATATCTAAGTTTTGCTTTATTTATCGTGAAAAATAATGTCAATCAATTAATAAAAGTAGAAAAATTTCTCACTTTTTTTTACATAGAAAATTTGACCAATCAAAATATTGAACTTACAATTTCTAAGAATTCAATTTTCTGGAATTTATTTTCATTCTACCTAAATTTTACATTTGCTATCAAACACAGCCTAAAGTTTTGATTTAAGTGATGGAAAGAAAATAATTTCCAATGAATTGATTTGTCTTAAAATTATTTTTGAGGAAAATATTAATTGAAAGAATTTGATTGGATTAATTTTTTAGGTAAAAAAGTGGTGAATTTTTCAAGTTTTATTGTTTGATTAACATTATTTTCCATGTTATATAAAACAAAATTTAGCTATTTCAATCATTTTTTTTTTAATTTTTCTCACATTTTTAATTGATAACTGTAATATTAATTTTTGAAAAAAAAAATTAACAATAAAAATAACCGAACAAGACGAGAAGTATTTTCTACCAAAAATGAAAAATATTTGCTTGGTTTGCATGGCAAAAGCCACGTTTTATTTAACCTCCGAACAGAAACCTTCAAAAAAAAAAAAAAAAAAAAAAAAAATTGGGGGTGGGGTTGGAGTGTGGGTATTATAAAAATTAAAAATTACTGCACCGCAAAATCTATAGTTTAACACTCCCGACTTCAATTATGTGGTTCAGATCTGAATCAGTATGTGTGTGTGGATATGCAATTGAAATTGGTCTATCTTTTTAGGTCCAAATTATTGACTATTGAAATCTTGAATGTTGGGTATATGATCTTCTGCTCATAGAATTTGTTCAGCTGCTCCGTAGCTGTGATTTATTTTTATTTTTATTTTTTGAATGGTTGAAAAGTGAAGAGAGAAAATGTGCGTGATTTGAAAAATTGTGTAATTGGGTCCGAACACACCCTTAATAAAGAGCACATTGGTATAAGATATTTTGGAAGAAATTTGAATTTTTAGAACTACGTATGGTTAAAAACATTTTGAAATGTATGAAATCAATGGTCTCATAAATATGTGTGATAAAAAAAAAATATGGAGGAAACGTTCAAAATTTTCTGGACCAAACATGGGCAAAGTTGATAATAGAAACTTGAATGAACATTTGGCTATGTTAGGTAAAAATGTAACAATTATAAATTAATATATTTATGCTTTTAAGTTAAAATGTGTGATTGAAAAATGAAAAAAGAAAATGTGTAATAAAAAGTAATTTACGATGCGTTCGGCAACTACAACTCTGTTTGTTAAAACTTTTTGTGTTTAAAAACATATTTTATGTTTTTTAGATAAAATAAATGGTTGAAAAGTAGAGAGAAGAAATATGTGTAGTTAAAAAGTGATTTGAGAAATTGTTAACATGTTTAAAAAAATAGAAGCTACATTTTTTTTAATAAATACAATTTATAAATTACACAATTTTTCATATTTTTTAATCACACATATTTTTTCCTCCAATTTTTAACCACATAGTTTATATTAAAAAAAAATAAAAAATAAAAAAATAGATTGCGTCTCAGCTGTCGAATGCGTAACAGCTTTTGGTTTATAAAGTAATATTTATGATTTTAAGGTAAAAAGTAGAGGTTAAAAATTGAAGAAAGAATATGTGTATGGTTAAAAAGTAGTTTGAAAAATTGTTTAGTTTATAAACTGATTTATAAATAAGTTTATTTTATTTATCAAACAAAATGTTCATAAATTAATTTATAAATTTTACAGTTTGTTCGGCAATTATTTATTTTTTCCAGCTATTGTTTATTTCATTTTTCGATGTAAGATTTGTGGTTTAAAATTGAAGAGAGAAAATTTGTATTATTAAAATGTGGTTTGAAAAATTGTGTTGTTTATAAATTAAGGACCGTTTGGCGGCCCTAAATTAATTCACCAAAAGATAAAATCGACCAAAAAAATTAATTTACACAATTTTTCAAATCACTTTTTAATTATCCACATTTTCTCTCTTCAATTACACAATTTCTCAAAGTAATTTTTAACTCCACATCTTACCTAAAAAAATATAAATAAATCCAACATAAAATTTAATTTTTCAAAATTATCTATCGAACAGAGTCTTACACTCCGTTTGGTAACACTGTTTGGATTATAAATTTGTTTATTTATGATTTTGAGATAAAAAGTAATGGTTGAAAATTAAAAAGAGAAAATACGTGTGGTTAAAAAGTGGTTTAAAAAATTATATAATTTATAAATTGGTTTATAAACCAAATAAATTGGTTTATCGAACACTATCTTAATTTATAAATTATAATGACTACGTAAAAGAATACTTGTTAACTGTTAGTAATAATGAAATGATTATTATGGGAGGACATTTGTGCCGACAAGGTTCACGTGGTTGCCATTTCACATTTGAAATTTTTTTCTGTTCTGTTGTTGTCTTGGAATACCCAAATTGTATGTGCGGCTTTCATGGCCCTAACGTTTCAGCCTTCTGTACAGATAAACTATTCAAATGGGATGGGGGTCTAAAAAATATCATTTGCTTTCTCACCAAATTTGCTGTCACACATTCATTTTATTTTTAATTCTAAATCCACAGGAAAATAGTATGTATGTAAATAAATTAGACTGCGTTCTCTTTGACGTTTTCAAGCCGTTTTTTATTTTTCATTTTCGAAAACGCGTTCTCTAACACCGAAAAAAAATTTTGAAAATGTTTTCAAAATTTGTAAAGGAAATGAAAAATGTGAATTCCGCGTTTTCCGAAATTTTTGCCTTGTAAGTGGAAAACGCGCGTTTTCCACTTTAAAAAAAAATAATAATAAATTAATTAAAATAATCAAAAATATTTGACATTTGTCAAAATTTATCATTTTTAATTACATTATTGGTCCTTGATTTTCAAAATTTGTCATTTTAATCCTCAAATTTTGAAATTTCTTTCGAAAATATCCTAATTTATTTGCAACTTAGGTCCCTCAACTTCAGATTTTGTTGTACATTAGTTCACAAATTTTACTTTTCTTTCAATTTAGTCCTTTTCGTATTTGCTTTATAGGTCATTATCTTCAAACATGTATAACTTTTGATGTACAACTCCGAATTGCACTCTGTTTTTTGCGTATAACTCCAAATTCAACCATCTTTCTGATAATGTATCATGTGCTTAATTATTAAACATTTCTTTTTTACTTTTGTATTGTAGACACTTATTTTGTAAGGGTATAACTAATTAACGTAAATTGATTTTTGTAAATTTTATTGAAACTTAAATTTTAAACATTATGAGTGCTTACTAGAAGGATGTATCTATATAAAGTATTAAATGGAACGATTACTTTAGAAGGGAAAATTACTATTCAAATGTGGAACAATTACTTTAGAAGGGTAACATGAATTTTTGAACTTTTTTGGTATAACCAAATTATGTGATAGAGGTTATTTCATTTATTTTTGTTGTGTAACTCAAAATATGATATCTTTATTTCATTTATATTCACAAACAATATGAAATAATTTTCTTCAAAATTTTAAACAAACGTGATAAGTGCTTTATTAGCATGTATTTAATTCACTTATTATCTTATTTTGTTATTGGTTTGATCCTATTGAAGCATCGTTTAATGCATTTCACTTATTGTGCTATGTAAGGTCAAAAAGAAGAAAAAGAAAGGAAACATGACCAAAGAAATACAAAAAAATCAAGAAGTGAGGTTCAAGGGCATATTCAAAGAGCTCCAAATCAACAATGGCATGTGGGAAGAAGATTAGATGCAAAAATTATGGTCAAAAAAGGTTTGGAATGAAGTTGGAAATCAAAAACCCGCAAGGATTGTGATCATGAATTTTAGTCATAGAGTGAAGCTCAATTTTGTCATAGAATACTTTCGAATTTGAGAAGATCTATTTCACAAAGAATTATAGATATTTGATTTTTCTTTCCAACGCAACTTGAATCACCACAATTGGACTTCGGGAGAGAAAGTTATGACCAAAAAATCGAGCACAGACGCTTCTCGACAGAAATACACTTACGGCCGTAAATGATAAAGTTACGGCCGTAACTTCCAAATTCCGAAAATTTTCAGTAGCTAACTTACGGCCGTGATAAGGAAATTTACGGTCGTAACTTGCTCTCCAAGGAATTTTCTTATCTGATTCAAGGTCTATCTTTAGTATATCTTTGGTAGTTAGGGCACGATTTTGAGAGTATTAAAGGAAGAAAATCACCACAAAAAGGAGGCTGGACATTAAGGAAAATTGAGAGAAAAATATAGAGCATTCTTGGAAGATTTTCAAGCCAAGAATATCAACAACAATGGAATTCATGAAGCAACTTGAAGAATCTACCACAATCATGCTAGACTAAATTTCATATCTTGTTCAAAGGGGAAGTTGTGTTAACTTGATTATGTTATTTTCTTTTCCTACAAATTAGTAACGTGAATTTATTCCTTTATTTCAATTGTTGGATTATTATATTTTGAATGTTCAATTGAGTTTATTTGATTAATAGTTTAATTTGGCCAATTGGATTATTGATATTTGGATTCATGAATATGCTATGTTTAGATTCTTGATCCGTAATTGTTATTGAATCTTTACTTTAGTAGCAAATAAATCTCGTGCATGTTTACTAATAATTCAACTTGGATTGATTAATTCGAGCTTGTGAAATTAACGATCCAATTCAATCTATTCTTCTAAATTTTCATACTCGTCGTGCATTAAATCCTAAGAGCTTGTTTAGGATTGTCCGTGGCTAGAATTGGTTCGAAGAGCATGTTTTGAATCAATATACATAAGGAAGAATTTAGATAATTAGAGTTTGTTGATTATTTATGATTGATAATTGAATAGGGATAGAAACACGTTACAAGGAAAAGTATAACATTAATTGGGGGCACAACCGAACTCGAGAACAAGATTTCTTCTTATATTATTTCTATAGTCATATTTAATTGTTTATTTTTATGCATATTTTTTTATTCAAGCAATTTCAAACAACAAACCCCTCTATTCCATTCTAATTGATCGAACAACTAAAATTAGTTTCCGTTCTTCGTGGGGATCGACCCTTACTCTCGCTACTACATTATTAATTAATATTTAGCGAGTAAGGAATTATTTATTATTTTGGTGCATTGCGACACGCATCAGAACGCGTTTTCCACATTTTCATTTTCGAAAATAGTTTTCAGAAATAACAAACCAAACGCGTTTTCAGCAATTTCGAAAAAAGTCACAGAAAATGGAAAACAGAAAACATTTTCGAAAATGAAAACAGGAAACTGAAACACAAAGAGAACGCAGCCTTATTTTCACCAGTTTTCATTTCAACAAGGGCAAACCCGTGGGCCTTACCTTCATGTGCTTGGTATATTTAATGAAAAAAGGTATAGCAACAAGAAGAGTTCTTAATAATGGGGGATTCCTCATGGATAAATTACTTGACAACGGGACCGGACCTGGACCAAGGTAAACAAGACTGGCGCTTTGGGCCTCAAAAAAAATAAGAACCCATATTTTGTAATTTTTTTTTTTATTATTAAATTTCTCGGTCCCTTAAATGTCAAAATAATGCTTAGCATTTGTAGTTAGCATTCATTACTTGCTAGTATCTAGAATGACAGCTCCAACCAATCTTCACGAGCTCTATACACAAATTTTTCATTTGATATTCGACTACTTACTACTAGACTAGATAACTAAACAAATCAGAAACCATTTTGTGCTGTGCAATTCACTTGAAACATATAAGGCCTCATGGGGTGGTAGCATTTTGCTTGGTAAGTCCCAGATCTTTGCAGGGCCAGTTGAGTTGGGACAAATATTCATTCCACACTTGTCCCTATACATCAGCTTCTGTAAATGCCTACCTTCCAGGAGAGATCTTGTGACGTGCAAATTTTTTGAGCACATCAGCAAGGTCGACCTTGGCACACTGATAATACAAAGATGAGCCATTTAGTATCCTATAGTGAAAGTAGTACATATGTTGTCACAATTTGTGAATGGAGAAAAAAGTATTGAATTACATACTTCAACATTGACATCTCCCGTTTGAAACCTAGTAAATCCTTATTCAGTGTCAACAAGACCACAAGTTGAGGCACAAACGGGCATCTGTCAAAAACAGATCAAAGTTGAACATTTGTCGAGTGAAAAAAACTTCAGCAAAACAAAACAAATTCCACAATAATCTGATGTCCTTACGGTTCTCGCATAGCATGCAACTGGATGAGACCACCAGGTTTAGATCTTCTTGGATTAACATGAAACTGGAATAAGCAACGATCACGTGAGTCAAGGGAACATTGAGTTTTTCCACTCCTCTAGCTTTATCAGGATACAACACCTCGAGGTGCTCGAATCTTTTTTTGCCAGTTCCCTGATAGAGTAGAACTTGTCTGTTCAGTTCAATCTCTGTTTTTGGTCAAAACAGACACCCAGAAGAAATGGAGGCTCCAGGATTTCATTTACAACTTACAAGTATCATTATCTACATATTCATTCCAATAAACTTGTATTTTTGGATTTTGCTGCTTTTGTTGAATCATTAAACACCCTAGAAATTATTAAAAAATGGTATCAAAGCTAACATAGAGTTCTTGGTGCTATTTCTATTATGATTAAAAGCTATTGCTAAAAGAGTCGCCATCTAATACCCTTCCATCATATCACTACAACAAATGTCAAGACCCGTTCCAAATCACCCTAGTGGACCCAAGACGTGACGTGTGCCAATGATGGATGCCCACTAGACACTAGATCCACCACCAAGGCAATTTGACCTGTTTCCGACTGTAAGAACTTTTTAAAAAAATTTGACAGAATTTCTATCATAACTTTAACTAAACCAACCTGAAAAACAACAAACTCCCAAGCAAAACATATATATAATATCAATTGGAAACTACTTGTCCCAAAATATGCATAAACAAAACAAAATGCAACAACCTGTTTAGTATAATTTACAAAAATAACCAGAATACGTATGAACCCATCAAAAGGGCGACAAGTCCATCAACTATGAAATGTCACATATGATGCAAAATATATATACAAAATACTCTTCATGTGACCCATGAATAACAATGACTTGTTTAATGAATGGAATCATACAACTAATAGGTCACGTGGCTCTAGTTCTATTCACTGCAGTATCTTCCAAAAGACTGCTCATAATACAATGCGTCCTAAAATAGAAAAATGGTAAGATATGAGTTTACAAACGTAGTGAGTGGAGAGCTCGAAAATAAGTATACATTTCTCATTTATACATATTTCCTGAGAATCTTATTTACTCGGCCATAACTTGAAAGAAATTTAAATTTTGATATTTACCTTCATTATTGAATGCACTGGAATCATAAAATCATTCATTCTTGATTCTAAATGATGTAACTCAAGCATGAGGATAATAAGTAATCTGATATCAATAAAAATCATAACAACTGTCATTTCACCATACTATAAGCTGAATTCTTTATTTTGTAAACTAGATAAATTGAATTATGTTATTTGAAATCTAATAAACTGAAATCTATTATCTAAAATCTGAATAACTGAACTAATACTGAAAATCACACCAAAATGTATTCAATGAGCAGTCTCGTTCATGTACAGAGTAATCTCATGTACAAGACAAAGTCATTCAAATCGGATAACTGATAAACTGAGTCTGATGATTTGATAATCTGGTCATACGCGCGCAGAGCTACCCAAAGGCTAAGCACCCTAGTACATGGCCCAAAGTCTATATGTATACAGGGTGGATCCCAAGGACCTTTGATAATCTGGTCATACATTATGAAAATGAATTCACACTAGTGCAGAGCTGGTAAAATAACATATCTGATCGTACTCTATGCAAACAAATTCACAACAGTGCAGAGCGAGTAAGATCACCGGGTAATTTCTCGTGTTTTTTTTAAAAAAAAATCTTTACATATATTGGAATATCTACTATTAATGTAATATTTGCCAAAACATGATTTAACTGAACTGAATTTATATTAAAAATGTATATTTATGAATATCTATTTACTATAAAAATCATATTTTATAGCTCAACCAACTGAAATAAGTAATTTTGCAAATTATAATTTAGGGTAAACAGCACATATGGTCCCCAACCTTTGGGTTTCTTGCGAAAATTGTCCCTAACGTTTAAATTTTGGCATTTATACCATCAGAATCATCAAATGTTGAGAAAATGGTCCCTACCGTTAGATTTCGTTAGTTTCCACCGTTAAAAAAGTGTAAATAGCACAAATAGTCCCTAACATTTGAGTTTCTTGCGATAATAGTTCCTAAAATATTAAGGTCATGCTTGGAATATTTAGTTTGTAACCTCCAAACGTTTGACTTATTTAGTCCCTAACATATTAAGTCCTTATAGGTTTGGCATATTTAGTCCCTAATATATTAAGCCACTATTTGAGATCAATTCTTTCAAATAATGTGATTTATAATTGTAATTTTTTGAAGAATTTATGATTTAAAAAAATTGAATTTATTTGTATATTATTTAATTAATAATGGAATGTATGGTTGAAAACGAGTTTTTAAGAAAAAAAAAAATTATTCTGGATTTCTAAAGTGCACAATAAAATATATAACAAAATTTCACCTCATTAACAGTTCAATCTATTGGTAAAAAAAAAAAAAAAAAATTCATGGAACATAAACAAACAAATACATTGGACTTTATTTTAGGAATTGAATAACAAATATGTTTTTATCAATTCTAATTTCGATTTTGAGAACCGATTAATATCATTTTTTTCAAAACTTGTTTCTTCCAATATATTTGTTTATTTATGTTTCATAAATTTATTATTATTTTTTTACCAATAGATTGAAATTTTAATACGGTAAATTTTTGTTAAATATTTTATTGTGCACTTTAGAAATCCAAAATAAACTTTATTTTTTTAAAACTCGTTTTCAACCACACATTATGTCAATAAAATAATCTACAAATAAATTAATTTTTTTTAACTTTTTAACCACAAAATTTTAAAAAAATTACAATTACAAATTACATTATTTGAAATAATTGGTCTCAAATAGGTTGTTTAGTATTTTAGGGACTAAATACGCCAAACGTATATGGCCTTAATATGTTAGAAACTAAATACACCAAACGTTTGGAAGTTACAAATTAAATATGCCAAACATGATCTTAATATGTTAGGGACTATTATCGCAAGAAACTCAAATATTAGGGACCATTTGTACTATTTACACGTTTTTAACGGTAGATACTAACATAATCTAACGGTAGGGACCATTTCCGCAACGTTTGGTGATTCTGAGGGTATAAATACCAAAATCTAAGGTGGCTTTCTGTTTGTATTTTATTTTGTATTTTCATTTTCGAAAATGTTTTGTATTTTGTGTTTTCATTTTTGTTTTCAAATTTGCTGAAAACGCGTTTGGTTTGTCATTTCTGAAAACTGTTTTTGAAAATGAAAAGCTGGAAAACACATTCTATTTGAAATTTTGCAGAATACTACTTAAACTATTTTTAATTAATTTGCTTGCAGAATACTACTAATTCAAACTCAAATTTCCTTTCACAATACACTGAAAATATGGTTACATGCAACACACTAATGTGAGCATTAAGAGTCTATATTAACACAGCTTGGTCAGGTTCGGGATTTGAAAAAGCTCTATTTCTATTAAAATTGAGAAAATGCAAGTTCTTTCAAAAACCACCAAAGTCCATTTATCAGTGTATTTTTTGAAATATAATAACAAGAATTCTCACTTAACTTTTTTTTTTTTTTTTTGTAATGTTGATATTGAATTCAATAAAACTTTATTTAAACTTAGTTCAAAGTTAGGATAATTTTCAAAAAATATATATATATATATATATATATATATATATATATATATTTAGGCTTAGTTCCAAGTTAGGATAATTCTAAAAAAAGTAATAAATAAATAAAAAAATAAAACTTTATATTAAGCTTAGTTCTAAGTTAAGATAATTCTTAAAAAAATAAAAAAAAAAATCCCAAAACGCGTTTTCTGAGTTTTGGACATTTTTTGTCGAAATACACACAAAACGCCCAAAACGAGGTTTTGGGCGTTTTGCGTTTTGTGTACAATTTTTTTTTTGTTTTCCAAAATGCGTTTTCGAAAATGGTAAAGAGAATGCGTTTTTAGCGTTTTCAAAAATAAAAACTGAAAACGACCTCAAAACAGCAAAGAGAACAGGAGCTAAATGTTGGGGGGCCATTTTAGCAAGAAATCCAAAGGTTGTAAACCATTTGTCCTTTTTACCCTATAATATACTATAAGAACTACAATAAACAATTATTTCATAGAAACTTTGGAATTGAAATAAATAACTAAATTACTTATTTTTTGAAAAAGTAAGTTTTCCACTCACAGAGTTAGGAATGATAACTAGGTTGGCTGGTGTTTCGTTAATTTTTCTAACCTTGACGTGGCGAGATCAAATGCTGATATTTTGTTGGAGATGATGATTCACGCTTCCAAGAAACCTGCAAAAAAGGCAACGAGGAATGCCCTCGTCGCCCCTCCGGTGTGGGAATTAATATTTTGGAGAGAAGCAGAAAATATATAACTGGAATACATGTAAAGAATTATGAATGAATAATATGTGATCAAAGAGGCTGTATTTATAGGGCTGAAACGCCCTTAACTTTCCTTAATTAAAGAAGGAGTCCTCTTTGGTATAAACTTACTTCTTAGGAAGAATTCTAAACCTGTTGGGATTTAGTTTCCTTATAGAACAGGTATCGTCTTAAGGCCCAAGAATATAGCCCATTAATGAGGCCCATTATCAAAAAGGTATTCGAAGCATGCTCGTACGGGCCATAGGTCGGGGTAGGCCGACCTGGCCCATCAATGAGAACACGAGCTACAGTGATCGGGGTGCCTCCGATCTGATAAGCCCGGGCTTTAGAGAACATAGGCCCAACATTGCTGAGTAGAGGATAGGTCGGCATGTGACCGACCATGACAAAAATCCCGGGCATAAGGTCGGGTCATATAATTTGTTTATCCTTTCAGAAAGCAGGAAAATAATACCGATCATTAGCCCCCGTACGTCACAGGTCGAGCTCCGACCTCTAGACGTATGTCATATTATTGCTATAGTAAGGTTAAGGTCATGCTATGAAACATGGATCTTACTTCTAGCAAAAGACTTTCACTAACCAAATTTTGAGAACAACTGATAGTGTTCTTACATTCGTCCCATCTCATGAGTTTCACTAATTCACAAGTAGAGGTCTTGTCCTTTATGAGCCGGACAATGGTTGAAGACCCCGTAACACATTCCAGGTAGAATTAGGTTATCCGGATGGTTGGGAGACGTGGGAGTCTCGATGGCATTATTAGGATAAAGTTATATATTCTCTAGCTACCGTATTGAAGTAGGATTTTTTAGCTGCCCATACAAGATGGAATTTAGTCTAATTTTAAGCCCCCGTGCATTCCTCATTGAGCTCGGGGAGAGATGGACATTAAATAATAAGACATCGTGATTTTGGCAGGATGTAATCCAATGGTTATGTTGCAGCTTAAATAATAAGTCGAGCTTATGTTATGTAACAAGCTCGAGAAATTAAGCAATAATAGGCCGAGCTCATTTTAAGCAATGAATAAATTGAGGCTATGTTAAGGAATGAGCTTTGGTTTATGTTAGCAAGAATTAAGCACGAGCTTATGTCAGCGAGTATTAAGCACGAATTTATGTTATGTAATAAACTCGAGCATTATGTAGAATGTAAATAAGCCCGAGCATGTAAAGTAATAAACCTGAGCTTATGTAGATCCGGGGACTTCATTATGTGATTTGATTACCTGACTATTTGAGAATGGCCAGGTGTACTTGCATGAGCAAGTATCTAATTGTTTGCTCGTCGTTAAGGCTTTGATTTCTTGTGCATGAGCGAGAAACAGTTTTGCTAAGTAGTGTCATTAATAACCTGTGAAGGTCGTGCTTTGTGACCGACCTTGTAGATCATTCTTATAAAGAAGAGGTCAAGCCCTTCACTTTGTGTTTTTTGGGAATTTATTTGTAAGGTCGGGCAAGGCCGACCTTGTAAATTTTCCCACTGAGAATGGACCAAGTCCTTGATTTTGTGTAATTTACAAGAATGGTTGACAGGTCGGGCTTGTTGAATATGGCAGTGAGCCCGTGCTCTGAACTAGAAACCGTTTATAATTTGAAGTATAGTTATACAGGTCGGTCATGACCGACCTTATGGATTTTAGCGCAAAACAGGGTTTAAGCTTTGCCCTTTTGTGAGTTTATGAAAAATAATTTGTTACGTCGGGCGAGACCGACCTTGTATATGAATTACACAAAGAAATGGTCAAGCTTTTGACTTTTTCAATTCATGGAAAACAATTTGTAAAGTCGAGCAAGGCCGACATTGTGAATAATTTACACAAAGAAGTGGTCAGGTCCTCGACTTCGTGTTTTTTAGGAAATAGTTTATAAAGTCATGTCATGTGACCGACCTTCTAAATTATTTGACTGTAAAGGGAATTGTTATTTAGGTCGGGCATTTAGGCCGACCTCGTAAATCTTTTGCACAAAGAAGGGTCGAACCCTTGACTTTGCGTAATTTAAGGAAATAGGTCGGGCAGGTAGGTCGACCTCGTAAATCTTTTGCACAAAGAAGGGTCGAACCCTTGACTTTGCGTAATTTAAGGAAATAGGTCGGGCAGGTAGGACGACCTTATAAACTCTTTGTAGGGAAGCAATCTGTGAGGCAGGGCATGATGGTTGACCCCGTAAATTATTCATGCTGAAATAATTCGCCATGTCAGACATTTTGGTCGACTTTATAATTTATTTATGAGGAAAAAATTTGTAACGCCTTGCCATATGAGACATTGTAAATTATTTGCGAGGAAATAATTTGTAACGCCTTGCCATATGAGACATATGTAAATTATTTGACCTTGTGTTTTGGGAGGTAATTTGTAAAGTTATGCTTTGTGGTCGGCCTTGTAAACCATTCTTGATGTGATTGTATGGTAGGCCTAGTTGTTTTCGTTCGGTGGCCGGAGGGCATAGAAGCTAAACTTAGATTGCCGAGGGATATGGCTTGCATAGATAATAGAACATATTGATATGTTTAAGTAAGGAATAAGTCGAGATTATGTTAAGTAGTAATCGTTAACTTATGTTAAGAAGCAATAAGTCAAGATTATATTAAGTAATAATCTCTAACTTATGTTGAGAAGCAATAAGCTGAGCTCATGTTAAGAAATAATAAGCTCGAGCCGAGCTCATGTTAAGTAATGAGCTCGGGTTTATGTTTAGGCAAAGAATAAGCCGAGCTCATGTTGAGTAATAAACCCGAGCTTGTTTTAACGGAAGTTATAGGCCGAGCTCATGTTAGTACATAAGCCCGAGCTTGTGTTAGGAAATAATAGGTCGGGCTCATGTTTAAATAATGAGCTCAAGTTAATGTTAAGGAATGATAAGCTGAGCTCATGATAATTAATGAGCTCAAGCTTATGGTGCAAGGAATAAGCCGAGCTCATGTTAAGTAATAAGCCCAAGCTTGTTTTAGCGGGAATTTAATTGATTCAATGCAAACCTTTTTCCAATTAATACGATTAGCTATTGAAGAAAATGGTTGGAGTGTGTTAATCAATGTGAATTGTACCTAGGAAGGTTATGTTAAAGTATATTAAGTGTTTATATTGGTGATCACATAGAAATATGATGTTTCATATAATTGGTTGTGTGAGTCACTTTATAATTTACTATTTAACTCAGCTAATTTCCAGATTATACAAACTTTAGAAAAAATAGCATGAATCATCATGGGAACGGATCAAATAAATTCAAATTCAGCAAGCAATTGAGTTCAACTAGTGCATTATTGATCTGATCATACTTGTAAATCACGAGACCAAGATTGCAATCTGATTTCATCAATTAAATCAGCATACTAACAGATTATGAAACTTTCAAAGATCAATGATTAATTAAATGCAATCCTTTAGGCATATTGCTTATAAATCATAATGGTTTGTCAGAATTGTATCAAGAACGTTCCATTTTGAGTCTTGGTCGCAGCTCTCGACTTGTTCTAAGAAGTAGAGGGACTAACAAATAAGCATATCACAAGCTATTGCAGATTTAATAAACTAGTCTCAACTTACCGAATAGATTATCAATTTGGGCTAAGATAATTAACCCTATTTAGAGTTGATTAGCTCTTTATTTAGCAATAATCACAGATATTATGAGATTGCAAAATTTTTGAGCTCTAACACATGATCAACATTTTGAAAGGATTATTGAATTAATAAAGAGTGTTAGGGTACACCTTGTTTTTGCACTTCCAAGGGCATATCCAGAAATGACCAAGTACCTGAGGAAATCCATGCTTAGCATTAAGCGGTATTTGCGTTGGCGACTTTGATCAAAAGGCTCAGGAATTACAACTGGAGGCCATGTTGCACCATAATTGATAGGACATCCGGTTGAGGTGTTTTACCCAACATCTCGCATTAGGAAGATAAATTGAAGTCAAATTAAGGTTACTACAATTTTGTCAAATAACTAATGATATGGATTTAAAAAATTTTTATTCTTTGATGGAAGCAAATGAATGAAAGCATCTCAACATCTCCCTTGTTTATTAATAACATAGTGACTAGAGGCTCAGCCAAGTAAGTCTTAAGTGCAAAATTCTTGCAAAATGCAGTGAACAAGGAAACATAACTAGCAGTTAACATGAGAAAATTCCAGCCATGTAAATAAGAATAGGGAGGAAGATGGAAAAAATGGTTACTCCCTTTCTTATTTGTTTTTACTGTTATTGATTGCACTTTGGTAGCAGACAAGTAACTCAGTCTTGTCCACTTTGACAGTCTTTGCAACTAGTATCGTTATCCGATCATGGGATGAGAAGGAACTTGGCTTAAATGTTGGATGGAATCCTTCTGATAGAAACATAGTAGTTTCATATGTGCCCTTAATCACAACAACAATATAGAAGGCCAAGGCCTTCGTAATTATTTGATATCATGGATCTAAAATTAGGAGCAAAGAACTTTCCTAATAGGAAATATATAACATATTCTAGGAATTTCCTTTTGCAGGCAATCAAATTCAAGAAAACGTGATAATAAAATTGACTTGTCAAGCAATTTAGCAATTAGTCACATATAATAACTTTGATTTCCATTGCCCCTGTTTAATTGCTGGCAACAATTTTAATCGACTCGAACTTTGTTGCTAGAACAGAAAAGACAATCTGCAGCCACGTTTTGTTGTGGCTGGCAAGAGTATCTAGCCTTCAATAATCTTTTTCCTACCATCGAATCAATTTGGAGCAGTTGAAGTGGAAGAACCACCTTTGCTGTAAGTAAATTGATTACAAATTCTAAGTAAGCGAATGTTATTTTTATGAAGTGGACATAACGAAATTTCGTCATTTTAACCCATTGATTAGCTTGCAGGAATCATGGGATAGACAGATTATTGATCCTCAATTTTTGACCACTTCTCCAGAAAATATAAAAAGGTCATAAGCTGGTATCAGTAATTGAATCTTTATCTTCCACAAAAATCAACAAGTATCGTAATGGTCTTGCCAAAATTTTAGCAAAAAAGATTCATTTTAAGTATGATAATAGTCAAACCTTGTCACAATACATTTGATGCAATAGTATCACACAAAATTTGCACAATTATTCTTACACCAAATTTATACTAAATTGCACAAGAATTGATGAGTAGGGTAAGAGTACACCTTATTTTAGTAGTCGAAGGAGAGGTTGGACGTGAACCACTAGCACTTGGACACAATCCGATGGCTGGTGTGATTGATATGCCCAAGACAACCTCAGGTGTGATAACAAGGTATCTTCCTGACGTGATTCTCTCCCATGGAAGAGACAACACACTTTAATTTTGCCAATTTTGTTTACTAGAGTTTTTGCCAATATAATTAGAGGCTTAGAATCTGGTTTCACCACCTTGGATCCACCTTAAGGGCAGGCTCGGCTACCATGAGCAACGTGTGCCAATCAGGGTTTGCAATTCAGGTAAGTGCACTGAGATTGAAGTGCTTTAGCACCAGACCATTGAATGAGAAAAAGTTCGGTTGGAGCATTTCATCGAGCATTTAACATGCCCTTTAATTTCTGTAATCTGAAAAAAATTTACAGGCCACAGGAATCTATCCCCATTATTGATGGAAAAAGGTGGGGCATTTCAAATAGACTCTGAAGTGGGGACAAAAACCCAGGTGAATTAAGCAATCCAGAAGGACTCATCCCAGGTGAAACCATGAACAGGGGACTCAAACTGTGAGGACTAACTGCATTTTCAGTGAAGCCACTACCAAATTCATCGTCCTATTACGCTTATTCCCGACGATACTATCATTATTTTTCCCACCGTCATCACCAGAATTCCCTTCTTTCTCTTCAAGAAATTATTTTACATTGAAAAGGAAGACAGAAGGATAAAATCGAGTTTTGCAATCGGCAAAGCCATAGCTCCGGCCAAGAACTGGGCGAAAGTAAACGGGGTCTTGCTCGGAGAAGAAGCTGGAAACCAGGGTCAATAGGTCATGGATCAATCCAGGCACCGATCCCGTAGTAAGAAAAAGTATCTATTAAGCCCCGAGGCGGTACAATAATTGTCGATCGTGCCACTGCCATACCTTTTGAACCCACATATCTCCTCGAAATTGGCTACTGTTTTTCACAGACAATGTTTTTTTTGTTGCGGTTTCAATTTCTTGACTGTGGTCATAGGGGTGAGTTCTCCTTGTAAGACGGAGGTTGTCGAGATGAAACCTCGTTGTGACGTTCATCAGGAGGTTATGGAAGCGAAGACCTGGCTTGTAATTTTTAGTGACTGGGCTAAACTCCATCTTCTTCATAGAAAGAGGACCTGCAGTGCAATTTTACCAAAAATCTCCCATGACCACCGTTGGAGGCAAGTAGTGATGCAGCAGCACCTGGGCGAACTGCCGTTGCTATCGACGATTGATGGCAGCTCCTTGGGTTCCGCGAACTCATCTTGACCGCTACAACAGTGCACATAAAGGCGACACTATGATTTTGGGTTTGAAGATCCATACGCCTCGATCTCACCTTCAACCTGCTTGCGGCGCAGTAGCATTCCGACTACTACCCATGAGTTGTCATGGTGTCAGCGATATAATCGATTGAATGAGTTTCGCCGCCTCCTCCTGGTTACTTCCCGGCGACTAGTGCAGCGAGACTCAAGTAAGCTGCCGCCTGTATGTGGCGTGGCTGCTACGTGGTGATGGCGACGGAGGTATTCCCCTTCCTGAATGTTCTTCAAACCTCTCCGGCGTCACATAATTCAGAGGTCGGTGGCTGGTATAGGTCTTATGTCTTCTGTTCAAGTGAATTCGGATTTGGCAAAAAAGAATCCATGTCCTTTATTCAGATAGTTAAATTTTCTGAATTTATTTATTTTGGGATTGATCTTTGAACAACATGATTTTTCGATCGAGTTCCCACAGACGGCGCCAATTGTTTCGGTAATTTTTCTGACCTTGACGTGGCGAGATCAAATGCTGATATTTTGTTGGAGATGATGATTCACGCTTCCAAGAAACCTGCATAAAAGGCAACGAGGGATGCCCTCGTCGCCTCTCCGGTGTGAGAATTAGTATTCTGGAGAGAAGCAGAAAATATATAACTGGAATACATGTAAAGAATTATGAATGAATAAATATGTGATCAAAGAGGCTGTATTTATAGGGCTGAAAAGCCCTTAACTTTCCTTAATTAAAGAAGGAGTCCTCTTTGGTATAAACTTACTTATTAGGAAGAATTCTAAACCTGTTGGGATTTAGTTTCCTTATAGAACACGTATCGTCTTAAGGCCCAAGAATATAGCCCATTAATGAGACCCATTATCAAAAAGGTATTTGAAGCATGCTCGTACTGGCCATAGGTCGGGGTAGGCCGACCTGGCCCATCAATGAGAACACGAGCTACAGTGATCGGGGTGCCTCCGATCTGATAAGCCCGGGCTTTAGAGAACATAGGCCCAACATTGCTGAGTAGAGGATAGGTCGGCATGTGACCGACCATGACAAAAATCCCGGGCATAAGGTCGGGTCATATAATTTGTTTATCCTTTCAGGAAGCAGGAAAATAATACCGATCAGCTGGTAAGTTTTTCCTATTTCAATGTCACCTCCTGAAATATAGATGGGAGTTTGGATCAACTCAACTAATCACAATTGTAGTGTACATGTCCAAATAAAATAACAACCTATAACATTTCACAAATCTCATATACTTCAAACATTATAGCTAAACAACTTTTCTTTTGTGAAATATAATCTCATTATCGTTAATCTATCATTCGATTAACCAATTCTTCAAATAAATGTACAATAAAATCAAAATCCCTTTCCAAAGAAACTAGTAATAGACTAAAACTTGAACTTAATGCATGGGTAACTTAAACTTCAAATAAACTTCACCAAATTAAGTACTTAAACATGAAATAAGTTAACATTGGCTCCAATAACTTAATCATACTCCAATCTTGAATTTAATCCACTATATATGCAAGCCCTAGGATGTAACCACAATATCCTCAACTAAACTTGAATAATTAGTTTAATATCTTCAAATCAACTATAAATCCATCCAAAAATCTAACATTTAACTCAATAAGCAAAACCATAAAATTAAAACCAAATCTCAAATAATTAGGTCTTGCCTTACCTTTTGAAGATGAAGAATGCTGTGAAGTAGAATATGAAATTTGAGTGAAAATCCCACTTTTCTTTTTCTTTCATTTTTTTTTTCTTCTACCGATTTTTTCTTCTCGGCCGTGACCTCTCTCTCTTCTCCCAGCCTTTATTAAATTTATTGAGTGTGTGTTTTGTGTTTGGTAATTGTTTGTCTTCCAAAACCAAAACAATAATTATTAATTCTAATTGCAACTTGGTCCTCACTTATATATCCAATAAATTCACAACTATAAATAATAATAAGTTAAATCCCCAACTTATAATAAAATATAAATGATCCTCAAAAATTTTACTAATTTAAATTAGTTCCAACTTGAACAAAATTAGTCAAATAAATGTTAACTTGACTAAATAATATTTCACTTGCCAAATTTAAAAGTGGGTTGTAACAACAAAAATGGTCATTTGGTAGTTGTTTCTCCTGTGTGTTGATTATGTATACTTTGTATAGTTACAATAACGATTATGAAATGCATATAAATTTTTTCTTCTTGATTCTTTTGTGAATAATATTGATTCTTTTGTTTGTTAAAACTATCTCTGTATTCTTATTGTGTCACATCTCAATTTAGTTAGTTTACCTCCCTATTCAATTGATCTCCTTGACTTGAGAATATGAGTCTCACGAAAACCTGGGATCTTTTGAATAGAGTACATCTGTAACTTAGAATCTTCATATGTGCATGTGTGAATCTGCATTTATTTTATTATATCTGCATTCTCCTATTTGTCCAAGTCATTTTCTTTGTAAACTATAATTTGTTATATTTTACTTGCACTCTTTGTTCACCTTAATACTCTGTTTGTTTAACTATGATAATATGTGTGCTTGTAAATTTGATCTTGAGACTTTTAATGGGAGGGGTGCTTTTTCTATATGGAAACAGAAAATGAAAGCTCATTTAGCTCAACTAAAAGTGTTTGAAGCTACAGATGCGACCTTTCCTGCTGATATAACTAGTGTGCAACAAAAAAATATGGATGAACAAGCCTAGGAGTAAGCGTGGTTCGGTCCGGTTCCAACCAAACCAAGTATCAATGGGAATTTCAGTGATAAAACCATTGGTTCCACACCTAACTATGGAACCTAACCGAACCGACCCCAACCAATCGTGTCTGGTTCTTTACATTGAAAATGTAAAAATAAAACGCTAATTAAAAAATCCATGTTCTTTTAAATTGCACATACTATACAGTTTACAATGATTAAAAAAATTATGTATAAAAATAAAAAAAATAATATATTTTACTATCTTAAACAATCATAACCTACATAAGTCATAAACTATCTGTTTCAAAAAAAAAAAGTCATAAACTCTGTGAAATATTGAAACTGCAACTATTGAACAAAAATGCCGTTAAACAAGAATTTCCAATGAGTGTTCCTTAAAAGACGCAATTTTTTAGTAATCTAGTTCCAAGGTTTAAATATCTAACAGTCCAAGTAAACAATGTAACACGAAGTCTAAATTCGAAACAAAATAAAATTCACAATCTACTATAGCAAAATTAAGCTTAAGAATAAAATTAACAATCTACTGTAACAAAATTAAACTTAAGAACTCTTCAATTAATATCTTCTCCAAATTATGTGCATCAATCCTTTTAAAGAGTCTGTGAATCCCTTGCATCGATTCTGCGTCACAAAGTTAAAGTTAATATATGAAAAATGTGAGAAATTACATTGTATAAACATTAAATGATGGAAAATTAGATATATTATTAAATATAAGAGGGTATATCAGGGAATCAAAAGTTTCTCTACTATCCATTATTTTTATTGATTATAGATTGTAGATGTAAATGTAGGTAACTAAGGATTCTACTGGAGTGCAAAGAAAGAAACTATGAAATACCCAATGTTTTCAACCCCAGTCCGGTTATTGACCTGTCTGAGATACTGGGTCAAGGGTCACCGGGATTCGACTTGGGTTCGACTCGGACATTAAATAATATTTAAAAAATATAAAACCCTGATCAAACCTGGGTCGGGTCGACTAGGGGTCGTTGATCGGGGTCAACCTTACTGGGTTTTATATGTGACCCATTCCGATTTTTTTTTTGCCAGTTTGCGAGTTTCCGGTCAACCCGGCCAAGTTGGGTTTGAAAACAGTGGAAATACCTATATGGGAAGTGGGAACTTTGGGAAGACTGATATTTTTACATTTTACAAAAACCAAAAAAAAAAAAAAAAATTAAATAAAATAAAAATAACTAGAGAACCGAATTAACATTCTGTTCTAAAACCAGGAAACGGGAATGGGACCAAAACCAAACAGTTCTGGATAATATGTCCCAAAACTAAATTGTTCATTTGTCGAACCTAATTCGAACCGATCAGTTCTAACCAGTTTCGGTCCGGTTCCACCGATTTAGAGAAATAATGCCCACTCCTAAACAAGCATATAGTTCTGTCATATTGCACTTAGCTGATAATAGGATAAGGAAAGTCAGTGAATTAAAACAACCCCTGAACTTTGGACAACACTTGGAAAGCTATATCACACTAAGTCTCTTCCCAAGATTTATCTTCCTAAAATGCTTTTTGGTTATAAAATGGATCATTCTGTGGATCTTGAAACTAATCTTGATCAATTTTCAAAACAGTGTCAACATTTGGCCAGCTCCGGTGAAAAATTTTCTAATGAAAATCAAGCTATTAGTTTATTAAATGCTTTACCTGGTGCCTGTATGGAAGTTAGAAGTGCCATTGAGTATGCAGGGATGCCTTGACTTTTGAAATAGTTAATAACTCCTTAAGGATAAAAAACTTGAATATTCAACAACAAAATTTCGACAATGGTAAAGGGAAAGGGTTGTATATAAGGGACAGACCTATGACTAGACATTTTGATAACTCAAATCATCAAAATGGTTTTAAAAAGAAATTCAGAGGTATGTTTAGATCAAAATCTAGAACTAGACTGTTTTAAAAGGAAAAAATGAATTAAGAGAAAAAGGAAAGGAAGAATCCAATGTAACTTCATCTCATAATTCTGATCATGCTTCCAACCTTGATTGTGGCTTATCTGAAGCATACGCTACTGTTCCCAACTTGTGAATTTTTTTGAATCATATTTAACTCATCTTAGCAAGTTAGATAATGAATTGGTTATTGATTCAAGTGCTTTTTTTTTTTTCATATCATATCCAAAAAATATTGGTTTACAAACTTTGCGCCTAAAGAATTAGGTATTGTGACCATGGAAATGATCTGACTAGTAAAATAGCTAGTATAGGTGATAGTCTTGAAATTTGAAAATGGTTATGTGTAAAATTTTAGACAAGTCAGATATGTTCATGAAAGGAAAAGAAATTTACAAAAAAAGTTGATTTATAAAGTGAAAGAAGGAGTTATTGAATCTAAAACTATAAAGTTTAAGGCTATGTTGGTTGTTAAAGGGTTTATACAAAAAAAGGATGTAGATTACAATGAAATATTTTCTCCCCAGGTTAAATATACTACCATTAGAGTTATATTAGCTCTTGTTACTCATTTTGATTGGTAGTTAAGGCCAGTTACATGTCAAAATAGCTTTTTTACATGGAGAGCTAGATGAGAAAATATATATGAACTAGTCTTTGGGGTTTGTTGAAAAAGGTAAATCTGACTGTGTGTGTTTCTTAAAGAAATCTTTGCATGGCCGTAATCAGTCCTCTAGAAAGTGGCATAAAAGGTTTGATTCTTTTGTATTATCTTTGAAACTAGTATTTCACCTGTGCGATACACGATTTTTTAATTTTTGCAATAATAATGTTAATATTTTATAAGTAGGACTATATTTATGTTCATATTGGAGGAAAAATATGTAGATGTTTAAAAAGACTACACGGAGAAAGTGAATGTTATTTTTTCTAAATTTAAAAAGAATGGAATGAAAAATAGATACGCGATTACAAATTATGGAATATGTAGCGATCGGGAATTTTTCATTACTTAAATTAAATAAATATTTTTATTCTTAAATACGTGTCGCTACGACTTCACCCATTTATTTTAAAAAATGTGTTGGTCTAGCCATATAAGTGAAAATTAGATTTTTTTTTAAAAAGCTTAGTTCGAAATTCAAATTTATGCATTACAAGTTCAAATCTTACCTACTTTGAATCCAATCAATTTTTAAACCAAACATCAAAATTTTAACATCCTTTTATATCGTAAAGTCAAATTCCAATTTTATTTAAGTGTCTCAATGTCATTATTTATTTTACGTCCAAACTTTTAAGCCCAAAATCTAATCTCAATGTTGTTGTCCAATCTCAATTTAACCCAATTAAAACTTTCTTGACCCAATGCTAGGGCACAACCTACACACACAGCTTCAATTGAACAATCTTTTCCCTCCTTGAAATGATTCCAAATTTCCTTGCAACTCCCTAATTTTCTCAATTTACATCACAACAATTGCTAAACATTTTGCTTAACAAATTCTAGATTTCCAAAGATTATCCCATGATCACTCCTCAGTCCCTCAATTTCCTCTCAAACTTCCCCAATTCCTGTCAATCAGTTTTCCTACAATAACTTACCATGTTAAAACCAAATCGGCACACATTAGGCCAGTGTCTGGGAGAGCTTTTTTCCCAACATTTCTATCATATTTTGACAGAATAAAATCTGAATCGGATTAAAATATTCATCTGATTTAAACATTGTCAGTATTTTACTTTAGAGGAAGCAGATTGTCAGTCTTTACTGTACACGAAAGCAGATAATCTTTTGTTCAAATTACATTCATGCCCTTCATAAAGTAACCCAGAGTCTCAACCCAATTAATTGCTGGGGGAAAGAGTAAATGCCCTCACCATAGCTGGATTTTTTCTTATTATTATTATTATTATTATTATTATTATTATTATTATTATTATACTAGAACTAGAATAATTGATCCTTCGTCTATTTATTGTCAAGTTCATAGCTCATGGGACCCACCGTTGCAGATTCTTCTATCAAAATTTGATAGAAATAGGAAAAAGAGCCCTCCTGATGGGGGCTAAATCTCCCTCTCCCTTACATTCACGAAACACATACCAGCTCAAACACTCTTTGGTATGAATTTTTTTCCCCTCAAACTGATCATATTTGACTTAGTCACGAGATCATACATTCGAAACTCGTATGTTGATACCAGAACATTGATTTTCTTGCCACCAACAAATGTGAGGAGTTCCAAATTCACAAAAGGTTCATGCTCACAAAATTGAATCCACTGCCTCCAACTGCCCATTTTAAAATCACCAAACCTTAGCCTCGAGCCACCACTTAAATCTGCAACATCGAACCCACACAACCACCACCAGCCTGAACTCCACATCCAAACTCATTCAATGACTAACCTAATAGTCGAAGTCAACAAACAAACCACCATCAGTCTACTATTCAACAAAAACGAGACCAACACCAACCCAAAATTCTGCAAGAATCAATCCACACACCTTAACCGAGGCCACCTACATAGCCGATCGCCACTGGCCATCTCGACCTCCCTCTTTTTAACACCCAAATCGAAACCCAAAACTAAGAATAAACTTACCCAAGATACTTACCTCGGTCACCGGACTATTCATTGGAAAAATATCCCAATCGACCCTCTTTTGCCCTTGATTTTTACCATCCAAAAACCCAACCTAGCCTCGCTCTTGCTGTCAAAAGACACTGAAATCCGCCCAAGCCACTTCACCATACACTAGCGCCACTACGTGACCGTGGCACTATCGTTGGCCTCTCGACCGGTGGTGAGAATCGGAAGAGGGATAGAGCCCCTTCCTGTCCCTGCGCCCTTGTCCTCCTGCCTCTTCTCTATTGAATTGAGAGAGAGAGAGAGAGAGAGAGAGAGAGAGAGAGAGAGAGAGAGAGAGAGAGAGAGAGAGAGAGAGAGAGAGAGAGAGAGAGAGAGAGAGAGAGAGATGTAAGATTTTGATTTTTGAAATTTTTTTTTAAAACTCGAAGTTTCGAAAATATATTACTTTAGTGCTTTCGGTTTTTTAAACGTTTTATTCAGCCCCTGTAGTTTTAAGATATTTTAGTAAGCCCCTATTGAGTTTTAAAATATTTCTAGTCAGCCCTTAAGTTTTGAAAATCTATTTCAACCCCTAGATTCTTAACTTTCAGTTCCTTCAATATTACAATTTACTCCTCAAATTTTATTTTGTTACTTTAAATCTTTACATTTCAAAATATTAAAGAAATTTAATTTTCTTTTGACTAAATGAAGCATTTGGTGAATTAAGGGATTGACTTGCTATTCTCGCTCCACCTTTGTGTGAACTCATAAAGTTGAGATAGACTCGCCATCACTAATTAGTTTTAAATTATAATTGCATGTATTATGTGAATTTACGTGATTTATATGCTTGATTGCTTAAGCCAAGACGAGAATATCTCTTATGAGATAAAATGAGAAACTGATGTTATGCATTGTCATAACTTATATGTTTTATTGCGTAAGACAAGACAAGAATATGTTCATTTGTACTCACTATGCGATGCTTATGATTGTGAAGAGAACGTCACTGTATTATTTGCATAATTATGTGTTCAATTATTTTGTAGGAAATTGTAAAAAGTTTTAAGTTGACGATTGAGATTTCAAAGTAAATTTAAATGGTTGCTTTATGTTGAATTCACCATGGTTATAGATCCGATTTCTTTGGAAAAATATTGATTTAGTTGGAATTTTGATACTAGATAATATTCTATTTTAACATTGAATGGTATACATATATAAAAATCTTAATTTTTGGAATTTGATATAAAGTTGAAGTTCATAGTAGCAAAAAGAAAGAATTGAACTTGGGTGTTTGATATTTAATGATGCTTAGACTTTATAAGTGAAACTTACTGTTAGACAAAGTTTTTCCTTCTTGCTTAAGCATATGATTGAGATTTGGATAAAAGGATTGAAAAAAAAAAAAAAAGGATTTTATTAAGTCAAGTGTATCTCCAAGGGGAGCACCTGTACTATTTGTAAAGAAAAAAAGATGATAGCATGATGATGTGCATTGACTATTGGGAGCTTAACAAGTTGATGATAAAGAATAAGTATCCACTTCCCAGGATCGAAGACTTGTTCGATCAACTAAAGGGCCCTGGTATTTTCTCAAAGATGGATTTAAGGTCTTGTTATCATGAGTTAAAGATCAAGCTGACTCATATACCAAAGACGGCATTCAAGACTTGATATGGAGATTACGAATTCATTTGTGATGCCATTCGATCTCATGAACGTACCTACAGTATTTATATATTTAATGAACTGAGTTTTTCATTAGTATTCAGATAAAATCATCACTGTATTTATTGACGATATTTTGGTCTATTCTAGATATTTGGAACAACATGCAAAACATTTGAGGATTGTGTTGGAGACATTAAGAGCAGAAAAGTTATAAGCTAAATTTAAGAAATGTGAATTTTGTCTTGAGGATATAGATTTTATGGGTCACATTGTTACAATCAATAGCATTGAAGTCGGTCCTTCTAAGGTCGAGATGGTGACTAATTGGACTGCACAAGCAAATGTTGGTAATGACAATTTTTTTAGGGATTAGCCGGATATTACTCGAAGGTATGAAAGTCAAGATTATGAAAGGATATTTTAATTGATTCATGAACTATTAGTATGAGGAAATACAATTTTCAATTGTAAGATGGTTGAGAGTTATTAGTTGTTTATTTTTTGGTTTATGTAACCTAGTTTATTATAAGGGTGTAATCTTGAATAGAGTATCGATTTGGAGTTAAAGTTTTAATAATTTTGGATATTGTTATTTATAAACATTCAGATTGATGAAGTATGCAACCTATTAAGTATCAATGTATATGTAGGATTATATGATCATTTAATGTATAAATATGAAAATATCAAGTTTTATCTTGCTTGAAATGTTGTGGCATTTAGGTGAAGAATCTTAATTATTTGGGGGCTAATTGTTTATTAATATTATTTGAATTTTGTGGTACATTTTGGTTACTTATATGATATTAGAAATCAAGATAACGCATAAATGTAATTGTAGCGACCAAGAATTTTAAATAATTATTTTAAAATTATGAAAATCGTGCCGTTACGATCTCACCCATTTTTAAGTTAACGTCATGACGTATTCGTCTAGTCAAGTCTATTCGATTTTAATTAAAATTCGAATTTCTAAAATTTTATTATTTTAATTATTTATTTTAATTATTATTTTCAAAATCGTTTTAAATTTCAGATTACGTCAAGCTCATTTTATCTGATCCATTTTCCTACTCAGTTGATTTACGAGTACGATTTTCCTCGATTTTCGTGTATTGCTTGTCAAGATTTCATACTACCAACTATATCAATCACATACTTCCACCCACTCCATTATGCATCACCAACTCCTCCAAATCCAACCCTCAGCATCAGCATCACCATCACCAGCCTTACTCTGATTCCCAGCATTCACGACTTTGGAGACTCAGCAAGCCTCCAACTCATTTCCTCAACTCCATTGCAGCCTCCTCCCGCAGCCAGGTAACCTCGAACTACAACCTCACCATTTGAATCATCACCAAAACCACCTAACTCCACCACAGCCCTCAACCAAGTCCTCAATTCATCGCACAGCCCACACATCACCACTGCTCAGCAACAACCTAGCAGCTATCACCACCGTCATCACTATTGAGCAGCCACCACCTCCATCTCCATTGCTCAACAGCCATAATCACGCCACCAACCTCCACAGTCACGGCCAACCTCTAGCAAACCAACTACCAAACTCCACTGCCACTTCGGGTTTGACCTCAAATCAAAACCCATCTTCACAACAACTCAACTACAAACCACCTGCAGCACTGTTGAGTGCATTTTACATGCATTTTTCATATATTTTTTGTGTTACTTTTTGAGTAATTTGGAAAAATACCTACTGAATTACGTATATTTTGTGGTTAAATAGGTTCAACATTCAAATACATGGAGAAAGCACAAGAAAAGAGCTAAATGGATGAATAATTGAAGAAATTGAGGAGAAAAGAGTCAAACTTTGGGGACCAAATTGTCTACATTGAAAGTTGGAGGACCCAATTGCAAATCATCAAAGGACGGAGCTGCCAGGTCAACCAAGCGATCACGTGTATCGACTAGGTCTCGTTCGCGAAGTCAGGCCAAAACCAACCCGAGAGTTTTCATCCCAACCACGCGATCACGAGGCAGTCAGCCACGCGATCGCGTGGTCAAAATTTTGAACTGAATTCTGGGCCGACCAGGTGCGACCCGGTTCGGCCCAAACGCTGAGAACGTGGATCTACGCAATTTTTGGGTATATTTGGGCGTTTTTGGCTAGGGTTTGGAGACTTTTACCATTTCTTTTACCCGAAAACTCATTTCTCTCCATTTGTTCTTCATTTTCCTTGCTTTCTTCTTGTAATTTTCTCTTGTTTTTGTATAATTTTGTTGATGAATGTTGATTTGAGGGAGAAATACCAATATTATTGTGAAAGAATAGTGATATTTTGAAGCAAGAATCAAGTGTGAAGGGAAGTATTATTGCTTAATCTTCATATTTCTCTATTTACTTTACTTTGTAGTTGAAATAATGCATTTAATTCTTGAATTTTATTGTTATTTCACCATGGGCTAAACTATTTTGTGTTGGGATTATTGATGAAGCTTGACCTTGCTTAGTTGACTTTAATGCTTGTATTAAGAATTTAGGCTATTTATTATCTTGTGCATTTATTATTGTATTTATCGACTTGCATTTATTGTGGCCACATTTATGCTTGGATTTCATGAGATGTGCAATTATTGAGAAATTGTTGTGTATTCTAGATCAATACAATATTTGCTCTAGGTTCTTGTTTAGGATAGAGATATACCTAAAACCCTAGATGATCCATTGAGCTATTTTCACATAGCTTTAATGTAATTGGTGTGTTTTTAATCGACATAGAGATATAGTAGGTTAATTCCACTAATTAGGGTTGATTTCACTCGAGAGAGGTAATGGCTAAGCTTGGAAAATCAGGTCTAACATGATTAATGAATTGCATTTCTATTTGCTTGTTGGGAATTTAATTAGGTAATGGTCAAGTGGAATCAAGAATCCCAATACTCTTCTATCATCAAATTATCACCATTTTCTACTTATTTATTTAGTATTGTGATTTAAATTCTAGTACTAGGACTTTCCCAAATCAAAATTTATTGTGTGTTTCTTGTTGAAATTGATTAAACTAGAGTGTAATTGAAATAGACAATCCTTGTGGAATCGATAAACCGGACTCATTTAGTCCACTATCGCTTGTATGTGATACGTGGACTCGCGGTGTGTTTCTAGAGAACAAGCACCGCCACCTCCAACTCACCTCCACAATCACCACCCATTTTCGAACCAACCACACGCCTCCACTGCGCTCTCCGATCCCCATCAATAAGCCAAAAATTCAACTCCAAACCAAGAAATAGAAGAAGTCTAGAACCTTACCTTGACTGCCGGACCCCTATTCACCAATTTTTGGTTGAAAATCGCCCCACTATGAGCCTCGGTTTTACCCCCGTATCAGCACCATATCTTGCTTCTTTCCTACCATCTCCTCCCCCTCGTCACCGCCACACGATGGCGGCGGTACCGCCGTGGAATCGTCGGCTTTTGGCGCCGGCAGTGCACCACCGGTTTCACCTTCGCTTCTCTCTCTAGTTCTTCTCCGATCGTGAGTTAGGGGAGAGAAATGAAATTGGTTTTTTTAAATAATTTTGATTTTAGAAAAATTTCAGCTTAGCCCCCCCCCCCCAAGTTTGTAAAATGATTTAAATCAATCCCTATAGTTTTAAAACTAATCATTTCAACCCCTTAAGTTTTAAATGATTTTAATCAGTCCTTTCATTTTTAAAAATCAATTATTTAAATCCCTACAATTTAATATCCATTTTGAGCTTCAACCCAAGTTTTGAAAATTTATATTTTAGTCCCTCAAGTTTAAAAGTATTTATTTTAGTTCCCCAACTTTCAAATCATCAATTTCAGTCCCCAAATTGTAATTTATCATTTTTAAACTATAAATTTCAAAAGAGTAATTTAACTTATTTTTCTAATTGGCTAGACGAGGCGTACGGAGATTTAAAAAATTGAAGTCATTCCCACTCAACCACACTCGTTAAGTTTAATGTAGACTCGCCCCTATTAATTGATTTAAATTATGATTGCATGTGAATGTGTATGTTATGTGACTTATGTGAAAACTAGATTTATTTTTATTAAAAGCTTAGTTCGAAATTCAAATTAATGCGTTATAAGTTCAAATCTTACCTACTTTGAATCCAATCGATTTTTAAACCAGACATCAAAATTTTAACATCATTTTATATTGTTAATCTTAGTCCAATTCCAATTTTATTTAAGTGTCTCAATGTCATTATTTATTTTAGGTCCAAACTTTTAAGCCCAAACTCTAATCTCAATGTTGTTGTCCAATCTTAGTTTAACCCAATTAAAACTCTCTTGACCCAATGCTAGGGCCCTACCTACACACACAGAGCATCAACTGAACAATCTTTTCCCTCCTTGAAATGATTCCGAATTTCCTTGCAACTCCCTAATTTTCTCAATTTACTTCACAGCAATTGCTAAACATTTTGCGTAACAAATTCTGGATTTCTCAAGATTATCCCATGATCACTTCTTAGTCCCTCATTTTCCTCTCAAATTTCCCCAATTCCTGTCAATCAGTTATCCTACAATAACTTACGATGTTAACTCCAAATCAACACACATTAAGCCCGTGTCTGGGAGAGCTTTTTTTCCCAACATTTCTATTCGATTTTGAAAGAATAAAATCTGAATCATATTAAAATATTCATCTGATTTAAACATTGTTAATATTTTACTGTAGAGGAAGCAGGTTGTCAGTCTTTACTGTACACGAAAGCAGATAATATTTTGTTCAAATTACATTCATGCCCTTCACAAAAGGTTTATTACACACAAAATCGAATCCATTGCCTCCAACCGCCCATTTCAAAATCACCAAACACGAGCCTCGAGCCACCACTTAAATCTGCGACATCGAACCCACGCAACCACCACCAGCCTGAACTCCACATCCGAACTCATTCAATGACCAACCCAATAGTTGAAGTCAACACCAACCTGAAATTCTGCAAGAATCAATCCAAAAACCTTAACCGCAGCCACCTCCATAGCCGACCGCCATTGACCATCTTGACCTCCCTCTTTTTAACACCCAAATCGAAACCCAAAACTAAGAATAAAATTACCTAAGATACTTACCTCGGTCACCGGAGTATTCATCGAAAAAATCTCCCAATCGAGCCACTTTTTCCCTTGATTCTTACCATCCAAAAACCCAACCTAGCATCCACTCTTGCTATCAAAAGACACCGAAATCCGCCCAAGCCACTTCACCATACACCGGCGCCACCACGCGAGCTTGGTACTATTGCCGGCCTCTTGACCGATGTGAGAATTCGAATGAGAGACGGAGCTCCTTCTCATCGCCGCGCCCGTGTCCTCCTCCCTCTTCTCAGTCATCAGACTATTAATTTGCACTTACTATGTGATGCTTATGATTATGAAGAGAATGTCATTGTATTATTTGCATAATTATGTGTTTAGTTATTTTGTAAATTAATTATTGATAATGAGTCTACCGAGTATTGATTTTGAAATGCTCACCCTGTTTTTAACAACAATTGCAAATTTCAGAGACAGTGGCGAATGAAGGACAGTGGGGGCAAATCATTAATTGATGTTAATTTGAAAGTCGATGATATTCCTGAAAGTCGAGTTTTTATGAATTTTGTTAATTAAATAAATAATTTTTTTACAATACTAAAAAAAAATGAGGTTTAGAGTTACATGATTGGTTTTAAATGAATTTATTTGAATTAAGTTACCGTTGTTGATTTTTAAATAAATGTGTTATTTAAAATTCAGTTTATTTCCGCAATAATGTTCATTCAGAAATTAGTTTTAAAGGGTGAAGTGGCGTCCCGGGTTTTACGGAACTCGGGGCGTTACAGAATACTTCCTTAAATACAATGTTTATCGTTGAATTATTTTGATTGTCATCCTTGTAGCGGATCAAAATTTTTAAACCCTTGCGATTTGTAACTTTTGAAACAACAACGTATAGTTGACCGTGGCTGAAAACTGGTTTCTTAAAAGTAATAAACATATCTCAAAAGCTTTTGGGAAGATAGGTGTATATATAATTATCAAAAATACGAATAAAACTATAAGAATTAAAAAAAAAAACATGTATTCACTATATTTTGCAATATTTATTTATTTAGTTCAAATATGGTTTTAAATTTTTTAAATTGTAATTTTATCAATATTTAAATTCTTAAATAATTATGATTTTAAGTTTATTAATTAGAATTTTATAATCTTAACATAATCATACATTTTAACCTTAAGGTAATAATTTAAAAATTGAAACAATTAGTTGGAACTACACACACACACACACACACACATGATCATTGCTTGTATTTAGGGGGTGCTTTTTGAACGGAACGAAATTGAAATAGATCTTCCAAGTTCCGTTCCAAAAAAATTGTGAATTAAAATGTTCCAAAATTTCCGGAATACACAAACTTCATTCCAAATTGAAATTTAGAAATTTCAAAAATTTCCAATATTTAAGCCTGCTTTCGGTGGTTGAGTTTAATTGGCCAATTTAATTTATACAATTTCCCAAATCACTTTTTAACCACACATATTTTCTCACTCCAATTTCCAACCACACATTTTACCTTAAAAATGCAATTAAATCAAACTAAACTAGTTTAATGAGCCACCGATGGTTCCTACTATTTAATATTTTATTAAGTTTTATAATAATTTGAAGTATATAAAAAAAGAAATTCGAAAAATTGAATGTATGAGATTAAATGAGTTCAAAATTTCAACTAGTGAAAAAGTAATTAAAGTTACAAATTAACCACAAAATAACAACATAATATTTATAAATATATTTAACATAAGTTCTCTCTTTATAATCCAACAAAAATAAAAGTAAACAAGGATAACAATGCTACAATTCTTGCCTTTTTATCCTATAACTTCATGTAGATCTAATTTCCGATTAAAAAACTTAATTTCTAGTAAACAAACAGTGCCACTGTCACGCTCCAAAATCCAAACCTGATGATCACACAAATAGTGAATAAGTAAAGCAAACTTTGTGATACCACAATTGACAACAAATTTTGAACTTTTAATTTAATCTAAACTTTCAATTATATTTGATGTGAACTTGTTCCAATTCCAATCCATTTTTTTCAAAAAATTTCGGAATTCGGAAGTTTTGAATTTCTGATCAGTCGGAATCGGATTCTTTTGAAAAAAATCGGAACGAAAGCAAACATTATCGAATTTTCCAATTCAACTTGATGCCCTACTTGTATTATAAGTTGCAGTCTGAAAATGATGTAATCGTGTTCCTTTTGTTATATGTTGATGATATGGTACTTATAAGTCCATGTATGAATCAGATTAAACTTGTAAAGAATGCTTTATTCTTTGAATTTGATATGAAAGATTTAGGGATAGCTAAAAGAATTCTAGGCGTGGAAATTTTGAGGAACAGGCCTAAACACTTTCTTAGATTGATACAAACTTCTTATATTTTAAATATTGTGAATAAGTTTGCCATGTCTATTGGTAAAACATGTAGTGTTCCTTTAGCAAATCATTTTATCTTAAGCAAAGATGATTGCCCCAAATATGAGGAAAAGTTTGAATATGTGAAAAATGTGACTTATTCAAATGATATTGATTCTATTATATATAATATGGTTTGCATTAGGCTTGAAACTGCACAATCTATCATTTAGTTATGTAGATATATGGCCAATCCTGGCCCTAATCATTGGGAAGCATTAAAATGGTTAATTAGGTACCTAAATGGATCTATAGAGATAGTTTTGACTATAGAAGAAGTTTCGAAGGAATAAAATTGAAATGATATGTTGATGATGACTATGCTAGTGATAGGAATAATAAAAAGTCTATTACTTCTTATGTGTTTACTATCTGTGATGCATGTGTTAACTAGGAATCTCAATTACAGCATATTATTGCTATTTCAACAAATGAATCGGAATACATTGCTATGACTGAAGCTGTTAAAGAATTATTTTGGTTAAAAGGCTTGCCTAGTGAATCAGGATATTCCTGTGATTCTCCTATTTTGTTCTCAGACAGTCATTATGCTATTCATTTATGTAAAAATCCAGTTTTTCATGAAAGAACAAAGTACATTGGTTTGAAGCTACATTTTAATAGAAATATTATCTCTAGGAACTTTGTTACCTGTAAGTAAGTTTGAGAGCTGTTTGAGTCTCTTGAACATTGACAAAGGGTAAGTTGAGTTTTGATTATTTTACCCTTCTATTTTGTGTAAATTTTTAACTTTGTTTCCTTTTTTTTTCCAGGTACTTAGAAGCTAGTGAATTTCTTGATTGAAATAATTTCAATACTTGTATCAAGGTGGAGATTGTAGAAAAGTGATACAAGCCTATTTTCTTATTTGTTTGAGAAAAAACGTGTTTCAAAATTTTGCCTATCACTTAAGAAAGGCGAGTTTTCTGGAGGCACAATCTGGACCTTTGATCCTCTATGATTTATTTGAGCCGTTGGATGGTGGTATAAATACATACCAGGGTTAGAATACACTCTAACCATTCTCCCTCTCTCCCTCCCTCCCTCCCTCAGCCTTATTCAATGATTCTTTATGATTCTAGTATAGATTGAGTGACTGTAGTGAGTTTGATGTATAGATCTTCTTTGTGCGATCTGTTGTGAGAGTTTGAGGTTTCTGGTTTTGGTTTTTGAAAGATCTATTCACATTTGTGTTGTAACATTTGATATCTTGGTTCTTGATATAATTGCAATATATATTGAAGCCATAATCCACATTTGGGGAGCTTCAACGAGAAGTAGCCAAATGTTGGGCGAACCCAGGCCTTCAGGCATAAATTTGGTGTTCTTGATCTTTTATGTTTCTTAATATCTTGTATTTTTGGATTCTACTGCGTTTGTTGAATCATCAAATACCCTAGAAATTATTAATGGACATCCATGCCTATTAAATGTTAATTCTTCGGTTGTATAACAATTTTATAGGTGTAGCCGGTGCTCATACCCACCAATGAAATCGAAAGAACTTTTGTATATTTCTGGTAGACCAAGAAGAGGAAAGTCTAAAAATGGAAACCTTCCCCGATATGCAATGTTGTGGTTGCAAAAAAGCAAATAGCAACTTGGAACCTTTTCATTCCAAAGTTAGAATGGAAATACTAGCCTAATTCAGTACCATTTCCTTGTGATGTACAGTCGAGCAAACACCCCTGTTTGGTAGGGATTAGAATCATATTTTTAGCATATTTTGATAAAAATTGATGAAATTTGTGGGCTCCATAAAATGTGTGGTTAAAATTATTTTGTTGACTTTGACTTAAATTAAAATATGATTTTAATTGCTACCAACGAAGGGCATAGTATGCTTCTTACCTTGGCATTCATGTAGATTCCTCTAGATTGATACCTGATCTTTAAGTAGGGATGACAAAAAAATCCGAAGGACCCGAAACTCGCCCTGTGGGGCATTTCGGGGCGGACCCGCCTCAACCTGCCACCGAGACCTGGAATTTTTTTTTTTTTTTATATTGGAATGAGAAACTAAAAATAAATTTAATGAGGTCTAGAAGAATTAAACATTTGTGAGATTTAAGGGTATGAGAATACACAACCACTATACCATTATGTTGCTAATTGATTTTTTTCCTTCAAATATATACATATTATCTTTAAAGTTCAAACTTAAAAATTCTAACTAGTTCGACGCCTAAGTTTTTCATCTAAAATTTCATTACCAATTTAAAAAAAAAAAAAAAAAAAAATTATTAATTTCGGGTCATTGGCGGGGCGGGTAGTTGCCCCGTCCCGCGAATAGTTGCGGGGAGGGGCGGGGTACAAGAATTTCGGGTTTGGGGCGGGACGGTCCCGAACCCGACCCATTGCCATTACTATCTTTAAGTAGCATGGAAGTAGAAGTCTGTGCCAATCATTGGAAAGAAGATAACTTCTTCCCCCGGGGATAAGAAAGATAAAATACAGTTACCAATCTCATTTTTTTGACATGTTATTAGCAGATTTTCCTTCCTTCTAAATATGCATTTTTCAAATACGGTATGGCCCTGAGAAATATTTGCTGCTGGTTAAATTCAGAACTCTTTGTGCCAACAAAGCTGCCTAAAAGCGAAAATCATTTAAGTGAGCATGACCCAGAGCCTGTGATAGCCCTTTCAAATGCATAAGCAAACATAGGAAGAAATAATATGTGGGGATTGGGGACGATTATGCTAGATGAATATTTTTATGCTGAATATGAAGAAAATGGAAACACAAAACCCTTACTTATTGGCTTGCTGGTGAAAAGAAAAGTACATCAACCCAGGTTGGCTATATTTACATGGTATGCCAGTAGAAAATACTTAAAATAGGTGAGGTCAAGATTTATAGTATATGGTCTTTCTCCACATTCCTTTTCCATATCTATACAAAAACCTCGAAAGCCCCTTAATGGTTGTATGATCTTTTCACAAATTTGGAACAATGAGAGATGCCACAACAAGATTCCAGTTAGCATTCTTAAAACATAAATTATGCATTCCAAAAAAAAAAAAAAAAACCATAGATTATGTTCATGACTAAATACAAGTTGTTGAAAAAATTTCATGGCATTAAGAGTCCGTTTGGAACATGGAAAAGTTTTGATTTTTATGATTTTTTTGTTTTTTTTGATGAATGTGTGGTTTAGATTAATTTGAAAAGTAAAAAATTGTGCGCTTGACCAAGGATGGACAGTTGAGATTGAGTTTGAAAACTTTTGGTAAAAAAAAAAACTATAGATCAAACAAGCTCTAAGACTACATCAAAACTCACCTGACATAACAAGCTGAAGCTAAGTTGGTTGTCCTTTTAGTCTCTGTTTGGCTCCCATTATTTTCCCAAATAATGTGATTTTGAATAGTGTTTGTAGAGAATGTGTGGTTAAAAAATATTTGAAAAGTAAAAAAATGAAGGGCTTGATTAAGATGGATGATTGAGATTGATTGTTAAATAAATTTAATTTACAAATAATGGGGGCCAAACGGGGGCTAATCCGTTCCAGTATTGGGACCATAAATCTTTAATCTAGTTTTCCGGGTTAATAGCACAAAACATCCATACTTTTGACATGTATTGTGTAAAACATCACAACGTTGTGATTTTTGACGCTGAACATCCCAACATTTACATTTTCTTGTTTTAGACGTCATTTTCGTTATATTTAATCCTATTTCAACGTTAAATGAGGGGGATTTTTGTCCAATTTTATTTTTAATTCATTTCTTAAGGGTAATTGACACAAAACGTCCATACGTTTGACACTCATTGTGGAAAAACGTCTCTAAGTTCATATTTTTGGCAAATAACGTCCCTACTTGTAAATTTTCTTGCAGATTAATCCCCAAATTTTACTTTTCTTTCAATTTAGTCATTCCTATTTGATTTAAAAGTGGTCTTCAAACGTGTATAACTTTTGATCTATAACTCCGAATTGCACTCCGTTTTTTGTGTTGAACTCCAAATTCAATCATTTTTCTTATGATGTATCATGTGCTCATTTATTAAACATTTCGTTTTGACTTTTGTATTGTAGATATTTATTTTGTTATGTCATCATTGATTAACTAAATTGATTTTTGTAAATTTTATTGAAACAGTGAAATTTTAATTTTAGTGTGTGTTCGACGGCCAACGGAATTTATAAATTGGATTTATTTGAATTTTTATTTTTATTTTTTAAGGTAAAATATTTGGTTAAAAATTGGTATGTTTAGCCCCTGTTTGAGCCATATCACAGTCTCAAATCACTTTTTGAGAAAGAAATTGTGTGTTGTTCAAAAAGTGATTTGAGAATGTGATATGGCTCAAACAGGGGCTAAACATACCAATTTTCAACCAAACATTTTACCTTAAAAAATAAAAATAAAAAGTCAAATAAATTAAATTTTTAAATTCCGCTGGCCGTCGAACACACTATAAAATTAAAACTTCACTGTTTCAATAAAATTTACAGAAATCAATTGACGTTAATCAATGATGTTCTAACAAAATAAGTATCTACAATACAAAAGTCAAAACGAAATGTTTAATAAATAAGCAGATGATACATCACAAGAAAGATGGTTGAATTTGGAGTTCAATCCAAAAAATAGAGTGCAATTCGGAGTTATAGATCAAAAGTTATACACGTTTGAAGATAATGACCTTTAAATCAAACACAGAATGACTAAATTGAAAGAAAAGTAAAATTTGGGGACTAATCTGCAAGAAAATCTAAAGGTATGGACGTTATTCGCCAAAAAATGAATGTATGGACGTTTTTCCACAATGAGTGTCAAACGTAGGGACGTTTTGTGCCAATTACCCTTAAGAAATGAATTAAAAATATAATTGGACAAAAATGCCCCTCATTTAACGTTGAAATATGATTAAATATTATGAAAAGGACGTCTCCAACAAGAAAATGTAAAGGTTGGGACGTTCAGTGTCAAAAATCACAACGTTAAGATATTTTGCACAATACATATCAAAGGTAGGAACGTTTTGTGCTATTAACCCCTAGTTTTCCCCCAAACCTGTGGAAGTACATACATACAAAGATTTAAAAAAAAAAAAAAAAAGTATCAATTCAAGGCTGTCATTTCTATATTTAGTAAACTGTTTATAAAAATATTTATAAATAATGCATTTCTTCAAACCATATTTTAAGCACACACATTTTCCCAAATCACTTTTTAACCACATATTTTATCTAAAAAATACAACATTCTTTGCTTATAAACAAAAAAACTTTTACCAAACAAAGATACAATTCGGTTACACAGCTTGTACAACTTCTCTAGGAACATTGGATGATCAACAAAAACACGGTCGCCTCCACGTTAATAGCAGTGGACAAAGCGAAATATATGCCTCCAACTTCTATCTGCGGTAAAATGTTTTAATTTGATTATACCTCTAGAGTCTAGGAAAAGGGAATTACAAAATGCAGAACATGTTCCCAATGTACCTCAACAAGCAAACTAGTGTCCCAAGCATCTTTGTACTGGTCATAACGCGGAGACACAATCATCACTCGGTGCCTGTTGGCTTATGAAATAGAAGAAATGCTCATGTTACTTAGACAAATTCATCCTACGAGCTAGCTATTTTTCCAAGTTCTTCATATATATATATATATATTTAAATGTCTATTTCGTTTGTATTTTGCAAGAAGTGATAATGGTGCTTACTGCAATAGCTGGGGGCCTCCAAGAACATCACCTAGCCCACCAGTTTTACTCCATGGATCGACCTCAGCAGCTAGAAAGACAAAGTTCATCCCTGTCCAGCATATAATGGTTCAAGATGGTCCATCAACATTCCTTTTTTTTTTTTTTTTTAACTATGCTCCTAGATTTCTTTGCAGTTACTTTTGCATTAGTTTTAAATTGAGCATATCAACCGTGTTCTTCGATCTTAACCCATTGTGATTCACAATTTGGTTTCTCAGGCCTATCTGTGCCAAGTTTGATTTACTCTCAATAGAGTTGCTCTGCCATGGACATGTGAGACAAAGTTTGAAGCGGTTACAGTTGCCATAATTGAAACCTCTCTCTAAATCCAAGGAGAGATTAGTACAAATGTAACAAAAACTAAATAAATGTTTCTACTTCCCCAAACATATGCATTTAGCTCAACACTTCAAATTCAACATAGTCCAAGCCGGTAGCTAAACTTGGAATTCAAAAATTGAAAAAAAATAAAATAATAAATAAATAAAATACATGCATTGCCTGAATTTTTTACATACCACACGTATTATCGCACACATGAAACAAGTATTGTACAATATTATAAGTTTTAAATTCCTTAACACCAAAATTTTATTCTCAAAACTTAGATTTGATTTAACTTGGTTTTACAAAAAATTTGGGAACCACAAAAGGTTGGTTTTACTAAGCAAAAGGTATCATCAACAAAAAGTGTTTCATACTGCCAGAAATACTTCTACAGTTGGAATCACAAGATTTATTCTCTTTTATATAGAAAAGTGAACCAAAGGAAAAAATATAATACATATATATGTTGAGCTTAAACAATTAGCCCATGGCTCAAAGGGAAAAATACATATATCAGACTGTCATGTCATAGAAACCACCAAAATACTTGCATGTAATGGTCTCTCCAATTAAGCTTTTAGTGAGGTGTGCTAGAAATTACTAATCGCATAAACCGATTGAAGAATACATGTAGGCCCCCGACACCGAATTGACGGGAATTCGATATACAAGGCATACAGGGTCACAAAATGTCCCGAAGTCAATTCTATTACAAGAGCAAAGTAAATTGTCTTTGATTGAATTGCTTGATTAAGCAGTAATCATCACGATTCAGTAAGTCCATGTCTTTATATATAATCTTGCATATATTCTGAGGTCACAAAATATTTTCTTCGATTGTAATGTCAAATACGCATCGGCCGAGTGCTCAAGTAATCATTCCACATTGTAAGCTCTGTACCTTTAACACTTAATTCAAACATTGAGATCACCTATTTTAATTATTATATGTAGGTTGTTGCTATATTTGCATTACCACGATATGATATGGTAATATGTGACCTAAGATTTTGGACTCGTTCTCGTAATGGGGTAATTATTATCTGAGTGTCTTATGCGATTGAAATATGTGAACTAGAAGTATGTGTAACTATTTAAAAATCGTATCTGGTGTATTTTTGCGCACATTCAGATGTATTATTGACCTTGCGTTATGTACACCATTAAGGTGATCATATAGTTGTTTGAATTGAGATAATGGGAGTCCTTCAGTGAATGCGGTAATTCTCATCTGAGTATCATATGCTTATTTTTGTTTGTATCCTAGGTGTTTATGCCTCCAATGAAAACCTGTAGTAGGTGGTGACCTCCGACGAAAATCCAGATGTTATTTTGACCTTGCGTAATGATTTCATTCAAATTGTCAGGTAATATTGTGACCTATGATAAATGTGATCTGATTTTCTTAAGAGTATTGCAGTTTGTGAAATGGGCATATATGAAACTTTGAAAAATATGTAGTTGGTGTGCCTTGTCAGCAATGTAATTATGTTTTGTGACCTTGCATAATGCTTCATATTATGATGATCATATAATGACACTGTATAATACAAACAAGCCTTGAATAAAATCTCATTGACTAATGTTACAATCATTAATGTACAAGTATGGGTTATGTACACATTTTTATGTTGTATGGATCACAGTGTGCCAAGGTATTGATCAAGATTTTGATTATTTGAAGCTTGTGGACATAACTATGATCGAGTTTGGCTTGGATTGTAACAAAACTGCATTCACTATGAGTTATGTATTGAATAGTGACATACACTTGGTATGAATAAAAATGATAATAACGTTTTGTTTTGTTTTGTTTTGTCTTATCTTATCTGATACTGAAGGCCATTGATAGAGAGACTTCCAAGTATCCTGTAATTGTTGATGTGATGATGGTGGGTAATCTACATCATAAAGGGAGTTTCACCTTTATAAATCCAGTTAAAAGGGAAATGAAGAACAATTTACATTGTGTGAAATAGCATTGAACATATGTGCAAGAACAATAGAGACATAGGGTGCCTGAATGACAGTATGGTCACAATTATAGCTAATCTCGATGCTAGAGATGTAAAAGAACATAGAATTTTCATGAATAAAGAGGTACTAAAATTGAGCATGACGTTTAATGCGATACAACGTATGTTCGAATTCATGGTTGTCAGATAGGACAAGAATGAGTACATTGTCAGATGTTCAAACGATGCGTGCAATTGGTTGTTCTAGTAACCAAGGTTGGGGAAAACAAAATTATTTAAAATTATATATATGCACAATGGTCATACATGTGGTTCAAATATAGTGTTGTGGTCGCATAGGAAAGTCTTCAACTCTATTGTGTCCTCGTACATAAAGTACAAGTTCAACTCCACGTGCTAATGATCCCAAATGATGCCCATGTTTGAGCTCCATTATTTAGGAAATAATGTGGTTTTGAATAGTATTTTGGGAGAATGTGTGGTTAAAATTTGTTTGAAAAATCAAAAATTGTTGGCTTGAATAAAATTGATGGTTGAGATTGAGTATTTAAAAAACTTGATTTTCAAATAATGGGGCTCAAACAGGGATGATATATGCAATGACATGCTGCATGTGTTATGGTGTTACATTGAATTACGTGAAAGTTTGGAGATCTAGGGAGAAGACTTTGATAATGATAAGGGGATACCCTACGAAATCATTTCAGCATGTACTAGGTTTTTTGCATATGCTTCAACGTACAAATCCTAGATCGGTCACATGATTAGAGGTTGATGGTCAAATTTGATTCAAATAATGCTTCATGGAACTTGGTGCCTCAATTCGTGGATGGATGCATTGTAGGCCTATTATTGTAGTTGGTGACACCTATCGAATGGACACTACAGTGGTACTTTATTCACGGCATGCACTTAAGATGCAAATAATAGAATTTTCTCCTTGTATTTGGTATTGGTGATAGTGAGAAGGACAGGTCTTGTGAATGGTTTTTTGAGCATTTGAAGAAGGCGTATGCATAGAAGGCATATGGAACTATGCAGGGGCTTTGTTTTGTATTGGATCACCATGATAGTATTAGAAAAGCTATTGAAAAGGTCTACCCTAGAACATGTCATTGTATATGTTCATATCACTTGTTACAGAACCTAAAGAAATATTATTATAAACCAGGTCATTATATCACACTACCCTACAATTCTGTTGTTCCCGTGTACACCTTGTCGGATTTTGAGTATCACATGTTGTAGTTAGACACAATCAACGAAGGTATTAGGGGTTACTTGGTAAGTTCATTTACTCAATGAATTTTGTGATTTTATTTACCGTCCATTGAGAGTTTGTGCTAATGTTTTTGGTGTGTTCTCATTTGTAGAGTGACGTAGGTTTTGAAAAGTGGACAAGATTCCACATGCTTGCAAATAGGTTTTCCAGAATGACGTTGAACATTGTTGAATCAGTGAATGTAGTGACAAAATCAGCCAAGAACTATCGTGGAGTGTCATTGATAGAATCCTCAAGCAAAACTATACAGACCTGGTTTTGCAAAAATAGGGACAACGCATATGGAAATTTCACAAAGCTGTCGAGTAAGTATGAGAAGTTACTGGGAAGGTAACATAGAAATGAGGAGTCTAAAGGTAATCTTCTAATTTGTGTCCTTATTTTCTTGTTTCCTGTGCTCAAACATGATGTTCATTGTAAATGTGAATATATGTTTCTAGATGTCGCCATCAAATCAGACAATTTTTCGGTTCGAGATGAAACTATATCATTTGTCATTAATATAGAGCAACGTACATGTACGTGTAGGATGCTTCAAGTTAACCAGTTCCCGTATCCACAAGCTCTAGCTGTAATTTCCATTATGAATAGAGATCTCTATGAATAGTTTTCTTACTATTACACATGTAGTTCATATAAAGCTACATATCAAGACAATGTTTTCCCACTTGGAAATCCGAAGGACTCTCTTCTGAATTTGTCTCATCATGATTCATTGTAGTATTAAATTCAGGATAATAAGTTTCCATAAAGCCTTCCTGATCTGATCCTACCCCCTTGTGATAGGTCAGAGACTCAAACTCACGCGAAAACTTATGCCTTGTTGGTGGGGGATCGACAAATCGTCGTCGTCATCATTGATTTTACCTTTTTGGTACATCCTCCCATCAGTAATCGTCAATGTTCTTGTGATGGATTTTTCAGCTGATATTTAGAAGCCTCGACCTACGTCAACCTTGGTTGTCGTGGTATTCCATATGGAACTCGTTCATGTGTGCTTGTATCATCTCCATAACACTGGGATCAAGGTAGCAAACTTCTACCTGCAAGTGCAAGTGAGTGCTAAGTTCATGATTTGTGACCTCGATCAAATTGAATGTGAATTGAGTCACGTGTGATGAATGTCATGTTGCTATGAGATTAGGAACCTTATATTTGATAGTTGTTATCGTAGAATTGCTATTTCATGTTTCAACTAGATGAGTTTGCTAAAATAAACTGGAGAATATGTGATTGTGATCTGATACACATGTGAATGTGACCTTAAAGGTATCTGATTTTTTCATGGACTGTTCATCACATAACTTTACCAGAGAAATATGTGACTGTGACATGAGACATGTGATTTATTTCATAGAGTGTTCATCAATTATGTAATTGAATGTCACATGAGATATGTGTATGTTTTTATGTAATGCCATAGACCTATGCATTTGATTTGCAACGTAATGATAGTTGCAATCTTAAAATTGCTATGTCATGCTTCAACTTGCTATAACTGGCTAAGATGATTTAATTTAACACTTAAACAGACCTATGTTAAATACAGAACATTTACATCTCAAATTTGTTGTAGGTGTGGCCTGAAGAAAATGTAAATGTGACCTGAAAAGTATCTAATTTTTCCATGTACTGTTCATAATAGAATATGACTTGAGACATATGCGAATGTAACCTGAGATATATGTTCTTTCCTTCATAGACTGTTCATAAACTATATTGATGTGATCCAAGATATGAACTCAAAGAAGAATTCGGGTTACTAGGAACCAAAGTACAGACACAAGTCCGATGACCCAAAAAATCAAGTAAGAGGTGATAAACAAAGCCCCAAGACTACTACACATGGGTGGAAGCTAAAATTCAAGTCAAAGGATGAAGTGGGAAATTTCATCCAAAGAAACTACTTCATGATCACATGGCATTTCAAAGGCGCGATCGCATGGGACCTGAGTTTTTTAGTAGTTTACACAACGATTTCCCATGCGATCACGAGCCTAATAACCACGAAATCACAAGGCTTGCCTAGACATCAAATTTTTGCTAATTTTAATTTATTTTCCTTTTTAATTATTGTTTTTCATCCTTTTTACGCCCAATTTCAGCCACCCTAGTTTAACTTGTTTTTGACATTATATTATCGTTTTTTCATTATTGTAAAAACATCAACTTTGATTATTGTGAGATTATTATTAAGTTAAGGTAAGGATTTCCCTTATTATTTTTCTTGTTCTTCAATAACATCAAGAACTTATCAAGGAAATAGACTAACCTTGTGATGTTCGACAATTCTAGTTCTTTCTTCAGGCATTGCTTGGATTTTTGCATCATGAGGTTTGGGTTGGAATCATATCATCTATTTTATTGTTTTTTATCTGAATTTAGATCTTTCCATTGTTTTAAGTTTTAATTTCGCGTCTTTGTCGCTTTTCTTGAAATGAATCGCATTGGTTGGTATTAGAGCTTGGATCTAAATTTAGGTTCTCGTGTTATTTCTTCTTGATTTCTTTATTTTCTTGTGTTCTTCGTGTGTCTTCATAATTTTTTCAGTCTTTAATCCAAAAAATTTCAAAAAAGTTTTTGTGTTCCTTTTTCACCCAAATTAAATTTCATTTATTCTACTATATTCGTAATCGAATTTTCTAGTAAACTAAAAAATTATTTATTTATTATTTTTTTGCTCCAAAAATTGTAGAAAATTTCTCAATTTCATTCCTTTCTTGTTCTTCCATTGTCTTTCTTGGAGTCCTTGATTTGTCTTTGGGATTCTTAAAAAAGGGATAAAGAGTGGGAAAAGGAAAGAGGTGAGTTCATTAACAGAAAAAAGCCAATTTGAGTGATACACGAGTGGTAAACAAGTGAGGAACTTTTATTTCTTTTTCTTGTTACTAAACATGTCTTGCAAGGAAGAATCTCCATCTTCATTGTCAATGGGTGACAACAAACAACCTTGAGATATGAATAGGATGGGTAGATATGATGTAGATATAATGACAGCTATGCAGGAACAATTTGAGAAGATGATGACTAGGATGGATTGATGGATGCAATTGTTGATCCATTATGTAGGGACCAATCTCAAACAGGCTCTAGAGCTAGGAGAGGTAATAGGCATGAAGTTAGTGTTGATGACGATGGAGTGGGAAGTGAAGGGGGTAGTGTTCAGTCTTATGTGGTTAGTGTGATGAGAAGGAGAGATAAAGGAGATAGGTATGAAAAGGGTTATAATAGGAGACATCGTGGTGATAGGGATGCAGTTGGTGAGAACCTTGGAAACATCAAAATGACTATACCATCGTTCCGAGGGAGAAATGATTCGGATGTTTATTTGGATTAGGAAAAGAAGATTGAGCTAATATTTTATTGCCATAAACTAGTTGGATGACAAGAAGATGAAGTTGGAAGTGATAGAGTTCATTGATTATGCAATCATTTGGTGGGATCAATTAGTGACGGGTAGGAGGAGGAACTTTGAGAGATCGATGGAGGGTGAGTTGAAGGCGATAATGAGGAAGAGGTTTTTTCCAAACCACAATTATAGGGATATTAACCAAAAGTTGCAAAGTCTTACGCATGAATCTAGGAGTGTAGAGGAGTACCATAAGGATATGGAGATTGCTATGATTAGGGCCAATGTTGTGGAGGATAGGAAGGCAACCATGGCTAGGTTTTTGAGTGGATTAAATATGAAAATAGCCAATGTAATTGAGCTGCAACACTATGTAGAGTTGGAGGAGATGGTGTATATGGCCATGAAGGTTGAGAGATAATTGAAGAGAAAGGGGCCTGTAAAGTAATCTCCGGGCTCTTATCCTACTTCAAAACCAAAATGAGAAAATAATGAAGATCATGTCTGAAAAGGGAGGGTGGAACCAACACCTAAAGGTAAAAATATTTCTGATCCCCAACCTACTAAAGATAGAAATATAAAATGTTTTAAATCTTTAGATTCGAGTCCCATTGACTCTCAATGTCCAAATAAAAGAGTAATGGTTATGTGTCATAGGGAGATTGTGTCTGAGGATGAGTATGAGGGAATGCCTAAGTTAGAGGATGCGAGTGATAGTGATAAATGTTGAGTGCATTTTACATGCATATTTCATATATTTTTAGTAATACTTTTGGATTAATTCGGACAAATACCTACTTAATTGTGCATATTTTGTGGTTAAATAGGTTTAAACATCAAAATCTTGGAGAAAGCACAAAAAAGAAGCTAAATGGATGAATACTTGAAGAAATTGAGGAGAAAAGAGTCAAATCCGTCAAAGTTTGGGGACCAACTTGATCTACACTGAAAAATGGAGGACCTAAATTGCAATTAAAAGAAGATCAAGCTAAAAGAAGTCACTCAGAGGAACCACGCGATCGCGTGGTTATGAGTATGTCGCGCTCGCGATATTGGTCACAAACTCAACCCGAGAGTTTTTACCTCAACCACGCGATCGCGAGTCATTCATCCACGCGATCGCGAAAACCAAATTCTGGGCGACCCGGTGCAACCCGATTCGGCCCAAATGCTGAAACACGCGGATCTTAGAGAATTTTAGGATTTTTGAGTGAGTTTTGGTGAGTTTTGGGGGATCATTCTTGACATTCTTCAACAAGAAAAACCCTAGGCTCTCTCTTTCTCTATTTTTACCACATTTTCATCTTGTAATTTCTCTTGATTTTGTATAATTTAGTTGATGAATATTGATTAAGGGGAGAAATACAAAAGTCATTGTGGAAGAATATTGATATTTTGAAGCTTGAATCATTGGTTGAGGGAAGTATTTATTGCTTAATCTTCATATTTCTCTATTTATTTTAATCCATTGTTGAAATAATGTATTTAATTCTTGGATTTCATTGTTATTTCATTATGGACTAAACTATTTTGTGTTGGGATGTTGATGAAACTTGACCTAGCTTAGTTGATTTTAATGCTTGTATTAAGAATTTAAGCTTTTTATTATCTTGTGCATTTATTGTTGTATTTATTGACTAATATTTATTGTGGCCACATTTATGCTTAGGTTTCATGGAATGTGCAATTATTGAGAAATTGTTGTGTATTCTAGATCGATACAATATTTGCTCTAGGTTCTTGTTTAGGATAGAGATATACCTAAAATCCTAGATGACCCATTGAGTTATTTTCACATAGGTTTAATGCAATTGGTGTGTTTTTAATCGAAATAGAGATATAGTAGATTAATGCCACTAGTTAGGGTTAATTTCACTCGAGAGAGGTAATTGGCTAAGCTTGGAAAATCGGGTCTAACATGATTAATGAATTGCATTTCTATTTGCTTGTTGGTAATTCAATTAGGTAATGGTCAAGTGGAATCAAGAATCCCAACACTCCTTTATCATCTATTCATCACCATTTTTCTAGTTATTTATTTAAAATTGCAACTTTAATTCTAGTACGAAACTTTCTCAAAACAAACTTTTATTGTGTGTGTTTATTGTTAAAATTAATTATACTAGAGTGTAGTTGAAATAGACAATCCTTGTGGGATCGATAAACCGGACTCAATTAGTCCACTATCACTTGGATGCGACTCGTGCACTTGCGGTGTGTTTGTAGCGAACAAGTTTTTGGCGCCGTTGCCGGGGATTGTTTCTAATTAAATTACATTTTAGTTGATATTAGTTTTAACTATTGGTTACTTTTATTTCTTGTAAAAATTTTCTTTTGTTTTGTTTTGTGTAAGAAATCTTCTAATTTCTTGTGTTGTTATAGGTTGTGATTGTGTATGCGTCGAAGTAGAAGTCTTGATCTAGTTGAAATAGATCCGGACATCGAGGGAACTTTTCGACGTAGGTTAAGGGAACAACGGGAAGCTAGGAGACAACTTCTTACTGGGATGGAAGGAGAAAGAGTTAACATCGAGCTTAATGCTCCAGCTGCAATTCCTCCAAGGGGTGGAATCCCACCCGGTTTTATTCCTCAAGCGGCTAGAGCTCAAGAGCCCGTTGTTAATGAAGAAGACATGCTTTTCGGGGATTTCATGAATCCTCCTATTGTCGAGAATCAATCAAGCATTGTCTATCCCTCCTACAATCATCCTAATTTCCAACTTCGGCTGGATGTCATCAATTTATTCTCCAACACCATCTCATTCTATGGGAGGACCGATGAAAATCCACATGCTCATGTGGTGAGGTTCCTAGAGATTTGTAGCAACTTCAACTATGAGGGTGTGAATGTGGAGGCAATCCGGATGAGGTTATTTGTACATACTTTGAAGGATAAAACAAGAGAATGGCTTGACACTTTGCCTTCGGGGAGTATTACGACTTGGGTAGAGTTTGTCCAAAGGTTCACTACAAAATTTTTCCCACCATCTAGAGTTGCTAAACTCAAGCATGATATTACTACATTTCAACAATTCGAGATGGAGAGCTTTCATGAAGCTTGGGAGAGATTCAAAGACATGCTTAGGAAGTGTCCAAATCATGGGATTACATTGGGGCAACAAGTCAACCACTTCTATGCCGGGTTAACTCCTCCTTGCCGTTCAAATGTGGATTCATCCTCTAATGGGTCCATCAAGACAAAGAGCATTCGAGAGACTTATGATTTGTTTGAGATCATGAGTGAACAAAGTGCAATGTGGCCCGATAGAAGTGCACCAAGGAGTTCTAGTGGTGCACGAGGGGGTGATGATTATGCACTTGTCTTGTCAAAGATTGATTCCTTAGACAAGAAAGTGGAAGGGTTATCTACTTCAACCTCTCGGCCCGTCAATATGGTTCAAGCCCCTCCGGTATGTGATATATGTGGGGCTAATCATCAAAGCTCTATGTGTCCATTGGTGGCAAGTGGTTCTTCATCTACCGAGCAAGTTGCTTATGCTCAAAATTTCCAACGCCAATGGTTCAATCCATATGCTCCTACATACAATCCCGGTTGGAGAAATCATCATAATCTATCTTATGGCAACAATCACAATGTGTTGAATCCAAAGCCACAAGAGAAGAAAGAGGGATGGGAAGAGGCTATCACCAAGTTAGCAAATCATCAATTGCAATATCAAGAACGTAATGATGCCTCTTTGAAAAATTTGGAAAAGCAAGTGGGCCAAATAGCTAAACTTCTCTCGGAAAGGCAACAAGGAGCTTTGTCTAGCAACACCGAGACAAATCCTAGGGAGAATGTGCAAGCTATTACAACAAGGAGCGGGGTGCAATTGCCCGAAATCACGGCCCCACAGCCAACAACTCAATCAAACAAAGCTCCCATTGAGGAAAATGAGCCTATTCAAGCATCCGAACCAGTTGTTGAAGTGCCAAAGGAAAGTGAGCCAGAAGCATCCACATCAAAGGCTCCAACACCGATCAAGGCTTATGTGCCTCCTATTCCCTTTCCTCAAAGGTTCCAAAAGCAGAGGCTCGATAGTCAATTTGGCAAATTTTTGGAAGTGTTCAAGAAGCTACACATCAACATTCCTTTCGCCGATGCATTGGCTCAAATGCCAAGCTATGCCAAGTTCATGAAGGATATTTTATCCAATAAAAGAAGGCTTGAAGAGCATGAGACGGTGATGCTAACTGAGGAGTGTAGTGCTATCATTCAAAACAAGCTTCCTCCAAAAATTAAAGATCCAGGGAGTTTTACTATTCCATGCACTATTGGTGACGTTAATTTTAGTAAAGCTTTATGTGATCTTGGTGCTAGCATTAATTTGATGCCTTTGTCCATTTTCAGGAAATTGGAATTGGGAGAAGCTAAAGCAACCACCGTGTCTTTACAATTGGCGGATAGGTCTATCAAATATCCTCGGGGAATCATTGAGGATGTTCTTGTGAAGGTGGATAAATTCATCTTCCCGGCGGACTTCATTATTCTAGACATGGAGGAAGACCTCGACATTCCAATTATTTTGGGAAGGCCATTTCTAGCAACCGGGAGAGCTCTTATTGATGTGGAAGAAGGGCAATTGATTTTGAGGGTGCAAGATGAGCAAGTCACCTTCAATGTGTTGAAGGCCATTAAATATCCTTCAGAATCAAATTCATGCTTTCGGGTGGATGTGATTGATCATCTAGTGGTAAGCTCCTTCAACCGTGGGATTTCTAAAGATCCATTGGAGTCTTGCATTGCCCACTCTTTAACTATTGAGGATGATGACCATGAAGTTGAAAAAATGGCTCATTATTTGGAGGCATCACCACAATATCAACACAAGAGGGCCCCCTACTTTGAGGAGTTGAAAAAGAGTTCTTCACCACCCCTACCATCTTTCGAGAAGGCACCTACCCTCGAGCAAAAGCCTCTTCCTTCTCATTTTAGGTATTCTTACTTGGGGGAATCTTCTACCCTTCCGGTTATTATTTCGAATTTATTGAATGAAGTGGAGGAAGATAAATTGCTTCGGGTATTGAGGGAACACAAGGAGGCTATTGGATGGACCATATCGGATATTCGAGGTATTTGCCCTTCGTTATGCATGCACAAAATTCTTATGGAAGATGATTTTAAACCTTCAGTGGAGCATCAACGTCGGTTAAATCCGAACATGAAGGAAGTGGTAAGAGCCGAAGTGGTGAAGTGGCTTGATGCGGGTATTATCTATCCAATCTCAGATAGTGCATGGGTAAGCCCAGTGCAAGTAGTGCCGAAGAAAGGAGGTGTCACAGTGGTGGAGAATGAGGATAATGAGCTTATTCCAACAAGGCCAGTGACGGGGTGGAGAGTTTGCATTGATTATCGCAAACTCAATAATGCTACTAGGACGGATCATTTTCCCCTTCCATTCATCGATCAAATGCTTGAGAGATTGGGGGGTCATTCTCATTATTGCTTTCTGGATGGGTATTCGGGCTATAATCAAATTCCTATAGCCCCGGAGGATCAAGAGAAGACAACATTCACATGCCCATATAGAACTTTTGCATATAGGAGGATGCCCTTCGGTCTCTGCAATGCCCCCGCCACCTTCCAACGGTGCATGATGGCTATCTTCTCCGACATGGTGGAGAAATTTATTGAAGTATTTATGGATGACTTCTCCGTTTTTGGTGCTTCATTCGATGATTGTTTGAATAATTTGAGAATGGTGCTAAAAAGATGTGAAGATACCAATTTGGTTTTGGATTGGGAAAAATGTCATTTCATGGTTCGAGAGGGGATAGTTCTTGGGCACCGGATTTCAAGTGAGGGGATTGAGGATGCTAAGGCAAAAATTCTAGTTATTGAAAAATTACCTCCCCCAACCTCGGCAAAGGGCATAAGAAGCTTCTTGGGGCATGCGGGATTTTATAGGAGGTTTATCAAAGACTTCTCAAAAATCACGAAGCCACTTTGTTCTTTGCATGAGAAGAGTACCACATTTGATTTCTCTAAAGAGTGCCTTCAAGCTTTTAACACTCTTAAAGAGAAACTCATCACGGCACCTATTATTGTGGCTCCGGATTGGAATTTGCCTTTCGAGCTTATGTGTGATGCAAGTGATTATGCCGTGGGGGCGGTTTTGGGGCAAAGGAAGGACAAACTCTTGCATTTCATCTACAACGCTAGTAGAACCTTGACGGATGCTCAATTAAATTATGCTACTACCGAGAAGGAAAAGCTAGCGGTGGTCTTTGCCTTTGATAAGTTTCGGTCATATCTTATTGGCTTCAAGGTGATTGTGTATACCGACCACTCGGCCCTCAAATATTTGTTGGCAAAGAAGGATGCCAAGCCGCGGTTAATTATATGGATTCTTCTCCTCCAAGAGTTTGATTTGGAGATTCGTGACAAGAAGGGGACGGAGAATCTTGTAGCCGATCACTTATCTAGACTTGAGCAAACCGAGGAAATTTTGGATGAAGAGATAAGTGAGGAATTTCCGGATGAGCAAATTTTCCAAATCATGGATCTTCTACAAGCTACTAGTGTGCCATGGTATGCGGACCATGTGAATTTTCATGCAAGTGGCATCACTCCCCCGGACCGCTCTTATCAACAACGGAAGAAGTTCTTTGCAGATATCAAGCATTATTTTTGGGATGACCCGTTGTTGTTCAAAAGGGGTCCGGATCAAATCATGAGAAGGTGTGTGCCCGAGGAGGAGATGGAGAAGATTCTTGAACAATGTCACTCATCGCCTTATGGAGGTCATTTTGGTGCCGTGAAAACTGCATCAAAGGTTCTTCAATCGGGATTTTATTGGCCCACTTTATTCAAGGATGCTCACACACTTGTGTCCAAATGTGACCGATGCCAACGATTGGGTAATATCTCTAACCGAAATGAAATGCCCTTAAATTCTATTTTAGAGGTGGAGATATTCGATGTTTGGGGTATTGATTTTATGGAACCTTTTCCATCGTCCTTTTCTAATCAATACATTCTAGTTGCAGTAGACTATGTGTTCAAGTGGGTAGAAGCGGTGGCACTCCCCACAAATGATGCTCGAGTGGTGGTGAAATTTTTGAAGAAAAATATTTTTACTCGTTATGGCACCCCTCGAGCTATCATTAGTGATGGAGGAAAACACTTTTGTAACCGCCTCTTCGACTCACTTTTGACCAAATATGGAGTCAAACATCGAATATCCACTCCTTATCAGCCGCAAACAAGTGGGCAGGTTGAAATTTCAAATAGAGAATTGAAAAGATCCTTGAAGTGACGGTGAATGCCTCGAGGAAAGATTGGTCCAGGAAATTGGATGATGCATTATGGGCATACCGCACCGCTTTCAAGACCTCCATTGGTATGTCTCCATTTCGACTCCTATTTGGTAAAGCATGTCATCTCCCGGTTGAGCTTGAGCACCGAGCATATTGGGCGACAAAAATCTTGAATTTTGATATGGAGTTGGCCGGTGAGAAAAGATTGTTCCAACTCAATGAGCTTGATGAATTCCGCCTGGAATCATATGAAAATGCCCGGATTTACAAAGAAAAGACAAAGAGGTGGCATGACAAGAACCTTGTGAAGCAGGACTTCCAAGTTGGGCAACAAGTACTTCTCTACAACTCAAGACTTCGATCCATTCACCATTGCTCAAATCTTCCCACATGGAGCGGTTGAACTTTATCATGGAAGTAAAGGGAACTTCAAAGTAAACGGGCAACGTTTGAAGCCATACTTGGGGGGTAATTATGAAAAGGAGAAGTCATCCATCCCTCTTGCAAACCCGGAGTAATTGTATCAAAAAGTCGAGCTTACGACTTTAACCAAGCGCTTTTTAGGAGGCAACCCAAATTTCTACTCTTTTAATTACTTGTTGATATTTACTTATTGCATTTTTTATTATGTCTAACTTGGTTAATCACCAACTTTTGTAGATTCGAAATTCTTTTTAAAACCCTAAGCAACCTTGTCCTCAACAAGTTTGGGGGAGATTGGCGTATCAAGAGAATCAAAGCTTAGGTCAATTTGGAACATCATACACGCATCAATCCGGGGAAGTTCCATCACCCATTCCTTTCTTATTATTATGCCATTGTCAACATTGAGGACAATGTTTGATTTAAGTTTGGGGGTGTTGGGATCATGTCGCTTTATGAACATTTTACATTGCCTTGCCGGCCATTGATGTCTTGATGTTTGAAATTGTTTATTTTGTTGAGAATATTGACATACTAGAGAGCCTTGCCGGCTTATAAGACTTTGATGTTGAAATTGTTGTTAATTCATGAGTTATGACCAAATATGCTACTTGTGCTATTTTCTTTAAATGCTTATCCATGTAAGATCATATGTACATTGAGCACAATAGTCATGTTCAATTGTCGATGAGTTTGAGAATTGTTGAAGGGCGAAGAGGTTAATGGAGTAGATGAACTAGGTTGGGAGCTTGTATTGTTTATCTGTATCAACCTATCAAATGTTTCCTAATACCCTAAATCTCTTGATCCTAATGTAAGACAAGTTTGGGGGTGGTCGACTCGGTAAAGGAGACGGCCTAGACGTGTGGTGATTCCATGCATGTGGAAGTAAATTTTTGTGTGGAGTGTATTTCGCCAAGTATAAGCTAAGTAATGACCGTATGCTAGAGTTCTAAGCCCATTTTAATTTTTGCATTGCATTGCCCTATCTCGAAGCCTTTTTTACTCGAGTTATTAAGCCCGTAGGGGTATTTTGAAACTTGGTACCTTAAGTTTGAAACTTGGGAGTCACCGGCCGAAAGCTCGCTACATGGGTCAATTAGAAAGTTTAATGAGTAGGGTACTCACACACACACTTGAAAAAAAAAAAGCACATTATCATTGCATTCGCTTAATAAGTCTACCCCACTTCGTAGCCTTCTTGACTCGAGTTAATAAGTCCGTAGGGGTATTTTGAAACCTGGTACCCTTTGATCTAAAAAAAATCGGGGAGCTTCCGACCTAAAGCTCGCTACATGGGTCAAGTAGAAAGCTTAAGGGAGTGGGGAAGTCACGAGCAAACATCATGATTAGTTGTTAGAAATCATGCATTTGTACTTGCATAAGGGCTTAGATGAATAGTGGGTTTGAATTACTTGGTATAAACTTGAATGTCGAAGCACTCATTAGTGGAGAGTCACTGCATTTCTAGGTTGTCGAGATTGTCGGTAAAACACACCCGTGCTTTAGTGGAAAAGGAAGAGTGATTTGAGAAGTACTCTCTAGAATTGCATCCCGGGAGTGGAAAGAAAACTATTCATTGGGGGATGAATGTCACGAGTGGGAAAGGAAAGAATTGACCATTAATGGTGGGATAGTTTTGACTTGAAACCTCTTTACTCATCAACATTATTGAATCTTATTGACGATTGACAGTGGCTATACACACACGCACCGATCGAACATCGGATAAGCCAAACTCATTTTTATAGCATCATTTGGGAACATAATTGTGAATTAATTATGCAATTTCACACTCATGGAAGATTGCGAGCTATCTAGCATTGTTGATCAATTTGTCATTATTTTTTGTAGATGCATGAGAATATTCTTGCTCGGGACGAGCAAGAGTTTAAGTTTGGGGGTATTTGTTGAGTGCATTTTACATGCATATTTCATATATTTTTAGTAATACTTTTGGATTAATTTGGACAAATACCTACTTAATTGTGCATATTTTGTGGTTAAATAGGTTTAAACATCAACTTCTTGGAGAAAGCACAAGAAAGAAGCTAAATGGATGAATACTTGAAGAAATTGAGGAGAAAAGAGTCAAATCCGTCAAAGAGTCAAAGTTTGGGGACCAACTTGATCTACACTGTAAAATGGAGGACCTAAATTGCAATTAAAAGAAGAGCAAGCTAAAAGAAGTCACTCAGAGGAACCACGCGATCGCGTGGTTATGAGTATGTCGCGCTCGCGATATTGGTCACAAACTCAACCCGAGAGTTTTTACCTCAACCACGTGATCGCGAGTCATTCATCCACGCGATCGCGTGGCCAAAATTTTGAACCAAATTCTGGGCCGACCCGGTGCAACCCGATTCGGCCCAACTGCTGAAACATACGGATCTTAGCGAATTTTATGGTTTTTGAGTGGTTTTTGGTGAGTTTTGGGGGATCATTCTTGACATTCTTCAACAAGAAAAACCCTAGGCTCTCTCTTTCTCTATTTTTACCACATTTTCATCTTGTAATTTCTCTTGATTTTGTATAGTTTAGTTGATGAATATTGATTAAGGGGAGAAATACTAAAGTCATTGTAGAAGAATATTGATATTTTGAAGCTTGAATCATTGGTTGAGAGAAGTATTTATTGCTTAATCTTCATATTTCTCTATTTATTTTAATCCATTGTTGAAATAATGTATTTAATTCTTGGATTTCATTGTTATTTCATTATGGGCTAAACTATTTTGTGTTGGGATGTTGATGAAACTTGACCTAGCTTAGTTGATTTTAATGCTTGTATTAAGAATTTAAGCTTTTTATTATCTTGTGCATTTATTGTTGTATTTATTGACTAGTATTTATTGTGGCCACATTTATGCTTAGGTTTCATGGAATGTGCAATTATTGAGAAATTGTTGTGTATTCTAGATCAATACAATATTTGCTCTAGGTTCTTGTTTAGGATAGAGATATACCTAAAACCCTAGATGACCCATTGAGTTATTTTCACATAGGTTTAATGCAATTAATCGACATAGAGATATAGTAGGTTAATGTCACTAGTTAGGGTTAATTTCACTCGAGAGAGGTAATTGGCTAAGCTTGGAAAATCGGATCTAACATGATTAATGGATTGCATTTCTATTTCCTTGTTGATAATTCAATTAGGTAATGGTCAAGTGGAATCAAGAATCCCAACACTCCTTTATCATATATTCATCACCATTTTTCTAGTTATTTATTTAAAATTGCAACTTTAATTCTAGTACGAAACTTTCTCAAAACAAACTTTTATTGTGTGTGTTTATTGTTAAAATTAATTATACTAGAGTGTAGTTGAAATAGACAATCCTTGTGGGATCGATAAACCGGACTCAATTAGTCCACTATCACTTGTATGCGACTCGTGCACTTGCGGTGTGTTTGTAGCGAACAATAAATTTACATATACTGCAGTAGGTGAAACTCTTGTTAATAAGCGTGCTCTTAGTGCTAGAATTAAAGTGAATGAGGTGGATGAGCAAAGAGACACATTTTTTCATACTAGGTGCCATGTAAACAATAAATTTTGTAGTATGGTGATTGATGGTGGAGTTGCACTAATGTTGTCAATATGGTTGGGAAGTTGGGGTTACCTTTGTCTAAGCATCCTAAGTCTTACAAAATATAGTGGTTGAATGAATCTGGGGAAAATTAAGGTGAATAGGCAAGTCAATGTAAAATTTACCATTGGGAGGTATAAAGATGAAATAATTTGTGATATAGTGCTTATGCATGTTGGACATAAATGGTTGGGGGAGGTCATGGAAGCATGATAGGACGGTGATACGTGATGGGTTTAAAAATCAATACAGCTTTTTGAAGAGTGGAAAAACAATTACTCTTATTCCTTTGACCTCAAAACAGGTCCTTGAGGATCAACTGAGGTTAAAGAGTGAGGTTAAGAGGAAAAATAAAAGAGTGAGCTTGAGAGGAAAAATAAAAGAGTTGAGGTCATGACCTTAGAAAATGAGAGGTAGAGAAAATTGAAAATAAGAGAGTTGAGGCCACGACCTTAGGAAAATGATAGAATGAGTGTAGAAAGAAAAAGAAAAGAGAGACCACCTACAAAATGAGTTTCTTTGTACAAAGGTTGATGTACAATGATCCATTCCTTGCACTTAGTTGAACTAACAAACCCTTCCCTGGTTTTCTTGGTTTTATTTTGAAGGTACCCAGGTTGAACCCCAAACTTAAAGCTGTGAATAAATTAAATAGCAAGGTTAGACCACCCGGAAAGTTGAAGGAAAGCACCAAGCATAAGTACGTTCCTTAAGCCAACAAAAGTAAGAAATAGATGAAGATTAGACCATATGTAGATTCAAAGTCGAATCATTTTCAAGAGAGAGGAGATGATGTGATCCAAGATAGGAACTCAAAGAAGAATTTGGTTTATAGGGAACCAAAGTGCTTACACAAGTTCAATGACCCAAAAGATCAAGCAAAAGTTGATAAACGAAGCCCCAAGACTAGTACAAGTGGGTGGAAACCAAAATTCCTGTCAAAGGACAAAGTGGAAAATTTCAGCCGAAGAAAGTACCCCGCGATCGTGTGGCATTTCAAAGGTGTGATTGTGCGAGACCCGAGTTTTTGAGTAGTTTACAGAGCGATTTCCTCAGCGGTCGTGAGCCGAGTAACACGCAATCGCGTGGCTTGCTTGGACGTCAAATTTTTGGGAATTTTAATTTATTTTCATTCCTTTAAAGCCCAATTGCTGCTACCCTAGTTTTAGCCCCTTTTTGACATTATATTATCATTTTTTCATTGTTGTAAAAACACCAACTTTGATTATTGTGAGATTATTATTGAATTAAGGTGGTGATTTCCCTTATTCTTTTTCTTGTTTTTCTAGAACATCAAGAACTTATCAATGAATTAGAAAAACCTTGTGGCATTCAACAATTTCAATTCTTTCTCCGCATTGCTTGGATTCTTGGGTTGTGAGGTTTGTGTTGGAATCCAATCGTCTATTTTATTGTTTTTATCTGAATTTGATTCTTTCAGTTGTTTTTAGTTTCAATTCCACGTTTTTGTCACTTTTCCCAAAAGGAATCACATCTTATATACTTGTTTGTGACCTAAGAAATATGTATGTTTTATGTCATTCCATAAACCTGTGTCGTATATTTGCAATGTAATATGTCTGTGATGTTAGTGATTTGATATGATAGTTGTCACTTTAGATTTACAATGTCATGCTTCATCTATGTGTGTTTTTCTAATATTATGCATTTTAAATCCTTATATTAGATTTTGAGAAGATCTTTTTGTAGCGATCAAGATTTTTACGCAAATTAATAATTATTTTAATATTTAGAAAATTGTGTCGCTACTATTTCACCCATTGTTTTGAAATTAATGCCGCGACGGATTCGTCTAGCCAAGTCAAGAAATATCGAATTTGTTCGATTTTAAATTAAAATCCGAATTTCTATAATTATATTATTTTAATTAAAGTATCATTTTCAAAATCATTTTAATTCCAATATTCCTTATTAAATTATTTTAAGTCCAAAATATGTAATTCAATTTTTATCTCAAAATTCATCCATTCTCAGATTTATTTTCAGTCCAAAATATATCTGTTTTAAATACGTTTCCTAATCGAAGTTAGTCAATTTTCTAAACTAATCCTATCCCATGTGCACCTTCCAGCATCCCTCTCTCCCTTTCTCTTTTTACGCCGAAAGCTAAAACCAAACTCCACCTCCATCTTTAATAATGGAGCAACTGCCTGCTCAATACAACTCATACTCCATTTCATCACCCTTTCTTTTTCCTTTACAGCCGAAAGTATCTTCCTCCTTCCCTTTTCATAATCCAGACCACACTTCTTCCCTACCTCACCAATTCACCATCTTCATTCATGGCCAACACAACATTCAGCTTCCTTCCAACTTCATTGCAGCCTAGCACCTGTAAATTCCAGCAAAACCATTTGCCAAGTTGAACTCTAAAACCATCATCGCATTGGCACCACTTCAACCTTTTCCACCATAGCAGTTGATCCACCATCGCCGGCATCTTCATCACCACCTCCATCTCCAACCACCAAGAACGCTGAACCACCATCGAACCACTACAGAATCACAACCAACCTGCACCTACTGCTTCCTCACAAAACGCACCACAGTCGCCACCACCATCCAATCGATCGAATACAACCTCAACCTCACTGCCCATTTTGTAATTTCCATTTTTGAGCCCCCTCTCATTCGAACCATCATCAACATCATCACCATCGCAAACCACAATCCCCAAACAGTCACTGCCTTCCACCACTCCACCAAATGACCCCCACTACTGCCCTCATAAATCAAAATCAAAACCCAATAATAGATCAATTACTTACCTCTACCGTTAATTTCTCGCCGGAAAAACAAAGATCCAAGCTTCGATTTTCATTTCGGTTCGCACACAAACTCGCACCCTATCTCACACCTAAACCGCACAATTCTGAAAAACCCTTTTATCGCCACTCACCGCCACCTTGCTACCGGTGTTGCGCCGGCGAAATCACCGGAAGTGTAGCGCCTTGTTCCTCCGCCTCTCGCACCCGTCGCCTTGGTCCAGAGGTCGAGAGAGATAGAGTGACGTTGTGAGGAGAAAAGATAAAGTCTGATATTATATTTTAACTTTCGAAAATTTCAGTTTGGTCCCTAAAGTTTTGAAATGTTTCAAATCAGTCCCTGAAGTTTTAATTTGTTTCAATTCAGTCCTGTTAGTTTTAAAATGATCATTTCAGCCCTTTCATTTTTAAAATATATTATTTCAGCCCTATAATAATATTTATTTGAGCTTCGACCCAACTTTTGGAAAAATTGCATTTTAGTCCCTCAACTTCCAAAAATGTTCAAATTGGTCCCTCATCTTTCAAAGCATCTATTTTAGTCCCTCAACTTTCAAAACATCAATTTTAGTCCTCAAATTATAATTTATCATTTTGAGCTATATATTCGATAGAGTAAAGTGACTTATTGGTTAAGACGAAGCGTACGGAGAATTTAAAGAAATTGAAGTCATTCCCGCTCAACTTTGCACTCGTCGGATTTGAGGTAGACTCGCACTTATTAATTGATTTAAATTATGATTTCATATAAATGTCATGTGACTTGTGAAGAGTTATTTTTATGAAAGGAAATGAAAATGTATTTTCATGGAAAGAACAATGCGTAGTCTCGCACTTATTAATTGATTTAAATTATGATTTCATATGAATGTCATGTGACTTGTGAAAGTCAATTTTTAAGAAAAGCAAGTAGGTTTTTATGAAAGGTAAATATACCTTATGTTTTTATGAAGAGTAAGTATGTTTTTATGAAAAGAAAATATACTTTATGTTTTTACGAAAATTAAGTATACCCTATGCTTCACGAAAATGTTTTTTTGGATCATTGCTATGAAATCAATCTACCAAGATTGTTATGGGTCCCATATGATAAGTTATGATATGTTAAGGGGACCGGAGTTTTAGTAGCGCTACACATAAGAATTCTTGCCACGAAGTTCGGTAACATTCTTGTGTCTCCTATGTTTATGAGGATTTGCCACGAAGTTCGGTAAAATTCCTATGTTTCCATATGTTTATGAGGATTTGCCACCTAAGTTCGGTAAAATTCCTGTCGCATATGTTTATGAGGATTTCGATCCTATCTTATGTTATGATGCAATTGATCCCTATGAATTTCAAAAATTATGCTTGGTATACTTACTACATAAGAATTCTTGCCACCGAAGTTCGGTAAAATTCTTATGTTTATGAGGATTTCGATCTTATCCTATGTTATGATGAAAACTTACTGTTATTATGATTTTACTGCATAAGAATTCTTGCCACCTAAGTTCGGTAAAGTTCTTGTGTCTCCCTATGTTTATGAGGATTTCAATCCTATCTTATGTTATGCTTTCAAAAGAAATTATGCTTGGCATAATTAAAATGTTTTTATAAGTATATGGTTTTCAAAGAGCTGTTTTCAAAGAGCTAATTTCATAGAGCCTATGATTTGCAAAATATGTCCCGTGCTGTAATGCACAATATGAGTTTTATCAAGAGCCGTTTTATAAAGAAGCTCTATCAATGCCCGTTTTATAAAGAGCCGGGATTTATGTGTTTAATCATCTTATAAATTAAATTAATTTGCGATGAGTCTACTGAGTATTTCCCCCATGAAATACTCACCCTACTTTTTAACAGTTTTGCAGATTTCGGAGACGGTGGCGAGCGATGAATGATGGTGGCAATAATCGTTAAACGGTTGAAAGTTTGACGTTAATGATTTCCGTATTTTTCCAAACAATCGAATAATTTAGAGAAGTTCATTTATTTGAGAAATTATGACATTGTCAATTTCTTTACAAAATTAATGGTTCGATTTACTATTTCAAATGGTTTCATAAATGTTTCAATTTTATCGGCCATTACAGTTTATTTAATGTTGCCAAAAATGAATTTCAATTATTTCTTCCGCAAAAATATTATTCGAAAAATTTAGACAGAAAATGACGTAGTGAATCGGGTATACGGAACTCGGGGCGCTACACTTTTTATCCTTCGTGGAATATACATGAAGCTTCCTGGCTAACCAATCTAGTATTCTAGGGTACGTTGTTTAAATTCTTGTTGTCTCTCTACCATTCAAGATTGTATTGTCTCATAGATTCATAATTGAAGTACAAGTAGAACCCCCCCCCCCCCCCCCGAGACGATGATGAGCATTTCGCTTATTTAATGCATCCTTCAACAACGTAACTGATATTTCAAACAATTCCTTCCCCCATGGGAACATCTCCATTACTTCGAAGTCTTTCAAAAGTGGAAACAAGTAATCCTCAACTTACTTTTTGTATGACGTGGAGAAAAAATATGATGTAATCAAATACAGTATTCCAAGTCTTACTATGTCGTGGTCAGGTGCCCTTGTGACCCCCCCCCCCCCCCCAAAATACATATCTTTACATCTTCGTCTGTTATGGTGTTCAAATTATCAAAGTATGTATCACTTATCCTTGATGGTAACATCACCAGGTTCTTCTAATCGTTGACTCCAACATATCTTAGTCCCGTGACTAATACGAATTCTAGCAGTGAAAATGGACATATCTACCCGACTTAAGAAACCAACTCTCTTGTAGGTTGGATTGTTCAACCATTATCAGGAGAAAATGGTTTATTAATTGTGGATGTAAAAAAATCTCTTGGCTGTCGACATAATGTGAGAAACAGGTCTTTGATAGTATCTCATTTTGCTCATCATTAAATTTTGATTTGAGATTTGTCATGTCTTTGTGATATTTGAGGTAATTTTCATTGCAAACCATTCTTCCTCTGGGATAGTATACTTCCAGGCCTGCTGGAAGATAGAGAGAGTCAAACAGTTAGTTCGTAAAACATTGAGCCATGCACTTATCATATAAGACTTCTCGAAGGTAGAACATACACACATAACTTCACCATGTAAAGTCCACTACACATTACATGTTGGCACATTGATGACTCACTTAATGGATACATAGGACTCCAATTACATGACGTTACACGGTTCAGTCAACATCATATTACACTAATTCAAGTCAAGTAACACCACATCAAAATGAAATTTATGAAACACTTGTATCTAGTTTGTTTATATATTATTTAATTGAACTCACACCAGCCCTTATGGTGTTCAAGATCACATATTAAGTTGGATCACAATCCATATGTAAGGTTCATATATAAGGTCCTGAATCTATTTTTGTGGATGCACAACGACATAAACATGTCACTTTAACATGATATACATGGTTTTAAGTTCAAGTGTGTGTGTCACGTCCCCTTAATTTCTCTTAATTCTTTTTCTTTTTTCCTACAGGAGGCTTCTAGTAGCCTTTAGTTCAACTGAAAACAAGTTGTAGGTAGCTACTAGTACCCTGCAGCAATAACGGGAAATCTTTCCTTACTTTTAGACTTTTCTTTTATAAATCTTTTTTAATTCTTGTAAATCATTCTAAAATCACTATAGCACTTTTAAAGAGTTCATAGGAACATAGCACTTTCTTTTCCATTAAAATACAAGATTTTACAAAATACTATATAAATGAAAGTCATTTTCTTTTGTATGTATCACCTCCATAGGATTTCCAAGTTCTATTAATACCTTTCAATACCAAAATAAGTGTCGAAATTGCAATTTAACATTGTCATCCCGTTGGCAAAAAGATGTGATGACTTACGTGGGTAGCCATTTTCAAAAGGCTTCTCACATACTACGATCCACAATAAAATACATTTAAGGGATTTAAATGAAATTGAAATAACAAAAAGCTTTTAGGCTGCATTTGATAGCGAGGGTGGAATTTAGGTGGAAAGAAAATGAATTTCAGGAAATTGAATTCCTGGGGATTGAAAGTTTAATGTGTTTGATTGACATATTTTTCATGGAAAATAAAGTAAAAATTAGTTATTTTAATATTTTTTTTATTTTTTCACACGTTTGTACTTGATAATAATAATGTTAATTTTTGAAAAAAAATAAATCAATTAATAACAACAAAAAGGATCAAACGTGATGAAAATGGTATAATATTTTCGATGGAAAACAAAACCTCCTCCCCCCTTTGAAAAACGTATTCATCCAAAATAAGGAAAATATCAAATTTCGAGACAAGTAGGAAAAAGAATGAAACCACAATCACTTAACATATATAATTTTATAATCAACTCATATCACATTTACAACATTTAGTGCCATGTAACAACATTCAAATAATCAAAATAATATTTATGACATGAATATAATGCATGAAGTGATATTCACGAATGATAATGTTTTTCACATTTCTCATGCTTGCATTTCTTTCTTTCTTCTTTCTTACTTTTATGCTTTTCTTTAATTATTTCCTTCTTTTTTTGAAAAGTGATATGCATTAGTGATTGATGTTTTTCACTTTTCTCATGCTTGATTTTCCTTCTTTCTTTTGTTTTGGGACTTCCCATATTAGGGTTTTACACTGCGTGCATCATGGTACTTTTTTTTCTAAGTACAAGGTCACCATAGAGGGTTCTTTTACGCTCGAGCATTCTTTTATGCCCACGGGTACGCTACCTCAATTTTTTGGTGTACTTGGCTCATGAGCATGTTGGGATGACCTTCTCTCAGGGGCATCTAATAGCCAATGACTTCAATATAGGGACGACCTTCTCCCTAGATGTACAATCTAAATAGGGACTTCTTGATCGTTCATGATCAATACTTTTAAACATACTTCTCTCTTTAATGTTTAACGATCATGAATGCATATGATGTCATGATGCAAATATTAGACATCAAATATTATACTAATATCATTTGAAAGATCTTGCACATAATCATTTACTCAAGTTTATCATAACATATTGCATAACTCACAAATTAAGACAAAAGAATAAGGATAAAATCATATACGATGTTAATAATTCTCTCTTAATTCTTGTGATACAAAGAAATAAGTTTCCAGATTTAAATCTCCATAATCTCAAAGCTAAAGTAAGTTATAGAAGCTATAATTTCAACAAAATTCTTAGTTTTTGACACGTGTAAAGTAACATAGCCAAATCATATTTCCAACAAAATTTAAATACTGTTTACTACATCTGAGCATACTTTTTCCATGTGTATTAGACGTAGAACATAAATTTAAGCCTATAACAAGATTTAATCATAAATTCCAACGTCATTAAATCTCAAAATCTTCGTTTTAAACACAAGCAAAAAGATAACTCCAATGATAACCTCCAACAGAATTTGAAAATATGTTTGATACCTCTTAACACACTTCTAATCATGTATATTGAACATAGAACATAACTTAAGCCTATAACAAGTTTCAGTCATAAAGTCCAACATCTTTTAATCTCAAAATCTAGTTTTAGACACATACAAAGTGATAACTTTAATGAGAAGTTCTAGTATAATTTGAAACCGTGTCTAATGCCTTTTAATACACTTCTAATCATGTGTATTGAACATAGAATATAGCTTAAGCCGATAACAAGTTTTAGTCATAAAGTCCAACATCCTTTAATCTCAAGATCTAGTTTTTGACAAATTCAAAGTGATAACTTTAATGAGAAGTTGCAGCAGAATTTAAAGCCATGTTTGATGCCTCTTAACACACTTTTAATCATGTGTATTGAACATAGAATATAACTTAAGCCTATAACAAGTTTTAGTCATAAAGTCCAACATCCTTTAATCTTAAATTCTAGTTTTAGACACATGCAAAGTGAAATTTTGAAGTAAATAGTTCCAGAAGACTTCTAAGCCACATTTGATTCTTATTAACACACTTCTAATCATGTGTATTGAACATGGACTTTAGCTGAGCTAATAACAAGTTTTAGACATAACATCCAACATCATTTAATTTCAAAATCAAGTTTTAAACACATCCAAAATGACATTTTTAAATAAGTAGTTCCAACATATTTGTAAGCCACCTTTGATGCTTATTAACACATTTTTAATCATGTGTATTGAACATAGATTATAACTTAAGAACATGACAAGATTTAATCATAAATTCAAACATTCTTTAGCCTCAATACTCAATTCAAAACTTCTTTCAACATCACTTTCAAATTTTAGATTTCACATCTCAACAAAATCAACTCCAAATCTGGATTGTAACACATGCAGTCCATAGATAAGGTTAATTCATGAAATAGAATACAATCTAGTGAACAAATTCCATTTAAATCTTATTTCAACATCCTCAAAAGATATCGAATCTCAAATCTTAGTAAATTCAACACAAAACAATTGAAGGTAATTCAAAGTAAAATTAAAAAAAAAAAAAAAACAACTTAAGTTTCTGCAGATTTCTAATTTTACCATATTATAACATCCAATAAAAACTTACAACTTATAATCATGATTAAGATCTGCAAAGATATTAACAAGATAGAAGAGAAACTAAATTCTAGCACAAATACATAACAAAAACAATCTGGAAATGACCAACAAAGCATATAAAAACATATTTACTTTACTCACTAGTGATGTGAAGTTTTCCTTAGTGTTTAGAACCTGAAAATTAAAGTTTTCTGGGGTGAATTAAAGGAAAAATCAAGATTCATAGTTAGCTTCAAGTTTTAGGAGGAATTTATATTCAAAACCATCTTTGTTTCTGCTGGATTTTAAATTCTATTACAAACAGTTTCAGAGGCTAATAGTTCGTACCGTTCGTTCGAAAATGGCTGCTCAACTGGATTTCCATAGTCAATTTTTCAGGATTTTCAGCATTTCTACAATTTCAAGTATGCAACATTGACTCAACATTCAAGGCAATTCCTGACCTTAATATAATCAAACTTGATACTAATACATACACCTCAATGTGAACTATAAGGTAGTATAACATGCAAAGACTTAGGATTACTATATTTTTTGTATGATCCTCTCAAACATGATTGCTCGATCACCACTTTATACCATGTTTGATAGCATCCATTTTCCTTGCAAGATGGATTTTTTTTCCAAGTTTTAACATTGTTTGATTGACAATTTTTGACGTGGAATTCAAATTCCTACCTACCAGAACGTGGCCTCTTTTGCATTGATTTCGAAGAATTTGTTTTCTCACCAATTCCGTGGGAAAAGATTTTCCACCTTAGGTGACAAATCATTTACGCCATGTTTGATCATTTTTGTTGTTGTTAACTAATTTATATTTTTCAAGAAATTGACGTTATTATTATCAAGTACAAATGTGTGAAAAATAAATAAAAATAATAATTAAAATAGTTAAACTATTTAACCAAATTTATTATTTAAGGTATCGATACATTGGATCAATACATTCAATTACAGTTTGGGTAATTAGAATTTGAGTTTGGCGCTAAACTTAACAACATTTTTAAAAGTAACATCTTGAAAACATAACGTTATATGCCGAACGGTTTATAAAAGTACAAAAAGCGATTTGAGATTTTGTAGACATAATGAAAGGAACCCGAGTCATATCATTATAAAAACATAAAACTGTTAACAAGTAGGAAAAGTAAATGTTTAGCATAAAGAAACTCAAAAGTATCCGTATGGAAGTAAATGGTTCGAAACTCCGACAACTAACTCCAAATTTCTATTTCGACGATATACATGAACTTTGAACCATCCAAGGATAATTCCCATCATGTTGACATAGCTTCAAATGTTTGGCATTCCAGCATCTACAAGTATCAAACATGGAAAAATGAAAATACAAAGTATTCGGAAAGTAACAAGTTTTCTTTTTCAAGAACATGACTTTTTAATGGGGGCCCATATTACAAATTATCTACTATTCCGTGTGCACAATATAACAAGCAGGGCAAATGAATAACCCTAATTTCAGGAATGGTATTCCACGTGTTCAAGTAAGAAGTTCGAAAACCTCTTTGATTCTATTTACAAGCGTAACCACATTGTACCATGAATATTAAGATAGGCATTGTTAGGCGATGTAACAAACAGGATAAAGATCGACAGTAATATTATGCAAGAAAATCTTTTCATTACGCAATATTGGAAATAAATCACATAACAAAGACATGAAGTAGCATTTAAGAGCATATAATCGATACATGATGAACACGTATCGGTACATGTTCTTGCAGAACTTAAGATATCAATACACAGTATCGATACTTTAAGTTCTGCACCTATATTTTGATTCTGATCATCTCTGATTTTTAACCATTTTTCCAAAAAAATGTTGTAGTGTAATGACCCGGGTGTTACAATCACCCCCGTTAGACTCGAGACGTTCTCGTCGTGCTTAAACCATCTGAGGATTTGTTGCTAGGATTCTAGAGATGGCTCATACGGGTTCAAGAGGTGGCTCATGCCCTATGACATAGCACATTGTCTTGCATAGCACTTAGTTCCCAATTTTCGGCTAGCGGCAGGCTCTATAACCATCTGTAACGACCCGAGTCCCACTTAACGGGCTATCCCGACCGTTAGATGAAGACGTACTGTCTCCACTGTACCATCATGAATTTTTTCAGTATGATTTATCCTCACTCGCACGCTCCCCGAGAAAATGTCTGAGGGGGTCACCCATTATAGTATTGCTCCAAGCTAAGAAAGCTTAACTGTGGATTTTCTAACGATGAACTTTCAGAAAAAGGTGCACCTTGTTGGTATGAGTAGTACCTATCAAATCTTTTAAGCTTTTCTAGCATAAGTGCTACATGTAGAATCTCTACAGACATGTAAGATAACATACTAGAGTCATGTTATTGCATTAACATGCACTGATTCAGAATCATAATACAAAATGACAGAATACCTCTTAAAACTTGAAAACTGAAAAATGATCTTGGAAGAGTTTTGAGACTATTTTCTATAGGAATTTTTGTGCCTTCCAAGTAGTTGAACATGGTCTCTATTCATAGGACAATTTGGTAGGCAATCCCATAGTTTTTTAGCATAAAATAATAACTCACTAGTCAATCATTTACCTATCCTAGCATTAGAGGTGTCAAGACGGACTGGCCGATCGAACCCATGAAAATCGGCTCGGATCAAATCGGGACCGAGGGTTGACCCGTGACCCTAGTAGACAGTTCATGGGTCAAGAAGATGTGAACTGTAGTTTTCACGGATCACACCTTCGCGGGCCATGGTTAACAACCTATGAAATAATTAAAAAATATAAAAAAATAAGATTTATTTTTATTAAATATGGTAACAATGAAAATCCCTTTTCTTCACAAACTCTAGTATAACTTCTAAACGTAATTTTTCCCTTCCTAATAGCTAAGAAATGTGATGTTCTTCGGTAGTTGTAATTAGAAATGCATTTAGTTGTTATTCGTTTATGTAACATAAGATATAAATTTGAATTCTATGTAAACATTTCTTTGTATAAATATGAATTCATCATTTTGTATTTAATAATTTAATGAAAAATATTTTTTCTATAAATATGAAAAAGTCTATATTTTTATTCATACGGGCTTAACTGGAATGAACTGCAATCGTATTGGTTCTACCCATATGGGCCGTGCCTGAATTGTAGTTCAAAATTTGTGGGCCGACCCGTACTTGCCTGTAAACTCGCAGCGGGTGGGCCTTTCTTCACGTGGGCTATTACTGGGCTCACATGTTGGCGGGCCAACAGGCCCGGACCACTCGGATTGACACCTCTACCTAGCATTGGAGTGTCACAAAAGTTGGAAGAAGGTGGAAGCTTGCATGTGGACGTTCAATTCATGTAGGACAAGTGGCAAGCTCTGATTGAAGATTAAAGTGGCCAATCAAGAGCAGCAATTCTATAAGAACATGCCTATACCCTAGGCTGCCAGACTGGTAGTATTGATACATGAAGAACATGTATCGATACATTACTTTAATTTTCTAAAAAAAAAATCTTTAAAAATGTGGGTTGTTACAATCTTCCACATTAAATAATTTTGTCCTCGAAATCACTTAAGGGAAAAGTTCGGGGTAACTAATTTTCATCTCATCTTCGCGTTCCCAAGTTTCTTCTTCGATGGCAGCCCTTCACCATAATATACGTACTAGAGGAACTTCTTTGTTTCAGAGTTTCTTGCTTTCTCTCATTAAAATCTGTACCGGCCTTTCTTCGAAAGTCAAATCAAGTTGGATTTATTTCGGAATTTCTGTCAAGTCATGGGATGAGTCAGAATTATACTTGTGTAGTGTAGACACTTGAAAGATATTTTGCATTCTGTGTAGCTGTTCTGGCAAGTCTAACATAAATGTTACTTCTCCAATTCGTTCTATGATAGTGAAGGGGCCAATATATCTGGGTGTCAATTTTCCTTTCTTCCCAAATCTTAGTAAACGTTTGGTTGGAGAGATATTTACAAAGACTTGATCACCAACCATAAACTCAAGCGGTCTTCTTCCCTTATCTTTACAACTTTTCTGTCGATCTTGCGCTATTTTAATGCGATATTTAATCTTCTTGATAGCTTTTAACATGTCTTGTAGCATATCTGAGTTAATAATCAAATGCTCTCCCTACTCATGCTAATTCGACGGGGATCGACACTTTTTCCCGTATAATACTTCATAAGGTAGTATTCCTATTGAAGCATGTTAATCTTTGTTATAAGAGAATTCAATCAAAGGCAAAAAATGGTCCCAACTTTGCTCGAAGTCTAGTACACATGCTCTAAGCATATCTTCTAATTTTTGAATTGTTCGTTCATATTGTCCATCTATTTGTGGGCGAAAAGCTGTACTGAAATTCAATCTTATTCCTAATTCTTTATGCAATTCTTTCCAAACTCAAGACAAAAATATGGGCTGACTATCTTATATGATAGATAACGTTACTCCATGCAATCGAACAATTTCTTGGATGTACAAGTTTGCCAACTATTCCATTTAGAAGTCATTTGGAGAAAATGAGTTGATTTAGTAAGTCTGTCTACTATTACCCAAATGGCATCTGTAGCGACCCGGCTCCCTCGCTGGGGCCTTCTCCATGTCGTACTCCCCCTGGCTCCCTCGCTGGGGCCTTCTCCAGAAGTGAGTTTTTGCCTTCCGTAGGATTCGAACCATGTACCTAGGGGTTTAGTACAATGATTCTTAGAATCCTACTACCATTAGACCAACATGGTTCGAATCCTGCGGAAGGCAAAAATCCACTTCTGGAGAAGGCCCCAGCGAGGGAGTCAGGGGAGAATGGAAAGACCATGAGTACGACTCGGAGAAGGCCCCAGCGAGGGAGCTGGGTCGTTACAAAAAAGGGTTATTTTTTTGGTAACGACCCGGCTCCCTCGCTGGGACCTTCTCCGAGTAGTACTCATGGTCTTTCCACTCCCCCTGGCTCCCTTGCTAGGGCCTTCTCTAGAAGTGGATTTTTGCCTTCCACAGGATTCGAACCTTGTACCTAGGGGTTAAGTATAAAGATTCATGGAATCCTGCTAGCATTCGAATCCCGTGGAAGGCAAAAATCCACTTTTGGAGAAGGCTCCAGGGAGGGAGTCAGGGGGAGTGGAAAGACCATAAGTACGACTCAAAGAAGGCCCCAACGAGGGAGTCAGGGGGAGTGGAAAGACCATAGTACGACTCGGAGAAGGCCCCAGCGAGGGTGCCGGGTCGTTACACTGGTTAAAATATTTTGAAACTGCAAGGGCTCGAAATAATAACCTTTAAAACATAGGGCTGAAGATTATAAAATTGGAAGGACCAAAACTAATAAATTGAAAGTTGAGGACTAAATAGTAAAATTTGAAAATCAAAACATTATATAAATTTTCATTTTCTCTCTCTTGGTCTAATGGTAGTAGGATTCTAAGAATCATTGTACTAAATCCCTATGTACATAGTTCGAATCCTGCGGAAGGCAAAAATACACTTCTGGAGAAGGCCCCAGCAAGGGAGCCAGGGGATAGTGGAAAAACCATGAGTACGACACGGAGAAGGCCCCAGCGAGGGAGCCGGGTTGTTACAAAAAGGCGCCTTTTTTGTAACGATCCGACTCCCTCGCTGGGGCCTTCTCCGAGTCGTACTCATGGTCTTTTCACTCTCCCCTGGCTCCCTCGATGGGGACTTCTCCAGAAGTAGATTTTTACCTTCCACAGGATTCGAACCTTGTACCTAGGGGTTAAATACAAATATTCATGGAATCCTGCTACCATTAGAATCCGTGGAAGGCAAAAACTCACTTCTGGAAAAGGCCCCAGTGAGGGAGCCAAGGGGGAGTGGAAAGATCATGAGTACGACTCGAAGAAGGCCCCATGGAGGGAGCCGGGTCGTTAAAGCATCAAATCCTTTAGACACTCGGGGTAGACTGCAACAAAATCCATGTTATCTTTATCCAATTCCCATTCTGGTATTGGTAAATGTTGTAAGTACCAGCAGGTCCTTGATGTTTGGCTTTGATTTGTTGGCAGGTTAAACATTTAGCAACAACATTGGCAATATCTTTTCTGTCTAACTCCTTGTGTTGATGGGATGTAAATTCTTCCTCGACATTTCAAGATTCCTTCATCAGAGATGTTCAAATCAAAGGATCCTTGACTTACACTTTTTCCATATCTTATACGCGAATGTAGATTGTACCATCAAGGTATATATCTGAGCTTTTCTTGAATCTAGTATCTCGAGTTGTAATTTTTCCATATCTTGCTGAAGTTCTTTTGATCAATTTCTTTTTGTTGGTACTTTACGACTTAAAGTATCAGGCATTACATTTGCCTTCCCTGGATGATAGTTAATCCCACGGTCATAATTCTTTACCAATTCTAACCATTACCTTTGCCTCATATTCAATTATTTTTTGGTAAAGAAATACTTGAGGATTTTGTATTCGCATCGTTCTCCATATAAATAGTGTCACCAAATCTCTGAAGGAAAATCTATACCAGCAAACTTTAAATCATGCAGAGGATAATTCTGTTCGTAAGGTTTTAACTGACGAGACGCATACACAATAACTTTTCCTTTTTGCATCAATACACATCAAAGACCATTTTTGGAAGCATTGCTATATATAGTGAATTCCATATTCCCTTGTCAATATTGGAGCTGTTGTCAATCTATTTTTCAATTCTTGAAAGTTCTTCTCACATTCTTCTGTCTATTTGAATGATAATTTTTCACATTAATTTGGTTAGTGGCATAGCTATTTTTGAGAAATTTTGAACAAATCTCCGATAGCATCCCGCTAAGCTAAGAAAACATCGTACCTTTGTTGGTAGTAGGTTGATTCCACTACAATACAACTTTGGTTTTACCGGGATCTACAGAAATTCCTTCATTCAATACCACGTGTCCTAGAAAGACTACTTTATCCAACATGAACTCACACTTGGAGAACTTGGCATAAAGTTTATTCTCACGTAAAATTTGTAAGACTATTTTCAAATGTTATGTATGTTGTTGATGATTCTTTGAGTAAATTAAGATATCATCTATGAATACGATAACGAATTTATCCAAATAATCTCTAAAAACTTGGTTCATCGAGTCCATGAATGCGGCAGGAGAATTTGTCCATCCAAATAGTCATTACCAGAAACTCAAAATGCCCACAACGAGTTCGAAATGCATATTTCGGAATGTATCTGCCTTGATCTTTAATTGATGATATCAAGACAGTAAATACATCTTTGAAAAGATAGTTGGTCCTTGTAATTTATCCAGTAAATCATCAGTCCTAGGGAGAGGATACTTATTTATTCTTGATGGTAACTTTGTTTTAACTCCCAATAGTCAATGCATAGATTCATCTTTCTTCTTCACAAATAATACTGGAGCATCCCAGGGAGATAGACTAGGTCGAATAAATCATTTTCCAAGAACTCGTCCAATTGAGTTCATAACTCTTTTAGTTTAGTAGGTGCCATCCAATGCGGGGATTTCAAAATAGGTTGGGTATCCAGAATAATTTCTATATTGAATCAATTCACAGTCCAGGGGTAATCCAAGTAAATCTTTTGGAAAGACATCAGGAAAATCTTAAACAGTAGGTACACTAGATACTTCATGAAGTTTTTCAATTTTTGTTTGGTATAAACTAACCCAATATCCGATGTGTCCTTGAGATATTAACTTAGTGACTTTAACTGCAGGTATGATAACTTTTGATGTTCTCATCAGAGGCAAAAATGATATGGGTTTATTTTCAGGGAAATGAAGATTCTTTATTTTACGATTCAATATTATCCCATGATTGGATAACCAATCAATTCCCATGATAATATCAAATACAATGAGTTCGAAGGGGTATATATATATTTCAATTTGGATTTGCACTTTTGTTATCAAAGTTTGAGTTTGGTAGATTTTGCCATCAGGTAAAGATATTTCACACATACAAGAAGATAACTTAACACGCAAGTTATGGCAATGCACAAAATATGTAGACAAAGAATGGGTAGCACTGGAGTGAAATAAGGTATATGCTGGTTTAGTAAAAAGGTACGTCTACCTGTGATCACTTTGTTACTTCTAGATGCTTTGAGTTGGACCATGGCATACACTAGTCTAGCTTGTGTTGGAGGCTTGGGCTGAATGTTTTTCTGTCGGGGACAATCACGAACTAGATGACCTTTTTCTCCACAACCATAACACAATCCAAGTTTGGTTTGGAAATGTCCTCTATCTTTTTCCCCACACAGTGAACATGTGATTGGAGTTACTTTTGTAGGCCTAGCATAAGTTTTTCTAATATTTAGTTGAGGTCACTGTGGCTAATGTCATAAATTTGAAGTGTACAATATTGCAATAAAATAATAAAGTGGATAGAAGAGTCCGAGTTATCGTCCTACGAGGATTGGAATCAAATATCGAAATTTTATTAACTCTAACCCTATTTAAACAATCAGTTTTGGATTTTGAATTAAACTCTATTAAAGCAACAAAAGTTTGCAAGATTTGATTTCTTTTTGAGAAAGTTATGAATGAAAAGGTTGGGACTCACGATTTCATATAATCAATACTTTGAATTCCACTCTTCAAGTTCTAATGCTAATAATGTGTTCAATGGAATTCTATTATGCATATGAAATTCCTCTCTCGAGTTTAAATTAACTCTACCTAATTCAGTCAACCATGCATTTCTATGGCGGGTCATAATAATTAGGCGCATGAAACAGAAGAATTCATGTAGCGATCACAATAACAACAAATGCATATCTCCATCATTCATTCAATTACTGAGTTTTATTCCTAGATCTAGATTGTTAGCTCAGCTCTCAGATTATTAAAACAACCCATCGTGTCAATGAATTAGTGGCTAATTAATTCATACATTAAACTCAAACTAAAACCAACACATGCAACATGTATGTAAAGCTTGAATTATAGAATTAAAAACATAAAACTAAGCTACATCGATTGTCCAATTTAAAGGTTTAGTTGTTCATAATCTTAGAATTTGAAATGCAAAAACATAACATATGAAAACATCATGAGTTTATCAAATTAACTGGGAAAGAACTCTTGCACCAAGAATAGTCTTCACGTCATCAATCTTCTATACGCAAGCCCTTTGCCTTCACTTTTGCTTCCAAGATCTTGATGAAAGAATGTTGAATTATGCCTCTTGAAAGTATGCACAAAAGTCCCAATTTCGTGCCTGACATGTCCCTTAAATTGTTGCATGCAAATAACCTAGGCCAACAAGGAAACAAAGCCTAAAAATCCCACAATTTGGGCCAATTCGTGGCCCAGTCGGATAACTGTGTGGCCACACAGTAGAGTAAGTGGTGGTTGCGCAGTTCACTTAAATCAGATCTGCTTATTTGATGCATTTTCGCGCGGCCACTCAGTTTGTTGAAACGTGGTCGCGCAATTGATAGCCTGTTTGAGAATTTTCATCTTTTAAGTTATTTTAACTAGGTCCTCATTCTTTTATTGCACGCCATTCCTTCAACTTTCAATTGCTCCAATTAGGTCCCCATACTTTCAAATCTCCTCTATTTCTCTTCCAACTTCAATTCATCATCAATTAAGCCCTCGAACCTGGATTTCATGCACTTAGCTCCTCTTATATTTTCTAGTTGACATAATCCTCTTCCAAAGTATCCATTTTAGCTCCAATTGTCATCTAATTTGCATTATTTTCATGAATTCCTCCATTCTCGTGATTTTACGATGTTTTCTGTAATATAAATAAATAAATAACTTTCATGCACTTAGTTTTATGTCATGGCTGGCTAACCATGGGTTCGAAAAATCTAGAAAAATCTTCAGACTTCTTCACATACTATGTTACTGTCATGTATTCTCATTTAAGCTGAACAAACTCACTCAATTTTTTTATTTTTAACGGAGGTAGGAAAATATTTGATTAGAAATTTCTCGCAGAATTGTTCCCAAGTGAAAATTGAAGCTTCTTCTAATTGAGATAATGTTTCCCACCAATAACAAGCACTTCCTCGCAACATGAATGTTTCCAAATTTACTTTTTCTTCATTGAGGGTATGGGCATAGGAAAACTTTCGTTCAATTGTTCTTATCCAATTATCTGCTTCAATTGGACCATTCGCGTCTTTAAATATCGGAGTTTTTAGATGTCAAAATCATTCTGTAGTTGCACCTCCATTATATTGTGACTGACTATGTTCACTTTCACCATTATGGTTGAGCAGTTGTAAAATTTGACAATCTTGATGTTTGACTAATCGAGTTAAATGGTCCATGGATGTGGATGATCTTGTGAGTCATGATGAACTAATGTGAGACATAATCTAACCTTTGCATTTTACAAATTTGGAGATTAGGATATGTTTCAAAGTTGAATCAAGGTATGTAGGATTTCAAAAACTCAAAGGGTTGATGAAGGTATCGATACATATGTATCGATACATAGAAGGGAGCAAAAACTTAAAGGATTTTCATGTATCGATACACAAGGGCTATGTATCTATACATGAATCGCAGTTATAAGGATTGGACTGTCATTTTCAATCCATTTTTTATAATTACTTTGATATCCCTTTCCCCAAAATTTGCAAAAACTTCCAAAACCTTGAAATTAATTTTTTCTTCATCAATTTCATTAAAATGGGTAGAATTAAACAATTGGTGTCTATATTGAATAAACCTTTAGTGGATCCAAATCCATCGAGGAAGAATCACTTCCAAAGGAAATAAGATCAAATTTCAAAAAAGACCAAATTCCCAGACATCCACAGAGGGCTCGACGAGCCACAACTCGAGGTAGGGCTTCTAGTACCCTACATGGTAGGGGTAGAGGAAAGGAAAATCTTGTTGAGGAAGATGAGTCAAGTGATAGTGATTTTGATAATTCAAAAACCTATCCAAATACTTTCTTTTTATGTGTTGAGAATCAATCTCGTTTTCTTGCCCTTCGTAAATTACCAATTGTTCCAGGGTAAGTAATCAATCTTTCTTTCCTTCAATCTTTTCATTTTTCTTATTTACCATATTTTGAGCTTTTCGTAGGACTAAATTTATTGAGAATAATGAGAAAATCTTTGATCATTTAATTCAATTTTTCTATGCCAATGCAAAAATTGAAATTGGGTTGTGATGAGGATGAAAGAGAGGAAGAGCGATTAGCTCGTGATGATGGCCTTTTGAAAACAATGCCTAAGGGAAAAACATTTAGGGTTGGCGTGTTAAGAATTAGGGAGGTGTTTTGGATGGATGCCGATGGAGAAGTTTATGATCCAGGGTTTGATAGGGTGGAGGCGAGTCGCTATGTTTTCAAGGATCCTACCTTGATGGATATCTCGAAACACGTGCCTACTCTTCCACGTGGCAGTCAATTTTTACATTTGATGTTTACTCACTAGATCAAGCCACGTAATTATAAGCATTAAACTCTTCAAATTGAGGATTTATGGTTTGTGAAAACTATAAGTTTGGGGAGGCTGGTGGAGTTGGCTAATCTCAATTTGGATGGCTTAGTGGAAAGTCCGGGGTCGCGATGTATCCAAATTTTGTACGGGAGAGTGATCATGGCGATATTACGTCATGAAGGGATTTTACAAAATGTCCACTCGGACCAAACTTTTGGTGTATCTACCTTACGTAAGATGGGGAATGTTGAGAGTCATCTTGGGAGTGAGGACTAGGTATTGAAGGATCCAGCGACAGCTGGTGGTCATGGTCAAGGTGTTGATGGTGATGTCGGGGTAGAGGGAGTTCATGGTGAGGCTGGTGGTGTTGGAGTCGAGCAGTACATAGCCGAGGCTGGGTTTTCTTCTACCACAAGGTCCATATTGTGTTTCATTCATGGCTAACTTGAGACCAGCGTGGCATATGGTTCTTCAAAACTAGGCGACCATACTTCAGAGCCAGACAATCTATCCAGGACTTGACTACTCGAGTTGGAGTTCTTGAATGTCATTTCATTCCCGAAGCTCTTGATGTTTATTATGTACTTATGGATCCAGTTGATCATGAGTCATAGGTCATTCCCGCCCCCTTGATGTATTCCTTACGGTTTCATTTTCATGTTTCAATGATGTTTTACCGAAACTATGTAAATTATGTTTATCTTAAATAATGTCATGTTTTCTTTCTATCCATGGATGCTTCTATTTTCAAATCATATGTCAAAAAAACATAAATTATTTTACGCATACCTCAACGAGATTGAATAGGATGTCAAAGTACATGTATATAGTCTTGTCTACACAATCTACAAAATTCGAAGGTCTAATACCACTACTTATAACGCACGATTTTCTACATGAAAATTTTCATTTTTATAAAACCATATAATATAAAATTATAGCAGAAGGAAAATATAACAAATGAATTTGAGAAGATAATAAAACTTTCAAACTTGAAGTTGCTATTTTTTTAAAATTTATCTGCATGTATCGATACATTCAGTTCTAGTTTTATAGTTCAGTTTTCTGATTCTAGCACCAATGTTTAATATTCAGAGAATGTATCTATCGATACACAAAGCTTTGTGGTTTATATGATCCAAATTTATGACTACCTGGAAATCCATTATCACGATTTAATCTATACAAAAAGAATTGATTATTGTATAAAACTGTTTAACAAAAATTATTATTAAAGGTATCGATACATACATTCAATTACGGTTTGGGTAATTAGAACCTAAGTTTTGGCACTACAGTTTATTTTACACATGTAAGAGACATAGGTATCGATACATATATGAAATCAAAACATTTTTAAAAGTAACATGTTGAAAACACAACATTATATGCCAAATGGTTTACAAAAGTACAAAAAGCAATTCAAGATATTGTAGACATAACCAAAAGGCTGAGTCCTATCGTTATTGTAAGACCGCTTTTCATTTTTCGTGCAATTTTAAATTTCACGTAATATTGTTGTGAATGTTATTATATTATAAATTATAAACTTATGGTCTTTAATGTCTATAATTGGAATTATTTTGCAGTGGAAGGATTTGGACGCCGTCTCGATCAATGTACCAATTTGAAAGTTTATAAATTGTTTATGTGCAATTCTATGTCTAATTGTTTATTTTATTTGTGAAACTTGTCGATTTCTATTTTTATTAAGTAGTAAATGACCTAAATTGCATAAATTAAAATTGGGAAAAGATTTAGTGGCAATTTGAAATTTTATTGAGGGTTGTGTACTTGAATTTTAAAATTTTGAGAGTTGGGGGACTCGGTTGCAAATTTCAAAAGTTTATACTTAATCCTAACCTAATCACTCCATACCCGACTTCTCTCCGTCATCCTCGCTCTTCCCTCACAGCCTCACGATCTCTCTCGGTTCTCTCTCTTCCGTCGCCACCCCTCACCCGCGATCTCCCTCACGGCGACGGCGACCACCGCTAATTCCGCCACCACCTCGTCGGCCTCCAACACGGTAGCACTCTCCCTCCCTCCCTCCGCGCTGCACACACTCAACCCGAACACACACGTACACAGTTTTGCACACACACTTTCACCCACACACAAATGTATGTATATGTATATGTATATGTATATATGTGTGTATATATGTTGAAGGTATGTATTGGTACGAAGCTTTCTGATTTTCAGATTTGGGTTCTAGTGGAATTTCGAAATTTACTCTGTTAAACTCATATTTTGGGCGATACATAAATTAGTGTACGTATATATGTATATATAGATATGTAATTTTCACAACAGATTTTTCAGATTTCGAATATACAAGTATGGGTCTGGCACATTATACGAAGGAATTTCAGATTTGGACTTAATTAGATTGTTGAAGTTTAAATTTGTTTATTTGAGAATTTTAGAATTTGGGTAACTGGAATAAACGTAAATAAATTTCAGAAAATTTTAAAGTATGTATATATGAAATTCTGATCATTGGAATTTTTGCTGATATTTCTACTGTGAGGTCGTTCACAGTTAGTTTTCAAATGTCAAAAAATGTTTAGTTTCATTTTTTGAGCTAGAAAGGGTATAAATATAAATTCAATTGTGTTAGTTAATTGTTTAGTTTATATGTTGATTTATAAATAAGTAAATTCCAAAGTTAAAATTTGGTTTGAGATTTGAGTAAATATATTTAGACATGTTTGAATCAAATTGTGAGTCACATAGAATTTTTAACCTCAGTGGTGGATTTCAAATTTTGGATAATGTGTGTGTGTGAAGTTTCAAGTTTCTAAATCCGTAAGTTATGTCTTTTAAATTGTACTGCTAGTTTAATTTGAAGCATAATGGTAATTTTTGAAATATTAAGGTATATGAATGTTTTATAAATCTTCACTCAGTTATGATTTCGAATTTTAATTGGTCAATTTCAATTTCGGGGGTTAATTCTAATAAAAGTATATTTTATTTAATGAATGAATATAACTAGGACTGTTGGTACATTGACGACACTGGCAGTCGAGACTCCTCCACTTGCAAATCAAGAAAACGGTAAATATTAAGGATGTCAGGTAAGTAAACTCCCCCCCTATTTTCATCAAAGTCGAATGTAAATGTGAAAGTTATGTGTAAATGACTGTCGTGCAAATTACTTGCCTTGATGAATTGCATTTACTTTATGAAAGCATATGTTATTGAGAAGAATGTTAAAGCATGCACGTTATTATGTCATTGCATCATTAAGCATGCACTGGCATCGAAATGGGAAAGTCAAATGTTTTAATGAAAGGAATGTGTCAAAGTGAAATTTTTGTCAAAAATTATGTATCCCAAGTTTTTGAAAGAATGGGTGTACTTTTATGTCATGAAAGATGCGAGTGAGAAATGGGGCGCGGGGGACCGGCGTACCCGAATGTAATGTTACACCGCTTTGCGGTGGGAAAGTGAATGTTACACCGCTTTGCGGTGGGAAAGTGAATGTTACACCGCTTCGCGGTGGGAAAGTGAATGTTAAACCGCTTTGCGGTGGAAATGCGCATGTTAATCTGGTTCCAAATAAGTAATTGCCCACTGTATTCTGATTGACTAGAAGTTACATCAAGTGAGCTCACGATGGAATGAAGTGAAAGTTTTGAAATGTTAAGTGAAAGTTTGAAAAGTTTGAAAGTTCTGGAAAGTAAAGTAAATGGGGATACATACATGGAATTTTCGAAAAGCATTCATGCATACAGTTTACTTACTGAGCTTTAGCTCACCCCAATCCCTCCCCATATTTCAGGTGATAAAAGTTAGATGATCCGAGGAGAACACTTGGCGGTTGACTCCGACAGTACCCATCGTCGCATTAATTAATAAAGTTAAATTTATTCAAGTTATTTTTAGTTAAATTAGAATTTATCTAAGTTCTAAGTAATTATTTCTTAATTCATTTATTTTGATAATTGTTTCGGTTGAAATTAGTTTAAATAAGTTATGGTATTTCCTGTGATTAGTTTTTATCACGTTTTCATGAGTTTATAAATTTATACTTCAAGTTATTTTGTTGAGGAGTTTGGGGAATTAATGTTGAAGTTGACTTTTGGAATTGTGATTGAGATGTGATGGATGTTTTAAATTTTTAAAATGGTTTTTGATGTCCCTCTACAGGTTGGCTATGTCCAATTTATAGAGGAGACTCTGCCGAAATTTCGGTAAAATTTTATAGTAGATAAATGAACATTTTGATTGTGTAAACGATTTAAATTCCGCATGGTTTTAAATGATTTAATTCCGCATTAAATGTGAATGGAAGTTAACACGCCTAGGTTTTAGATTCTTGAACTTGGGGTGTTACAGTTATAAAAAAACATAAATCTATTAACCATTAGTAAAAGTACAATGTTGGGCATACATAACCTCAAAAGTATCCGCATGAAATTACTCGATTCTCATGCGGGCATATTCATGGAGATAAAGGTTTGAAAACTCCGGCAAGTAACTTTAAATTTCTATTTCGAAAATATACATGAACTTTGAACCATTTGAGGATAATTTCCATCACGTTGATGTAGCTTCGAAGGTGTGGCCTTCCAACATCAACAAGTATCAAACATGGAAAGACGTAAATACAAAGTATTTAAAAAGTAACAAGTTTTCTTTTTCAAGAACATAACTATTTAATGGGGCCCATATTACAAATCATCTACTATCCCGTGTACACAATATAACAAGCATGGAAAATGAATAAACCTAATTTCAAACGTCATATTCAAGTAAAAAGTTCAAAAACCTCTTTGATTCTATTAACAAGCGTAACCACAATAGGTGATTTGAATTGGAAACTATCAAAGAGAACTTTGATTGTTTTTGAAGAAAAAGTTTTTTGCACGCACTAGAAGACTTGCAAAAGCTTGTAAGAATGAGCTAAATGTAGTTGAAGATTCTTCTTCTGATTTATGGCACGTGAGGCTTGGTCACATGAGCGAAAAGGCTTTGGTGGTTTTAGCTAAGAAGTCAGTTATTCACTTAGCCAATTGTATATTTCTAAATTGATGTGATCATTGTTTATATGGCAAGCAACACAAAATTTTTTTTATTGGCTCATTTAAAGGAAAATATGATATTATAGAACTTGTGCATTCTGATGTGTGCTCTCCAGCGATATAGCTTCTTTAGGTGGAAATAAGTATTTTCTTACCTTTGGTTATGATGCTTCTAGGAAACATTGGGTATATGTTTTGAAATCTAAATATTAGGTATTTTATGCTTTTCAATTGTTTCACGCCATGGAAGAACAAGAAATAGGGAAGTCCTTGATAGGCCTCAGAATTGATAATGGTGGAGAATACACTTCACATGAATTCATGAAGAATTGCTTGAAATTTGAGATACGACATGAGTTTAGAGAAGCAAGTGCTCCTCAACATAATGTGTGGCGGAAAGAATTAACTGTACCACTCTTAACAGAGTCAGATGCATGTTAAAAATAGCCAAGCTACCCAAGATCTTTCTGGGTGAAGCAGTTCAGACTACTTTTATTTGATTAATAGATCTCCATTTGTTCCTTTGGACTTTCATATTCCATAAAGATTTTGGACAGGAAAATATGTTTCCTACTCTAATCTGAAGGTGTTTGAGTGCAAAGCTTTTGTACAAGTGCCTAAGGAACAAAGATCGAAGCTTAATGACAGAGTTTCTCCTTGTATATTTCTTAATTATGGTAATGAATAGTTAAGGTAAAATTTCTGGATATGGAGAAAAAGAAGATTGTGAAAAGAGAGAGATGATTCTTCATGAAGATCGGATCATTGATGATTTTGATAAATTGGAGCAGCCTAGAGTGGCTACAATTGTTCCTAATCTCACATCTACTAGCTCTTCCACCTTACAATCTACTGTTGAAGAAAATTGATGTGATTCGAAGCGCGGAAGAAACGCCGAAAAGTTCCGAACTTAGGTTGTGGTTGGACGGATGAATCATGACCCGATATTCACGACGCGATGGCTCGACGATGCGGAATAAAGAACCACGACTTTCGAAACGCCACATGGAATTGCACAATCTCCTTGATAAGTCTCTGATTTGAACGCCACAAATATTCTCAAGGCAAATTTTATAAGTTCGATATTTGAACGCCACAAGAAATATTCTTGATAAGTTCGAAAAATATAGGAATCCACCTATATCATTTATTGAATCCTCAATAAAAAATGTTTATATCATAATCAAAGTCTAAATTACAATGAATGGAAAAAACGTATAAATAAGCAAAATAAAACCCTAGTCGCTAATTTACTCAAAATAGAATTCTAATTAGACTAAAATTCTAAAATAGGAAAACAAATAATTAAAAAACTGAAAAATAATCAAAATCCCCGAAAATCCGAAAAATTAAATTTACGGCTGTGATGGACTCATTTACGGCCGTAAATGACTTTCTATTTAGGACTTACGGCCGTGACCATATTCTTTACGGCCGTAATGAAGGTTCGGCTCAAATTTGCGATAATTGTGTTACGGCCGTAATTCCAAATGTTACGGCCATAAAAGGCCTGCTGCTTAATTTTCTGGTTCTTTTGTAAGTTCGAAAACATAGGAATCCACCTATATGATGAGATTCGAAAACATAGGAATCCTTCTGTTTCCAGATGATGAGATTCGAAGCGCGAAAGAAACGCCGGAAAGTTCCGAACTCAGGTTGTAGTTGGACGGATGAATCATGACCCGATATTCACTACGCGATGGCTTGACGATGCGGAATAAAGAACCACGACTTTCAAAACGCCACAAGGATTTGCCCAATCTCCTTGATAAGTTTCTGGTTTTTAACGCCACAAATACTCTCGCGAATATTTGATAAGTTCTGGATGAACGCCATAAGATAATCAATCTTGATAAGTTCGGATTTGTAATGTGAATCCACACATTAAACAATTGAAAAACATCCAATCTCTTTTATTCAAATTCCATCCCTAGGTTTAGAATCACGCCTATAATGACTCTCATCACTACGATTTGCTTGAGATCGCCCCTTTTCAATTTCCCCTCTCTTTCATCTAGTTTATCCAATCTTATCAAAGCATCATTCAAAAATCTCCACATACGATCTTTATCATTATCGTTCTCCCTACTAGATGGATATTTATTTATTGAAAATTGGACATTATAAAATTTATGTAGAACGGAATGGAAAAGAACAATAAACAAAGGATCAAGAAATTCAACAACGAACACGATAAACAAAGGATCAAGCAATCTCCACATACGATCTTTATCATTATCGTTCTCCCTTCTAGATGGATTTTTTTTTTTTTTTTGAATTTTGGATGAATTTTCGGAATAAAAAAAAAATATAATCTTTTTTTTTAAATCCGAAAATTCAACAACGAACACGACAAAACAAACAGAACAAGATTTGGATAGGAATCGAACAAAATAAACACTTTTGAATTTTTTTTGGATTTTTATATGGATCAAAACTGAACAAAAAAATTTTACTGGCACGAAGAACAAAAAAAAATTGAAAACAAAGACTCAAATAACAAAAATAGGATATGGATGATTTTTATGGTATTCAATGATAAACATAAAAATCAAATTAGATAGAAAAACCTGAATTCAGAGTCCAGATCTGATACCAGATGAAGAGATTCGAAGCGCGGAAGAAACGCCGGAAAGTTCCGAACCCAGGTTGTGGATGGACGGTGGAATCTTGACCCGATATTCTTGACGCGATGGCTCGATGATGCGGAATAAAGAACCAAGACTTTCGAAACGCCACAAGGAATTGCCCAATCTCCTTGATAAGTTTCTGGTTTTGAACGCCAAAAACTGAAAACAAAACACTCAACAAGATATAGATGATTTTTATGGGACTCGATGATAAACATAAAAAATCAAACTGGATAGAAAAACCTGAATTCAGAGTCCAGCTCTGATACCATATGATGAGGTTAGAAGCGCGGAAGAAACGCCGAAAAGTTCCGAACCCAAGTTGTGGATGGACGGATGAATCATGACCCGATATTCACGACGTGATGACTCGACGATGCGGAATAAAGAATCACGACTTTCGAAACGCCACAAGGAATTGTCCAATCTCCTTGATAAGTCTCTGATTTGAACGCCACAAATATTCTCAAGAAATGTTTGATAAGTTCGGTATTTGAACGCCACGAGAAATATTCTTGATAAGTTCGAAAATATAGGAATCCACCTATATCTTTTATTGAGTCCTTAATAAAAACTGTTTATATCAAAATCAAAGTCTTATTACAATGAATGGGAAAAACGTATAAATAAGCAAAATAAAACCCTGGTCGTTAATCTACTCAAAATAGAATTCTAATTAGACTAAAATTCTAAAATAGGCAAACAAATAATTAAAAACGGAAAAATAATCAAAATCCCCAAAAATCTGAAAAATTAGATTTACGGCCGTGATGAACTCATTTACGGCCGTAAATGACTTTCTGTTTAAGACTTACGGCCTTGACCATATTCTTTACGGCCGTAATGAAGGTTCTGCTCAAATTTGCGATAACTGTGTTACGGCCGTAATTCCAAATGTTACGGCCGTAAAAGGCCTGTTGCTTAATTTTCTGGTTCTTTTCGACACGATTTGATCTTCAAAGCTCGTTGAACCTGTTGAATTCTTGTTTTGGTTTGAATATCTAAATTTTCCCGTCAAGCCTGCTATGACTCCGATTGTCGAGGGTCCGGAACACATCATACCCTCCTTCTTTAGGATGATTCGTTCCGAATCATAGCTTTGTTCCTATTATTTCACTTCACCTCCTGGATCAAACGGAAAATTATTGCTTCCATGCCATGAGTTCAATAAATTACGCTCCTTTGATTGGAAAACATGGAAGAGATGGAGCTTGAACTCCTTTTGCCATACGTAGTGTGGTTGAAGCTTCCAAACATAATTAACCTGCAAAAAAGATTTTAAAAAAATAGGGAAGGACATGTTAGCTTCATGAGGTACAAGGTATGGATCCTTGTATTCATTATAAACCACCACTAACTCTACTTCTTGAACCACGAAACTCTTCTCTTCGCCTCTTTTCTCTTTTGCAACTTCTTATTCAATTTTTTCATCTTCAAACTCAACCATATCTCCTAACTCCACACTTTTATCACCATGCTCGTGCACTACCTCATCACTACCCAAATGTGAATCTTCAAATTCAACGCTCAAATCTTGAACTTCCACCTCAACTCCCAATTCCACCTTCTCCTCATCAAATTTTGGAGTTTGAAACCCTAGTCGCTAATGGACTCAAAATAGAGTTCTAACTAACCAGAAATAGCTAAAACTGGAAAATAACCTAAAAACCAAAAAAGGAAACTAAATAATTAAAAATTCGGAAAATCTGGCCGCTACTCAGTTACGGCCGTAAATACCGGGCTTATGGCCGTAAGCCCCTCTCTGGTCCAAAACTAATACCGCAGTTACGGAAGTGACGAATTTGATTATGGCCGTAAGTCACGTTCTACCCAAAAATTAGGATAGCTGTGTTACGGCCATACTTCCAAAGGTTACGGCCGTAAAAGGCATGCTGCTTAATTTTTTGGTTCTTTTCGACACGGTTTGATAAGTTCGGTATTTGAACGCCACAAGAAATATTCTTGATAAGTTCAAAAAACATAGGAGTCCACCTATATCATTTATTGAATCCTTAATAAAAACTGCTTATATCAAAATCAAAGTCTGAATTACAATGAATGGAAAAAGCGTATAAATAAGCAAAATAAAACCCTAGTCGCTAATTTACTGAAAATAGAATTCTAATTAGACTAAAATTCTAAAATAGGCAAACAAATAATTAAAAAATGGAAAAATAATCAAAATCCCCGAAAATCCAGAAAATTAAATTTACGGCCGTGATGAACTCATTTACGGCCGTAAATGACTTTCTGTTTAAGACTCACGGCCGTGACCATATTCTTTACGACCGTAATGAAGGTTTTGCTCAAATTTGCGATAACTATGTTACGGCCGTAATTCCAAATGTTACGGCCGTAAAAGGCCTGCTGCTTAATTTTCTGGTTCTTTTCGACACGGTTTGATCTTCAAAGCTCGTCGAACCTGTTGAATTCTTATTTTGACTTGAATATTTAAATTTTCCCATCAAGTCTGCTATGACTCCGATTGTCGAGGGTCCGGAACACATCATACCCTCCTTCTTTAGGATGATTCGTCCTGAATCATAACTTTGTTCCTGTTGTTTCACTTCACCTCCTGGATCAAACAGAAAATTTCTCTTGCCATTGCACACGATCAACCAAAAATATTCTGCAACGGGGGTCACGTGAATGACTTGAAGTTGAAACACCTTTGGACATTGGTGGTGTTGCCCAAATTTCCACGTACCATTAACCTGCAAGAAAGAATTAAATAGAATGGGGAGGGACATGTTAGCTTCATGAGGTACAAGGTATGGATCCTTGTATCCATGATTAATCACCATCTCCACTTCTTCTTTAAGAACCACGAGGCCCTCCTCTTCACCTCATTCTTCCTTTGCATCTTCAACCACCTTTTCAAAATTTTTACTTTCAAATTCAGCCACATCTTCTACTTCCAGATTTTTATCACTAATTTCATGCACTCCCTCAACGGTATTCAAATGTGGATCTACCAATTCAAAGCCCAAATTTTGAACTTCTACCCCAACTTCTAATTCCTCATCAAATTTTGGAGTTTGTTCACCTAACTCCACATTTTCAACTCATGCCACAAAGTTCGGGATCTCTTCAACTAATTCATGTCTCAAGCCTCCCTCCTTCCTTTCAACTTTCATATCCCGAGGCTCAACATGATTTTTACTCTCTTCTAACCATTTAATCACCGCCTTTCGTTTCTCCTCTCTCTTTCGCAATTTAGCCAAATATTTTCTTTCTGCCTCCCGTTCACATCTCAATCTTTCCTCATAAATTTCTTTTTGAATTTTCAAAATTGCTTTTGGATCAATCTCGGCTCCTCTCTTAACCCCGATTCCATCCCTAGGTTTAGGATCACGCCTATAATGACTCTCATCACTACGGTTTACTTGAGATCGCTCATTTTTTACTTTCTCTTCCCTTTCATCTAGTTTATCCAACCTCATCAAAGTATCATTCAAAAATCTCCACATACGATCTTTATCATTATCATTCCCCCTTCTAGATGGATATTTTTCTTGAAAATTAGACATTATAGAATTTATGTAGAACGGAATGGAAAAGAACAATAAACAAAGGATCAAGAAATTCAAGAAAGTAGTTCTTGAATGGACTTTTTTTTTTTTTTTTTTTTTTGAATTTGGGATGAATTTTCGGAATAAATAAAATAAATAAAATAAAATTTATTTATTTTTATAAATCCGAAAATTCGACAATGAACACGAAAAAAACAAACGGAACTTAATTCTGATAAGAATTAAGCAAAACAAACACTTTTGAATTTTTTTGGAACGATTTTCTGGATTAAAGACTCAAACTCAAGAACAAGAAGAACGCAAAAAAACTGAAAACAAAACACTCAATAAGATATGGATGATTTTTATGGGACTTGATGATAAACATAAAAAATCAAACTAGATAGAAAAACATGAATTCAGAGTCCAGCTCTGATACCATATGATGTGATTCGAAGCGCGGAAGAAATGCCGGAAAGTTCCGAACTCAGGTTGTGGTTGGACGGATGAATCATGACCCGATATTCACGACGCGATGGCTCGACGATGCGGAATAAAGAACCACGACTTTCGAAACTCCACAAGGAATTGCCCAATCTCCTTGATAAGTCTCTGATTTGAACGCCACAAATATTCTCAAGAAATATTTGATAAGTTCGGTATTTGAACGCCATAAGAAATATTCTTGATAAGTTCGAAAAACATAGGAATCCACCTATATCATTTATTGAATCCTCAATAAAAACTGTTTATATCAAAATCAAAGTCTGAATTACAATGAATGGAAAAAGCATATAAATAAGCAAAATAAAACCTCAGTCGCTAATTTACTCAAAATAGAATTCTAATTAGACTAAAATTCTAAAATAGACAAACAAATAATTAAAAAACGGAAAAATAATCAAAATCCCCGAAAATCCGGAAAATAAAATTTACGGTCGTGATGAACTCATTTACGGCCGTAAATGACTTTCTGTTTAAGACTAACGGCCGTGACCATATTCTTTATGACAGTAATGAAGGTTCTGCTCAAATTTGCGATAACTGTGTTACGGCCATAATTCCAAATGTTATGGCCGTAACAAGCATGCTGCTTAATTTTCTGGTTCTTTTCGACACGGTTTGATCTTCAAAGCTCGTCGAACCTGTTGAATTCTTGTTCTAACTTGAATATTTAAATTTTTCCGCCAAGCCTGCTATGACTCTGATTGTCGAGGGTCAGGAACACATCAAAAATTTAGCTCTTACTGATGAAAATGTTGATTAAATTGCTCATGATGATATACTAGCTGATGAGAATGCTAATAAATGGGAGAAGATTCCTGACACAAAAGAAGATGAAGAAGCACATGTCAGAAGGTCTACTAGATATCACATGTCATCTACTTGGTATCCTACTTTTGACTATATTTTGGTTACTACTTATGGGGAGCCAAAAAATTTCTTTGAGGCACAGGCTGACAAAGATAAAATTTAGTATATGAAAGCAATGATAGAAGAGAAGAATTCTTTGAGGAAGAATGATACTTATGACTATGTAAATCTTCCTAAGAGCAGAAAAACATTGAGAAATAAATGGGTGTATAAAATCAATCTGGGAGGCAATGGTGATTTGATTAAGTACAAGGTTCGTTTGGTTATTAAAGGCTTTGGGAAAAAATAATATGTTGGTTTTGATGAGATTTTCTCTCCTGTTGTGAAAATAACATCCATCAAAATTATTTTCGGGTTAGCAGCCAGTCTAGACCTAGATATGGAGTAACTTGATGTGAAGACCGCTCTTCCTACATGGTGATTTGGAGGAAGAGATTTATATGTTCCAACCAGAAGGTTTTGAAGAAAAGAGGAAAGAACACATTGTATGCAAATGCAAATTGAAGAAGAGTAAGTATGGGCTCAAGCAAGACTAGGACAATGGTATAAAAAGTTTGATGCTGTTATGGCAAATCAAGAATACACATGGATGACTAGAAATTCTTGTGTTTATATCATAGCTTTTCTAGGTGAATTTTTATTTTATTTTATTGCTTTATATTGATGATATGCTTATAGTTGGCCATAATTTGGGGTTAATCAAGAAATTGAAGGAAACCTTACATGAGTTATTTGATATGAAAGATTTTAGACTGGCTAAAAAAATTTTGGGCATGGAGATAGTTCGAGACAGAAAATCTAAGAGGTTGTGGTTATCACAAGAAAAGTATATTAAATGGGTACTTGAAAAGTTCAGCATGAAAGGAGCTAAATAAGTTAGCTCACCTCTTGGGGGTCATCTAAAACTTACCAAAAGATCTCATCCTTCAAGTAGTGAAGATAAGAAGAAAACGGAAGCAATACCCTATTTTTTCAGCAGTTGGTAGTTTGATGTATACCATGGTATGTATTCGTCCAAATATTGCTCATGCAATTGGCGGGTAAGAAGATTTGTCTAATCTGGATAAAGATCATTGGGAAGCAGTAAAATGGTATTCGGTGTCTCAAAGGAATTTCTACTTTGTGTTTGGGTTTTGGGGGAGTCTTGACAGCGTATACAAATCTTGACAACGGAAAGTCTACATCTGGGTACTTGTTTACTTTTGCAGGGGAAGCCGTTTCTTAGTAGTCAAGATTACAAAAATGTGTAGATTTATATACAACTGAGATTGAGTACATTGCAGTTATCGAACCAGGGAAAGAGATGGTATGAATGAAAAAGTTTATTGAGGAGCTCAATGTGAAACAAAGTGAGTACGTCATTTATTGTGATAGTCATGGTGCTCTTGAGCTGTGTAAGAATTCAACTTTCCATTCTCATAAAAAACACATTGATGTGAGGATACTAGAGCAATTGATGAGAATTCGATGCAGTTGGAAAAAGTTCACATTGATAAGAATAATGCTGATATGTTGACCAAAGTTGTTACCAAGCAGAAGTTTTAGTTTTGTGACGAGCAAGCTTGGATGGATTCAAAGTTCTTGGGTGTACCTCCCTCATTGGCTGGAGGGGGATATTGTTGGGCTTAAACAATTGGCCCATAACTTAAAATTATAGGTCCAAACCGTTTTAAATATGAATTGAAAGTTTGAGGACCAATGTTGCAATTTCAAACAATTCGCCTAACCTTATTAATTATTAAAGAAAGGGGAAGACTACTATCATTACATTTTTACTCAGCATCTAGGAAGGAGTTCTCTGCCCATTTTCTACGAACACATATGCAGACATCTTTAAGAAAAAGGTGCCTCTTTTCTAGTTTTATTTTGGGAAAGAAAGTATTGATTATTGAAGTGTTCTTCTTCTTCAAAATTTTGGCTTATCTAAGTTTTATCTTAGAATGTGATAACTATACTTTATACACTTATTTATATGTCAAAATTAGAATAACATACTATCATTTTATAACAAAATCTACATAATTGCTTGTTATTTGTTTATATTTCAGAAAATATCCCAAAATCACTTGAATGTAGCAATTGATCGAAATAATGCGCAATTGGATAACATTTGGAGCTAAATTGGACAAATTGAAAGATGATGAAGTCAACCAGGAAATACTTGAGGAGCAAAGTGAAATAAATCAAGAAATCAAGGGGTTAATTGAAGATGGATTGAAGCTGGAAGAGAAATGGAAGAAATCAAGAAGTTCGGGGATTAAATTTTTGCAGTCAAAAGTTGAAGACTTGGAGTACAAATAAAGATTGAGGACCTACTTGCACTAATTTGAAAGAAGAAGATTGCATAGGGACAGTTGAATCGTGTGGCCATACCTTTCAAACTTGAGTGGCCACTCGACCTTGAGGCAAAAAGACCAAGTGAAAATAATTGACCTGCGCGGTCACCAAACTTATAACTGTGAGGCCTAGCAAATCCAGGCCCATGTGCGAGTCTTGACCTGAATTGTTTCCTTATTCAACTAGGTCTTCTAAACAACTATAATAGGACTTGTTAGGCACAAATTTAGAATACTTTTGTACAACCTCTCAAGTACATAATTCATAATTCTATCATTCAAATCTTGGAGGCAAAAATCAAGACAAAGACGGAGGAATTGAAGAGTATCAACAGGGAGCGAAATACCTGGTGCAAGATTTATTTTCCTTGTTAATTGGATAAACTCTACATGTGTAGTATTTTATATTTTTTTGTTTTTTCTTTATTAACGAACAACTAGACTTTTAATTGGAACAATCGATGTAGCTTGGTTTTATACTTTTAATTATGTAATTCTAGTTTTGCGCTTACGCGACATGTGTTGATTTAATTTTGTATTTAATACATGAATTAATTCGTGACTAATTCATTGATATCATGGGTTGTTTTCATAATAAAAAAGGCGTGCTAACAATCTAGATCGTGGAACAAAATCTGGTAATTGAATGAACTATAGAGATATAAGCTTGTTATTATTGCGATCGCTACATGAATTCTTGTGTTAGATGCATCCAGTTATTATGACCCGATGTAGAGATATATGGTTGACTGAATTAGGTAGAGTTGATTAAAACTTGAGAGATGAATTTCATATGCATAAGTGAATTCGATCGAGCACATTAATAGGAATAAAACTTGAATATTGGAATTAAAAGTATTGATTGTCGTGAAATCGTGAGTCTTAACACTTTCAAACATCAATTCATAAAATCAAATTTTGAAATATTTTCTTTTGCTCTATAGTTATGATATTTTATTATAGAGGATTTATCACAATTTGATCGTTCAAATAAGGGGAGAACTAATAGAATTTCAATACCTAGTTTCAATCCTCGTGGGAACAATAACCCGGACTCAAAAAATCTACTTTATTACTTGATTATGATATTGTACACTTGCAATTTAGGACATCAAGTTTTTGGCGCCGTTGTTGAGGAATGTTAATTAATATTAGTTTTTGCTTTACTTTGAATGTTTCCCTTTTATTTTTAGGTTTATTTTTATTTCTTGTTTTTGAGGACTCTTAAAAGCTTTGAATGGTTTCCTATTGATTCTAGGATTGAACGAATTTTCTGAAAATTGGAGGCATCACAATAGATAGAGAAGATGGCAACGAATGGCTATCATTGGTACTTAGATCAAACAACAGTTCAAACTCATTAGATTTGTGACTTCTGGTTCTGAAATCAACTTTATCATGCATCCTCTAACTTCAATGCATATGTTAAAATTGATTTCATCATTGGCACCGACGAAATGATTGACATTTACATATTGAAGTTAGAATCGAGTGTACATGACATGGGCAAGATGAAATTTTGGAGCATAAATGAAAATTTGAGTAAGTTCAACCAATAAATACAAAGAAGGTCATCAAAATATTTATTTAGAGTCCCTCACAATAAAAAGTCGAGCTTTAGACTATAAACATAGCTCTTAATAAGAGGCAATCCAATTTTCTATCCCTTTTATTTATTTTGCTTTATTTATTGCTTTACACTTAGTTTTAGGATTTATTGGCATTATTAGTATAGGTTTATTTGCATGGTTGGATTATCAAGTTAGCATGAAATTTCTTGCACCACATAAGTTGTTTGATAAGGTGATAGCCCAAGTTATGTGCAAAACAACATGATCATTGACACATTTTGGTCTAAAAAATGAAATTGGGGTTTGATGCATTTTGAGGTTTCTATATTAACATAGTAGCATCATTATTCTCTTGAAGTATGAATTGCTATACATGCTTGAATTTTTAGTTACACGTCATCACTAGCACACACATGAGTCTAGGACATGATAACATAGTTTGGGAGATATTTGCACTCATCATGATGCATTTGTGGTAAAAAATGGAGGCTCAAATCCGAATAGGAAAATATGGGCAACTGTCCAGATTAAGCCTGCGAGGTCGTGCAGGTACTCTAGCGCACAGCTGCTCGCTTATAATTTGGGCAGTTAGCCTAGATTATAGCATACACGAGTATGATAGTTTTCATTATTTCTAACTCATTTTTCCCTCCCCAAATCACCAAAAATTGATTCATCAATCATGTCTCATTGTTTACACATTATTCTGGTCCAAATTCAACCTTATTATCACTTCCAAGGTATGGAATTCTGAAACTTTATGAGATTATGCAATTTCTTGACGGTTCTTGAAGTTTTTGAGATTTTGCAATTTATGATTGATCGGTGTTGGTTTTAGACTAGAAAGTGGTGTCTGTGAATGATGCTTGGTAGGTGAAAATTTTTGGATAAATCCATGTTTCAGATTTTTGCTCTTTTAGTTGGGGTGTTGGTGTTGATCTATTTCATTTCATTAATGGTGTTTATGCTCGTAATACTTTTTATCTCTTATTTGCAAGGAATTCACCACTTGTGTCACACCGAACCAAGCTTGGAAATAAAAGAAACAGGTCTAAATCATTAAAAGGATATTAAAGGAAAGCTCCAAATGATGAAGTTTGCATTTTCAAACCCATTAAGTATTTGAACCCCTCTCTTATGTGTTTATTCAATTTTTATATCTTCTCGACATATATTGAGAGCAATGTATGACTCTAGTTTGGGGGTTGGATCTCATTCACTCGATTCTTAATTTGAAATTTTTATTGACATATTTATTGCCTAGGAAATAATTTGGATTAACTTTGTATTTTACCTAGAGTAATGGACAACATAAGACCTTGATTTTTCTTGACTTTTTATTCATGTTAGACTTTCATATTCTCGAGCACATAGCCATTGATAAATTATTACTTGTGTAGGAGTATGTTTAACATATGGTGTTTACCTATGCAAATTAAACTTAGGAATGACTTAATAATCCCGAAACATAGATTTATAGAAATCTCGACCCTAAATTAGAACCAAACTGCTCAAGTGCAGTTTTGGGGTGGGAAAGTTAGTATATGCATGTATTGATGGGCAGTCAGTGATTCTTGGTTTTGCACTTTTGATTGAAAGAGTCTGGTCAATGGGTGTAAGTTAGTACTAGCATAAAATAATAAATTGATAAGTGTATTTTATATACTTATTTATATGTTTAAATTAAAATAAATTATTATCGTTTTAGAATATATGCCATTTAATGTGAGTCTATTTGTTTAATTTTCAAGAAATATCCCAAAAGATGAAGAATAAAGCAATTGATGAGAAAACTGAACATTTGGATGCTAATTGGAGCTCAATTGAGCAATTGAGGAGTTTATGACAACAATCTAGAATCATCCACGGTGCGAAAGTGAATAAATTAGAAGCTGGAGGACAGAAGAGCAAATTAAACACAAGGAACCAACTTGCAAAGATCAATGATTGATTTGGATCACAAGAATATACTTTGAGGATTTTTAGGAGTGAATTGGATGCAAGTAGAAGTCAAAAAGGAATGGAATATGATAAGAATATTACCATAAAATTGATTCCAACTGCAAAAGATTATGGACATATTTCTAGTTAGACTTTGAGACCTAATTTTGGGATAGTAAACGTTCGAATTGGGGAAATCCTATCAATAAAAATTCTAACCCTTTAAGTTATCTTTCTAACGCAATTTGAATCACCTCAATCGGTTAAGAGAATAGAAAGATATGGTCGAAATACTGAACATTGTGCAGATACAAGAAAGTACTAGCGCGCGGGTTTAACAAATTTCTTTCCTTTCTCGACTAGGTCTCTTCTCCAACTATAAATACAATATCTTGGCACGAAAATCAGACCTTTGAGTCTCCTAAGAAAGAGACACAATTGTGAATTCATCATCAAATTCTTGGGGAATCAAGCATCGCAAAGGGGAGTGAATTGAAGATAATTGAAGAATCAAAACTTGGTGCAAGCGTTTCTTTCTTTAAATTATTTTCAATGAACATTTATTAATATTGTTTTGTTCTTTAATTATAATGTGTAAGTAAACTCCATGTTGGGATGAACGATGTAGTCTAGTCATGATATTTTAATTCCAAGTTCCATAGTTTTAATGTTTTGTTACATGTATTGATTTATTATTGTTCTTAAAGTTTGAATTGCTTGATCACCAATTCATGATATATTGAGTTATTTCCATAATTCGAGAAGTGAGTTAATAACTTAGAACGTAGTAATAAATTCGTTAATTGAACAATAGACAGAGATATACTTTTGTTATTATTGCGGTCGTGTGTGAATTCTTTTGTGTTATGCATCTAGATAAGGAATATTCGGACCCTCTGTAGAGATACATGATTGACTTGATTAGGAAGAATTGATTTAAAGTCGATAGAGGAATTTCAATATACATTAGTGAATTCAACAGAATGCATATATAAGAAATAAAACTGGAATTGGAGTTAATATAATTGGTTAGGTGAAATCGGGATTCTCAGCTATTTTACAATCATTTTTAAAACAAAAGCAATCTAGCAATTTTAATTCTTTAGTTTACGTTATTAGTTTTAGTTTTGCAAATCAAAACTCTTTTGCCCATTCAAATAAGGATTTAAACTAACATATTTCGATACTTAGTAGCAGTTTTCGTGGGACGATAATCTGAACTCCTAGGTCCACTTTATTTCTCACGACGCGTACACTGATGGGTATATCTGGCATCACGAGATATCGGTGAACAAGTTTTTTGGCGCCGTTGTCGGGGACTGTTTTTATATTAATATCGATACTAAGTTAATATACAATTAACTAGTGTCTGAAGTTTCACAATTGAAAAAGTAATCCTTAAGTTAAAGGATGTCAAGTGCCTGATTAGGAACTATTAATGTTTTCCTAATTTGGATTGTTGGATCACAAGAAGAACATTGATTTTATCAAAGCTGAATTTGGTTCGTGGATCTTTAATGATACATGAAATCAAGAGAGGTTTATGATGATGTTAAGCCTCTGAAAATTATGACAACAACCACTATGAATTTCATGCATAGGCTTGGTATTTATAGAAGAATGAATTGGGCCACGAAAAATAGGTTTGAAACTGAATTAGGGAGCGTTTTGGCCGTCAACCGCTCGAGCGGAAATCCAGTTGTATTCGAGTGGTCTTTTTTTCCTTAAGGATCGTTCGAGCGCTGTTCGACGATGGTCGAGCGATCCTCGAGCACTCCAAATTTAGGTAGGGACATCTTGAGCGGAATTCGAGCATGACTCGAGCGACAGGCTACTGGAAATCGTGCGTCGAGCTTAAATCAAGCGTGAGGAGAGCGTGATCTACAGCTTTCGAATTTCATCCTTCACTTTCCAACTTAACCCTAACCTAACTTATCAACTATACAAAATTGCACATTAGTCCTTGTCTTTTACAATTTTTCAATTTAGTCCGTTGCTCATAGAATTGCCAAATACAAAATCCTAACAGTAATCATTAATAAACAAAAACTTATATTTATCTAATTTATACAATGTCTAATTTCATTCTGATATTCATTATTCAAAATATCATTACAATTTATAAATCAATTTATAAACAACATAATTTCTCAAATTACTTTTTAACCACACATTTTTTCAAGATTCATTTTCTGCCACATTTTACCAATAAGATAATCTACAAATAAAAAAATTCTCTACTATCAACCTTACATTCTGAAAAAAAATTACTATTTCAAACCTCATTATTTGAAACAATGTGTCATGTTATTATTAGTCCCATGTTTGAGACCCGTTATTTCAAAAAATGTGGTTTGTAAAATTTTTATAGAATGTATAATCGAAATTGAATACTTGTATGTGTATTAAAATTTATTACAACAAATAAAAGAATAACACATTATAGAAGACCAAATTACAACAATATACATAGCAAGACAAGAAAAATTAAAAAGAAATGAAAGAATAAGGAAAAATAAATAAATAAATAAAAACCACATTTTTTCAAAACTCATTTTTTGCCACATTTTACCAATACAATAATCTACACATAAATTTTTTTAAAAAAAAAAAAAATCTCTCCTTTTAAACTTACATTCTGAAAAATTTCCTATTTCAAACCTAATTTTTTGAAATAAGGAAAATTATATTTGTACATATGATTTTTTCAGATAGGTTGACAGAAATACATGTGGCAAAACTGTAACCATTGAGTTTGAAAATGTTGTGATGGGTAGAAGAATAGATTACCGCCAACAATGCAATCTGTAACTCAACATGTCACCCTAGCTGTACATGTAGAGTCTCGCTTGAAATAATATGTCATGTTATTATTAGCCCCCTGTTTGAGACCCGTTATTCCAAATATTGTGGTTTGTAAAATTTTTGTAGATTGTGTAATCAAAATTTAATACTTGTATGTGAATTCAAATTTATTACAACAAATAAAAGAATAACACATTACAAAAGACCAAATTACAACAATATACATAGCAAGACAAAAAAAAAAAGTTAAAAAAGAAATGAAAGAATAAGGCAAAAAAATAAAACATTTTTTTTTTCAAAACTCATTTTCTGCCACATTTTACAAATAAAATAATCTACATAAAAAAATCTTTACTTTTACACTTAAATTTCGAAAAATTTACTATTTCGAATCTCATTATTTAAAATAATGTATCGTGTTATTATTAGCTGCCTGTTTGAGACCATTATTTCAAATAATGTGGTTTGTAAATTTTTCGTAGAATGTGTAATCGAAATTTAATAGTTTTACGTGTATGAAAAGTTATTATTACAAATAAAGATAAGAATAACACATTACAAAAAGATCAAATAAAAGAATAACACATTACAGAAGACCAAATTACAACAATATACATAGCAAGACAAAAAAAATTAAAAAGAAATGAAAGAATAAGGCAAAATAAATAAATAAAAACATCATTTTTTTTAAAAACTCATTTTTTGCCACATTTTACCAATAGAATAATTTACTCATAAATTTAAAAAAAAATCTCTAATTTTAAAATTACATTCTGAAAAGTTTACTATTTAAAACCTCATTATTTGAAATATGAAAAATTTTATTTGTACATATGATTTTGCCAAATAGGCTGACAGAAAAACATGTGGCAAAACGGTAACCGTTGATTTTGAAAGTGATGTGATGAGTAGAAGAATAGATTAATGCCAACAATGCAGTATTTAAATCAACCTGACACCCTATCTGTACATGTAGAGTCTCGCTTGAAACAATATGTCATGTTATTATTATTCCCCTGTTTGAGACCCGTTATTTCAAATAATGTGGTTTGTAAAAATTTTGTAGAATGTGTAATCAAAATTTAATACTTGTATTTGCATTAAAATTTATTATAACAAACAAAAGAATAACACATTACAAAAGATCAAATTACAACAATATACATAGTAAGACAAAAAAAATTAAAAAGAAATGAAAGAATAAGGCAAAAAAATAATAAAAATAAAAACTTTTTTTTTAAAAACCTCATTTTCTGCCACATTTTACAAATAAAATAATCTACATATAAAAAAAAAATCTCTACTTTTACACTTACATTCTGAAAATTTTACTATTTCAAATCTCATTATTTAAAATAATGAATCGTGTTATTATTAGCCGCCGTTTGAGACAATTATTTCAAATAATGTAGTTTGTAAATTTTTCGTAGAAAGTGTAATCGAAATTTAATACTTGTACGTATATGAAAAATTATTATTACAAATAAAATTTAAGAATAAAATATTACAAAAGACCAAATTACAAAAATACATAGCAAAGCAGAAAAATAAAAAAATAATAAAAAATATATATCATTTTTTTTTTCAAAACATATTTTATGTCACATTTTACCAATAAAATAATCTGCACATAAACTAAAAAAGAAAAAGAAAAAACAATTCTCCACATTTAAACTTACATTCTTAAAAATTTACTTGTTCAAGCCTCGTTATTTGAAATAATGTGTCGTGTTATTATCAGCTGCCTGTTTGAGACTCGTTGTTTCAAATAATGTGATTTGTAAAATTTTCTTAGAATCGAAATTTAATAGTTGTACGTGTATTAAAACTATTATCACAAATAAAAGATAAAAATAACACATTACAGAAGATCAAATTGCAAAAATATATATAGCAAGATAAAAAAAAAAGTTAAAAGAAATAAAAGAATAAGACAAAACAAAATAATAAAAAAAAAAAATTTGGTGTCACCCGCTAACCAACACCATGCAGCACATGGTGTGTATCTTAAAAATAAATAAATATATAAATAAAGGTTTGCTTTTGGGCGGGAACTTTCCTACTTTTAGTAATAGTATAGAATACTTGTATGTGTATTAAAGTTTATTACAACAAATAAAAGAATAACACATTACAAATGACTAAATTACAACAACATACATAGCAAGACACAAAAAATTAAAAATAAATAAAAGAATAAGGCCAAAAAAAAAAAAAAACATCATTTTTTGCAAAACTTATTTTCTTTCACATTTTAAAATACAATAATCTACACATAAATTTATAAAAAAAAAAATAAATAAATTAAAAAAAATTCTCTACTCTTAAACTTACATTCTGAAAAAATTACTATTTCAAACCTCATTATTTGAAATAAGGAAAATTCTATTTGTACATATGATTTTTCCAGATAGGTTAACAGAAATACATGTGGCAAAACTGTAACCGTTGATTTTGAAAGTGATGTGATGGGTAGAAGAATAGATTACCGCCAACAATGTCATGTAACTCAACCTGCCACCCTATCTGTACATGTAGAGTCTCGATTGAAATAATATGTTATGTTATTATTAGTTCCCTGTTTGAGACCCATTATTTTAAATAATGTGATTTTTAAAATTATTTTTGAATGTGTAATTAAAATTTAATACTTGTATGTGTATTAAAATTTATTACAACAAATAATAGAATAATACATTACAAAAAACCAAATTACAGCAATATACATAGCAAGACAAAAAAAAAAAAAAAAAAAAGTTAAAAAGAAATGAAAGAATAAGGCAAAAAAAATAATAATAATAAAAAATAAATAAAAACATTTTTTTTTTCAAAACTCATATTCTGCCACATTTTACAAATAAAATAATCTGCACCAAAAAAAAAAAAAAAAAAAAAAAAAAAAAAAAAAATCTTCTACTTTTACACTTACATTCTAAAAAATTTACTATTTCAAATCTCATTATTTGAAATAATGTATCGTGTTATTATTAGCCTCCTGTTTGAGACCATTATTTCAAAATAAATTGGTTTGTAAATTTTTCGTAGAATGTGTAATCGAAATTTAATACTTGTACGTATATGAAAAATTATTATTAAAAATAAAAGATAAAAATAACACATTACAAAAGACTAAATTACAAAAATATAAATAGCAAGGCAAGAAAAATAAAAACCTCATTTTTTTTTAAACTCATTTTTTGTCATATTTTACCAATAAAATAATCTACACATAAACTAAACAAAAATTCTCCACATTTAAACTTACATTCTACGAAAATTTTCTATTTCATGCCTCATTATTTGAAATAATGTGTCGTGTAATTATTAGCTGCATGTTTGAGACCCGTTATTTCAAATAATATGATTTGTAAAATTTTCGTAGAATGTTTAATCGAAATTTAATACTTGTACGTGTATTAAAATTATTTTCCTAAATAAAAGATAAGAATAACACATTACAGAAGACCAAATTGCAAAAATATAAATAGCAAGACAAAAAAAAAAAAGTTAAAAAGAAATGAAAGAATAAGCCAAAACAAAGTAATAAAATAAAATAAAAAATTGGTGTCAGCCGCTCACAATACCATGCAACACATGGTGTGTATCTTAAAAATAAATAAATAAATAATAAATAAATGTTTGCTTTTGGGCAGGAACTTTCCCACTTTTAGTAAGAAGTATAGATTTATCTAAAATATTTAACTTTCAGATCTTTTATATTGACTAGACATTTCACAAACAAGATCTATTATATCGATTAAAAATGTTTCAGAAAGTAATATCGTTACCTTTTAAATAAATAGACTTTATTTTAAATTAAAATAGCTTTGAAAACTTAGTTATGTGACGTCGTTCACGTCACTATCTAATAAATAAAAATAAAAATATTCTCGTGGTTTTTCATGTGTTACATGAGTGGTATCAAAGCTAGAGTTTTAAGATTTTGTAAAATGTTTGGTGTACATATCTATCTAGTGTCATTTGAAGTATCGTCAATCAAGTAAGTGGTTACTTATTATACTTGATTTAATTATTAGACTACTTGAATTTGTAAATTGATAATTGACTTGGAATAATTTATAAATGGATTTATATTTAGTTTATATTATCAATGATATTTGAACTGAAAATTCAATTTAGGGAATGTAGAGCCTACAAAATAAAATGTGATATTAATATTTTAATAAATGTAATATCTTGGAACGATGTTCATCGATAGAGTAAGCTTCCATGTAAAAGAAAATGAGTACACTAATGAGACAGAAATCTCAATATTTGTAGTGCTAAGACCGAATAAATCATATGTAAAAACTAGTAGAACTTAGAAATAATGTAAAACACTAGATATCAACACTCAAAAACTTCGTATTGACACTCGATTCTTGGTGTCAAGACTTAGATAATTTCAGGCATTCTCAAAATACTGTGAGTATTGTAAAACCCTAATTATGTGATTAAACTTCTTGTATTATGTAATCGTAAAGTCATGCTCTCATAAACTTGCATAAAGAGTGCCTATTGTTCTTTAATTATAAAACACGCGTATAGAAAAAAAAATATATATATATATATATATATATATATATATATATATATATATATATATATATATTTAATCATTAAATCCTTAAGTCTAATGTTGTTGATATGATCACTTCTAGTTTCATGTTCCTTAAGTCTAATATTAAGATGTATTCAATCATTAAATCCTTCGTTAATTAATCGACACTCTCTTGATGGACCTCTTTTAAATAACTCGTAACAAAAACAAAAAACTCTATCAAGATCTTTCAAATACAATAATCATGGTCCATCACATTTTTCACCATTTGATAAATAACGTGTGTAATAGTTGGAATAGAAACATCTAAACATCCTATCTTTAGGACTCTTTTCTAATGAAAGATCTTTTAAAAGACCATTTGCCATCAACAAATCTCTAGATTTTATGTCAAGAGAATCTCAAATTCTTGGATCATAAATATAAGAAAAAATGGACCCATGATCAATTAAATCATCTACACCTTCGTTTTTATCATTTTCATCAAGTACTTCATTTATATCACCTTTATAATGTGCTTCATCGTGACAATCGTCATTATTATCATTTTCATTGAGTCCTAATTTTTCCTCATGATTTGGTTGATGGTCATTAGCTAAATCTTCCATTGTTTTTCCAATTACATTGTATTTATCTTGCAATATTTGTCTAACCATGAATCTATCAAGATCACCTTTTTGAGATTTTATTAACTCCTCAGATTTTCTCTCTTTTCTTTTATTTGTCACATTTAGATAGTTGTTTTCTAAGATGTATTTTAATCTTTCTATGGAAAACAAAAAATAAACAAAAGAGAAGATAAATATTATCGGAAAAATATAATCTAGTTTTCTTATAATAGAACTATAGAATTATCATTCATCAAACACTTGCAGAACCGCTTGCCAAGGCTTTAGAATTTCAATATATCCAAGAAATCAAAGAAAAATAACAAAGGATCATGCACGTATCAAACTCAACCACTTGAAAAATTATGTAAAAATCAAGCAATTCAAGAAAATTTCAAGAAAAATAGTGTACCAAAATGAAGATCATTAATTGATTATCGAAATGGAATCATAGATGATAGATGCTTCTGTCCCAACGACGAGAGAGAGAGAGAGAGAGAGAGAGAGAGAGAGAGAGAGAGAGAGAGAGAGAGAGAGAGAGAGAGAGAGAGAGAGAGAGAGACTTATAAGTTATAAATATAATATAACTTATTATATTTTTCATTTTTGGTACCCCAAAAATCCTGATGCCATGTTCGTCGCACCTCTCGCACGGGCTCAGGGCTGCCCCTGCTTGCATGTATCATGAGTTGCATTTTTATCCCTTCTGCTAATCTTGTTTATGCTTGTCTTGTATCCTCATGACAGAATGCAAATTTATACTCCTGTGAGACATGGAAGCCTACTTCGGGAAAAAATTTCATCTTAGCTTGACGTTGTCATGTGAGATTTGGAAACCATAATTATTTCGTGATTTGGGAACCTAAATTTGGGAAAAACTTTCATCTCAACTTGACGTGGTCCTGTAAAGTTTGGAAACTCTAATTCGAGCAAAACTTCCATATCAGTCTTTTACTTATATTGAGCAATCGAGGACAGAGATTGTGATCATGATAAGGGTCCCACAAAAAATGATTGTAAAATCCTTTATGATATCTTATAGCTCATCTTGTTGAAAGTATTCATCACGTGCATACTAGACTACGGATGCTCCAATGTACCCCTGTGATTCTTGATATGTTTTCATACTCCTTGAGCTTGCCTAATGATCCTAAGGTATGACGGTATATCGATATGGAGATTCGTGAGATCCCAGGTGGAATCAACTTAGGTGTATGACCGAATTTATTAGTTGTCGCCAATTATGATATGTTATATGTGGAGCTCTCAGGGTATGAGACGAGAACAGTAGCGAACCCAGCATGTCATGCATAGCAACATAGTATACGGTTATCAATATTGGGAAATATCAATACCGGTTGCCGATGAAACGGTACCCACAATATATCTCAATTATAATTGTCTATTATGAACGGGTCTATTGTTTAAGTAGTCAGTGATACCGTGCCTACAATAAATCACGATCTTCGTAAGTCAATTATTTTGGATCTACAAATATTCTATCCATATATCGAGTTGTGTTACTTTGACTGGTAAATTCTAAAAGATATATTGTTTCATCTAGAAGAAGTTGCATTATTTACTCGAGAAGAGTATTGTGAAAAAATCTAAAATCCTGATATAAGGATATACATAAAATCATTCAAATATTTGCCATCGTTCTACTTGAAAGATATCAATACCTTGGGATAGGTATAAATACTTCTGGTCCAAAATTTGAAATTTGATTGTTCTTGAAATAAATATCTTAAATATGTTTTGACTTTCCAAGAATGTATTTATAGGTTAAACATTTCTGGCGTAAGTTCAACCCAACCTTTAAAATCAAATACATCCATGAACCGTTTAACTCGACTCGTGCGATACCAAGCTTGACAAGGTTAGCAAATATTCAATCATTTGATTTTTGAAAAATTGCATCGTAATAGTGTAATTACTTATAGTATCAGAATCTCCAGTAGAAGTGTTAGTTTGTCATAAAGAAATTCAGTACTCGAGATGGGCATTTCGAGTTCCTAGTAATGCCTTTTAGATTGACAAACGCACCAACTGCCTTCATGGATCTAATGAACCAGTTATCAAAGATTATTTAGATCAGTTTGTCATTGTACTTATTGATGACATACTTTTTCAAAATCTCGAGAAGAACATGAAAACATCTCCGAATCATTCTTCAAATCTTAAAAGAGAAATAGCTTTAAGCCAAATTCTCGAAGTGTGAATTTTGACTGGAAAGAAATGTATTCCTAGGATTTTGGAGAATGTGTGGTTAAAAAGTGGAGAATTTTTTAGAATTTATGTGTAAATTATTTTATTGGTAGAATGTGTGGTTTAAAATGAGGTTTGAGATAATGGGTGCTAAATAGGGGATATTGTTATTAATATTTAAAAGTTTATTATAACATAATTTAAGTATGAATAATATGTAACTCTATTTGACAAACTATTAAAAACATATTTTCCAAACCACTTTTTAACAGTACACATTTTCTCTCCACTTTTGAACCACATATTTCACCCCAAAAAAATGTTTTTAAATACAAAACTTCTAACAAATAGAGCCTTATTTATGAAGTGTGAAGTTAAAAACCAGTATATGGTGTAATTTTCACTTCAAATGAAGGGTTAAATATTTTTTTCTCGAGTAAAATGACATCGAGTATGTTTGTCATCGGCTTGAAATTTATACGGGCCAGGCATGGGCCCAACTTAGGTTAATGTTAAGAGCTTATAAGGGTTAATTGAACAAAATACTTACTTAATATAACAAAGCTGATGTTTACTACTAAAAGAAATCTGAAAAACACAAAATCATCAATACTTTGTGTGGCAGATGAAGCCTGTGACCACCGTGTCCTCGAGAGAGCTTCGCCGAAATACACCCGACTTCTTCCAACGTTATCACCTGACTTCCAAAGTGATCACCCGACTTCACAGGAATACTGTAAGAAAACGATTCCTTAAAGTTTGTCTCTTGATTCCTCAAGCAATCAGAATTTCTGTTGAACTGGAGCCTCATTTCTGGTTTATTTTACAACTGATTTTGGTTGGAATCTTCAACTATATGGAACCTTAGTTTGTTAGGTAGTTTATACCCTTTTATGCCTATAAATACTTGTGTCATGTATGTAGAAAGGGTGGAACTCAGGAATGAAAGTAAGATAAAGTGAGATTAAAAAGAGTGATTAAACTCTTGTAAATCTGGGTAAAATCTTTCTGAGGATTTCAAGTTTGTAAATCATGTTTTAGTCTTGGTATAAAAGCTAGGAAGAGGACTTCTTTCGGTTTTAAACTCATTCTTCTTTTGCTTCCTGCTGGTTTATTCATTGTTTCTATTTTGTTTTCTATGAACAGTGTATTCTGTCCCGTTCAATCCCCATTCTATCCGCATTCAATTCGGACAGAAGTGGTCTCTTTTATAGTTTTTTCCTTTTCTAGTTCTTGTCTTTCTTTTCTCCAAAAACTGATTTCTTAGTAGTAGATTAAGGAAGACAAAATCACAACAATTGGTATCAGAGCTTGAAATTTCCTGGCATGATTTCTCATTTTCTTGTTTGGCAAAACACATTTCTTGTGAAAGAAAGATTCTTATCCAGAATCTTGATCACATCATGTCAACATCCAAATTTGATGTGGAGAAATTCAATGGAAATAATGATTTCAACCTATGGAGGGAGAAGATGAGGGCACATCTTGGAAATCTTGGATTGGAAGAAGACTTGGAAGAAAAATCTGGAACTGAGGCTTCAAACTAGGCTAACACCTTGAAGAAGGCAAGAAATACCATCATCCTTATCCTCTCTGATACAGTTCTAAGGAAGGTAATCAAGGAGAAGACAGCCTCTGAAATGTGGGACAAAACTGGAAGAGCTCTACTTGACCAAAGCTTTGCCAAACTGGATCTACTTGAAGCACAAGTTCTACAGCTTCAAGATGGATGAATCAAAATCAATTGATGAGAATATTGATAAGTTTACAAAGTTGGTTTCAGATTTAGAGAATCTGAAAATCAAGATTGATGAAGAAGATTAAACCATTTTCTTGTTAAATTCTTTACCCCTAGCCTATGATCATCTAAGAGACACCATCAAATATAGCAAGGAATCCTTGACCCTTAAAGAAGTTGCTACAATAGCCTTTTCAAAGGAATTGGATTTAAAGTTGAATGGAAATCTTTCCAAGAGTAATGGATAAGTGCTGAATATGCAAGGAAGAAAAGAAAAGAAGTTGTGTTGGATCTGCAACCAAGAAGGACATTTTAGAAAACAATGTCCTCAAAGAAAGAAGAGGTGGATGAAGCAAAGGAACAACAAGCATGATGGAGAGTGGTCAAATGCGTCTGAAGGCTACGAAGTTGGTGAAGTGCTTACTGTAACAAGTACAAGCCAGACTAATGTGTGGATTATGGACACAGGTTGTTCATTTCATATGACACCAAGAAAGGAATTTTTCATGAATTACAAACCGATTGCTAAAAGTAAAGTGCTGATGGCAAATGATAACACATGTGAATTGCTTGGTGGTGGTTCTGTCAAGCTGAAATTGTGGGATGGTTCATCAAAGGTCCTAGGTGGAGTGAGGCATGTACCATGCCTTGAAAGAAATCTGATCTCACTGGGAGTACTTGACAAATCTGGTTGTGAGTACAAAGCTCAAGGTGGAGTGTTAAAGGTGGTGGAAAATTCGGTGGTAGTCATGAAAGGAGTGCTACAACAAGGTATCTATGTTTTACAAGGAAATGAAGTTGAAGGTTCCAGCTGCATCTATAAATTCCCTTCAAGAAATCAATGTGGAGAATGTAAGAAAATGATTCTTTAAAGTCTGTCTCTTGATTCCTCAAACAATCAGGATTGTTGTAGAACTGGAGCCTCATTTCTGGTTTGTTTTACAACTGATTTTGGTTGGAATCTTCAACTATATGGAGCCTTAGTTTGTTAGGTAGTTTATAGCCTTTTATGCCTATAAATACTTGTATCATGTATATAGAAAGGGTGGAACTTAGGAATGAAAGTAAGAGAAAGTGAGATTAGGAAGAGTGGTTAAACTCTTGTAAATCTGGGTAAAATCTTTCTTGTAATTTTAAGTTTATAAATCATGTTTTAGTCTTGGTATATAAAGGCTGGGAAGAGGACTTCTTCAGGTTTTAAATTCATTCTTCTTTTACTTCCTGTTGGTTTATTCTTTGTTTCTATTTTGTTTTCTATTAACAGTGTATTTTATCCCATTCAATCAGCATTCAATTCCCATTCTATCCGCATTCAATCCTGATAGAAGTGGTCTCTTGTACAGTTTTTGCCTTTTTCTGGTTCTTGTCTTTCTTTTCTCTAAAAAAATTGTTTTCTTGACATAGATTAAGGAAGACAAAATCACAAAAATACACTTTTGTTCTGTGTGGCGGATCGATGAAGCATCATCTTCTTCCAACGTGATCACCCAACTTCCAAAGTGGCACCTCTAAAGAGCTTCACAAGAAGAAACATGGCTACCGCCATGATCACTTCGCGCGCAAGGTTGATGATTATATCCAAGAATGAGTTTCCCCTACTTATCTTCTTGATCGTGATGCAAAAACAAGAGCAATAGTTCCTTAGCAACACTTTCAAGCAAAGGAGGAGGAATCTGGAAAATGAGAAGTGTTGGTTCCTAAGGTAAGACGTGTAGCAAAAGATGAGATTTTTTAGAGTGATCAGATTTGGGAAACAAAAGACTAAGCAGTGGAAAAGGATAATCCTAAAGCCACGTTTGTACATATGTACAGAATAGTATAGGAAAACTATTTGATTTTATATCTAAGACAAAGTATCATAAAAATTTGTAAAGTATCAAGTTATGAAACTAAAAAAATTGAAAATTATCATAAGTGTCATACTGTAATACTAACAGATTTGAGAAGTATCATAAGTATCAGATTGTGATACTTTACATAAATTTCAGTGAATTAATCGGTGTTTAGGAAGTATCTTTCAGTTTTTAAGATTTTATTATAATTAATTTTTTTGTTTTATAAAATTTAAGTAACTTTCAATTTGATCCCAAAAATTAGGATATTTATGTGGACAACCCACCTTAAAAACTACGTTTTATGGACAGTCTATATTGAACTTGGTACTATATTTCATTGAGGAAATTATTCTTGACCAATTATTGCTCTAGATTTTCACGTCCACGGTTTTCTTTTGTATACTGTTTGATAGCATTATTTGGTTTATAAACTGGTTAATTTATAATTTTTGAGGTAAAAAAGTAGTGGTTCAAAATTAGAGAGACAAAATGTATGTGGTTAAAAAGTAGTTTGAAAAATTGAGTTTTTAATAAACTGATTTATAAATCAAAAAAAGTATGATTACTGTTATAAATGAGAGAAAGAGAGAAGAAAATAAACAGGTAAATGAACTTCTGGTTTATTAAGAACCAGAACTCCATATATAGGGGAAGAAAGGAATATACAAGGTAATGATAACTAGGGTTATAGGGGTATGAATGTCATTCACTATATATTATAATATTCGATAACACTCTCCCTTGAATGATATATTACAAAATATTTGCCTCGTTAAAACCTTATTTGATAAAAACTTAATGAGGAAAAAATCAAACGAAGGAAAAAGAGTAGAGTTATTTTGAAGTATTATAATAAATGCTGCATCGTTAAAACCTTACCAGGAAAACCCAGTGGGACAAAACTTAGGCGAAGGAAAAAGAGTATATCTACTCCCCCTGATGTTGATCACTGTAAAACTTTGAGTCGACGCATTCCAATCTCATGAACCAATTTCTTGAATGTGGATGTTGGCAATATCTTTGTGAATAAATTAGCTATATTTTCACTCGAGCGAATTTATTGAACATCGATATCCCCAATTTTCTGAAGCTCATGCATGTAGTAGAACTTTAGAGAGAGATGCTTTGTTTTATCTCCTTTGATGAAGCCGCCTTTGAGTTGTGCAATACAAACTGCATTGTCTTCATACAAAATTGTTGGATTGTCTCTAGTTGAAGTTAATATGCATGATGCTTGGATATAGCGGGTCATGTTCCTCAACCATACATATTCTCGACTTGCCTCGTTGCATTGCAATAATTTCTGAATGATTTGAGATGTTGCTGTCAAGGTTTGCTTCATGGATCTCCATGAAATAGCTATTCCTCCACGTGTAAACACATATCCTGTTTGCGCTTTAGCTTTATGTGGATCAGAGAGATAACCTGCATCTGCATATCCCACTAAAGAAGATCCCAATTTTTGAGAATAAAATAATCTCATATCAATAGTACCCTTTAGGTATCAAAAAATGTGTTTAACATCATTCCAATGTCTTTAAGTTGGTGTAGAGCTATATCTTGCAATGAGATTTATAGAAAAATCTATGTCTTGTTGAGTACAATTTGCAAGATATGTTAGAGCTCCAATTGTACTAAAATATGGTACTTCAGGACCAAGAATTTTTTCTCCATCTTCAGGTGGACGAAATGGATCTATTTTCACATCAATTGATCAAACAACCATAGGGGATGCCAATGGATGTGCTTTATCCATATAAAAACGATTTAAGACATTTTTGTATAAGAAGATTGATGAACAAATAACCCTTCTGGGAAATGTTCAATTTGTAACCCAAGACAAAATTTAGTTTTTCTCAAATCTTTCATCTCAAATTCATTCTTTAAATAATCTGCATTTTTATTGAGTTCTTTAGAAGTTCCAACCAGATTTAAATCATCCACATATACTGCAATAATCGCGAATCCACTAATTGTTTTCTTTATGAAAACATAAGGAAAAATGTCATCATTTTTATAACATTCCTTCAACAAATATTCACCAAGAGGATTATACCACACGTGTCCGAATTGTTTCAATCCATATAATGACCTTTGCAATTTAATAGAGAAAATATTTCTCAGGTATGTATCATTTGCTTCTGCTAGTTTTAGTCCTTCAGGGACTTTCATTGATATTTCACTATCAAGAGAACCATATAGATAGGCAGTTATTATATCCAAAGGCGCATATCAAGCCTTTGTGACACAATCAAACTAATTAAGAATTTAAAAGTGATAGTGTAACGCCCCGAGTTATGAGAAACATGTCACTTTTCTAAATTTTTGAATAAACTTTATTGAGGAAAATTGACTAAATATTAAATATCGCATTTATTAGATAAACGTTTAGCGATAATTCAGATTAAATAAAATAATTCGTACAAACTTAATAAAAATGAGAATTCTTGATAAAATGAAATGATTGTATCGAAATTCACGACTTTCAAAAATAATATCAAAATTATATATGTCGTCATTGCCTATCACTCGCCACCGTCACCAAAATCTGCAAAAATTGTTAAAACAACGGGTGAGCATTTCAAAATGAAATACTCAGTAGACTCAACTCCAATAATTAATCTACAAGATAATTGGACAAATAATCATGCAAATAATGTAGTGATATTCTTTTCTTATTCATAAGCATCATGAAACGAGTGCAAATGAACACATTCTTTTCTTGTCTCATGCTAGCAGATAAGTTATGACGTGCATAACATAAATTCTCAAATTTATCTCATACGAGATATTCTTTTCTTTTCTCATGCAATTAAGCATATAAAATTCACACAAATCCACATAATCACGTGCAATTATAGTCTAAATCAATTAGTGGGGGCGAGTCTACCTTTAACTTTACGAGTTCTCAAAAATCGGAGCGAGAATAATACGCCAGTTTCTCAAATCACCAGCTGCTTCGTCTAGCCAAAAAGTAAATTAATTAAATTAGTATTTTAGAAATTTAAAGATTTAAACGTGACAAAAATAAAGTTTGAGTGCTAGATATAAATTTTGAGAAAACTGAATTTTAAAAGTTTTGGTACTGAAATAGTATTTTTTACAAAATAAGGGATGATTCGTTAATTATAAAAACATTTGCAACTGAATAGAAGATATTTTAAAAGAAGGACTGAAATAAATATTTTCGAAACTTGGGGCTGAAAGGTAAAATCTGAAACTTAATATAAACAAAAATTCTTATTTTATCTCTCTCTCAACAATCAGAATTAGAGAGAGAGAGAGAGTGTGTAGGGAGTCGCGAGAGAGAGAGGCAGTGAGAAAAAGAGGGGCTGCCCTCCAGTTTCCACCTCCGACCGGAGGCTGGCGGTAGCGCCACCTTCTCGTGGCGGCGTTGATACGGGTTGGGGGTGATTTTGGTACGTGTGTGGGTGCGAAATAGGAACAAACCGAGGCTTGGAGGTTCAATCCTTTGGTGATTTTTCCGGCAATACTCCAAATGGAATGGTTTGGGAGTGGAGGTAAGTATATGGGTTGTGTTTATTCTTGAAATTTTGGGTTTGATTTGGGGAGAAAATGGCTTGGATTTGAGGTCGGGCAGTAGGAGGTGGAGGTGATGTCCGGTTGGGTGTTACCACCGGTGTTTGGCCGTGGGGTTGGTGGTGGCGGTTTGGATGTATTTTGGTTCGGTTGATGGTTGACTGCAGATTGTTTGAGGATTTGTGATGGTGTTTGAAGTTCTGCAGGGGAGGTACAATGGAGGTTTGTGGGATGCGATGAGGAGAGTTCTGCAGTGGTTGATTTGGGATGTTGCATTCGATTTTGTATGGATGAAGGTTGCGGTGAAATTTGGTTTGAGTTGGTGGCTGATTTCGTGCAATGGTTCCAGGGGTGATGGTTTGAAATTGTGGAATTTTTGTGCAGCAGTTGAGAAGGTCGAGAACTTACCCAGAAGCTGAAGCTTTGTGCGGTTTCTCAGTTGTGTGAGGGATTGGAAGAAATAAACTTAGGTTGCTTGATTAATTTTTGTAGATTGAGGGAGTCTTGTTGATTTGGGGAGAATTGTAGGAATGATGATCAGTTGAAATGCAGAATTGAGGGGGTTGGAAGAGGAAGATTAGGATAGATTTCTGATTGGGATGAATTGCAGGCATTGCAGAATTTGATATGTTATTTTAGGGAGTTGAGGGAGAGAATCAGGGAGTGTGAAGATGGAATTAACGTGTGGAAAGGTGGAATTATTGGAAATTCAGCATCATTCCATGAAGGGCTGGAGCTTGAAAATTTGGAAGTGGAGGATTTATGGGGAAGAAAAAAAAAATGTATAGAATTTTTGTAATTTTAATTAAAATCACTTAAAATCATCAAAATTTGAATTAAGATTTTAAAATGGTGACATTGGAATATTTTAAATAAAATTCGGAAATTTAATTACGATGAAAATTAATTTAATTTCATCTATAATTTGGCTAGACGAATACTCTTTTAAATTAATTGAGAAAAAGTCGTAGCGACGCGCATTTAAAGTTCTAAAAATATTTTATTTAGAAAGAAATGAAAACTCCCGGTCACTACAGATAGTATCCATTACGGGAGAATATGATTCCTCATAATCAATTCCTGGTCTTTGAGAGAAACCTTAAACTACAAGTCGAGCTATGTATCTTGTAACCTCATTATTTTCATTCATCTTTCTTACAAAAGCCCATTCGTATCCTACAGGTATTACATTTTCAAGTGTTCGAACTACAAGTTTGAATATTTTTCGTTTCTCTAAGGAATTTAACTCTGCCTATATGGCTTCTGTTCATTTTGGCCAATCATTTCTATGCTGAGAGTCTTTCACATACATTGGTTCACGATCCTAATCTTTCATTATTTCAAGAGCTACATTAAAGGCGAAGATGTCATCTATGACAATAATATTTCTTTCCCATAATTTATGAGATACTAAATAATTTATTGAAATATCATTATTTTCAGATATTTGTGGTTCTGGTGGAACCATATTTTCAATATCTGATTGATCAGTCTTTTCCAATACCACTTCTTCTGAAGTCTTTAGTTGCTTTTTCACTTGTACTTTTCTTTTTCGAGGTACAGAGTCTTTAAAACCAACTGGTCGACCACACTTCTAGCGTATTTGAGATTCATTTGCTACGATAGATTGTCCTTCGGGGACATCAATTTGTACAGGAATATTTTTTGCTGGTACATATGACTTTGTCACTTTTCTTGTGTCAACAGATACATCATGTAATTTATTTTCAACTCTTTACAAGTTAATGATTTTTTCAACCTCTTGCTCACATTGATTGCTGATCAAAGTGAGAAAGAGTTGTTTCATTCCACTAAATTTTGTCTTGTTTTTCAGGATGTAGTTTTGTTCCTCCCGAGGTTGGGAAAGTCATTTTGTCAAAATGACAATCTGCAAATCGTGCAATAAATAGGTCACTTGTTAAAGTTTCAAGATACGTTATTATTGATGGTGAATCAAAACCAACATAAATTTCAAGTCTTCGTTGGGAACCCATTTTGATACGTTGTGGGGGTGAAATTGGGACATGGACGGCACAACCGAAAACTCATAAGTGAGAAATATTAGGTTCCTGATCAATTGCAAGTTGCAAAGGATAATATTGATAATGCGCAGTTGGTCTTAAATGAATCAACAATGCAACATGTAATATGGCATGACCCCAAACAGAAGTTGGAAATTTTGTTTTCATGAGTAAGTCTAGCAATTAATTGTAGACGATAAACGGCTCAGCTAATCCATTTTGTGTGTGGACGTGAGCAACCGAATCTTCAACCTCAATTCCAGTTGACATACAATAATCATTGAATGTCTATAATCTAAACTCACCGGCATTATCAAGATGGATTGTCTTGATTGAGTAATCAGGGAATAGAGCTCGTAACTTTATAATTTGAGCAAGTAGTCTAGCAAATGCTACATTCCTAGTGGAAAGTAGGCAAACATGGGACCATCTAGTAGATGAACAAATTAAAACCATAAAATATTGAAATGGTCCATATGGTGGGTATATTAGCCCACATATCTCCCTGAATTCTTTCCAAGAAAGTTAGAGATTCAATATTTACTTTTGTAGTCGAAGGTTTAATAACCAACTTGCCTTGCGAACAAGCTGCACATGGATAATCAATAAGTAAAAGAATCTTACGGTTCTTTAGAGGATATCTATGTGGGTTCTTAATTATTCGGCGCATCATTATTGTTCCTAGATGTCCAAGTCTATCATACCAAAGTATAAAAACTTCGGGTTCATGATAATATTTGATTCAATCATATTTATAAATGTATAATACATGCTACAAAGGAGTGTCGAAAGTTTTTCTTTTATTTGCTTATGGCCAAATATGAAAGAAGTTATGCAAAGATATTCTGCATAATTTTCATGTATCATCTCAATGTAATATCCATTGCAGTGATTATCTTTAAAAATAACCAAATTTCTTCTAGATTTACTAGAATAAAGTGCATCATTAATATATAATTTTGTATTATTTGATAAAATAATACAAGCTCTTCCGAAGCCTTCAACGATTTTTGATGCACATGATATTTTATTTACATTATTCTCCGATAATGTTAAGTTCGAGAAATATTTTTTGTCTTAAAGAATAATCTGTGTAGTTGCACTATCGACTAAACAGATACCTTGGCAATTTATCTTGAATTTATAAACATAACAAAATAAATATTCTGGAATGTTGATTTCATAAAAATAAATTAAGCAACACTTTTAATCAACTAAAAATGTTTAATAATTTAAATATCTCTAACTTAAAAGAATAAGTAAAAACATAATTCATAATAACTTTTAAACAAAAAATAAAAATAAAAATAAAACTCAGATACTGAAAATTAAACTAATCAATATTCTCAAGTACACCGCCTCCAATTAAATGATCAATAGTTCCATTTGGGTCAGCAAAGAAGTAAGAGATGTTCAAATGAGTCACATCAATTGGACCATCATAATCTGCAAAATTTGTCATTACTTTTTCTTTTTCCTTGATTGATTTTTGATAGAAATCCACAAGATGTCCTTTCATTCCACATCTAAAGCAAATTTCTTCATGCTCCTTTCTTGATATACTATTTTCGTTTGCTTTGTTCTTTTTAAAATTGTTCCCTTATTGCTGATTGTTTTTTTGAAAATTTCGTTCATGGTTTCTTCCACGTCCACGTTCAATGTTCATTTTTTGATATTGCATTTGCTTCAGGAAGTGCAATACCATTTGCTTCAAGCAATGGTACAGAACCAGTTGGACGTAACCCGTGATCTTTTATCAGCAATTTATTATTTTGTTCAGCTACAAGCAGACATGATATAAGTTCTGAGTACTTTTTAAAATGCTTACGATATTGCTGCTGCAAAAGCACATTCGAGACATGAAAAGTAGGAAATGTTTTTTCCAACATATTTTGATCAGTAATTTTTTCTCCACATAAGTTTAATTTTGAACATATTCTGAATAGTTCAGAATTGTACTCAACGACCGTTTTGAAATCCTGCAAAAGGATATGCATCCATTCATAGCGGCTTTGGGGAGAACTATAGTCCTCTGATGGTCAAATCTTTCATTCAAATTTTTCCAAAGAATTTGTGGATCTTTCACAGTGAGATGTTCAACTTTCAATCCGTCATGAAGATGGTGACGAAGGAATATAAGTTCTTTTGCACGATTTCACAGGGATTCTTTGTTCCTTCTTTTATTGTCTCTCTCAGACCTTTCGAGATAAGGTGAATATCAGCATCTAGGACCCATGATAAATCATTTTTGCCAAATATGTTGAGTGCAATAAACTCAAGTTTAGTGATATTTGTCATTTGGATAACTACATAAAAAATAAAAAATACAATTAATTTTGAAGAATATGATTAAACCACATATAATAAAGCAAGTCATCAACATCACATAAGTTGTATGTTTTCCTTCTGGGATAAACATTATGACATATTCTTCGATATATATGCTACTTCAGGAGCATGCTGTATTTTTCTATTATTTCTTCAATAATAGGTCAATATTCTTTTGGAATATTGACAATTAGAATATTGACCTATTATAATTTATACTCTTCTAGAGCAAATAATATTCTTTCTGAAATATTATAATGTTGTACTATTTCAGGAGCAATAACAAATTATTTATCATGATAGTCATATTAATATTCTTCTGAAATATTAATTATACAGGTGCGCTACTTCAAGAGCAACAACTAATGAACTAATAATTTAAATGGTGAAAAATTCAACAGTAACAATAATATATAAATTAAACATATATAAACGGGAACTTGAAAGTTGAATTGAATTAAAAATTTGCACTGAAAACAATGATAGTTCCGAATTGAAAAACCAAGTATTCAAATTTCTTGTTATTGTATTCAAAGTTGAAGTCAAATTTGGAATCTGGACAAACTTCAATCTAATGGTAGCGGAGTTGATATGTGCTTACATGCATAATAATTATATAGAATTAAACTTGGAAAACAATTAGAGAATTTGTTCGGATTTGGATTTGGAAAAAATAATCGACATTTTTATGATGTACATATACATAAGAAAATTCACATGTTATCAAATTAATTTTGGTTCAAATGAGAGATAATTATACTTAAAAAATATTATCTTCTAACTCAATTTGGTATTGATTCGTGCTGATAACGTATTAAAAACTACTGAGAAAAAAAGAAGAAAATAAAGAATCAAATGAACTTGTAATTTATTAAGAATCAGAGCTTCATATATAAAAGAAGAAAAAAATATATAAAATAATTATAATTAGGATTATTGAAGTATGAATATCATTCACTATGTTATAAATAATGTATATATGTGAATGACATTACCATTATATCCCTGTAAACTTTACAATATTACGATTGTGCCATTGTCCACTCCTATAAATAGGAGCCTATACTTACCAATTTATTACACCAATTCTTGAAGAGAAATTCTCTCCTCTAAACTCTCTCCATTTCTCTCTATGTTGTTCTTATGATTTCGATGATTTTATAACACGTTATCAGCACGAGTCTCTAACCAATTGAGTAATAACGGGAGTATGCTCTACAGTTGCATCTAAATGATGAGCCTCTGTATCAGAAACCTGATTATTACTAACCAATGTTTCCTTTTCTCTCAAACTGAAAAAGAATGATTCTGGCCGATCCAGATATCCGATCGACGATCGGCCACCGCCATCAGAACGGGCTTGTCAAGGAGAAGACTCGCCTAAAATTTGGCGCAGAACCAACGGCTGAAACAAAAGATATCGACCGAAGAAGAAAATCTGAAAAACTGTGCAAAAACAGATATCTGACCGAAAATTGAAATGCTTATTCCCGACGATTCTGAACTCCGATCGACGATCGGCCAAAGGCATATCAACGGGTTTTTCTAGGAGAAGACTCGACTGAAATTTGGCGCAAATCAAACGGTTAAAACGGAAGTTATTGTCCGGAGAAGAAGATGCTGGCGGACTGAAAAATGATGATTCCGGCCAAACGGTTGATCTTTTGGAAAATCGGAGACCACCGGCATGTTCAGGACGCCGAGGCACATATTATGGTGATGGGTCAATTTTTCCGATCACCGGCGCGTGGCGGCCGGCGGCCGGCGGCGGCGGCGCGTGGCGGATCCGGCGATGACGAAAGGCAGTTTGTCCGTTTTGATGAATTGGATTTTTCTATGATCTTATTTTTCTGTTTTGTGCAGTTTTTAAAATATTCCGGCGGTCGAACATGGCGGTTTTCTTAAAAACTGTTTTTGGAGCAATCCTGACGAGATTTTGAACTTCGGACCAAAAGTAAGTTTGTTCTAAATTAAATTTTAAACCTATTGACGGTTTCAATTTATTCTTATGAGCAATATATTAAAATATGGACGATTTTGCCCTTAATAATACATACAAGTATAATAATCGTAAATTAACGATTAATATGTGATCAATTGAATTATATTATGCTGCCACCTACATGGTTGGTTTTACCACCTACATGGTTGGCTTTACCCGGTTTAATTATTTCATTATGTCGATTCCGCCTATATGGCCGGTTTAATTGTTTCATCTCGTTGATACCGTCTATATGGCTGGTTTAATTATTTCATCACGTTGACACCGCCTATATGGTCGGTATATCAATTGAATACATATAAACACCTCAGTTGTTGGTTAATTCTAACATATTAGAGGGTTGTTGTCAACATATATACTTGGTGGTATAACCCCAGTATCGTTATTGTTAATATATATATACAATATTATTGTTATTTGATACTTCATTAAATGATACCAGAAGTTATCAATACTAAAGTTAGAAAATATTTTATCAAATGATACCAGAAGTTATCATTACCAAAAGGTTGATAAATATTAATAAAATGTTTTATCCAATGGTACCAGAAGTTACCAATATCTGAATTTGAATGGGTGGATGAAAATTATTCAACAAGAGAATGTTGATGTATGATAAGATAATATCACATGATAGCACGGATATAGCTAATGTGAAAATAATCTCATCAGTATTATGAGATGAATGTTAGATGATAAGTGCCTGGAAAAGTTCTTGCACGAGCACTTATATATTCCAGAAGAAGTACATATTTACTCCAGAAGAAGTAAAAATTATCATCTAAACATACTGAAATGATATTATTATTGCTCCTGAAGAAGCATAAACGAGACATACATGCAAAATGCAAAAAGGGAAAACATTTATGATCCTCAAAATTAGAGATGTGTTTCGGGAGTAGCCGTATCCTACCACCTCTGACCTTTTGAGGAAATAAAGAAAAAAGTGTGTTTCAAGAGTAAGAAATACTCCATACTCTACCACTTTAAATCTTTGAGGTACACAAGATTAATACATTGATAAAATCCTAGAAATTTATGGTGTGTCTCAAGAGTGAGAATACTCCGTACTCTACCACCACCTATTCTAGAGTTCACAAAGATAAATTTACATTAACCGGACTCCATTTTCGCTTGATTCCCCTTCCTTGCGACCAATCTATCTTTACTCCTGCTGGATCTTGTATTGGAATATATGATTGCAACTTATCCAGCAGTTCCTCGATAGTAGGAGCAGAAATAAGGATTCTCCTAGAAAATGGAGATATGAATCCCTGTTCCACAGCATAATCAAGAAATGTTAGCAAACCATCAAAGAAATTGTTTACATTTAAAAGCCCTATAGGCTTAGTATGGAGATCTAGTTGAGCCCATGAAGTAATATTAAAGATTTCTTCTAAAGTACCAAAACCTCCAGGCAGGGCTATGAAGGCATCAGAACCATATAACATGCAAGTTATGCGTTCATGGATAGATAAGGTTTGTACTTCATGCCCTCGTGTTTTGCCTGCAATATCAGCTAAAGGAGTAGGTATAACACCTATCACTCTTGCTTTCTCTACTAGAGCGGATTGTGAAACACAACCCATCAATCCACTGCTACCTCCTCCATACACGAGAGTGATACCTTTCTCTCCCAATTTCTTTCCTAAATCCACGGCTGCTTCTAGATACCCAAAACCTTTTCCCACTTTTGATCCACAAAATACACAGATAGTTTTGATCTGTCGAAATTTTGGTCCTTCCATTTTTGAAAGTAAAGAAGGAAAATGTTATTTTGGGATGCATGAACTATGAAAAATGTTTGGCTATTTAAAACCGAAAAACTTCACTATTTACTGGTCGTTTTTCGAAAAAGTGAAGATTTACTTTTGACAAAATCATCCTACTCACCTTTCGGCGATTTAATATTTTTAACCAGCCTTTATCAAAACTCGTGAAAGGAAACAGAAAAAATATTTTATATGTGCATATATATCAAATGATTTACCTTGTATTAATGCTGCATAGCCAAAGCATCATTGTTTATAACAGCATGGCAAACAGGATCTTTTGCTATTATATTTTTGAGACTATATCTCTCTTTATCGCTGATGAATTTAGCCCATAAAGATAGTAGCTCACGCTGCACATATCCACTAGGGTGCGTCTCAAGAGTCAATCGGATATCATCCAATGACTCCTTACTCAGTCCACCCTTAATGAAGTCTATCTTATCATCTCGATTTATGGATGAATATCCTATTGATTTACAACGGGTATCACATGTCCATCGAGCACATTTGTAGCAACTATTTAATCTTTTTGCTCTTCGCTTCTTTGCAAAAGTACTCTTACCTAAGCCAGGCTTGTGCTTAGAAAATGAATCTGGTAATTCACCAGCTAATCGAACTTTTGCTTCGATCAACCAGCGAACATCTTCTGGCATGCCATGATCCATCAGCAACCTCAATCTTTCGAGCCTAATTCGATAAATTTTTCTCAAATCATTTACTGGAAGATTGGAATAATATTTGCGAATATTTGAAAGTATGATATCCATTTTTGATGGATCTAGCCTTCTTCCCAAATCATCTATTTAAATGCATTATTCAACGCGTAAAAGAGCGGCGGCTCCGCGTGTCAGTGATATGGATTCCATCAAGAAATAATGGAATAAATTATTGAAAAGGTGAGATAATATGCCATTACCTTTTTCGATATAAGGGAAGATTTGGCGACAAGATTGAGATTATGAGATATTTCCTTGGATATTGTACCTGATTTTTCGGTATACTAAAAGTAATAAAGGTATACTGATTTGAACTATATAGAATACTGATGAAATAAATGTTGTATTGAACCAGAAGTTCATACATATGTACAAGTGAAATATCTTATTGAACCAGAAGTTCATACGTACAAGTGAAATATGTATATAGTATGAACCAGAAGCTCATAAATGAAATATACATTGTATTGAACCAGAAGTTTAGCGATATTGTATTGAATCAAATATTCATACATAGAAATGAAATAAAACCGTATAGAACCAGAAGTTCTATAATAAACGGTTAGATTATCAAAAGTTCCAAATTATTTTCTATGAGAATAACTTATTCAGAAATTGTTTATCATACAACAATATTCTATGTCAAACAGGGAATAGCTCAAGAAGCTTTATTATTTGTAAAAGTGCGATATGCATACACTCCACCAAAGCGCACTGAGATATATGATTGAAATTACATCCCTAAAAGAATGACATGTGTTATGGCATTTTAGCCGATTGATAATATTTGAGAACATTATGGTGAAAACACGCCTGAAGCGTAATTATGCCTGAAGCATAATGACTATCGATTCCAAAAATAAATATCTCTTGAATGATTGAAATGATTCCTTTGAGGCTAAATACTCAAAGTAAGTAAAAGGGACATAGTCAAATGATGAGATATTCAGGTACCTGATGATAGAACATATAAAGAGATCTCTCCACGTTATATTGAGATGGAATCGATAAATAAGTCGACTGCATACCCTCTTATGAAATAAGATTGATGAAATCATAATTCTTTGGCCAAGTATGAAACCCTAATGTAGGGATTATTGTTCAAGGACCTGAAGTCCAAATGCTTAAATGTGTAAAGCCAGTAATTATATGTACAAATGAAAAATATTTCACAGTCGTAAAAGACGACTAGTTGCGCGCGAAATTTTTCATAGAACTGGCATGACATATGGTGGATAGACTATAGTCTAAATCACTAGCTTGAGCTCCTTGATATACCAATGAGTGAGATCAAAATGTATGATTCTCATCTCGGTACTTTGGGAGTATTCTTTGATGTACCAGTTGATCGCGGTACGTTGGGATTTCAAGTAAAATGATTGTAGATTATATGTCGAAATTGATATCTATTTCAATGATTGATTATGCTCCTGCAAAATTAGAAATTGCAGTTTATAAAGTGCAAGAACATACATGTATAAATCATTGAAAGATTCAATATGCCCAGATTAGTATCACTATAGAATGATACAAATGACTCCATGATATAATATGTTGAAAGTGAAATTGGAGTGTACTATTTATGACATCTGGGAAATTGATTATTCACTAGAAGTGAATACGAAAATGAATATTCACCAGAAGTGAATTTGAAATTGATTATTCACTAGAAGTGAATTTGAAAATGAATATTTAATTATTCACTAGAAGTGAAAGATGCAATCTATGAAAGTGAATTATAGATTTGATTATTCACCAGAAGTGAATTCTAAATTTGATTATTCACCAGAAGTGAAAAATACAATGAAAAGATTCGTGATTGCACCAATATACATGTAATATTCCATGAAAGGAATAAATACGCGTTGCACTCTTTTTCCCTTAGCTGAGGTTTTGTCCCACAGGGTTTTCATAGCAAGTTTTTTTAATGAGGCAACAGTTGAGGCGTATTGATGAAAATTAATGAGAATAATGCACTCTTTTTCCCTTCGCTGAGGTTTTGTCCCACAGGGTTTTCCTAGCAAGGTTTTTGAGGCATCATCATAGCTATCAACAAGCTATAATTCAGCAACACATTGTTATACTTGAATGATATCAACAAATGAAGAAAATCATACACATCTTATGAAGAATGTTATGATATCGACTACACACAAGAAGATTTTCATATATATTCCAGAAGAAAGATGATATCATTATTCAAAAGGTTCATGAATACTTGATTGCACACTTCAGGGGGAGAATCATGCTGTCATGCTGTACTCTTTTTCCTTCGTCCAGGTTTTGTCCCACAGGGTTTTCCTGACAAGGTTTTAACGAGGCAGCGGCTGTACTCTTTTTCCTTCGTTCAGATTTTGTCCCATTGGGTTTTACTGACAAGGTTTTAACGAGGCAGCACTGAAGCACTGAAGAACTTCAAAGATTCAATACATGATTTGTTCTACTTGAACATTAAGACTCAACGATTGACGATGGCCAATATCAGGGGGAGCAACTGTACTCTTTTTCCTTCGCTCAAGTTTTATCCCATTGGGTTTTCTTAGCAAGGTTTTAACGAGGCAGACAATTGCGTAATATGTCATTCAAGGGGGAGTGTTATAAATAATGTATATATGTGAATGACATTACCATTATATCCCTGTAAACTTTACAATATTACGATTGTGCCATTGTCCACTCCTATAAATAGGAGCCTATACTTACCAATTTATTACACCAATTCTTGAAGAGAAATTCTCTCCTCTAAACTCTCTCCATTTCTCTCTATGTTGTTCTTATGATTTCGATGATTTTATAACACACTATACATTATAATATTTTATGACAATTAGCACATGGAGGCATTAATTGGTCACTACTTTTCACTACTTTCTCCGCACTCGTTGAACCGCTTTGGAGCCTTTGCTCATCCTATAGTTGTCCCCTCGGAAACTAATGGTCAAACAACTATGAACTATTCTTATTATTTATTTAAAGGAGAATAGTTTATTTGGTAAAGTTTTGTTGATAAAAAGTCATGTGATATCATCATATTTTAATATTTTTTTAATTCAACAATTTCGAATATTTAAATATTGATGCCTACCAATTTTTTTTACTTTCAAAAAAATGTACCAAAGAAATATTATCATATCGCTCTTTATAAATAATATTTATAAACAAATATTTATAAATGAGTTATCAAACATAAACTAAATTTATGATCCGCATCTTTCGAAACTGTTGTTAAATGATATTAGAAACGATCGCCCGAATTCGTTTTGGCTCTGTTCGAATAGTTCACGATGCAACATTTGTTGTGTTGTACAGCTAAACTATGACAAAAAATGGAGGTTTGTGGTGGTAACAGGGGAATCCCTTAATTGTTACAAGTACAAATCTTCATAGCACAATCTCTTGTACTCCCACATTTTTATATGGTGAATTCTCTATCCATTTATTTATTTTCATATTTCAGAGATTCCTACATAAAACTAAGCCTATGTTTGTCTACCATTTTTTCAAACTTCTTTTTTCTTATATTCATTTACAAACACACATTTACACAATAAAATATTATATATATAAATTAAAATTTTATTTACTTTTTAATTATACATTCTTAAAAAAAATCAGTATTCAAAATACTAATTTCTCTTTATAATCTCCATTAAACATATGCTAAATTTATGTGTTCTTTATTTTCGTTACAATTTTTTTCCCCCCTTCATATCATGACAAAGGATATACATGACAAATATCCCAAGTTGACATAGAAAAATATCCCAAGTTGACATCAATTCCCTTGTGTGGCTTGCCTTGGAATTTGTTTTTTAAATGTAGGGTTGGAAATGGAAACGGACCCACACCGGCAGCTATTCTTATGCTTGCAAGCTATTGGATTGCTGTCCATTTGTTATTTTATGAATTTAGTACTACAAGTTCCCACCGTTCATTTTGGAAGGTTTGTGTCATGTCTCGAACTATTTCATGCGATTTAATTTTTTTTTTTTATTACAATTGTATTTAGTAGTTCCCACCGTTCATTTTGGAAGGTTTGTGTCATATCTCGAACTATTTCATGCGATTTAATTTTATTATTATTATTATTATTACAATTGTATTTAGTAGTTCCCACCGTTCATTTTGGAGGGTTTGTGTCATATCTCGAACTATTTCATGCGATTTAATTTTTTTGGAGAATAAAAGCAAACCATATTATTTTATGAACCAAATCAAATCAAGCCATCATTTAAAATTTGATTTGATTTTAATCCGTGATTTACCTGTCTATATTATAATAATATTTTTAAAATAAGTTAACGTAAGTTTAAATAAGAATTAAGTACAAATAAAAAGATTTTCAGGTAAGTAAAGAACGTCCATCCTTTAAATATAGGTTCTAGACCAAGTAATATGAGTCTATGATAAATAGATGAAAAAACATGTATATAACATTAGTCTTGTTCTCCTTCGAGAACAAGTTTGAGCTTTGCCTTGCATGATGCAAGGCAAAGCTCAATTTAATAATAATAAAAAAAAAATTAGGCCTTGCCTTGTGTGTGTCAGCCGCTAAACCTATTTAGCGGCTGACACACTTTTAAAAAAAAAATAATTAATTATTTTTTTACACTCTTTTTTACGTAATGATTATAATTTATAAATAACACAATTTTACAAATTACTTTTTAATCACACATATTTTTTTTCTAATTTTCAACAATTAATCTACCTAAAAACACCAAAAATTCAAAAAATAAACGGCCGCTTAAGCCGCCGAACACTCCATTAATTTTATTTTATTTTTTGATCTATGTTTGAATAAATGAAAAAAATATTTATAAATCAATTTATAATTTATACAATACATATTTTCTCTATCTAATTTTCAACCATTGATCTACCTAAAAACACCAAAAATTCAAAAAATTAACGGCGTCTCAAACCGCCGAACACTCCGTTAGTTTTATTTCATTTTTTTGATCTATGTTTGAATAAATGAAAAGAATATTTATAAATCAATTTATAATTTATACAATTTTTCAAACTAATTTTTAATTTTACACCTTTTCTCTTTCCAAATTTTAACCCTACATCTTGCCTCGATTATAATCCGGTTTTTTGGAAATCGAGGCAAGATGGAGGGTTAAATTTTGGAAAGAAAAAAGATGTAAGGTTAAAACGTGGTTAGGTTAAAACGTGGTTTGAAAAATTGTGTAAATTATGAAATGGTTTATAAATAATTTTTTCATTTATCCGAACATAGGCCAAATAGAGATATGGAAATGGGTCGGGTATGTGTTGGGTTTGCCAAACTCATACCCTACCCATTAAAGATTGTGGAAATTACATCCACCCCTATTTTATAAAACCCAAATTCACAAATAAGATCAAACTTGTATTACTTCAAAATTCAGGTGATAATTAAAAATTTAAATATTAATAACAAACATATTAATTATTAAATTAAATTATCACTAAACCCTAATTGAGAACGATTCAAAATGGTTCATCTCCTCCCATTTCTCTTACAGCCCCAAAATAGCAGCACCATTAACGCCTCTTTCATTTCTCTTCAAGCCTTGGATCGCCCCATTTCTTTCCTTTACAGAACATTGAGCCTCCGCTGCTTCCACCATGTCGCCGGCCTTCCACGCGACGACGTCCGCAGCTGCTTCCATCAGATCGTCGGGCTTCTTCCACGCGGCAGTCCAGCGACGTAGATGAGATAGTCGCAAGGACGGAGGTGAGGTATGGTTTATGATTTTGGAGAGTGATAAACATAATTTAAGGAAACAGCCGAGAAACTTGTGGTGTGCGAGTGTGTGTGGTAGTGGTGGTGGTGGTGGTGGTTTAGATCTAGAGGTTGCGTGGTGGCGGTGGCTCAAGCGGTAGCTGGTGGTGGTGAGATAGTGTATTTTTTGGTCGCGATCCGGCGGTTGCGGTTGTGGTGTGGTCGTGTGGTGGCGCTCAAGCGACAACTGGTGGTGGTGGTGGAGTGCGGTGCTGAGATAGTGTATTTTTTGTCGCGATCTGGCGATTGTGGTTCTGGTGTGGTTACATGGTGGTGGTGACAATGGAGACAATAGTGGTAGCAATGTTGGAACTTTATTCTTCTCCTCCTTCATCTTTGTGTTTTGGTTATGGTTAGGGTGATGGTGGTGGTGATGATGTGGTTGTGTAGTTGCATCTTGTGGTGGTGAGTCAAGGTGGCATCTTGGTCGTTGTGTTGGTGTAGTGGTGGTGATGTGGTTGTGATGATGGCCCTATGGATGAGGAATTTCTGTGTGGTGGCCGTGTGATTGTGGTGTGGTGGTGAGTCGTGGTGGTGTCGTGGAGCTGTTTGTGACTCAGTGGCCGGCGGTGGTGACTGTGTGACAGTTGTGAGTCGTGGTTGTACCGTGGAGCTGTTTGTAATTCAATGGCCGGCGGCGATGGTTGTGTGACAGTTGTGTTAGCAGCAAAACTGTCGGTGGTGGGGGTAGGGGTGGGGTGGGGTAGGTGGGGTGGGCGCCTGTAACTTGTTTGTGACCAATTATATGTGATTGTGACCGATTAATAGATGAGTTGTGACCAATTAACTTGAAATTTACGATCGAGATAAAGTTGTGACCTGCAAATTCGAGATTTTGTGACCTATAAATAAGTTGTGACTTAAGAAATTTATAAATTGTGACCACAAATTATCGAAATTGTGACTCATGAAATCGAGATTTGTGATCAAAAAAAAGTTGTAACCTATAAAATTCGAGATTTGTGACGGATAAATAAGTTGTGACTTATGAGATTGTAAATTGTGACCAAAAAATAAGTTGTGACCTAATTTTCAGAATTTGTAACTTAGAAAAATGTCGTGACCTATAAAATTTGTGACTTGTGACCGATAAGAGAGTCGTGATCGATCGATTTGATAATTTGTGACCGAAAAATAAATTGTGACCTATAAAATTTGTAATTTGTGACCCAAAAATAAATTGAGACTAATTAATTTGATAATTTGTGACATTTAAAATTTGTGACATGTGACCATAAATTGTATTGTTGTCACCTTAATTATTTAATTATCAATTTAGTCATATATTTTCTTTTAAAAAACCTGATTTTTGAAATAAAAAAATAAGTTTCTTAAGTATGAAATTGTATCTTTAAAATTCTTTACTTGTGTATTTTGCCCTTAAAGATTTACAACTTCCATACGCTACCCATATACCTATTTAAGAATGATGGGTCGGAGGCGGGTTTGCTTCTATACTCATTTGAAACTCATTACTAATTATTTATTTTTTTAGAGCTACAAATAGGTTAGAGGTGTTCTGGATTAACTTGAATTAGTTAAATATTGGGTTTCACTTAAATTTGGCTTAAAAAAACTTGTTCTAGGTTAAAACTAAATAAACAAATTTGAACAATTGTTGAAAATTAGAGAGAAAAAATATGTGTAATTAAAAAGTAGTTTGAGAAATTGTATTATTTATAAATTGTAATCATTACGTAAAAAAAAGAGTGTAAAACAAAAAAATTAATTTTTTTTTTTTTTTTTTGTAGCGACTGACACACACAAGGCAATGCCTGCTTTTTAGCAGGCTTTGTCTAATTTTTCAGCGCGCAGGAGAACAGGACTGTATATAACATAAGGCTAAATGAAAGATTGATGGCAATCTCAATCACTCCTTCAAAACAATTTACTATTGAAATAAACGATAACATACTAAAAAATATTAAACTACAATTAAAAAAAGTTGTAACATAATTTTTCTTCATAACTCATCATAATCCAACATCTTCAAACTTCAAAAATGTTACATTTGATTTAATAAAATTAATTTTTAATTATTTTCTTTACAATTTAGTAAAATTAATTTTCAACTTAAAAAAAATTAAAAGTGGTTCGGCTTGATTTTAGCGATTTTTGAAAATCAAAATCCAAACTAAATCATTTTAAAACGGTTTGATTCGACAGAAAAACAAAACCACTTATCCACGTAAATACGCAATCTCAAACCAATTGATTTCAAATCAATGAATTTGATTTGATTTGGGATTTCACAACAAAGTAAAGAACGACGCATTCCGGACTCGAAAGGTTGAGCAGAACTTTTTGTACAATTTTTTCAATCTTTATTTTCCACCTCAATTCATGAAAAAATAAGATTTTGTCCTTTTTTGGTAGCAGTGTAAATTCAGATTTTATATATTTCAAAGTCAACATTTAGCCCCTGTTTGGTAGGAATTAAAATCTAGATTTTAATCTAAGTCAAAGTCAACAATCAATCTAAACCACAGATTTTGTGGGACCTACAACTTTTCAACCACACATCTTATCAACTTTTATCAAAATCTACTAAAAATCTAATTTTAATCTCCACCAAACAGGGGCTTAATGTTAAGTACACATTTTATAAAATTCACAACTTTTCAATTACACATTTCATTAACTTTTTATTAAAATTTGCTAAAATCTAATTTTAATCAATATCATACAGGGCCTTTTTTGGTAAATCATATATAAATAATTATTTATAAATATTATTTTTTTATAAATAGAAATGTGGCAACATTTCATTATCAATTTTTGGGAAAAGTGAAAATTAGTCAGCAGGAATCCTTGACCAATCAGAATTGTTGACATTATTCAATGAAATATTGTCATGTAATCATTTATAAACAAATTTTACCAAATAGGCTTTAAAAGATGATATGTTGGTCAAAAAAAACTTTAAATAATTGTACCTAGAAAAAAATTCATGGAAACATTCTCAATCAAACATAAAAGTCGAAAAATATTTTTCTTTATTTAATATTTTCCATGAAAAATATTCCAAATCAAACACATCCTAAAAATTTAAAATTTTCTAGACAAAGGGCTTAGCCTAGTGGTTGGTAGCCCTTTCCCCGAGTTTGGCAACCTAGGTTCAAGTCTTATGTGAGAATTTGGGTCGAGTTTATTTGTAATAATTAAAAAAAAAAAAAGTTAAAATTTTTTAAACAGAATTACTTCTTGAGTCTCTCTGTAGCGATAGAGAATTTTCATGACTTATTTAAATCAATATTATTCTAAAAATGTGTCGCTATAGCTTTGCCTATTTATTTTAAAAGCACGTGTTCGTCTAGTCATTTAAGTGAAATTAAATTTATTTAAAATCTTAGTTCAATTTCAATTTTAGTAAAAGTGCCTCAATTTCATTGTTTTTTTTTTTTTAAATCCAAACATCAAATAAATTTTAAATTTAATTCAAATTTTATCTCAAACATTATTAATGGTAGAATTCCAAAATTATTATATCGTCCAAAAATTACCGACTGTGAGATTTTCTCATATTATGTCAACTTGAGCTAATTTAAGCTTTCCTTAATCTCAACTTGAAAATCAACCATTCACTAGTCAATCTCTCCCCACGATTCTTCCTATCATTTACAGCAAAAATTCCTTTCCAAATCACTTCCCCCACATTCAACGAATTCTTCCTCATGAGTTTTCCTTACGAGGGTGATCATAATTTCACATAATTCCAGTACAATCTTTTCCCTCTAACACAAGAATTCACCCTAATCTACCAAAATTAAATAACTATCAACACATTAAACCTTGGTTCCCCTCACGTTCACCAAACACACAATTCAGCAACACAGAACACTTTTCTGGGTATGCACCTCTTCCTCTTCCAAACTTCTTAGATTCAACTTTGGAAATTCACGTATTGATGGTAGAACATCAGTTTCTATCCATCGATACTGTGAGGATCCCATAGCCAAGACAAGAATATCTCTTATTAGATAAAAAATTAGAATGTGATTATGTATGACTTAAATGCTTTAATGAATGAGATAATGATTTGATTATACATAACTTAAATGCTTAAATACATGAGAAGAGACTACCCACACCCTATGATTTTTAAAGAGCCTATAATTATGATGATGTGGTCACAGTATTACTTGCCTAATTATTTGTTCAATTATTCTGTAAATTAATTATTGACAATGAGTCTACTAATTATTTCTTCGAAATGCTCATTTCGTTTTTTAACAGTTTTTGCAGATCTCGAAGATGAGGTGAATGAAAGGGCTATGGTGATAAGGTAATAATAAAGCTATATCTTTTGAAAGACACGAATTATGATTATTGTCAATTAAATTATTTATCGTTACTTTCCTTCGAAAAATTGAGATTTAAAGTTTTATGAATGTTTTAGAATTCATATGATTTAGCTTTCACTGTATTTTCCTCAAATAAAAAATGTGATGTTTACAAATTTAGTTATTTTTCGTAACAATTATTTTTCGCAATAAAGTTAATTTTAAGGACGAAATGGCATCCCGAATTTCACGAATCTCTCTCTCTCTCTGTGTATTTTTTTTTTTTTTTTTTTCCGGAAATGGACTTCTTGAGTTTCAAGTAGTGCTAGTACGCTTTCGCCCTCCAAGCCTGTTCTACAAAATCGTTATCAATTCATAAAATGTAAATTGTTTTAACATTTCCATTACTCACACGGTGTCATTGCCTCATTGGAAGCTGAAGAAAAAATTGATCTTTGGAGTTGTGAATCAAAATTGTGGTTCATTGGAAGCTGAAGAAAAAATTGATCTTTGGAGTTGTGAATCAAAATTGTGGTGTAACATGTATCCTACTGTATTTTGACCATGGAATGCATGAAATTCCAACAATTCATAAAATAATTAATTGCGCACACAAGTCATCGAGTCACAGCTCAACTGGTAAAAACTGCGGAAACATAATGTCAAATTCTCGCTGGCAATTCACTTGGTGGAAAGTTCGAGTCCTGACAACAACATTTTTGACTCAACTTCCTTGCGAATTTGATGAGTGACCAAACGGTCAATTCCTAATCAATTGAAGTATATCCCGCGATTTACATCATTTACTAATACTGCTCAAGGCAAGATAGGACGGGATAGGACAAGTGAGAACCCTAAGGTGAGGGTTTCACCCATTAATTGGGCACACAAATGTTTTTCCATTAAAAGGAGCCATCATCTGAAGGGCTATGTAATCTAGCTACTATACTTGATGAATGTCTCGGTTTTAACTTATTGACCGATCATCTGCAGATCAAAACAACAGAAATGCAGCAAATTGTTTATGCAACCTTCTGCAATTCACATACTTTATTCTTGCATTCTACTTATTCTCAGGGCAGATTATTCACCAGCAAAACCTCACGTGGCAGTACAATTCGAACATATTCCATTTATACATTGAACCTCGCGAGGGAATAGAATACCTAGGAAAACTTCCATCCATGAGTTGAACGCCGTTTAGAATTTCATAACAAAATGATTTTAATCAACAATTTTTCAAAGAAAAAATAGTATATTACAATTTACAAACTAGACTTTGCTCGTTTTTCTAGTATCCGGCAGAAGAAACCAATTAAAATCAATGGCGTTTCACACAAACGCAAAATGAAAATAGCCTTACAATGCAAAGTGCAAACTGCTAGTCTTTCCAGTCTTACAAGCCAAACCATTAACGCCTCACAATCACAATTACATGGTCACCTGTGGGCCGTGACCAATGTCTCTATAAACCTCAACCCATCGAACCTCGGCGCAAATTTATTCTTCTCCGATGATGCGATAAGTGAATTTCTTGGTGTAACCTTCAAAGAAGAAAATGATAGCGCAAATTTAATTATAATTAAAAAAAAAAAAGATTAAAACAGAAATTGTAAAATGTATCTAGTCTCCAAGGAATAAACTCGATCAGGTGAGTTAAAGAAATAATAAATTCAATCAAGTAGCAAATAAATCGAAAAAATGATGTAAATCGTGAATAATTTTGTTAATGCGCATGACAGACAAAATATAATTACCTGATGTGAGGAAGTGTTGAATGTCACATCACGGCCACCGGCGGCACGTGAGGAAAGCGCAGCGGTGGAAGCGGCGACCACCGACGCTACGAGAGTGCAAGAGCCTTTCATCTAGGCGTTGTACAATTATACGAAGCGTTAATCTGTGGGAATGCAGTAAAAGAAAACCGACGACGAGCCTTCGCCGGAACCCGACGTGCCTCCGTCCTATATCCCTCCTCTGTATTGTAGTTTAACAACTTCATAATTATTTTTGTTTCATTTCCGGGTTTTATAGTAGAAAATTAGGTGAGTATTGGACCGAAAAAGTTACAGCACGCTTCCCGAATTTAACCCGATTTAATTTTAGCTATAGTTCCGGCATTAGGTCACGCTGACACGCTGTCGGCACCGTCGTTTAAATCCCAATTTATTGTCTCCAGTAACAATGTGACGCGTGTTAGAAGAAACCCATTTTGCTCCAAAAACAAGAAAAATGACGCCTCGATTTATGGGGTGTTTGAACCGGGTAAATCTATCGTGTTTTAATTTATTGATTTATAAATTAGTTCATTTATAATTTTGAGATCAAAAGTAATTGTTGAAAATTTAAAGTATAAAATATGTGTGATTAAAAAGTGATTCAAAAAATTGTATAATTTATAAATCAAAAAAATTGTTTGTTAAACACGTTTTTTCATATTTTTGATGTAAAATATATGATTGAAAATTGAAGACAAAAAATGTGTGTTGTTAAAAAATGATTTAAAAATTGTGCTATAAAAACTTATTTTTAAACAAGTTTGCCAAACAGATGCTGAGTTACCAAACGGTTGCTACATCTTTGTTCGACAACTTTGGCAGTTTGCTGAAAATAATTTATTATGTTTTTTTTTTATGTTTTCGAAGTAAAATATTTGATTAAGAATTGAAAAAAAAAAAAAAAAGTGTAGTTAAAATTTAAGTGATTTGATAAATTATATTATTTAAAAACATGTTTTAAAATAATTTGTCAAATAGAGGCTGATTTTTTATTTATTTTTTTTTTTTATGTGAAATGAGTGTTGAAGAAGTGATTTCGAAATATTTGTAATTAAAAAGTGATTTCGTCATAAAATTTTTTTTTGCAAACAAACAATTTGAAGCTTGTTTTGAGCAATTTCAAAGAAAATATGACACACCCACTTTACACTATGTACAATAAATCATTATAAATGATTGTTTATAAATATTATTCAAAGATAATGATGTGATAATATTTCGTTGATTTATTTTTAAAATGTAAAAAATGACGGAATTGATATTTTGAATAGTCAAAATTGTTAACTTTTGAAAAAAAAATGTCTAATGAAATATTACTACGTTAAAATTTATAAACAAATTTTTATAAACAATGTTAAGCCTCCGTTTTGTAAAAGAAATAAACTGATTTATAAATCAGATTATAAACTACGCAATTTGTCAAAATACTTTTTAACTATACATATATTCTCTCTTCAAATCTACTTAATATTTAAAGGCGAAAAGCTTACAAAATCAAAATTATTCATTAAAAGAGTTTTACAAAAGCTACGGGGTATACCCCGGGCATTACAATGAGAATTTACAATTACTTTAGTCCTCGTCACCAGACCCCTCCTCTGCTTCCTCGAGCACTTCACAGTCAGCGTCATCTTCCTCCTCAAAAGGGCTGAGGTCGAGATCATCATCACCTAAGGGGAAGGCGGTCATAGGGCTCGTGTTTAGCTCGAGCATCTTCTGAAGGCACCAAGCCCTTGCCTGCTTTATTGCTTAGGAGTAAGACTCCAATGCATACGTGCCCAAGGCAAGCTTGTAATCTTCAAAACCCTTGAAGCACTGTATGGCTGACGCTTGGATTTGGGACTCCCGTGCTCGAGCCTGCTCGAGCTCCCCTGCGTAACGGCTAGCTTCAGCTCAAGCATTGTCCCGCTCTTGGAGAGCGGCCTCGAGGTCTGCCTTAACTTTACGCAGCTCCTCCGCAGCAGCATTAGCCCAGGTGGCTTCAAATTGAACGGAGTGCACTAGCTGACTCGCAGTCTCACCCCGCTCAATGCTTTTGTTTGCAAATCCCCGGGTATGCTCAACATCTGAAGATCGGGCGAATAAGTTGTAAAAATTCTGTGTAAATATGTATATTCGCTAAAGAATGGCCACAAAATCTCAAAGAACTACCTGGAGAGTCGCGTTCATTATGTGTTCCACTCCCCGCTCCAGACCGATCTCATATTGATATTTTTTCATAAGGTCTGGATGCAGGGAGTCTTGCATCTTCCTCCTACAGTCGGCCAGAGAAGGGTTGTCGGCCTCAAGCTCGGAGTCAGAAGGAGGAGGTGCCCGACCCCTAGGTGGCCTTTCTTCCCTTGGTGGCGGGACATCCTCTTGAGATCGGGATGTTTGTCCGGAGCTTGAAGTGCCGGCTCTTCCCCTCTTTTGAGGGCGCCTCCTGGTCACTCCATCAACAGCCCTCTTCGCCCGGGCATTTTAAGCCTTAGCAAGTGCGGCCTGCTTCAGAACTTCAGAGTCAAAAGCCATTCCTGAAACAAGGATAAGAAGGTTAAGGCCCCCTGAAAAGTCTACGAAGATAAGCAAAAGGCAAAGAAGGGCATTTTTAATTACGTAATTTAAGAGGCCGAACCCTACTGGGCTGAAGGTCAAGTCCGGCCTCGTCCAGAATGTCACTATTTGCTAGGTCATTGGCCTCCTCAGCCAACAAACCAAAGTCGCACACCCGGATAGCATCGGCCATAAGTTCTGTCACGGCCTCCTCACTCAGATTACCCATCCTATTAAAATTATCTACATCGGGTCTCCTGAATGTTGGCCAGAATAAGGTTTCGCCCTCCTTGGGCTTGATAAAGAAAAATCTTTCCTTCCAATACTTTATGGGGGAAGGAACTCATGGAACCTCGAACTTACCCTTCCCGCAAATATGCACAAAGCTGTTGCATCGGGGTAAGTACTTAAGTTCTAACAAACATTTGCAAAGGTTAACAGTGGGCTCTATTTCTAAACTCCTACATAGTATGAAAAAATATACAAGGATTCTCCACCCATTGTGAGCAAGTTGACCGGGCAATATGCTCGCGGTTAGTAAGAAATCCACAAAAAAATGGTGCAGGGGAAACCTAAGCCCGGCCACCAAGGCCTCATGGTACACAACCATCTCCCCTTCCCGGCAATGATAAGAATATTCGTCCCTCTCCGGGACCCTGACAGTATACCTATCTACTAATTCGTATTTCCTCATGTCTACCTCGACCAAGTGTTCCATCATTTTGTTGTAATGGGTTGGTAGCTCGAGCTCTGCCCTCCTAGGTTCCCTCACTACCCTAGTGTTCTCCTCAACCTCCTCCCCATTGTCAGACTCACCCTCATCAAAGTCAGGTGGGGGCTCGTAAAATCCTAATGGCTCGACCTCTAAAGGTTCATCTAGGTCCTCTACCTCCCTAAGGTCTTCCACTGTCATATGTCTGGCCATACTTTTCTATAATAAATAATAAAAGAGTTAGAGGGGTCGGGATAGGCCGAACGTACCTAAGATGCTAGAAATTTTTTGTTGGAGTAGAGGACGTGTGAGTCGCTCGACGAGTTCTCTGATTTCTCAAAATTTGCAAAGTAAACGTAAAGAGGATATAGGGACCACATATATATATAGGAAAAATAGGCAGGAAAAATTTCAAAATCCTAAAGTTATTTTTTTTGCCACGTGTCAACATCCTAGGCAATTCTTTTATGGCAAAAGCAATAAATATGATGAGTTGGCAAATTCAATATAACAGCTGTCATGCGCCCAGAAATCTTGTCCCGATCTCTGACGCACGGGGCCAATGATCGGTATTATTTTCCTACTCCCTAAATTTACGGAGAATTCCACGACCCGACCTGTTGAGGTTAGGGTCTTCCTTTGACCGACCTCTCGAGGTTATGGAATTCCTTTGACCGACCTGTTGCCGAAAGCTTTATATGCCGACCTCTTCGCTGTTCAACAATAACCGATAGCGCCTCATTAAAATACCCGGTCTCATGAAGGTCGGGGTCATCCCGATCTACTTCATTTTGACAGTTGGAGATAAGATCGTTTCTTACCTACCTATGGCCCGTATTTGCAGGCTTCCCAACCTCTTTCATCACTGAGCATCGCTAATGGGCCATATACTTGAGCCTCAAGACAATACATGATCCACAAGGAAATCCTTTACAAAAAGGAAACTGAATCCTTATAAGTATGGAATTCTTCTTAAAAGGTAAGTTTATGACAAAAGGACTCATTCCTTAAATACAGAAAGTTATGGGCTTTTTCAGCCCTATAAATACAGTTCTTTTCATATCAAATTATTCATTCACAATTCTTTACATTTTTCCAGTTAAAAATTCTCTCTACCTTTTTTCAGAAATCTAATTCTCAAACCGGAGGGGCGACAGGGAGTTTCCTCCTCGCCTTTTTTGCAGGTCATCCCAGGCGAGTTCATCATCTTTTCTAGCAATCAATTGTCATCAGATTCTACCACGTCAAGGTTAGGATTTTTGACAGTATCAGTTAACAAAGTCAATAGTTGAAACATATGGTTTGGATGTTAACAATGTCAATAGATATTTTGGTTCTATTTTTTTTATTTACTATTATTATTTTTACACAGTCAATTTTGTTTTAAATTCTATAATTTTAAAAAAAATTAATGAGTGTGTCAGTCGGGTATGAATATTGTAGTAAAACTCACACCCAACCCATATATATGTCGGGTTTTAAAGTTTACATCCATATCCTGCCCACGAACCCATTTAGTCGGATAATCCCCGTCCAATTATGTCGGTCTCCAACGGATATCGGGTTCGTGGGTATTATTGTCATCCCTAAAACGGAGCCTTAGCATTATCTCTATTTGTTAAACTTTTGAGTGTCTAAAAACATGTTTTTTATGTTTTCAGGGTAAGATGTGTGGTTGAAAATTAGAGAGAAAATATGTATGATTAAAAAATGGTTTTGAGAATTTATTATTTAAAAACATTTTTTTTTAGTTTCCCAAACAGAGGCTTTATCTTCTATTTAGGCTATAAATTGAAATCGCTAAATTGAATTGAAACCGCAAATTTGAAACTCATGGTTTTGGTCCACACGGACCCGTCAACATTTTTGTTTTGACCAAAAATCGAACCGCTTTCAAATGTTGGGTTTATGTTTCACTTTTCAAAACTCGTTTCAAATCACCAACCAACAAAACCCATTTTTGTCATTTAAATTCTTGTATGATTTGTCATTTTGCTGGGAAAATTTTAATACTACTATCATGTTATATGAATGTAGACAATGGACATTTTCTACATTTTCATCATGCCTTCATTTGAATGAAGGCATATGAATGTGATTTAAGTTGAATACATTTTATTTTTTTCACTATTTTTCTGAATTTAGTAAAAAGACTAAATCCAATTTCAGATTTGACATACATTTATGCTAATCCAAACCCCGTTTCTTTTCGACTGTAATCTTCTTGATGTTTGGTTTCTAATTAACGTGTAACGTATCAATGAGCTTTATCATAGTATGTTATTATGTTATACTAGTGAAAAGTCTCTTAACAAGATTTTATATGATTCTCGTGACCGTCGTTGTTTGAAAACCTTGTTTGATTAATTTTGTTTCATTTCGTTTACAAACCGTGGTTATAACTTGTACCGAATCATCAAAAATGGTTTGGTTTGATTTAGGAAATTAAATGGTTTGGGTTGAGTTGGAAAAATATCAAATCGTTTTAAATGGTTTGGTTTGAGAATTAACCAAAAATACCCAAAACCAAATTATTTACACCCCTATCTTCTATATCCCAAACCTTCGGGAGCTTTTTTTGGGGGTGGTTTCTTCCCGTTTGTTGGATGGGGATGTTGGATTACATTTCATATATTGCTTTGCGATGTTAAGCAAAGATGAAATATGAAGCCCCTAATTGATATAGATTAAAATTAGATTTTTAGTAAATTTTGATAAACGTTGTGTCGAGAATTATACACAAATTCCCTCTCTAATTAAGCCGTAGGAATTTTGATGTTTAAAAAATAATTGAGCCAACAAGAAAATAAAATACAACGCAAAATTTACGGATCGCCAAAGCTTTTCACTATATAATAAATTGTTACAATTATATAGAATTTGCACTCACCAAACCCCCAAGTATTGTAACAAAAATAATTAAGTTTTACCACATCTACAAATTTCTACTACTTTGCACGGCTCACAAAGAACCCGAGAAAAATCAAGATGGTAGAATACATTTTTCCTCACAAAACTCTCTAGTCAATATACAATTAATTAGCTCTTCAACACACATATTTATAGGTAAACATAACCCAAAAACGTGTATTACTTGTACCCCAAGATATTTTATTGTTGAAATAGAATAATCATAATAAGGAAAAAAAAATCATGTCAAAAAGATCTGCATTTTCTTTTCATATTTAACTTGGTCTTCAAGTTAACTACTATAACAAGAAAATCAATTGTCCAAGATATTTTTGGGTCAATACCTAACAATCTCCACCTTGTTGACACAAAAATTATTCCAAGTCAAAGAATTCAAATTCAATCATTGGGTAAACAAACAAGTATTTAACACTTTGATCATCCCATACTGTACTATATGAGTATAACCAGCACTCAAAAGGAATTTCCTTCTTACTAAAGTACATCATCACTACTCTCCACTAGAAGAGTCGCATTGTCCACCTCCGAGCAGTTAGCCAACACTGCTCCACCTTTTGGATAATCTCTTCTTACATGACTAGATCTACCACAGTTCCAACACATTACCTTCTTCTTCATGGAGTTACCTCTTTTCCACTTTTCAGTAACAAATAAAGTGTTTTCAGATGAACTGTCACTTCAACCTAATCAACTCAACTTTTGAAAATTTCACCGTTTCCTTCCCGTACATCAAAATCAACATGATGTGCTCAAACATGAATGGAAGAGATCAGATGAACCTTATCTTCATCATCAATCTTAACTCCAATAGATTCTAGTTCAGAAACAATCTCATTGAGAACACTAAAATGGTCTAAGATTTTAATACATGCATTCGTTCTCAAAGAATGAACCCGCTCTTTCAGATACAAGTTATTTGACAAGCTCTTCATCTGATACAACTCTTCCATTTTTTTCTCACGATTCATTCACAGCAAATATCCCATAAATATCTTTATCACTCGTGTTGGATTCAATTTCTTTGTTAAAACTCGGGGTTGGTTTTTTCTTCAAAGCTTTCTGCAGTGTCGTCTGAATCAATAAATCCATAACTTGTACTTATCATAAGCCAAAATTGATCTTCCAGTCAAATATCTCTATATTGTACTTTCCAAACATATTTTCTTTTGTTCCAAAAAAATCTTCAAACCATCTGATATTCCACACAAATTTCCTCTCTAATTAACCCACAAGAATTTTGATGTTCAAGAAATAATTGATCCAACAAGAAAATAAAACCACAACGCAAAATTTACGGACCGCTAAGGCTGCGTTCTCTTTGGCGTTTTCCAGCCGTTTTTCGTTTTCCATTTTCGAAAACGCGGAAAACGCGTTCTATTGCGCCGTTTTCAGAAAAAAAATTCGAAAACGTTTTCATAATTTGTAAAGGAAATGGAAAACGTGACGCGTTTTCCGAAATTTTTGCCTTGTAAGTGGAAAACGTGCGTTTTCCACTTAAAAAAAAAAATTAAAAATAATCAAAAAAATTTGACATTTGTTAAAACTTATCATTTTTAATTACATTATTGGTCCCTGATTTTCAAAACTTGTCATTTTAATCTTCAAATTTTGAAATTTATTTCGAAAATATCCTAATTTATTTGCAACTTAGGTCCCTCAACTTCAAATTTTGTTGCACATTAGTTCACAAATTTTACTTTTCTTTCAATTTAGTCCTTTTTGTATTTAGTTTATAGGTCATTGTCTTCAAACATGTATAACTTTTGATGTACAACTCCGAATTGCACTCTGTTTTTTGCGTAGAACTCCAAATTCAACCATCTTTCTGATGATGTATCATGTACTTAATTATTAAACATTTCTTTTTTACTTTTGTATTGTAGACACTTATTTTGTAAGGGCATAATTAATTAACGTAAATTGATTTTTGCAAATTTTTTTGAAACTTAAATTTTAAACGTTATGAGTGCTTACTAGAAGGATGTATCTATATAAAGTATTAAATGGAACGATTACTTTAGAAGGGAAAATTACTTCTCAAATGTGGAACGATTACTTTAGAAGGGCAACATGAATTTTTAAATTTTTTTGGTATAACCAAATTGTGTGATAGGGGTTATTTCATTTATTTTTGTTGTGTAACTCAAAATATGATATCTTTATTTCATTTATATTCACAAACAATATGAAATAATTTTCTTCAAAATTTTAAACATAACGCGTTTTTCTGCTTTTCATTTTCGAAAACAGTTTTCAGAAATAACAAACCAAACGCGTTTTCAGCAATTTCAAAAAAAATCACAGAAAATGGAAAACAGAAAACATTTTCGAAAATGAAAACAGGAAACTGAAACACAAAGAGAACGCAGCCTAAAGTTTTTCACTATATAATAAATTTTTACAATTATATAAAATTTGCACTCACCAAATCCCCCAAGTATTGTAAGAAAAATAATCAAGTTTTACCACATCTACCAATTTCTACTTCTTTGTACAACCTACAAAGAACCCAAAAAAAATCAAAATGCTAAACTACATTTTTCTCACAGTACTTTCTAATTAATGTACAATTAATTGGCACCTCAACACACATATTTATAAGTAAACATAACCTAAAAACGTGTATTACTTGTACCTCAAGATATTTTCTTGTTGAAATAGAATAATCAGAATAAGGAAAGAAATTCATGCCAAAAAAATATTCATTTTCTTTTCACATTTAACTTGGTCTCCAAGTTAACAACTTTAACAAAAAAATTAATTATCCAAATATTTTTAGGTCAAAACTCAACATATTAATTATATATATAGTTAAACTATAATCTTATAAAATATTTGCTTAAATTAATTCTTACCTTTAACTTCATAATAAAATTAGATTTTAATCAAAATCAAATAGGGGTGAAATTGAAAAGTGAATAATTAATAAAGTGTTGCCGAAACAAATGACCAGTATTCTGTTTGTTAAAAATTATGTATTTAAAAACATGTTTTTAATGTTTTCGAGGTGAAAGATGAGTTGAAAAGTGGACACAGATAATGTTTGGTTAAAAAGTATTTTGAGAAATTGTGTTGTTTAACCTTTGTTCGGTAACTTTGATTTAAACCAAAATTTAAATAATACAATTTCTCAAACACTTTTAATTATATACTCACTCCATCCCAATTATATAGGCTATCTTTCTTTTTTCTCTTGTCCCAATTAATATGCATGTTTTTTTTTTTTGAATTATTTATTTTGTTTGTTTGCTAATTTACTCCTACTTCCAATAACATTAAATATGTTTTTTTTTTTAATTTGTATGTAAAGTCAAATCAACCTATATAATTGGGACGGGGGAGTATATTTTTTTTCTCCAATTTTTAACTATATATTTTATTTAGAAAATACAAATAAATTAATTTAAACACATTTAATAAGCAGTTGAAAATAGGCTTAAGAATATCAATAATTTTAGAAGACATTTTTTGAGATTATTTTTAAGTGACATTGTAATATGTCATATATTCATTGGATGGTGGTAATGTAAATGATAGGATAATTATTTTAACAATTTTATTGTGCGATATGTCACAATGTCACTTTAAAATGTCCCAAAATTATCTCTCGAAATTAGTCTGAAAATATTTTTAACCAAGTTTACCAAATCAAGTTGTTATCAACAATGAATTGAAGCCTCTGTTTGTTAAAATTTTGGTGTTTAAAAATTTATTTTTTTATGTTTTCTAGGTAAGATGTATGGTTGAAAAGTGAAGAGAGAAAATACGTGTGATTAAAAGATAATTTGAGAAATTGTGTTGTTTAAAAACTTGTTTTTTTCATTTTTGCCAAACAGATGAATATTGCGGCGATTGCGGCACGAATTCTTGTACCACACAAGAACAAAGAGCAAAACAAAAGTGGAGCCCCCAGGGCACATCTCCAAGTGGCAAAGGGGATGGGTGGTAAGTGCTCAGCGCAGCTGTGTGCTTGGTTCGATTCCCCGCAAGGTGGAATTGGCCTTGTGGCAAGCGGGAGTTATTGAGCGTTTCTCATGCTTACCATAAGCCCTTCCACCCTGGCTCCTTGGAGGCATAACCTGGATTTACCTTCTCGAACCAATGGCCTTGGGCGTGGTCGGTTCGGGCCCTCAGGGTGTGGGCTACACCTTTTTCCGATCAAAAAAAAAAAAAAAAAAGCAAAACAAAAGTGGAGATATTTCCATCCCCCTTTTATATGACAAAAATATCCCTATGTTTGTCTAGAAATGTTTTTGCTGGAGAATCCCATGCCCGTGACTTAAAACAAATCACGTGCCTGCCCATACGTCACTTTACCCCTTTCCCGTTGCGAAATTCGAAGCCATTTGCATGTTGTGGACCCCACCACCTGTTTTGACACGTTTTTCCGACTAAGCACCGACTCAGCACCAGCAGAGAACATCAAAAGTCAATCTGACTCATTTCCAGCTCACCACCATTAATAAGCTTATCAAAAGTTAATCTGACTCATTTCAATCTCAGCACGATTAATGATATATAATGTATTAAAAAAAACGTTAAATGAACAAAAAAAATTAAAAATGAACAATAGCGACAACACACTTATATGTGAGAGGGGCTCACATGTGACTAGAGGCTGTGATGGTGTGCTAGAGGTGCGATCATACTAGACGTCAACATTTTATCGATTTTTTATTTATTTATTATTATAGTATACTTAAAGAAAAAATTGAGTATAAGGTACAATTTTTTTTATAAATCATCATTTCAAATTTTTGCATAGAGCATTTAAAATTTAAGGGCCGACCTTGCATGTGCCCACATGTGAGTGTGTTATCCAATCTTGTTGTTCATATTTGTTGTTTGTGTAGCATTTTCCAGTGCTAAAACCTTATCAAAAGTTGATCTGACTCATTTCCATCTCACTACTTGTAGCATTTTGTGGTATTTTTGGGAGACATTTTTAGGGATATTTGAAGTGACGTTGTGATATTACGTACATATATTAAGTGGTGAAAAAATATATAGTAAAGTAATTATTTTCAATCAACATCCAATAAATGTACGTAATATCACAATGTCACCTAAACTAGAACACCTATCAGATTGTATGGAAGTAGTAATGAGTTGAAATATTAGTGGAACTCCTTAATTGAAACTTATTGACGGACGCGTCCGTTTATTTGAAATTTTTTTATTTAACTGTTTTCTTTTTTTTAAATAAAATATGTGATTAAACATTAAAAAGAGAAAATGTATGTGATTAAAAAGTGATTTAAAAAATTGTGTAATTTATAATTTGTAATCATTTCATTACCAAAAACGATATAGCCGAATGCACCCTAAGGCTGCGTTCTCTTTGGCGTTTTCCAGTCGTTTTTCGTTTTCCATTTCCGAAAACGCGGAAAACGCGTTCTCTTGAGCCGTTTTCGGAAAACGTTTTCAAAATTTGTAAAGGAAATGGAAAACGTGAAAATCACGTTTTCCGCGTTTTCCAAAATTTTTGTCTTGTAAGTGGAAAACGCGCGTTTTCCACTTAAAAAAAAAAAAAAATTAAAATAATCAAAAAAATTTGAAATTTGTCAAAATTTATCATTTTTAATTACATTATTGGTCCCTGATTTTCAAAATTTGTCATTTTAATCCTCAAATTTTGAAATTTCTTTCGAAAATATCCTAATTTATTTGCAACTTAGGTCCCTCAACTTCAGATTTTGTTGTACATTAGTTCACAAATTTTACTCTTCTTTTAATTTAGTCCTTTTCGTATTTGCTTTATAGGTCATTGTCTTCAAACATGTATAACTTTTGATGTACAACTCCAAATTGCACTCTGTTTTTTGCGTAGAACTCCAAATTCAACCATCTTTCTGATGATGTATCATGTGCTTAATTATTAAACCTTTATTTTTTACTTTTGTATTGTATACACTTATTTTGTAAGGACATAATTAATTAACGTAAATTGATTTTTGCAAATTTTATTGAAACTTAAATTTTAAACGTTATGAGTGCTTACTAGAAGGATGTATCTATATAAAGTATTAAATGGAACGATTACTTTAGAAGGGAAAATTACTACTCAAATGTGGAAAGATTACTTTAGAAGGGCAACATGAATTTTTGAACTTTTTTTGTATAACCAAATTGTGTGATAGGGGTTATTTCATTTATTTTTGTTGTGTAACTCAAAATATGATATCTTTATTTCATTTATATTCACAAATAATATAAAATAATTTTATTCAAAATTTTAAACAGAACGCGTTTTCCAGCTTTTCATTTTCGAAAACAGTTTTCAGAAATAACAAACCAAACGCGTTTTCAGCAATTTCGAAAAAAATCACAGAAAATGAAAAACAGAAAACATTTTCGAAAATGAAAACAGGAAACTGAAACACAAAGAGAACGCATCCTAAGATTCTCGTGATCAAGTTGAGATCAGGTCACGTACAATAGTTAATTTTGGGCACGAGTTCCTGACCCAAGTCTATTATTGGGGTGACCACATGGTTGATAAGAATTAAGGCTGCATTTAATAACGAGGAAAGAAAGAAAATGAATTTTAGGGAATTGAATTCTTGGGAATTGGAAGTCTAATGTATTTGATTGGTTAAATTTTCTAGGTGAAAAAAGTAGGGAATTTTTCAACTTTTATTGTTTGATTGACTTTATTTTCCATGAAAAATAAATTAAAATTTATCTATTTTAATAAAAACAATTTTTTTTTAAATTTTTTCACACATTTGTACTTGATAATAATAATGTTAATTTTTTTAAAAAATAAAAGCAATTAACAACAATAAAAATAATCAAACGTAACGAAAATATTATAAGATTTTCCGTGAAAAATAAAACCTCCTCCCTCCTTGAAAAACGAATTCATTGAAAATAAGGAAAATACCGAATTTCGAGGCAAGTGGAAAAATAAATTCCATGAAAAATTTAGCCAACCAAACAGCGCAAAATTGAAAAATCAGATGAAAAATCATATTTTCCATGGAATTGAATGCGTATCAAACGCACCCTAAAGGTCAAGCCATATTAGATATATGGAGAGAGCACGTTGCGACCTAATGTTCCCGATCATGACATTGCAAGTCAAACAATTCTATAAAATTATGTCGATACTTTCACATATTATAAGTAACGTAGGAGACATACGTCTCTATTTTCCCTCCTTAGAATTTATAAAAATCTTCAATTTTTAACGTTAAATTTGTCCTTGACCATAAAATGAAATGTGAATAATCTGTCCTCGTCTCTTCAAAAGAAAGGTTGCTTTCATTTCCATCTACACTTGAATAATTTATGGAGAGAGCACGTGGAGGCCTATTGGTTGGGATCCCCCAATCATGAAAAAGGAAGAGACGTCCCTATTTTTACCTGATAATCTTTTAACTCTCAATTCATCTTCAACCATTAAATGAAATGTGAATAACCTGTCCTCCTCTCCTTGAAAGAAGGGGCGCTTTCGGCTACTATCAGTGCTTGAAGCAGTTTATAGAGAGAGCAAGTGGAGACCTAATGGTTGAGATCCTTGTTCTTGCAATGCGGTTTGTTATAAAGTAAATACCTTATGCTCGAGTATAATCATATCGTATATAGGTGTTGAGTCCTTGTGTGCCACTTATCGGTGTGGAGTAGACAGAATCTCGCCTTATACAAAATTTGAAAACAATGACTTAGTCATCAAACCAATACTTGATACAGTAACTAAAGTCAAATTCTAATAATTTCTCACTAGTTTGATGGGTTGATTACATTCAACTAAGCATGCAATGAACTTGGAACTTCTTTTCTTAATGCATCATCATTCTCTAAAGGAAGAAATGGCTAAATGGACGAAGATGGAATCATCGTCACCATCACTAAACTAGAAAGTAAGAAAGTAAGCTTGGAAAACGAAGACATAACTAATGTTGAAGAAGAGATTTATCTAAGGACGGAAGCTAGAAAGAAGACATCTTACAACAAATTGTTAAAGGAACTGTATGAAGTAGGCAATCCGATCTTGGGCTTATTAGGCTATATAATGGAGCAGCTACCCTTCACAATTACCCATAATTCCCCCATGATTTGACGACCATTGGCAAAAGAAATTATTGGATAAGTTATGGGTAGCAGTAATGTGCAAGTAGTGAGGTCACTCAAACAAAGGATAGGGCAACTTTGAAACCGAATGGCAGTTTCAGAGGATCGATTACAGACGTATAAAAGCAAGAAATGAAGATATTTTGAAGGATCAACAAATCAACTCTCAAAACAAATAATGTATTTTCTTTTATTATACTTTATGCATCGAAATTCTCTCTCTCCCTCTCCCCTTTTTTTTTGGGTGTAATTGTGGGCTCGCGACCTTTGGAGTCAACGACTTTACTCTCCATTGCACTTTTTTTTTTGGGACTCTATCTCAAGAGGTATGTTCCTGCACCATCGTTTAAGGCTCTGTTCAATAACACTATAGTAATCATAAATTGATTTATTTATATTTTTGAGGTAAAATGTGTGGTTCAAAAGTGGAGAGAGAAATGTCGTGTGGTTAAAAAGTGGCATGAAAAATTGTGTTTTGACCGTTTCGTAAAAATTTTTGTTTATAAATAGAAAATGTTATGTTTTCAATGTAAAATATGTGATTAAAAAGTGTTTTAGGAATATGTGTTTTTAAACTTGTTTATAAATCACTTATCAAATGGATGCTTGATTTATAAATTGTAATAATTGTGTTAAAGAACGAATGGTGAATTTTCTAGCCTTCGTTTGTTAAATGTTTCTTGTTTAAAAAGAAAGAATATGATATTTTAGGGGTAAAATATGTTGTTGAGAAGTGATTTTGGGAAATGCGCGTGGTTAAAAAATGATTTGAGAAAATGTATTAGCGTCTGTTCGGCAGCTTCATAGTTGTCGTTATTTTTAACTTTTGGTGTTTTTCAGGTAAAATTTGTGATTAAAAAGTGATTTCGAAAAATATGTGTGGTTAAAAAATAATATTGAAAATTATAATTATAATTATTATAAACATTTATTATATTCAAGTCTTTGTTGGCAACTAAAAGTGTTTAAAAATATATTTTTTTATGTTTTTTTAAGTAAAATATGTAATTGAAAAGTGAAAAGAGATAATATGTATCATTAAAAAATAATTTAAGAAATTGTATATAATTTAAAAATAGTTTATAAATCTTGCCGTCGAACACACCGTTAATTATTTTGCACGAAACCCACGCGAGCAAAACTTGCAGCCTACCATGAAAGAAAATTGACTCGGTATTTTTTATTTGAATGAATAGTGAAATGGCGGCCTAGGTTGATCACTATCTAGTACTCTACAAGCCATGAGAAAGGGTCAGATACCCAAGCCAAATGCAGTGCAACGTGAACTGTCTCAGAAGTTGCCCCTCCTCAACATTCTTCTACCTTCCTATATAAATAAGTACTCTGTCCATCCCTTGTTGTATATCTATATCCTCCAATATCCTTTCTCTAACTCTAATATTCATCATTCATCAAGAAAAGAAGACCATATTTGGATCATATACCATGAATTCAATATTCAGTTCATTCGATGCCTTTTCTGCTGAATTGCTTGGCCAACTGGTCAGGTCATCGGAGCCTTGTCCAAAACCCTCGCAAAAGAAAAACAATCAGCCAACACGAAACATCGGTGAACCAAGAGATGAGTCGGAAGAATTAAGGAAAACATCAGGTAATATGTCGGAAGAATTAAGGAAAAGACTGCCGGCGAAGGGTGCTCGGTTTGCACAGGAGTTGGATGGATTAAACTGCTTTGAGACCATGGTATTTTATTGAATTGCTCTTGGTTGCTTCAACAAGTGAGAAATTAGCTAACTAGGAGTCTGTAACATTAAATACGTCTTCAATTTGCTTCATTAATTCTTTTATTACCTCCGAAAACAGTTTAATTTCTACTGTCGGTCTGTAATATAATTTTAAATATAATTTGATTGATCAAACGTGGGTGTTGGCTATTAGATTTGAATATGTCTTGTTTATTGATAATTTTGGTAAAAAGGGAAGTGTGTTCTGTATCCCATTTGCTGAATATTATTCAGTGAATTATTTATTAACCTTCATATCACGTGAACTCTGAAGACCAGATGTAAAAAGAATACCCCGAAATTTTGTGAACAATTTATCTCCCTCACTCACGGTCCCTCCTTCCAGATCCTCGCTTCTATGAGCTAAATCACTCTCCTCGGGAGTTGTAACTATTGGACGATTCGAGTGAGATTAACGTAAATCCAACTTTCGATTTACTCGTGAGATCTGACCGATCCAAGGGTAGGGAGACCACCACGATTCCTCTCAAGGGTTGGCTACACTCAAAAGAGTCGCTCAAACTGATAAATATTAATGCACAATTTAGACCATATATATGGTTTACATTAATTATGTTAGCATTATAGTCTTAAAATATATATTAAGGTCCGTTCAATAGTCTCAAAATTACCTTGAAAAATGCATTTTTCTTGCCATTTTTCAACTTCTGTTTTATTGTTCTTTCCCCCGAAAATCATTTCCTTCTTGACCCAAGAAATTGAGCAAAAAATTTCCCATGTATTCGGTGATTTTTCATTTTTCATCTCGTGTGGAAAATGATTTTGGCAATAATTTTTGTTTATTGAGATTATTTGGAAAATGTAATTGTCATTATTAACATTATTATTTTCAAGTATAAATAATGTGTCAACATTAAAAATATATATCTATAAAATTGATTGAAATAGCTCTATTTTATTAAATTTTTTTATGGAAAATAATGTCAATCAAATGACAAAAATTGAAAAATTTGAACATTTTTCACTTAAAAAATTAATCAATTAATTCAATCAAAGACATCCCATTTATATTTCCACAAAAACCATTTCCATAAAATCCAGTTTCCTGAAATTCATTTTCTTTCAATCCAAATTTTACATTTTCAATCAGGTGGAGCTATATATTTTAGCCAATTTTACCTACATAATCAGATAATTAAAATTAGAAGTTTAAAAAATTTTAATAAAAATTGATAAAATGTATGATTTAAAAGTTGTGATACTAAACTCTATCTTTGATAAAAATCTCTATCAAATTGGGACATAATATCTCAAATATGTTAAAACAGATTAAATATGTAAACACTTTCTTTTATTGTAACGCCCTGTTTGTAAAGCCTGCAACTTCGGGTAATGTGTTATAACACATATTTATAATCGTTTCAATTTTTAATATAAATTTTTAATCACACACATTTTTTTAAATCATTTTTTAATTATAAATTCTACATCGAAAATACAAAAAATTTTAAAAAATGGCAGCTGACAGCTGCAGAACACATTTCGAGCCGATTTGTGTGTCGGGCTCAACTTCAAAATCTTGTTTTTCACACTTTCCAACTAAGTCCTTGTTTGATTCCCATTAAAATTATCTATTTTTTCAACAGTACTCAATCTCAACCATCTACTAAAAGTCAAGCCCACAATATTTAACTTTTTAACCAAATCTCAACCATCTATTCTCCTGAAAATCACTATTCATTTTTAAAAAAAACTCTTTTTAAACAATATCAAACACACACTAAACTGACCCACTCACCTCACCAAGGAAGAAGGAAGTCTATGATCACCGCAAGTGGGGTGGCCTTTCAAAGGCTCGGGCAACCTTGTTTCTTTCCAATGCACTAAAATTAGAGATGTCAATGGGTCGGGTTTGTCAAACCCATACCCTACCCACTAAAAAATTACAACCTACATACCTTACCCACTAAAAATTTACAACCTCCATACCCTACCCATATACCCATTTAAGAATTGCGGGTCGGGTGTGAGTCGGGGGTGGGTTTGCTTCTATACCCATTTAAAACCCATTACTAATTAATTATTTTTTTATTATTTTTTTTAGGCTGTAAATAGGTTATATGTGCTCCGGATTAACTTAAATCAGTTAAATATTGGGTTTTACTTGAATTTGACTTGAAAAAAGCTTGTTATATGTTGAAACTAAACAAGTGAATTTGAACAATTTTTTTAGACGTTAACAAAGTCAATAGTTTAAACATATTAAGGTTTAGACGTTAACAATGTCAATAGATATTTGGGTTCTATTTTTAAATTATTTATTATTTTTTTACACGATCACTTTTGTTTTAAATTCTATAATTTTTAAAGAAAATTAATGAGTATGCAGGTCGGGTATGGGTATTGTAGTAAAAAACACACCCGATCCATACCAATGTTAGGTTTCAAAGTTTACTTCGATACCCTACCCACGAACTCATTTAGTCGGGTAATCCCCGTCCATTTATGTCGGGTCTCCAACGGGTATTGAGTCCGTAGGTATTATTGTCATCCCTAACTAAAATACAGATTCAATGAATAATTCATCATTATTTTAGTAGCAGCCGCATTCATCGAAAATAAAAATTTCAAAGCTCACATGCAATCGTCAGCTTCTACGAATAAAACTCTCTTCCTCCCGTAAAGATGGACTTAATCCCATTTTCAAATGAATTAAGAAAATATTAATTAATATAGTTAAAAATATAAGACATTATTCTCTTTACTGTTTTGAGGTCGTTTTCTTTTTCATTTTCGAAAATATTAAAAACCTGTTCTCTTTATCATTTTCGAAAATGTATTTTATAAAAAAAAAATTGTACAACAAAATGTATTTTTTTTACAATTATCCTAACTTGAAACTAAGTCTAAAATAAAGTTTTATTGAATTCAATATCAACATTACAAAAAACATTCAATGAGAATTCTTTTTGTTATTGTGTTAGTAAAAACATGAGTTTTTTTTTTTTGCAAAAAATATATTCTGCTATCAAAAAATATTACAAAAAATATAGAATTCCTAATATTATAAACATGAGTTATTTTACTTCTATGTACAAGATTGGATCAATAAACTCTATATTTAGGGTAATAATTCAAAAAATGCCTTGAACATATACTCAATGTGTGATTATTTTGGCTTAGGACCACTTGCATTCATTTTGTTGAGTCAAACTCTTTGTGTCATTATTTTGTTTATATGGACTGATGTTTAATTGTGACAACAATAATTATATAAGCTAATTTTTTATAATATTTTTGGGACTTGATCATTAATGATTTTATCTATTTTTATAATATTTTCTAGTTATTATTAAATTAGTTCAATAAAAAATAGATAAGCTAATTTCTTATAATAGAAAGTAAATCTTCAAAAGATATATATATATATATATATATATATATATATATATATATATATATATATAAAACCCACAAGTAAATTAATTACAAATAGTGAAAGTAACATTCTACAAAATTTCAAATAGTTAATGTTTTTCAGTTTTTCATTTTTAGAAACAATTTCAGATATTGTAAACAGAACGGGTTTTCAGCATATTTAAAAATAGGAAATGAAAACAAAAAATAGAAAACGCTTTCAAAAATAAAAATAGAAAATGAAATACAAACAAAACACCACATAAGACCTTATTCTCTTTCCTATTTTGGGGTAGTTTTTAGTTTTCAATTTTCCAAAACGCCTAAAATCCGTTCACTTACACATTTTGGAAAACGAGTTTTCAGAAACAAAAAAAAATTACACACGAAATCCAAAACGAATTTTTTCTCGTTTTGAGCGTTTTGTGTTCAAAATACCCCAAAGACGCGTTTTGGACCAAACGCGGTATTATGGTTGAAAGGAAGAGGAGCGATGTCGACCTAGGGCAAAAGACTGCAGTCAACCCATCTCTCTCAGCCTCTTCCCAAGCGGCGACATCAATCCTTGCTCCAGCTTACATATTCGGCTGTCCACCGACGACCATTCCACCGTCGTCCACATATATCTTCCATTCTTTGCTTTTGATTTCTTTGGTTTTTTATTTATTTTTCTTGCTAATTTTTATATTTTCTTCTTGTGGGATTATTGACTTAAAATCAAATAAACAAACCCTTAGAAATACTATCTTATTTAATATAAACTTGTGTGGCATTTCGAAGATTAGTTAAAGTAATCAAGGGCTTACAACCATAAAGTCGATTGAAAACCATATTTTTGTTAGTTGTGTAAATTTGTTAAAACGGTTTGTTACAAGTTATTATGGACTTGGATATTTTACAAAATGGATTGGTTTTTGGATAAAAGGGTGCAACATTTTTTCCTTGAAAAGGGTCTCGGCTAGTCACACCCTCTATCTCTTTAAACAGAATAGTTCTCTCACTTTGGAGTTCCATCTTAATCTTCTTGTTCTTTTTTATTGAGTGTGCATTTTTTGTTTCCAATTGTATGGTTGTAAGCCTAAGTCATTCATCAAATTGGAGTTTAGATCCTATAATGGCATCAGAGCGAGTAGGAGGATTTCCAAGGGAAGCTGTTGCCAAGAAGCAGTAAAACAAAATTAGAGCTTGGTGGAAAATTGTCAACGAGTGAAAAACCAAGACCAAAAGCAGTCCAAGAATCATGACTGTGTAAAATCAGAGTTGTCCAAAAGGGGATGTGATCGTCCAAAGTGGTGAAGGCTGTGAGACAGAGGCACTGTGAACTGACCGAAGGGTAAAAATATGGGAAGAAGCACTGTGACGGTGAAGCCCAGAAAGTGACTAATAGCACCGACTAGTAGCTAAAGCAAGGTTGAAAACCGGTGGCTGAAGAAGTGTGGTGCAGAAAGCCGGAAATCGAAGCACAGTGAAGAAGAAGAAGAAGTCTGTTTCACTAAATTCAAGTCGGATCTTGAGTTGAGGTTTACAAATGGTGTTTTGCATGAATTTTAGTTTTATTTTTTGTCAAATTGAACGGTGCATTGAAGACTCCTATTGTATTTGTACGAACATTTAGGATAATTTCTGAATTTAGGATGTTCCTACCATATGACCTCCCATAAGGCTTGGTTTAAAACTTATAGGGAGATAGATGAGGGAAATGTGTTTTTAGGGAATGGTATGACCTTTTCTGTGATAGGAATAGGTGAAGTTATGGTCAAAATGTATAATGGGGTAGTTAGAGTTCTAACTGAGGTGAGGCGTGTACTGCTTTATCTAAAAATCTTATTTCTTTAAGCACATTGCATTTTTCAGGTTTTCACTATGAAACAAAGAATTATACCACGTCAGTATGTAAATGTAATGACATTGTGATTAAAGGAATATTGAGAAATAGACTTTATTACATGCTTGGCACAACGGCAGTACAAGTTCATTCATGCTCACACACAGTTCAAATTGATAACACTTAATTGAGGGACAAAAGGTTAGCCTATGAAGGAAATAAATTTTGTAGCGACCGAGAATTTTCCTGACTTATTTAAATCAATATTATTTTAAAAACGTGTCGCTACAGCTTTGCCCATTTATTTTAAAAGCACGTGTTCATCTAGTCATGTAAGTGAAATTAAATTTATTTAAAATCTTAGTCAAATTCCAATTTTTATCAAAAGTATTCCAATGCCACAATTTATTTTTAAAGTCCAAGTTTTAATCATCTTAAGTTCAAACTTCAACTATTTTAATTCTATCCAACTTCTTAAGCCTAAATGTTATTACCAATCAGTCAAGCCCATTTAAAAATCCAATCAATTATTTCTTTGCCCAATCAATTCAACAACTTCTTCTTCCTCAAGTATTTCCTTACACAATCGATGCTCACTTCCAAAATTCTTGCAAGTCTTCCATAAACCAAGATTTACCCTAACTTACCAAAAGTTAGTTCAAACCTATGTATAACTCATCTCCTCACCTCATATCCAAACCCACGCGTACTAGACCTCCAAGCAAAGGTATAATTTATCAAAATTTCTACTTCTCCCTTCCTACCATGGCCGAACTCGGTATCTGCATCACCCAACCGAGCCACACTTTACAGCATCGGCCGAACCACCGTTACACTGCCCTGTTAAAATTCGAACCCTCAAATACCGACCGAACTCCACCACCTCCACCAGCAGCCATCTCTATTGTCGACCGTAACCTACCTACTGCTCCTACCACAACTGTCTGCCAATCTGCAAAACACCAAGAAACGAACACCATCGAACCTCAAGCACCACTGCCACCACTAATATCGACACCAAGGCCAAAACCACCAGCAATACCCAAACCGTTCGAACACAACCACTGCTCGACCACCTTAGGGATGTCAACGAGCCGAGCCGAGCAGGTTTGCGAGTCGAAGATCAAGGCTCGAGCTTTTAGGGGTAGAGCTTTTTTTGGCCCGAGCCGAGCTAAAGCTCATCCCCAAAAATAAGGCTCGACTCGAGCTTTAACTCGAGATTTTTCCGAGTTGAGCCGAGCCAAGTCTCGAGCTTTTAATTTTTTTTTTACTTTTATAGCAAAAATTCATAAAATTTTTATTGAAATGTATTTATATAACAAGTTGAGCCAAGCTCGTGGTCGAAATTCATTGCTCAAGCTAACATTGAGCTTTTTTTAGCGGGCTTTTTTTGGCTCGAGCCGAGCCGACCCGACCCAAAGCTCGGCTCGAGCTTTGGCTCGAAATTTCGAGCCGCGAGCTGAGCCGAGCTTAGCAGGAACTTTTCCCGAGCCGAGCCTGAGCGGCTCGAGCCGACGAACCGTTTTGCCATCCCTAGACCACCCTAAGCACCTACTGCCCAAGCCAAGGATAAACCAAGAATCAAACCCAAAATCAAAACAAACCCAAAAAGAAAACCAATAAAACCAAACCAAACTTACCTCAACCCCTAAATCACTTCGATCGCTTACAGTCGGAGGAGCTTCCAACACTGCCAATTTCAACCTCGGTCTTTTTGTACAAAATCCACCCCAGCCTTCTTTCTTTCGCCATCCTCCTTCCACCGTTCCTCTCCTTGTCGTCTCACGCTGGTGGCGCCATCACAGGCTGCCCAACCGGTGGTCGCTGAAATGGAGAACCCTCTCGTTAATCCTCTATTTGTTTTTATCAAAAGAGAGGACTTTTATGTATTTTAAATGTTTTGACTTATTTAAAATTATTCCTTTAGTCCCCAAGTTTTAAAATATTTTATTTTAGTCCCTATTATCTCTTTAAAATGTTTTAAAGTTCTTCCCTTAGTTTCAAAGTGTTTTATTTTAGCCCTGAGATATTTTAAAGTTCAGCCTCTTTATTTTTAAACTCGTTGTTTCAATCCACAAATTCTTTTAAGTAGTGATAACTTTAATTCCTAAACTTTTGGAAAATAAATTAGTCAGTCCCCTAGATTTCTGAAAATTTTGTTTTAGCCCAACTCTTTTTAAATCAATTACTTTTAGATTTTCAACTCAACCCTTAAAATCTTAATTTTGCTTTAAAAACTTTAAATTCCAAAAATACTAATTTAGATTACTGTTCTTATTGGCTAGACGTAGTGTTCGAAGATTTAGAAGAATAAAGTGATTATTCCCGCTCAACTTCCAAACTTGTGAATTAAGGAAGACTAGCCTCCACTAATTAGTTTAAATTATAATTGCATATATTATGTGAATTTTACATGATTTAAATGCTTTGATGCATGAGACAAGACAAGAATATCTCCTACGAGAAAAAAAATCAGACGTGGTTATGCATGACTTAAATGCTTTAATGCATGAAATAATGATGTGGTTATGCATAACTTAAATGCATGAGACGAGTCTACCCACACTCTATGATTTTTAAAGAGTCTATGATTACGTGGTCACTGTATTATTTGCATAATTACGTGTTCAATTAATCTGTAAATTAATTATTGACGATGAGTCTACTGAGTATTTCTTTTAAAATGCTCACCCCGTTTTTAACAGATTTTGCAGATTTCGAAGGTGGTGACGAGTGAAGGGCAGCGATAACAAATTAATAATGATGCTATTTTTTTAGTCAAGTTTTATAAATATCACTAGTTTAATTATTTATCGTTACTTTCCTTTAAAAAATATTAAGATTTATAGTTTTATGAATGTTTTAGAATTTAGTTCCCACTGCAGTTTTCGAATAATAAATTTGTTTTAAATAAATTTGCATAATTAAGTTTCCGCTACAGTTTTTCAAATGATAAATATGATGTTTAGAATTTAGTGTATTTTCCGCAATAAAGTTAGATTTAAGAGACGAAGTGGCATCCCGAATTTCACAGAATTCGGGACGTTACAAATTTCCTTGTATTTATGTTGCTACTAACAATGCTGTAGGTTTAGCTCCAAATTCATTTGAAAATGAATTTTTTGGAGGTATGGAGTTTGATATAAACTCAAGTAACCAAGTGGTCAGAGTTCAAAATCAGCCACAAAATATTTGAATCTGTTGTTGAGGAAATTCAGCAAGAAAATGATGAAGAATCATTTCAACAAGAAGCTACTCAACAAAGCTTGTATGACTATCTATTAGTCATGGATGGAGAAAGGTGACGGTAAATCATAATCCTAGTTTTGATTCTATGAATCTAAAAGAATGTTTTCTTTTGACAGGTAGTAAAGAATCTACAAGTTATGGAGAAGCTAGAAAGAGGCAAATTGCAATGAAAGAGGAGATGTCTTCTTTGCACAACCTAAACCGTTAAATTAAAATGTTTGGAAAGATCAAAGCTTCCAAGAGGAATTTCGGCTTAGGTGAAGGTATTTCTAACTTAGGTAAAGATTTGGTTTGAGCCAAGGTGAAAGAATGTGAGATTATTGGCTTAAAACCAAACAAACAAGTTCTTAGAAATGCTATCTTGTTTAATATAAACTTGTGTGACATTTCAAAGATTATTTAAAGTAATCGGTGGAAAAAATAAATAAAGGGCTTACAATCATGAAACCGATTGAAAACCATATGTTAAAACGATTTTTTACAAGTTATTTTGGACTTGGACATTTTACAAAAGGGGTTGGTTTTTGGGTAAAAGGGTGCAACATTTTTTCCTTGGAAAGGGTCTCGGCTAGTCTCTCTCTCTCTCTCTCTCTCTCTCAACAGAAAAGTTCTCTCTCATTTTGAAGTTCCATCTTCATCATCATCTTCTTCTTCTTCTTTTTAATTGAGTGTGCATTTTTTGTTTCCAAGTATGGTTGTAAGCCTACACCATTCATCAAATAGGAGTTTAGATCCCCCCCACTTTTCTATTTTATGGATTGAGATGTTTTGGTAACAATATTGGTTGAATCCATTGATTTTTCGGTAATGAAAGTTTGTTCTTTGACTGGGCTCATGTTTTTAACTACCCTAGAATTTGATTTTAGTTTCAGACCACCATCTTTGTCTCCAATCCAGCGAAAACCCACCCACACAAGCCACAAGAAGTTGACATATTTGTGTACTCTGTTTTATACGAGAATTGTAATCTATATTTCTCTTTTATCATCCTAGTTCATTTTTTTTTTTTTAAAAAAATACTCATTTCACAAGTAAACCTATATATTTTTTTGAAAATGATTGAACCTGTTGAATTGAAGGATTGAAGGTGGACTTGATGTTGTCATCGTGAATTTTGCATAAATCTTTTACTTGTATATAAATGTTGATAAAATCCTTGAAAATTGGATGTTTTTTCACCTATGGAAATGGGATGTTGTTCATATTCCACCTGTGGTTTCAATTTGTTCACTTTACATTTTAGGAAGTAAAGAGAGAAAATTTGGATAATGAAATAGGTTATGAACTTCATTTAGACTCTAATTGGTTGATGACCTGGTTATCCTACTCAGAAAGTAACATGACTACTGATATGTTCTTGAACTTGTCTGTTCCCATTAATGATGTTTAATTTAGAAAATTTACTTAATTTAATCCAACAAAGATTTGTGATTTTAAGATGAAGTTGTAAAAGAATTTTGCATATATAACTGTCCCATTTTAAATGCACTTAATGATTGTTAATTTGTGGTGCTATTATTCTTTCTAAGTTATCATTCTTATGCTTATTGTACATTATTTTCTTGCTTGCACTCACTTCTGGCTCCATCCCATTTGTCACAAAGCTTCAGGGTCTATTTATTGTAGCATGACTTCATCAGCAGTAGCCTCACAAGCTTCATTCTTTTACAAGAAGAGTATCGATATTTGTTGCAGCTGTAGTTGTCTCACTAGTTAAGGGAAATCAAAGGAGTCGAGAATTAAGTGTATCAGCCTTAAATTATGGAAAAGCAGAAAACACATTTTTATTGAGTTCCATAGCCAATATGCCAAAATTAGAGGAACCATTCAGCAACAGGGCTTGCACAAAACCAAAAGCAGGGGGCAAGAACAAGTACTTCTCCTAAGTACAAAAGATGAAGTGATAAGAAGACCAAGATGTTTGAATAATAAATTGTTTGAATCTAGTTTAGCTTGTAATTTTGGTTTATTAGTGGGATCATCTACTGCTAGTAATTTTGTATCCATGAAGTTCTGCTCATTTGATTGTTTCAGTTTGAGCCAATGAAATTCAAGTGAACTGGGAAAGTTGCAATATTTTTTTCTTCTAGGAAGTATTCTCAATTCTATACTATGTTCCTTTCTTGTGGACTCATAAGTCATTTTGAATTGCTTTTCATGCATTGGAGTAAGATTTTAATTTTAGTAAATCATACTTTGGTGGTGGGATTTTAATTTTAATGTTGATGTTGTTACAATTGAAATACTCTCCAATATATGAAGTTATGAACTAATATATATTAATTAATTTAGATTTCAAGTTTTATTACTTGCTAGAGTAACAAAAATGTTTGTTGAATAGAGAACTGATTGATATATTGACATTAAAATTAATGTAATTCAAGAAATAAGCCATTTTTGTACATCTAAAATATCACAAAATAATTATTTTAGAAAATTACAAAGTAAACGTATTTTTCAGTTTTCTATTTTTAAAAATAGTTTTTCAAAATCACAAAGAGAAAATGTTTTCAACAATTCCAAAACAAACACTCAAAATAGAAAACTCAAAACAAAATCCAGAACTCAAAATCGAAACACAGAGAACAACCCTTAAATTTTTCTTACATTTTACTAATAGGGAAAATATATTACCACTACAGTTTTTAGTAACCACACCACAATTTAATTGTATTAGATATCCTAAATTTTTACTCATTACTATATTTGTATCCTCAACTTTTTTAATCGCATGTTTATCCATAGTGGTTTTTATTTATTTTTTTATGACATCTTATATCTGATCATAATTTTTGTTCAAAAGTTTTGTTGACATGCTTTAAAATTTTTAAAATAAAGGACAAATACATAGTTGGATTTTTATGTTTGTAGTTTTTTTTATTATTTTAAAATATTTAGAAGGCTTTTTTAATGAAATTTTTTAACGAATATCGTCATTAGGTATAAGATATACTAATTAATAAAATGTTAAGGATAAAAACTTAGTAAAAAAAGTTGAGGATATAATTGTAATAATAAGTAAAAGTTAAAGATATGTAATACAATAAAAATGTGGTGGTGTTATTAAAAATTGTGATAGTAATATAATCGTACTTACTAATATATTCTTACATTCAATAAAGTAATAAATATAATTATTTTATTTTTGTTGATAACAATGAATATTAAATAAGGACATATTAAAAAATTTAAAAATGTATTGACTTTAAATAAAGAAAATAACTTATAATTTGAGATGAACAAATAAGAAATATTATTACTTTATTGAATGTAAGAAAATATTCATCTAAAAATCTGAATAATCATCATTGTGTGATGGTCCCATTCATTCTTTAGCAGGGAAATTTTCTTGTCCTGCAACAACAGAACATGTTGCCGGCTTTTTATCTAATTCTCTGTGACAGCATTTTACTTTAACAATAGTAATAAATCCGTCAGATAATTTTGATTTCACATACAAAATGACCGAAAAATAGCAGGAAAGACAAGGGGAAATGTAAATCAACATGAAATTTCCAATTTTCAATGAATACTATTGCTAACATTATTATCTTTTCTTGACCTGTAGCTGGCTGCCTTGAGGCTCAAATATAAAAAGATAAAAGAATACATTTTTCCTTCTACGGAGGAGTGCAGGGAGTTAAGCCTCACATTCCTTACAAGCCAACCAGGATGGCATCATTTGGGTCGGATGCATATTTCCCAATATTACAACCTTCTACCAATTTTAGCAAACCTTCTAGCAACTCCAAATATAACAGCCTTGGTCAAGAGCCCTCGATCGAGACTACAAGCAAGAGCAATGGCTCCACCTAAAACTAGGAACTTTGGTATATTTCTTCCTGATGGCTTGCTTGTTGAATCAAGAGCTTCAACTACTGATAAAGTGCTTGTGCTCCCCAAGGAGTCGAGGTTTTTGGGACTTACTTTAGTTTTAATCTGAGCCATGGAAGCGCAATGAGAAAGTGGAGCTCCGGATGCTCTGTGTTTCTGGTAGGCACGCAACCCGGGATCGATCTTCTTCACAGCCCCCCACATACCTTGCCTGATACCAAGTTTCGCGATTTCCCAAGGTATACCCATGTCTTCATGATGGAAAAGTAGAACTTCACATGCAGTCAATTGGCCATCTCTCTTCGATTCAGCTGGTTCACCAGAAAACAAACGCATCTTAGTGGCTGATGCATTTATCAATCCACACAAGACTATCTTTTCATGTACTTTTTATTTGTTTATTATGATTCGGGGAAACTGGTCTCAATTTCTCAACCACTTGGTTTTTATTAGAAAATGTTGTGTGGAATTGCACATGGACAAGGCAGTTTTAATCATCAGTTTCCTTTATGATTCATAATTAACTTTTGGTACACTTGAATTTAACAAATATGTATGGTAGCTTGGCCAGAAATCCAGGCATTAATTGTAATGAAACTATAGCATGGAAAGTTAGGTACCTGCACGAATGCACCAACTCGAAAAATACACATCAACACGTCTTGGTTTGTTGCGACGCGGAAGAGAAGAGCATGGAACGGCCTATTACACGGATCAACTTTGCTTAAGTTAGAATGTCCCAGAAGGCATAAATCATTTAAAATATAATTTCATAAAAAATGTTGAAACCACTATGCATTCATAGCAATACAACATGACAGACTGACACAAAATGTATCTTATTTGCCAATATATCTTTTGCTGCCGCTAATAAACAGATAAGAGTAGGCATTTATGTTCCCATGCAACTGAAAACTAATAAACAGATAAGAGTAGGCATTTTTTATTAAGTGCAAAGCAACAAAGAATGCTAAATACTTTTCGACATAAAAACCACAAACCATTCCAAAACGAATTTTAAATAAACAAGCTGTTGATATCACAGTTTAAAAAAGCGGAAACGGGTGCTGAGGTGTTTTTCCTTTCGTGAGGCGTGACTTAAGACTAGAGGCGATTTGAGGCAGAAGCCTCATCGTGAACCAAAAAATTTAGTAAAAATATGGAAATATATAAAAATAAACATTCAATAACATAAACAAAATGTAAAAGTCTTTAAAACAACAAATTATTAAGATTCCATTTAGTGTAGAATATTACGTAGGAAATTTAGATTTTTTGAAGATTGTGTGACTAAAAAGATGTTGAAAAGAATGAAAGTGATAGGTCCTACAAAAACGTATGGTTGAAAATGAGTTTAGAAAGGACTTTATAAAAAAAAATTGGGACCAAACAGGGACTAAGTATCAATAAAGAGAAATAGCAACTTAAATCAAATAAAGTATCTATAAATTTTTCTTTTTCCCTTTTTATAATTAGTTTATTTAAATTGATTATTACTTTTATTTATAGCAAAATTAATCAATGAAGCGATGTCTCGAGGCGTAAGTCTCAATCAGTCAAGGCATAAGCTTCACTCGACCCTTAAGAAATACAGGTACTGAGATGTTTTTTCAATGCCTCAGCCGAGACGGGCCTCAAGGCGCAGAGACGGAACTTTTTTTTTTTTTTTTTAAACCATGGTTGAGATGATTCTATCCCAATATTTAGCAGTGAACTGATTCATAATATTAACGATAAAACTTCTTGATAGCATGAATCAAAATATTTTGGATGACCATAGGGCTTTAGAGGATAGATAAAGACTACAACATGGTAAGAGGATATCCAGGTCATGGAGAAACTCACAGAACCAAATCATAAAGTGCAAGAAAATATAATCAAATGCTTCAGAAACATTTATTACTTTTATTAGTCTATTTAGAGTCTAGACGCAGAGATATATTTATACGACAATGTGACATTCACTAAGTAGAAAAGATATAACCATTTTCTACTGAGACGTGTATTTACTTTGTAGAAAAGATAAAACCAACATCCCTCGACTGCAACAATAAAATTTCACTCAGCATGATTTTGGGGAATTCATTTTGCAAGTTTGTTTATTGTAGCTGACTGAACCCAAAAACCTAGAAATTAAGCATCACTGTTCTCATTTGACTCAGCAAGTGGGTAAAGATCCCCGTGAACTCATGGTATATCTCCAAACTACTCAAGTGATGAGTTTAGGTAAAGCAAACCAATAGCATTCTACACTCGAAATAAGACTGCCGCTTTTTTCTTTTTTCTTTTTTTCCATGAATAACATATATATGTGTGGCAACTGGAATTAGAATCGAGTCTCCACTGTCAGCCACAAAGTGGAATTCTTGCTACTTTGCAAAATTTTCAAATGATTAACAAATTTTATATTTTAAGAATAGTAATCTATTCTCTTACCTTTGTAAGACAATAATATGACCTTCCAGATTCCCATATTCGACGGCCTATGATATATTCTCTGTCACTACAAAAGAATGGAAACTGCACCACAAGAAAAGTATCTTATAAGTACGCGTCAAACACAAATCAAAAGAACCATTAGCATAAGCATACAAAAAGAAAGCTCTTCCTACCTTCCGTACCCACTGAACCATCATGGTCCCTGTGGTGGGGCATTCTTCTAAAGTTTCAGCATGTACAAGCATGTCATCCCACTTCGCTCGGAATTCATCATCCCAAAAGAAATCCCTCACCATTTCAGGAGTGGCATCCTCATAAACAGTTCTGCTACGATATTGAGGAGGTCCACTCTAGAAAATGAAAAAAAAAAAATAAAAAATAAAGAAATTGCAATTCATCAGTTACAACAGTCAGCATTTATAATTTAAACACAAATCATAGCCTAGAGACGATATTGAATGGTCAAATTGAAAACCTCGAAAAAAATTACCTGAGGGTCTCTTCTCCAAGCTTGATAGCTCATATTGGGAGTTGACCTATCCATCATCTGAATCCAAGAAGGTCCACCATCTTTTTCCTCGACTAATTGATGTAAATATTTAAGGTCGTCCTCATTCACAAGACTCGATTTTTCCTTTTCTAACTTCGATGAACTGATCACACAGAATTCAAATTGTTATTAAACAATCAACTTCGTACATGATTCAATAGGGGTTCAAGTATTTATGTCAAAAATTTTAGCTTAACTATTAATCAGCTAGCTAGACAAAATTAACAATTAACAAAGTTTAAGTTCCAGGAATGTCAAGAAAGTGGAAAACTTTCACAACCCACCTGAAATCAGGACTTGGAATTGAATGCGTAGATGAAGTATCTCTCTCAAATCCAAAATAAAAAATAGAAGAAATGCAGCTGGGAACTTGTAGTTTCAATGAGTTCATGCTTGGTATTGAAGGAAAGTGCGAAAAGACCATCCCTGACCCTGACCCTGAAGAAGATTCTTCTTTCTTTGCTGTATAATCAAGAACATCAACCTTCAGATTAGCCCATTTGGGCTTCCAGGCCCATCCCACCAAAACTCCAACAAAAACAGCGATCCAGATGGGAGCCATGAACCCCATAAGCTCAATCATCATATCTCCAATTGTGGGTTTTCGAAAAATCTCAAGGAAAGCCGAAATCAAAGCCATAACAGGATTTAAAAAAAAAAAAAAAACCCCTGACACAGAAAAATCACGAAAGGAAAAAGGAAAAGAAAAATAGACCCCTCGACTCAATAGATAAAGATTTAGCCTTTAGGAACAACGATGACTCGAGGGTTCAAAAGAAAAAGATAAAGATAAAACCCTAAACTCAAAATATGTAGTAAGGATAGAATAGAAGAAAAGAAAAGGAGGAATTAAAGAAAAAAGATAAGTCTCTATATAAAAATGGATCAGAACTTTATTATTTCAGTTAAGGGTTTTGCATAACAGATACAGAGAGAGGAGCCAAAACCGGTTGTGCGCGAAGAAAATCAAAAGATTGAGGGGATAAGGATGTGAGATGAGCGGCATATAAACGAGCTCTTCTGAATCTCTGCTATCCGTAGGCCCCATTTTATAGTTTTATTTCACTACTACACCAATACTAACATTTGGCATTATTCAATGTTTATATATTGGATTACATATATCACATTTTACGGATATCAATTCTTTTATCCATCACATTATCTCTCAAATTAATTAATAAACAATTGTCAGAACTCCATTGGTAACTCAATCTGGATTAGAGATGGCAATGAGTTGGATTTGTCAAACTTATATCCGACTCACTAAAGATTTACAACCTCCATACCCTACCCATATACCCATTTAAGAATTGCAGGTCGGAGGCGGGTTTGCTTCTATACCCATTTAAAATCTATTACTAATTATTTATTTTTTTATTATTTTTTTAAAGTTGTAATAGGTTATAGGCGCTCCAGATTAACTTGAATCAGTTAAATGTTGGGCTTCACTTGAATTTGACTTGAAAAAAGCTTGTTATATGTTGAAACTAAACAAACGAATTTGAACAATTTTTTTAGACGTTAACAATGTCAATATATATTTGAGTTCTACTTTTTATTTTTTTAAACAATCACTTTTGTTTTAAATTCTATAATTTTTTAAGAAAAATAATGGGTATGCGGGTCGGGTATGAGTATTGTAGTAAAACTCACACCCGACCCAATACCTACGAAATTCATTTAATCTGGTAATCCCCACTCATTTATGTTGGGTCTCCAACGGGTATCGAGTCTGTGGTATTATTGTCATCCCTAATCTGGATAGGAGGTATGTACAAATAGATTAATTCTTATTCAATAGCAAAATTCTAAAAAGAGTAAAATATGATAAAACGACGAGGCCGGACATCACGTTTAAGCTCGTCAGATGAGAAAAAACCCGACAAAGTGTGAGCGAAACGCAGTTGAAGCGTGAAAGACGAGCTTCGTGCCTAGGCTTATATCTAAGCGCGCTTTTTAGAATATTGTTCAATAGTATCTTTTGATTTTTAATTTTTTTTTTTTTAAAAAAAAAATATATGTTTGATTTTTTAATACTTACTGTAAAGGCTGCTGGTAAAAATTCTTGCAACCATTCACTCACCCATAAAAAACAAGTACAAGTTATTGCACCCACAAAAATTGCAACACAAAAACGGAAAGACACTGTCAAATAAGGATTAGAAAACCAGGGTTTGGTGATGGAGAAGAAGATATGCCAACTTGTAATTTGGCCTATGTTTGTTAAAAGTTTTTGTTTAAAAACATGTTTTTTTTTTTTTTTTTCATATTTTTTAGGTAAAATGTGTGGTTGAAAAATGGAGAGAAAGAATATATGTGGTTAAAAAGTGATTTGGAGAATTATGCAGGAAAAAACATGTTTGTCAAGATTTTTAGAATAGGAAGTTTGGTTGGGACTCAATCTGGTTCAATAGTGTCGAGGGGAGGTTTGGTTGTTAGTGTGTTAAATCATTTGATTTTGAAGTTTTGCAAAAATGTTGATTGAATATTGTGATCTACGTGTTATCATTTATCACGTTTCATTTCATGTCTTTAACATACGTTTGGACTAAACATAACTAACAAAATCGTGTGATTTACATGATCGATGTTTTTCTTGTTTAGCATAAAAATAAATAAATAAATAAAATTATACAATCAGTAACAAAATGTTGGAGGATGGACCTCAACCGTGTACATTTTTTCTTCCTATTGCATGTTCTATAGGCAAGTTTAAAAAGTGGTGAAAATTAATAACGGAAAAAATTAAACTTTTAATCTGTGCAATCATATTAAAAGCATTAATTCATTCAAATTCGATTGTACAATCGTAATAAATTTTGCGCTTTGATTATAGTCAAATTTCAACTTGATCTAACTTTAAGTAGGGAGAGGAAAAAAAATATCGGTAGATTCAAACTCTTGTCTTGATCGAATTTATTTTCGTGCATTTTTTTCTACTTTTGCAAGTCATAAGATTAAAAAAAAAATTCCGATTATTTCAAATCATTTTTAAACCACACGCATTTCTTCAAACCACTTTTCAACCACATATGCTACCTCGAAAAACATCATATTCTTTATTTATAAATAAAAAAGTTTTACCAAATAGGACACACATTTCAATTGTTTATAATAGATCCTCACACGGGTTTATTAGATATTATTCTTTATTAAAGATCTCACATATGCAATTTTTTTAAACGCATGACGATGAGATTTAATCTCAAGTCTTATACTTGATCGGATGCCACGCTAAACAAGCTTGTCTCTTGAACTAGATAACTAAGTTGTAAGAGCATGTTCAATGGTAAGCGTAAAATTAAATGTAAATTGGTATTCCAAAATCATTTTTACATCTTCATGTACATTTTGATTGATCTAAATTTAAATTCTCTTTCAATTGAAATATTTAAATTCAATTTTTGCCTCTTATGAATGTAAAGAAACATATAGTTTTATATTTTTTAGTCGAAAAAAGCAATTTACATTTCCTATACATCTTTGAATTAGAAAAGTTTCAACCACTTTAAAAATCTAAATTGTAATTTAGATATATTTTACATCACCATTGAATATGCTCTAATATATTATACCACTTACAAACATTTCAATTTTAATGTAAAACACATTCAAACCTCCAACATTAAAGTATGGCATGATAGAAGAATGTCCAAGACTCGTACACGTTATTCAAGCCAAGAGTCAAGTCCAAAATCAAGTTGGAGGAGAGCTGTGAATCTGGGAATGGATTACACTTTGCGGTCGCAAGGTTAAAATTGGTTGCGATCGCAAGGTCTTTAGGTTTGCAATACAAAGCTTTTATTCATTTCCCTATGTGATTGCAACATTCAAGCCTATGCGATCTCAATGCTTTAGTTTTTAGGTTTCCCGTTTATTTTTTTATTTTTTTTCATTTTTCTATTCAAACTCTTTATTTACGTTTTGAGGCAATTGTGTGTGGCTCATAGTGTTTAGAATGTCCCTTATTCGTATAAAGGGATCTTTTGTTTCATTAACATTAATTATTGAACTTTGATATTATCTTGAGCGATTAATTTAAGGTGAGATTTTCACTTTTCTTTCACTTTTCATTGATCAAATTAAACTTATCAAAGATTCAACTCTTATGGAGTTCAAAACTTAGAACTTATTACAGGAATTGGACAATATTTGTAATTCTTGTTTTCACATATCAACATGTCTAAGGATTAATATACCTTAGACTTTTTATTCGTAAGGCTCAGATCATAGTTCTATCCTCTATTAATCTGAATTTGCTTCTCAAGGCATTTTCAATTATTATTTTGCAGGTTTCAACATGATTCCTACAAGGATTTATATCATCTGGTATCAGAGCTTGTCTCCAAATTTAAATTCTTCTATCTTTTATCCCAATTTGATTGTTATATCTTTCTTTTTTTAGTTTTTCACATCTTGAATCATCCATATCAATTTTATTTTTATTTTCACGAGAGAGAGAGAGAGAGATTCTGAAAATTCAAGAACCACTTTCTTGAAATTTTTTAAGTTCTTGAAATTCTTTTTCTTTCACTATTTTCCTGGGTAAGAAAACAAAATCCTTCTTGCTGATCGATGTCGATATCATCATCTTGTTCCTAGATTTTTTTTCCCTTGAAATCTTGAAAGCACATAAAGGGATGGATGATGATCAAGGGTCTACTTTTCAAACTCGATGTTTTGTGGGTAGTAAGGTATGCAATTTGGCTATTGATAGGGAGCACATATCTAATTTAACTAATATCATGATGGTTAAAAAATCGTGATTACCTTTACGACAATATCATAGGCCATATAGGATGACTTGGTTGAAGGAGTGTGAGAAAGTAAATGTGATCAAACGGGTTCTTGTGAATTTCATCTTTAGGGGATATGTTGTCGAAGTATTGTGTGATGTAGTGCATGTAAATACTTTCCATATCTTGTTGGGTAGGTTATGGCATTATGAGAGGGAGACATTTCATGATAGGGGTATGAACATGTACACGTTTATTAAGAATGGGAAATCAATCACTCTTATTGATTTGAAACTATAACAATCACTTGAAGATCAAAATAAGGTGAAGAAAGAGAGATATCTATTATTTAGGTTGAAGTATCAATTAGAACTTCTAGAAAATGTGATGATTGCTCAAAGAGGTACAACTGTGATAAGTTGCAAAGAGTGAGAGAGGTTTAAGAAAAGAAAGTTGAATTAGAAAATGAGATAGCAGATACAATTTTGAGGGGGTGAAAAGTAAGTGCATCAAAATGAGGATTAAAAAAATAGAAAATGAGGTGCATGAGTAGGAGAAGACAAAATAGAAGATGGGGTGCATGAGCATGTGACTGGAAATTTGGAAGATGTGGTTGAGCAAAAGAGTGAAAATATTGAGGGAGATGAAGAGAAGAGTTTCATTATTAGACATGAGGAGGTGGAGATGATACATCATGAGTACAAGATCCACATTTCTTGTACTTGTTGAAACTAACAATTTTCACAATGTTGCTTAATTCTTTCTTACAAATTGATGCTTATACTCGGGAGACAAGACACCATCTATGACCAAAGAAGTTCGTACTTCGATACATCCATGTCTTCCAAGTGAAAGAATACCATTTGTTGATTCTATGTCATGGGGAAAAAAAAATCGTTCCATCCAATGGTGCATTTATGCACTATAATCTATGATTCAGGACAAATCATCCCGAAGAAGGAAAGAATGAAGAGAATCGTAGAAGGCTTGTTAGGAAGACATATTTTTGAAGCCAAACAGGGCTCAAGTGCACATTCAAACCTTCAACGTTCAAGTATGGCGTGATAGAAGAGTTTCCAAGACTTACAACTGATTCAAGCCAAGAGTCAAATCCAAAATCAAGTTGGAGAGGAAGTGTGAAGGAATTACACCTTGCGATCGCAAGGCTTTCAAGTTTGCAACCCGAGAGCTTATTCATTTCCCTATGCGATCATAACATTCAAGCATATGCAATCGCAAGGCTTTAATTTTTAGGTTTTCCGTTTATTTTGTTTCCTTTATCGATGCAAATTCTTTATTTCCATTTTAAGCCAATTGTGTGTGATTCCTAGGCTTTAAAATGTCCCTTATTCATATAAATGAGATCTTTTATTTTATTAGCATTAATACTTGAACTTTGATATTATTTTGAGAGATTATTAATTTAAATGTGAGATTTTCACTTTTCTTTCGTTCTTCATTGAGAAAGATTCAACTCTTTGTGGCGTTCAAACCTTAGAACTTATCAAAGGAATTGGAAAACATTTATCTTAGGTTCTTGATTCGTGAGGCTCACGTTATAATTCTATTGTCTATCAATCTGATTTTTGCTTTCCAAGGGTTTTCAATTATTATTTTGGGGTTTCAACATACTCTTACACGGTTCACATCATCTAGTATCTTCTACAAAATAAAGGAGTACGATTTGTTGACTTCATTGCTTGGAAGATTTTCCCCCCATTTGATGTAGGTAGTGCATTTACACACTATGATACAAGTGGTGATTCGGGATTAATCATCTTGAAGAATGAATGAATGATAATAATTATGGTGGACCTATCGATAATTACACAAACAAATCAGTCTATCCAGCCAACCACCTCAAAATTGGAAGAATAATATATGTTTCTGAGCAGGTTTGGGCCACTAAGTGGTACTCAAGTGCAAAAGTCTTTGAGTCCACTGATTTTATAGCTAAAATTCATCATTTGGAGTGTCAAATTGGTGATTTAATTATTCTAGCAGAAATTTGTAGTATCTCCATAATTTCAAGATTCTTAAGTTTTTATGTTTTTTTTTTATTCTTATTTTCCAATTAATTTAGGAATCTATTGTTAGGCTTTTACTTATTTCCTAATTAGATTAGATTTATTTAGTTTCCTTAGTAGATTATGATTTTTATTTTTGTAGCCTATATATATAGGCGCCTTTATTGTAAATTAAACAACTTTGATATTATTTTGAGAGAATATTAATTTAAAGGTGAGGTTTTCACTTTTCTTTCATTCTTCATTGAACCAATTGAATTTAATACTCTTTGCGACGTTCAAACCTTAGAACTTGTCAAAGGAATTAGACTACATTTGTAGTGTTCACCATTTTTGGTTCTTGATTTGTGAGGGTTCCAGTGTATGAACTATGTTGATGCGGTAGTTAGTGATGGTAATAGTTACTTTCCACTAAGGTTGTAATGCAGCATGATCTTGATCATGTAATGGGATATCATGCTGCACGAGGTGATGGATGCCCGAGAGTTGAAGATGTCGAAGCTAAAGCTCTTCTCTATGGTTTACGTATATCCTGTGACCATTGTTTTCATATCCTTGATGTGGAATATGATTGCCTAAGACCAGTGACGGATCTACTCAAGGTCCAGTGGGGTCCTTGGACCCCACTGAAAAAAAAAATATTTTTGAGTTCACACGTTTGGGTCAGTCCGTTTCTCAGTTCAAATAATTTGGCCCGAAAAAAATTTCAAAATTATTTGACTTCAATTGATTTAATTTGAGAATTGTAGTTTGTGAAGTTAATTTCTTGATACTTAGCTTTTGAGATTTGTAGTTTGTGAAGTCAATTGATTTCGAAATTTTTTTTGCCTGCACTGACATTAATTCCTGGCTCCGTCCCTGCCTAAGACTAGTCTAAAACCTCAAGTCGAATTTTGATTGCTCCTATTGTACAAAAATGTATTGTGACTCTTGCAACTTGACACTCCGTGATGAGAATTCAGTTGCCCACTCCATTACTTCTTTACTTTTACAAATCATTTCCTTAGTAGTTTGATTGATTGTATTTCGATTTTCTTGAGTTCTTTTATTCACAGAATTTGAAATAAAATCTTTTTGTTTTTCAAATAAGTAAATAAATAAATAAATAAATAAATAATAATAATAATAATAATAATAATAATAATAATAATAATAATAAAACTTTTGTATAGTATCTTATCGCAATAGTAAAATCATGGGATGAACTTCCACGCGCATTAATGTAGCCCACTTTTGATTAATGAGACTTGAAAATGAGGTTCTTGGTCAACTTTAATATACCTTTTTTTAAATGAATTAATATACATTTTGAAATGTATAGTCAGCCTTCTCAAAATTTTTAGGGTCAATTCAAATCAGCGTGGTTAATAGTTTGGTAAAACAATTAGTTTATAAAAAAAAATATTTTTCAAACAACTTTTTAATCATACGTTTGCTCAAATTATTTTTTCAACAACATATTTTACTTCAAAATTATTAATGACAAAATATCTATTTTTATTGTTAATTCATTATTCCTTTTACCTACGGAATATTTTATAATATTAATATTTTTAATATTTAGTATCAGAATTTACGTCGATAAAATAAACTAATCAAAAGAAAATTTATGATTTCTGTGTAAGTAGTAACTAGAAACACAATGTATTTTAAATTTTGATTTATTGCTTTGATGGTAGCAGCTAATTAAGAGATTAAAAATCAGTTAGATTTCCAAGAGCGATTAGAACGAAAAAATAAATGTTGAAAGATCAATATTAAATTAAAAATAAAGATAAAGATAAAAATAAAAATATGTAAATTTCATAATTTTTTTTTAGCCTTGGCAACTTTCTAAAATTGACCATTATCGGATGGACTAGAAATTCTTGTCAATTCGACTTGTTCAACGAGAATACCTAAATGGTCCAATTTTTTTTTTTTTTTTTTTGTAATTTATTTATTTATTTATTTTTATTACAAAAGGGAAATAAAGGAGGGGAGATGAGGATTCGAACCCTAAATTTAGGATGTGTGGCACTGATAACATAACCATTCGGGATACTCCGAATCCCATAATTAATGGTATATAACTCGTACAAGAAAGAAGAGGGATATTGGAAACTTTTTTTTTTTTTTTAAAGAGAATGGCTTTATTTAAACTAGTCCAAAATTAAAAATTACTAGTATTACACCCGTGCGATGCACGATCATTTGTTACTTACATATATCAAATTTATATTTTAACATATGAAATTAATATTTAATTAAAAATGAGAAATGAATGAAGACAATTAATTACAAAGGTACATTACACATACCTTCAATTTTTTTCAATTTTTTTTACCGTTCATATGTTTTTCGTTCCAGAAATTTCTTTAGATATTTTAATTTGAATTGATTTAATACTTAAAATGGAAAAGAAAAATTACATTTAAATAGAATTTCTCAAAATTTTATTAAAATGAAAAGGGAAATGAAAAGAAAAAGAAAAAGAAATTGATGAATGTTCTTATTTCATTCTCTTTCATTTTCTATTTTTAAATAAAAATATTTATGTAATATCGACAAAGTTTTATTTTTTTTATTTTTACGAATTTAAAAAAATTGTAATTAATTTTCAAGAGGAAAGACGGACCAAGAAATTTCAGGACTTGAAAAATGCAGCTATTTAAAATTCTGCATTCAATTGGATTATTTTAAATCTGAATTTTATCCAAAATGAATAATATATGGTGAATTAATACTATTAATTACCATTTTAGGAAATGAGTTTAATGATTTTGTAGAGAATGTATACTTAAGCACCTGATTGAGACTCATTATTTCAAATAATGTAGTTCGTAACAATAAATTTTGATACGATGAGCTATTAAAAAGTATGTTTTTTTTTTAAAATTTATTTGTAGATTATTTTATTAATAGAATGTTAGTTGAAAATGATTTTTTAAAAAATGAGAGTTTGAATAAAGTGTACTGAATAGGGGCCAATTTTTTTTTTTTTTTTTTAACTAAGTTTCCATAATTGTAATAGTTAGGAACTTAAATAATGTACTACTTACCATTTGCATAACTCATTTGCATAACTATTCAATTTTAATGATTATTGATGTAATTAATCTTTTCAAAATATAATTTCTAGATTATCACAAATAATATATCACTATCCGATAGTATTATTAGAATTGATACTAACTATTTTGTTACAATATTTGATATTTAAATTTATTAAACAAATATTTCATTTCATATTTACTTTAACATTACAAATTAAATACATGTGGTCATATATTTAAATGAATGTAGCAAATTAAGGAACATGAAATGTTAGTTTTGATTAAATTTTAATGAATGTATATCACAAATACATTTAACTTTATATAAAAAGAAATCAAAGCATTAATTATTCAATATTAGTCTTCGTTCAATAACTTTTTCTATAAATTATTTATAAGTAGCGCATTTTTTTTAACCATATATATATTTTAGAAAATATGATTTTTAATATTAAAGATGATAAATGATTTGACCATTAGAATAACTAGTTATCTACCTGTACGATGCACGAAATATATAATTTTTAAATCATAATTTTAAAAACATTTTAATTCAATCATATCAAATAAAAAACATAATTTAAATGAAATTTTAATACAAAATGTTATTGAATTTGAAAATTTAAAAAAGATAAAACAATTCAAAATAAAAAAATGTTACATGTACATTTAGTATACCGCGCCACTCAAAATTTGACATTCATTTAAATTTTTTATATAATTTTTTTTTAAAACTTTTATTTACATTTTTCTCTGAAAATTTGCCCACTTCATCATCTATTTCCCTTTTAATAAATTATAATTTATTTATTTATTTTTAAAATATATTGATTCAAAATCTTCATTTTTAACTTAACAAATTTATATTGCATGGATTTTTTATTTTCAAATATATTAATCCGAAATTTTCAATTTCAATTTAACATATTTACATAGATATGACATTTATTTATGTTCAAATATATTAATACAATTTTTTGATTTCATAAATAAAATAACATATTTACATAGATATTATATTTATTTATGTTAAAATATATTAACTCAATTTTTTCGTTTCCTACATAACACATTTACATAAATATCACATTAATTATGTTCAAATATATTAATCTAGTTGTCTACCCGTGCGATGCACGGAATATATAATTTTTATATCATAATTTTGAAAATATCTTGATTATATAATCATATCAAATAAAAAAAAACATAAATCAAATAAAATTTCAATACAAAATATTGTTGAATTTGAAACTTTAAAAAAGACAAAACTAATCAAAATAAAAAAATGTTACATGTATACTAAGTATACCGCACCACTCAAAATTCGGCACTTATAAATTTTTTATATAAAATTCTTTTGATTTTTAATTACATTTTTCTCTTAAAATTTTTCCACCTCATCACCTATTTCCTTTTTAATATGTTATAATTTTTTTTTAACTATATTTTTTAATGTGTTATTCACATATATTTTATTTGAAATCCAATATATTAATTAATATATTTTATTTTTCCTTATTTTTTAAACATGTCAATTTTTGTCAAAATGATGTAAAGATTAAGCCTCCGTTTGGTATTATTGTTTGATTTATAAACTTGTATAAATGATTTTGAGGTAAAAAATAATGGCTGAAAATTGAAGAGAAAAATATGTGTGGTTAAAAAGTTGATAGAAAATAATTAATTATTTTTGTAACATGCGTATTGAAGATCCTACTCATTTATTGACATATTAGGAAGTAAAATTTCAATGATGTTATATATTTATTTTCAAAATATATTAATTCAATTTTTAAATTTCTAACTTAACAAATTTATATAGCATATATTTATTTATTTTAAAATACATACATCCAATTTTTTCATTTCCTTCATAACACATGTCATTGAGTTTAAAATTTAAAAAAACAAAAAACAAAACTAATCAAAATAAAAAATGGTGCACACACAGTGTACTGCACCATTCAAAGTTTGACATTTAATTAAATTTTTTATATTAAATTTCTTTTGACTTTTATTTACGTTTTTCTCTGAAAATTTGCCCACCTTATCATCTATTTTTCTTTTAATATGTTATAGTTTTTAATTAACTTTATTTTTTAATATGTTGCTTACGTATATTTTATTTTTCCTTATTTTTTAAACATACCAATTTTTGTCAAAATGATGAAAGGATTAAATTTTCTACCAACTTATCATTGGATGTAAAAGGTTGATAGCAAACAATTAATTATTTTTGTAATATGCTTATTGAAGAACCTACTCATTTATTGACATATTAGGAAGTAAAATTTCAATGATTTTATTTATTTATTTTCAAAATATATTAATTCAAATTTTCATTTTTAACTTAACAAATTTATATAGTACGTATTTATTTATTTATTTTCAAATATATTAATCCAAAATTTTCATTTTCAATATAACACATTTACATAGATATGACATTTATTTATATTCAAATATATTAATACAATTTTTTCATTTTCTATATAACACATTTAAATAGATATCACATTTATTTATGTTCATTTCCTACATAACACATTTACATAGATATCACATTATTTATATTTAAATATATTAATCTAATTTTTTTCATTTCCAATGTAACACATTTACAAATATTACATTTACTACAACTCTTACTAAATATGTAATAAATAATAAATTTTCCTACAAAATCTTTATCTTTTCTATATTTATTTTATTAATTTATTTTCAAAATATATTAATTCAAATTTTTAATTTCTATGTTAGCAAATTTATATAGCATGTATTTATTTATTTTAAAATATATTAATCCAAAATTTTCATTTTCAGTATAATACATTTATATAGATATGACATTTATTTATGTTCAAATATATTAATACAATTTTTTCATTTCCTACATAACACAATTAAATAGATATCACATTTATTTATGTTCAAATATATTAATCTAATTTTTTCATTTCCAATGTAATACATTTATACATAATATATTTATTATAACTCTTATTAAATATGTAATAAATAATAAATTTTCCTACAAAAGTCTTTATCTTTTATTTATTTATTTATATAGATATAAGTAGAATTGAGGAGAGAGAATCATTAAATGCAAATTTCCCTCCAAAATGACTCTCTCTCCTCACTTCTACTTTTATATATATAAAGATAAAGATAAAGATTAAAACACAATTTTTATGTTAATGACTACAAATAGAATTTATAATATTAAGAAAAATAAATAAATAAATAAAATAATAACTAAATGGTAACTTTAATATTGATAAGTAAAAATATTAATTGAACTCATTAAGTATTAGTGTTAATAATAAAATTAAAATTGATTTTATATATATATATATAGACACACTATATAATTAAGGCAATAAATGCGTTCACATTTATCCAGATTTTACATTCACATTTGGTTCACACTGCTTAATTTTATGATAACTTACTATATATGAAAACTGAAAATGGGCGGGAAAATGATTTAGGAAACTACCCTACTATTATATATACTAGTGTTACACCCGTGCGATGCACGGTCATTTGTTACTTACATATATCAAATTTATATTTTAACATATGAAATTAATATTTAATTAAAAATGAATGAAGACAATTAATTACAAATGTACATTTCACATACCTTCATTTTTTTTCAATTTTTTTTACAGTTCATATGTTTTTCGTTTCAGAAATTTCTTTAGATGTTTTAATTTGAATTGATTTAATACTTAAAATGAAAAAGAAAAATTACATTTAAATAGAATTTATAATAAATAGAAAGAATAGATATATCTGTGATATATGCTCAAAAATTTATTAAAATGAAAAGGAAAATGAAAAGAAAAAGAAAAATAAATTGATGAATGTTCTTATTTCATCCTCTTTCATTTTCTTTTTTTAAATAAAAATATTTATGTAATATCGACAAAGTTTTTTATTTTTTTATTTTTAGGAATTTAAAAAAAAAAAATTGTAATTAATTTTCAAGAGGGAAGACGGACCAAGAAATTTCAGGACTTGAAAAATGCAATTGTTTAAAATTTTGCATTCAATTGGATTATTTTAAATTTGAATTTTATCCAAAATGAATAATATATAGTGAATTAATACTATTAATTACCATTTTAGGAAATGAGTTTAATGATTTGGTAGAGAATGTATACTTAAGCACCTGATTGAGACTCACTATTTCAAATAATGTAGTTCGTAATATTAGATTATGATAGAATGAGCTATTAAAAAGTATGTTTTTTTAAAAAAAAAAATTATATGTAGATTATTTTATTAATAGAATATTAGTTGAAAATGATTTTTAAAAAAAATGAGGGTTTGAATAAAGTCTACTTAATAGAGGTCAATTTATTATTATTATTATTATTATTATTATTATTATTATTATTATTATTATTATTATTTTAACTAAGTTTCCATAATTGTAATAGTTAGGAACTTAAATAATGTACTACTTACCATTTGCATAACTCATTTGCATAACTATTCAATTTTAATGATTATTGATGTAATTAATTTTTTCAAAATATAATCTCTAGATTATCACAAATAATATATCACTATCCGATAGTATTATTAGAATTGATACTAACTATTTTATTACAATATTTGATATTTAAATTTATTAAACAAATATTTCATTTCATATTTACTTTAACATTACAAATTAAATACATGTGATCATATATTTAAATGAATATAGTAAAATTAAGCAACATGAAATGTTAGTTTTGATTAAATTTTAATGAATGTATATCACAAATACATTTAACTTTATATATTAAGAAATCATCTATGCATCTCGATTTATAAAAGCGGAGCGGTTTTTTTACTGACAAGATATATTACTTTATCCATATGGAATTGATTTTTCAAGAATTAATTTTTTTGAACATTCATTCTCAATCACACATTCTTTAAAAAAATTATTTTTTACAATTTTTCATACTACTTTTTAACTATACATTCTAAAAAATCATTTTTTCACAAAAACAATTCTCAAAAAATAAAAGTCAAATAGCCAAAAATCGAGTAAAGTTGGAGATCACGAAATTATACGAAAAATCTTATAACCTATAATCATTAAAAATTTATTAAAATTAAGAATGATTAAAAAATATTAATCATTCTGTTGATATTATTAACTAAAAACAAATCAAAACATTAATTATTCAATATTAGTCTTCGTTCAATAACTTTATTTATAAATTATTTATAAGTAGCGCATTTTTTTAATCATATATATATATTTTATAATTAAAACAATAAATGCGTTCACATTTATCTAAATTTTGCATTCACATTTGATATACATTCATTTTGCATTCATACTGATCCACTTTGCATTCACACTGCTTAATTTTATGAGAACTTACTATATATAGAAACTGAAAATAGACGGAAAAATGGTTTAGGAAACTACCCTACTATTATATATAGTAATATAGTATGATAGTATGATTAAGAAGCCCGAAAACAGTAGCTGAGAACAATTCATTTTTCTTGCCATGAAAGTGTCCTTTATTGAAATTTTCCTCTTTTTTGGTAAGCTAATAAAAGATAATAGATTTTGAAGTTTAATCCATTTTTTATTTTTATTTTTAGTATTTGTATTTCAATTAAACGGTTATTGGTACGATTTCTCGAGTATCGTTCTGAATAGTATTTGCACGGTTGCTTGAAGAGTAGCATACTTTCGGTCTACATCATTGAATCAATAAGAAAATCAAAGTCCAAGTAATTAATTCAAAGTGAAAGAAAGAATAAATGCAAACAACTAGGACTATCAGTTTCAACTATGAAAACATTCATCTTTGAAACTCTATGTTTTCGTAGTTGATTTTCAACGAGAAAATTAATTTCGTTAAGCGTTCATTGAAAATTGTCCGTAGAAAAATACATTTAACGGACAAAATGAATGGGGTTGTTGAATCACAAATTTTTTTTTTTTAATCAAGTTATTGACATATTTTTTGAATTGTTATGTTCGTAATGGAAATATGCATTCACATTTGGATAATTATATTTGCACTACTTTAAAAAAAAATCTATTTTTATTGGTAACTATAACATACTTTTTTGAGTTAAAAATAAAAAAAATTCATTGAAAGTATAAACATGTTCTTTGAATTGTTCAAAATGTGTGCTTATAAACAAAATAGTAGGCCAGCAGAGGATTAAAAGATAATTATTTGAATTAAAAATAGGAAAAAAATTATTAAACGCATAAACGTATTTTTGAATTGTTCAATGAAGTTATAATGAGAAATGAAATTTGATGGGACAATATTTTAAAAGTAAATTAAACTGCAAAACTTTGAAATAATAGGTGATTTGGGGTAAGATCTTGCAAAAATAAAAAAATGATATGTCCTAAATAGGTAGCGACCTAAAACGATGGTCCTTATTTGACTATTTAATCAAAACAATCGGCCATTAATTAAACGATAGGTCCTTAATAGACACCTAAAACGATAAGTCCTTATTTGACTATTTAATCGGAAAAAAGTTAACAACGGTAGACCGAGGTCCTTATCGGGCAAAGAAAGATGATTTGAGGTCTAATCTTGCAAATAAAAAAAACGATTGGTCCTTAATAGACAGCGACCTAAAAACGATAGGTCCTAATTTGACTATTTATTCTATAATTAAACTTCTACTATTATATAAAAACTATTATTTGTTTTTTTTTTTTAATTAATGCTAATCATTTTTTAGAGCTATTAAATGAGAATTTTGTAAAATAATTATATTTTAAGAAAAGAATTTGTAAAATTAAAATATTAGATAATCATTATAAAAGTACATTAATAGACAAAATATATATAATATAATAATAAAATGGGATGTAAAGGAGGATTATGGACATCCCGTCTCACCCCCGAACCTGCCCCGTCCTAACCAAGAAAGGAAGAGACTGAATTTTTTCGAACCTTAATATTTAACGAGATAGGGAGAGAGGAATGATTCGAAAAATAAAGTGGAGTGGATTCTACCAAAGTTGCCGAGCCCTAGAATGGGTCGATTAGACATCTAATCCAATAGAAGTCTGTCGAATTAGAGCAGTTAGTTCATGGTGACAAAATCTCTACGTATCAGCCATAAAAGAAAGTACCAAAAACCTCAAAGCCGCATTTCTTAAAAGGTAAATTATGTCGAGACTACAGTTTTCATTTATTATTTCACCTTTTTAACCATATACTTAACGTTTGCTCATTGTTATTTGTTACACGTCCCAAACTTTTTTCACCATCAGATGATAGCAAACCGCCAAACCCAACCCCACATCAGTGATCAGTGTCATAATCAATACACATGATAATCACTATGAAAATTTGCCGTCCATTTTTATTATAGCACTAACATCACAACTTTAGAAGGGACCCCGCCATTCATAATATTCTTCTTCTTTTTTCATTATTTCAACAAGTTTGGTGACAATTGACAATCATTGTGACTTAAAAATTATAGCAAAAATTGACTAACCCAACCTCTCCTCCTCACCGACCAGTGTGTATGTATATTCCATTTTCCGAAATGATTATTCTTTCATTAAACTCGTGTATGATCACAACTAATTAACGTTAGTTGGCATGTAAGAAATGAACGTAGCGAAGACCCTTCATCCTTCTTCAGGTCAGAAAAACATGTTCTATTAAATTTTAAGTTGTGAATCTTACAAATATATAAATCAAAATAGAGTACGAACCATTTATAAGCAATAATATATCTTACCATATGTTACAGTGGACGGTGGTCTGTGACGTACTCCATAACATACGAATTGTTTTCATGTGTAGAGTTTTTGTCTCACGTTTGGTTGGGCGCATCTCCAAGGATTCGATCATCAACCTTAAGAGGTTTTTTGAATGATCTCTGATATCACTAGGACAACTTTGCTCTAGTGTCAAATTTGTTGACGTCAAATTTCGCGTGGAATGCGAGTCAACAAGTTGAATTAAGAAGTGGTATGAAGTGGGATTGTAGTCAATTTTCCGAGTATTTAGGTCCAATTAATCACGTTCTTCACTGATAGAATTATGTGTACTTGGTATAAAATCCTAATTGAGCATCAGATCATAAACGAACTGAACTTCACTCTGTTTGAACATGGATTCAGTTCGCGAATGATCTAATCGCCAAATTTGACAATCAGCTAATGAAATGAAAAGGTTGAGAGGATTTGTCTTAAATATCCTTGTTTCTCTTCCTTTAATGGGCATTAATCTCCCTTCTTTTTAGCAAAAAAGAGATGGGGTTATAATCATTACATTTTACTAACAAAAGTTTGAATTTGACGGTTCTAACATACACTTGACTTACTATCGCACATACATTTATCATAAATTAAGGTAAATTACACACAATGATTCGATTGATTAGACGGATTAACAAGTTATGGCTCACTTCATCTCATCTCTAAGGTATGTTTGTCAAAATGAGATTTCATATCGTCGCTTCTCGGATTGAATGAATGATGTTCAAGTCTGCAAAGTGTTGATAAGGTGATTCTACCAGCTCGTTTCACCGTTCAAAGCAAGTAAACTCAAATTCACTTTTTATTCAAGGTCCATGCTTCTCGTAACCACGTTGTCTTATTATGTACAAAACTGGACCACCAGCTCAGTTCGGTCAACAAGGTGCTACATAGGCTGGTGACTTGAGGAATTTCTCTAGCTAAGCTCAATCAACAACATCATACGTGCACGTAATCTTTTTCAAGCAACTTTAGTCAAGTCGTGATGACTCATGTACATAAATCTTTGCCCTGTCAAGTATTTACATCATAGTCATGAGCGAATCTAGCCATGGCCTCTACTAGGCTGTAGCTAGACCCAAAATGTTTAGGGAAAATTGCACTATGTAACCAGATTTTAAACCATAATTCAAAAATACAGTTTGAGCACAAAAAAAAAAGTAAATAAATAAATTTGAAAAATACGTTCCTCTTCTCCTACTTCCACTGCTGGATACTAGCTCGTCTTCTTCACCGACTCCTGCCACCACTGCACCGCACATCACCGCCAACTCACCACCCAACAACCAGCATCAACCACCACCCACCGACTCCTACCACCGCACCACCAACTCACCACCCAACAACCAGTATCAACCACCACCACCACCACCCCCTGCATCGACCACCGCCGAACCACCACCATAGTACCACCAGTCAACCATCTTTTTCCCCAACAACATAATCACCTTGCACCCCAAAACCACCAACCATCGAACCACCACCATAATCAGCACTCGCATAAACCACCACCATAATCGGCACCCGCATAAACCACCACCACCACCACCACCCCCTGTATCGACGGAACTCAATTTGTGTGGAAGCTTTTACACAAAGAATGTGTGTGTGTGTGTGTGTGTGAGAGAGAGAGAGAGAGAGAGAGAGAGAGAGAGAGAGAGGGGAGAAGAAGAGCCCTTTCAGAGGAAAGCATTTTCTGGAGACGAGGAGGGAGGTTGGATCGATTTCATTTGGACGGTGATGGTAGTGTTTGTAGACTATATACCTGTGTGTGTTTGATTCAATGTGTGAAAGAAAGTATCATAAAAAAAATTGTAAAGTAGCATGGTGTAATACTAAAATGTCATCTTAAGTATCATAGAATATTGCAAAAGTGTCATGATACCAAAAATTTGAAAGTATCATAATATGATATTTAGATGAAAACAGTATTTCACCAAAAAAAAAAAAAAAAAAATTTCAGTGATTTTTTAAAATGAAGTAAGTTTCAATTATGATACCAAAAATTGATTATTTGTGCAAACGCCCCAAATGTTTAATTGCTAGGTCCAATGTAACCACACGTCTTAGTCCAAACCAATGAACGAAAATCATCCAACCCAAGTTTAAGGTCCATTTTCTAATTCCCCCAACCCAAGTCCAAAGTCAATTTCTCATATCTCAATACTCCCAACCAAAACCATTTGTTATATTCATCTTTTGTGAATGTGATTTTTTACTTTGATTTTGCTCTAGATTTTAAAATGCGATTTACGAAAACGATTATTTATGCTTTGTGAATGTAATTTGATGCTTTGATTTTACTTTATATTACTATACTTTAGGCTTTGATTTTGCCTCTATTTTTGAAATATAATGGTTATCACGCAGACATTTCATCCTATTAGGGCACAAAGATGGACTTGTATTTTTCGCGACAGAGTTTACGGGGTTAGGGGGCAGCGCCCTGAACTTTTTTTTAGGAAGAGCATTTAGAAAATGTAGATTTACATTTAAAATATCTATCCATAACTGATACAAGCAATTAAATAAACAATTGTAAGCAAATATTCAACAAATACCATCACCACAATCAAAGTTGTAAGCAAATATTAACTGATACAAATAAACTCTCAAATCTCAAATTCCAAACAAATAAAAAACAAATAACATAATAGTTTCTCAAATTCAAACTCTAAACACCAAAAGCACATAACATAATAATTTACCCCTTAAAATCTCAAATTCTCAATCTCAATTCCTCATAGACTACATAGAAGCAACAAACAAGAAAGAATATATAAATTAACAATCTCCAAATTAGCAGGATATGATTCACAATTTCAATAATAATAATAATAATAACTAAAAAAAAAAAAAGATATGAATCACACAGTGACACAATATGAAGAAAAATGTATTATGTTTGTGATTCTGTGAAGATTGGAAAAAAGAAACTAACCAGCTTTTGTATTTTGGAGTCTCAGACAAGTTGCAGCAGGCCGGGGTGTAGGATGCAGGGGCAGAGCGGCGAGCGAAGACCAAAGACCCGTTGACTGGTGGAACTGATTTTGCTGCTGGGAAGTCGAAATTTGTTCTGGGTTTGGCCGTTTGGTTGATTTTAGAAAGAAAATGAGAAGAGTAGTTTGCAAATGGACTTTGGGAGGAGGGAAAAAGGTCCGACGACGCAGGCGGAGGAAGTGAGGTGCGTCAAAGGTGTGTGGGGGCACTCCTAAGGTTTTTAGGGTTCAGGCTTCTGCTTTCTTGGTGTAGTTACTGTCTCTGTCTTCCTCTAAAGACATAAGAAAACCGATTTTTGAAAAGGAAAAAAAAAGTTTATGGGTCAAAAAATTACCGAGGCACGTGCCTTAGCGGGCCATTGTGTGGGTTCGCTGCTGCACACAGGGGCTTTGTTTCTTGATGAATGAAGATTATACAATTTGGTTTTGGTTCTTTAAAAAATTATTTTAATGGTGAAATTCTCGAAGTGTCTTATTGGTCATTTCATAATTTCTGCTCCAACTTTTTAGGTAAGCAACGACTTGTCCTTATTTATTTACTAACATATTAAAAATGATTGATACCTTGTCAGCTTATATTATTGTGATCTTGTTGTCTTATATAATCGCTGTCATCTCGACTTATATACGGTAAAACACTAATGAATTTTGCATGTATACTGTAATTCAGAAGCTCAATTTATAACGTTCGCCTCAGTCCTTGAAAATCACGGGACTGACACCATTAGCAACTCCCACTATTTTTAAATTTCAGTTCCATCCAATGTAATATCATGAATTTGCCCCTGATCATAGTTATCATTTCCTTGATTTTGAGTCCAGTTGTAGCCCTTATTATAGGTGGGGTAGGCTATTTGCTTATGGCATGATGAGGGCTCCAAAAATATTTATTAATATATTTTGGAAAAACAAAGAAATTTTTCCCAAAAAAAAAAAAAATTGTATATTCTTCAAAGAGTCACAAATATTTTTTAAATACATCCGTGACTTTTCCAATTTTTTTCCTTTTTCTCGTTTTCAAGCAGATGATTCGTTTTCTCTTTGTCATTTCTTTTGTTTTTATGTGGCCTTTCATCTTTTATTTTATTTTCTGCTTATTTAATCATCCTCAATTACTCATTTTGTCGTTGTCTGAGATCCATTAAATTTTAATACTACATTTTTCTCTCTTATTTTAACTACACATTCTCCAATAAAATAAAATAATATTATATTTTTCTCCCTCTTATTTTAAACTACACATTTTCTTAAAAATTAATATTTCAAAATGCGTTTTTCCAAATAATGTGATTATAATGGGGCTAAAACAAGGGCTATAAATCCAACTTTCACCAAATTCTCTAGCTTATGCTCACGGAAAAAAATATTATCTCAATTTTTCAAATTCAATCTCAACCATCATTTTTTAGTCAAACCTACAATTTTTGACATTTCAAACTTTTTTAAACTACACATCCATCAAAAAATTAAAAAAAATCACAAAAATAAAAAAAAAACTCACATTATCAAACAAGCTCATATGTTTATCGCTTTTGACAGTAATACTAACCATGCATGCATTTTTTTTTTTGGAAAAAAATTTTGATGGTATTGATGTTTTCCCTGTGTTCGAAATATTGTAAAGTGAGGATATGTCCATTGATGATAGTCATCGGAAAACACTTATTTCATTTTCTTAAAACATATAGAGAAAATGAATTCGAATATAATGATTACTAATCTCAAATAAAAGTTGAACCTGTGTTTCATGAAAAACATATTATTCATATAAAGAACTTTATTGAAATGTCAGTAACTAGACACCCATTCAGATAGGGATGTAAAAGAGTCGAGCCGATCCTCGCGACTTGTGCACTGCCTGAGCTTTTTTTTTTTTTTTTTTTTATTCGGCTTGTGATATTTTCTTTCATTTTTATGGTATCTTTTCATTTATTTATGGTACTTCTCACATGTGCAATTTTTTTTTTTTTATTTTGTAGTAAAAAAGTTTTGGTAAGAAAAGTTAGTATTTAGCGCAATTAATATATTAAACAATCTCAATATCGAACTCAATTTATCCTAAACACAATTCAAATTTCTATTATGCAATATGCTTATCAGTAAATTCCATCATTTTTCTTCTTCTCAATATTGATTGTTGTCTTCTTCAATTTTTTTTTTATCTCCTTTAATGTATTCTTATGCGACATTATCTGAAAAAACTAGAGTTGGAAGGATTTTTTTTCCTCTTATGTGTGTGTGTGTGTGTGTGTATAGTGTATGATCAATCCATTACTGTAGGAAAAAAAAGAATAATAAACATTGTTGACAACAAAATTTTTTTGAACTTTGGATCAACATGTCTCAGCGCCCCACTCTTGAACACGTAAACTTTCACGTGCACTTGGACAAACGAGGTCAATAGGCAAAGTAAGTCGGGGTCGCTCCCGTTTGCATCCGACACTTAAGTCAGGACTCCTTGTGAATGAAATATAATTGAATGCATGAAATAAATGTGTAGAAGAGAGAAAATAGAGTGAGATTAAGAGTATGTTGTGTTATGTATTCAATTATTAACTTCTTCCTTTGTGACAATTGCAATCTATTTATAGAAGGAGTTGTTGTCTAAGATCGTGACATGAATTATTCTTAACATGTGGAAGAACTCCAACTCTTCAAGAGGTAAATCATTTCTTTGGTAATAATCATTACCTTTACCACCATAGGATTGCAGTTGCTGTCATAAAGTAGTTCTTTCCATTAAAGACGTCACATCAACTCGTCTCTTGCAGACGATTCACATTTCTCTGACACATTGAGTAGTCTTATCACCTTTTCGGAATATGGGCCTCGGTTGTTACTAGTCCAATATGATGAGTCCAACGCATAAGATCTTAAGCAGTTTGGCAATGTCATGTGTTCGGAGTTATGACATGTGTGACGACCCGAATTCTCGACCATTCGAGTGCCACTAAAAGTGACTCATATCATATTATCGAGACTTAAATAGTAATGTAAAATTATTCAAAAGAATAATTAGAATCCCATAATTTTATTTGTGAATAAAAATAGAACATAATTTTCTTACATAAAGTTCAACATAATTATCTCATCAATCTTAACCACTTTTGCCACTTCCATGTTGACCGCCTCGAACCTTCAATTATCTGAAAATGGTAAATATCGTGGAGTGAGATTTATAAAATCCCAGTAAGTATACCAAGCATAAATTTTTTTTTGAAAGCATATGGATCATTTTCATCATAACATAGGATAGGATCGAAATACTCATAAACATAGGGAGACACAAGAATTTTACCGAACTTAAATGGCAAGAATTCTTATGTGTAGCGCTACTAAACTCCGGTCCCCTTAGCATAATCATAAACATATCATATGGAACCCATAACAATCTTGTGAGATTGGTTTCATAGCAATGATCCAAACATTTTCATAAAAACATAAGATATACTTACTTGTCATAAAAACATACTTACTTTTCATAAAAACATAAGGTGTATTTACCTTTCATAAAAACATACTTACTTTTCATAAAAACATAAGATATACTTACTTGTCATAAAAACATACTTACTTTTCATAAAAACATAAGATATACTTACTTGTCATAAAAACATACTTACTTTTCATAAAAACATAAGGTGTATTTACCTTTCATAAAAACATACTTACTTTTCATAAAAACATAAGATATACTTACTTGTCATAAAAACATACTTACTTTTCATAAAAACATAAGGTGTATTTACCTTTCATAAAAACATACTTACTTTTCATAAAAACATAAGATATACTTACTTGTCATAAAAACATACTTACTTTTCATAAAAACATAAGGTGTATTTACCTTTCATAAAAACATACTTACTTTTCATAAAAACATAAGATATACTTACTTGTCATAAAAACATACTTACTTTTCATAAAAACATAAGGTGTATTTACCTTTCATAAAAACATACTTACTTTTCATAAAAACATAAGATATACTTACTTGTCATAAAAACATACTTACTTTTCATAAAAACATAAGGTGTATTTACCTTTCATAAAAACATACTTACTTTTCATAAAAACATAAGATATACTTACTTGTCATAAAAACATACTTACTTTTCATAAAAACATAAGGTGTATTTACCTTTCATAAAAACATACTTACTTTTCATAAAAACATAAGATATACTTACTTGTCATAAAAACATACTTACTTTTCATAAAAACATAAGGTGTATTTACCTTTCATAAAAACATACTTACTTTTCATAAAAACATAAGATATACTTACCTTTTAAAAGATTAAAATGAAGTGTAGTAGTAAATGAACCAAAACTTTCTTGACCACCTTGAATTTCTCTTACTTGTGGATTTTGTCAAGAGATTGAAAATAAGTGTATATGTGTAGAGTTGTGTGTAAAAGAGATGGGTTTAAATAGATGTATAAAGTTGGCATATTGTAAACATAATCATTCAATTCTATTAATTTTAACACATCATTTTCTTAAAGTAAAGCACCATTCATATACTTTTCCATATTTATACAAATATTATGCTCTTCATGATTACATATAATGGAGTCTTATCAACCATTCATATACTTTTCCATATTTATACAAATATTATGCTCTTCATGATTATATATAATGGAGTATATAAATCATTCATATACTTTTCCATTTTTTATACAAATATTATGCTCTTCAAGATTACATATAATGGAGTCTTATCAATCATTCATATACTTTTCCATATTTATACAAATATTATGCTCTTCATGATTATATATAATGGAGTTTATAAATCATTCATATACTTTTCCATATTTATAAAAATATTATGCTCTTCATGATTACATATAATGGAACCTCTCATGCTTGCATATATTTTCTTAATTTAAATAATAAAAGTAATTTTTGTACAAATAAATATTGGGATAACATTGAATTAAGTACTTAGACTTAATATACTTTAAATCAAGAGAATGGAGATATTTTTAGAAATTCGGAATTTAATTTAAAATCGAACGATCTCGATTATTTCTTGACTTGGCTATACGAATACGTCGTGGCGTTAACTTAATAAAAATGGGTGAAATAGTAGTGACACGATTTTCTATTAAAATAATTATTAATCGCGTAAAAATTCTTGGTCGCTACAAACTTACCCCCTTAAAATAATTTCGTCCTCGAAATTAATCTTACTTGATCTTATGATTTCTGAACACTTAATCAGAATCTCTTCTTCTTCTTCTTATGTAGCATCATCGCTACCATATTTAACCCAACCATATTTAACCCACTGGACTTTGACTAAATGCATCAATTTGTTTTCTTAAGACATGGACTTTTCTATCAATAATAGACATATGTCTACTCATAAATTCTTCTGAATCAAAATGAAAATTCCCAATCGTATGTGATATTTCATCATATCTTGTAGTATTCATGTAACTTGTCATTTATCATCGTATCATGTGACCTCAAATATTCGTATTAATATCTCTAAAATTTCAATAAATCTTTACTAACATATCATACCATAATAATTTGTCATTTCTTCTTATCACCAAATATCCCAAAATAATTAAAACGATTACCTGAATATTCTCTATGTAATATACCCAAACATGTTATTCACATATCAACATAATCATCAGTTTATCTTTCCAATATTTGTAACCCAAAATTTCTGCAAAATTCAATAAACAAATATCTCCCAAATAATTAAAATTCTTAACTCAAATATCATAACATTTCCCGTAAGGTATTCCTTTCACTTGCACAAACTTATTAATCCTGATTCAATACAGTCCTTATTTCACTTTCACGTATCCCCGTATTATTTCTATACCTTGATTATTATATCAAAATATCAGTACCCAAAAATCCAAGAATATATTCCATATCTCAAATCCCGTCATCATCAAATCTTCCTTTTATCAAGAAAGTAAACGGCGCATAAACTCTTGTTCCCTCTTTTCCATTATTCTATTCCGCGCTTTCTTGCTGGAATCAATATCACGCGGATTCCCTCTGATCCTTAATGCTTTTAAATAGTTCATGCTGGGAAGAGGTTAGATCCATCAAAAACATGGATATCATTCTTACAAACATTCGCAAGTATTATTCCAGTCTTCCAATGAATGATCTGAGGAAAATCTATCGAATAAGACTCGAAAGATTGAGGTTGCTGATGGCTCATGGTGTTTCAGAAGATGTTCGCTGGTTGATCGAAGCAAAGGTTCGACTATCTGGTGAATTACCTATGACATTTCCAAAGCACATGCCTGGTTTAGGCAAAAGCACCTTCGCAAATAAACGAAGAGCAAAAGGCTGAATGGTTGCTACAAATGTGCTCGTTGGAACTGTGATACTCGTTGCAAAACAGTAGGATATTCTTCTACTAATCGGGATGATAAAATCAAATTCATAAAGGGTGGACTGAGTAAGGAGTCTTTGGATGATATTCGACTGACTCTTGAGACGCACCCAAGTGGTTATGTGCAACGTGAACTTCTCTCCTTATACGCTCAGTTTAACGAGGACAAAAATCGTTATAGTCTCCAAAATATAATAGCAAAAGATCCTGTTTGCCAGTCTGTTTTACAAAATGAGGCTTCTGGCAGTTCAACAATGATATAAGGTAAATCTCTTGATACACATTTAAAATATTTTGCTGTTTTCTTTCACGCGTTTTGGAAATAAAATATATTTTCCTTTCTCGAGTTTTGATAAAGCTGGAAATAAATCACCGAAAGGTGATATCTTTGGTAAAACAGTCAAAAGTTGGCCGATTTTGTCAAAAGTAAATCTTTACTTTTTCAGAATCAATCAAAAACAGTAAGTTTTTCCGGCTTTAAATAGCCAAACATATTTCATAGTTCAGGCATTCCAAAATCACATCTTCTTCGTAAGTTTTCTCTTCTATACTATCAAAGATGGAAGCACCAAAACTTCGACAGATCAAAACTATTTGTGTATTTTGTGGATCAAAAGTGGGGAAAGGCTTCAGTTATCTAGAAGCGGCCGTAGATCTTGGAAAGAAACTGGGGGAAAAAGGTATCACTCTTGTGTATGGGGGTGGTAGCAGTGGTCTAATGGGTTGTGTTTCCCAATCTGCTCTTGCAGAGAAATCAAAAGTAATCGGTGTCATACCTGTCCCTTTGGTAGATGTTGCAGGCAAAACACGAGGGCATGAAGTTCAAACTTTATCCATCCATGAACGCATAACTTGTATGCTATATGGTTCTGATGCCTTTATAGCCCTGCCCGGAGGTTTTGGTACCTTAGAAGAAATCTTTAACATTACCTCGTGGGCTCAACTAGATCTCCATACTAAGCCTATTGGGCTTCTGAATGTTAACAATTTCTTTGATGGTTTGTTAACCTTTCTTGATTATGCTGTGGAACAGGGATTCATCTCTCCATTTTCCAGAAGGCTTCTTATTTCTGCTCCTACTATTGATGAACTACTGGATAAGCTGCAGTCATATATCTCAATACAAGATCCAGCAGGGGTTAAGATAGATTGGTCGCAAGGAAGGGGAATCAAGCGAAAATGGAGTCCGGTTAATGTAAACTTAACTTTATGAATCTTAGAATAGGTGGGGGTAGAGTACGGAGTATTCTTACTCTCGAGACACCCCTCTAATTTCCTAGGATTTCCTTAATGTTTAAATCTTGTGTGTACCTCAAAGGTTCCAGGTGGTAGATTACGGAGTATTCTTACTCTCGAAACACACCTCTTTGAAGGTTTCTTTATTTCCTCAAAAGGTCAGAGGTGGTAGGATACGGCTACTCCGGAAACACATCTCTCAATTTGAGGAATTTCCCATGTTGCTTTCTTTTGCTTTTGCGTGTTTCATGTATTTCTTTTCCAGTGTGACTCTTTGTGTGTTCTCTTATGAGAAAATAATAAAATCTCTGCTATCATCTACTAAATCTCGTTTGTGATGTAAATGAACTTGCATGTCTAACCTTAATTCCTTTAGTGGATGCTTATCATATCATGCTCTTAATTCCAAATGATAAAATTCTGGACAGAGTCTCCCTTGTAATTTGGACTTATCCCAAACCATAAGCATACTTCATAACTCACAATAATAAATAACTCCACATTTGATCACAACGATCTAAAAATATTGAAAACGATTCCAACACTTCAATATCATCAAAAAATATCCCATAATTCAATTCAATATTCCTCAACATAACAATTTCAAATCATATTTTTCAATATCACAATATCACTTCCTTCCATACCTTAATTGGCTCAAAAGATTACTCATACTTATATTTATAAGTTATAAATCATATTCCCAAAATTTAATCACAAGGCCAAAGTTCATAATAAATTTCTCTTCAATATAGAGGCATAATTCACTTACTCAACATAATATCCATTACTTAATTCCCAATAACCAAATCTTTAAATCTCTAACTTCATAATGCTTCTCATAAAAGTCTCATTAAAACCACATCACTTATAATCTTAACATCTCATAAAACTTCATAAAATTGGCTCGCTATTTCTCATTAAATCTAAATGATAGATAATCTGAACATATTTCTAATCATTTCTGTTGACTTCTCATACTTAGTGCCATGTCTAAAATCAATTATGCAAAGTCCATTTAAGGTTCAGCATTTCTAAACTCAAGGACAACAATTATTTTGAAAATCATTCTTAAGTCATATTATTCCCATTATGCTCAACACCCGTTCTCTTTCTTTCTTTTCTTTCCGAATTTTTTTTTTCAGAATTGAAACTTGAAGAGTGGTACCAATAATCATCCACAGTTTTTCCTTGCTTTTAAGCAAAGGTAGTGATAAAGGGATAAATTATTGAACCGAAAATTGAAACTTGAAGAGGAAGTACTAATAACCATCCACAGTTTTTCCCTTGTTTTTACACAAAGGTAGTGATAAAGGGATAAATTATTGTACGAATTCATTATTAATTTTGTTTGTTTAATATATTATTCCATATATTTTGGGCAAAAGTTACAACCCAACTTAATTTCTAATTGAGTCAATCTTACTAAGCTTAATATGCACCAAAATTCATATAAATATCCTCTCTGTCTCATGATTCTACATTGAAAAGAATAAAAAAATTGAGTCTTCTATCAATTTATATAATACTTGACATGTATATTATGTGTAACACATAAAGATTCATAACATATGAATATTTCATACTTAACATGTCTTAATAAAATCGTAAATGACTTGCAAAGCATATAACATACCTAGTTCGAGGAGTCAATACGTGGAGAGTGACATAGTAGAGTGATGAGTTAAAATATTTCATATAATCTTATTTTCCTTTAATCAACAATAATTTAATGTGGTTGTATCCAAATCAACATTTTCTTGAATCATAATTCCTAATTAATCACAGTCTTCAAAACAAATCCAATATCGATATAGTAATTATCTCCCCATCAATAATTAATAACTTAACCCAAATAAAATTTATCGTCAAATCTTATTTTTCCTTTAGTCCCCGAACTTCTAGAAATTTATCAAAGACATCAATATAAACATCATATCACTAACTAATTATATTCCATAAAATTTTCAGGACATTACAAACTCCCTTGCTTAAAATGAATTTTGTCCTTGAAATTCGCACATCAAATTTCATCATGCTTTTCAAAATCATAACCATACTTGACATGTGAAAATTCAAATTTTTTATTATTTATAATGAATAGTGATTTCGTTCACTGTTCATCATGAATAGCACGTCGTTTTACTGTTCACGTGAATAGTGATTTTTTTTTTTTTTTTTTAAAGAAATAAAATTTCAAAAATCTACAGAATCGTTTTTAAAACTCTTTGCTCTGATACCAACTGTGACGACCCGAATTCTCGACCATTCGAGTGCCACTAAAAGTGACTCATATCATATTATCGAGACTTAAATAGTAATGTAAAATTATTCAAAAGAATAATTAGAATCCCATAATTTTATTTGTGAATAAAAATAGAACATAATTTTCTTACATAAAGTTCAACATAATTATCTCATCAATCTTAACCACTTTTGCCACTTCCATGTTGACCGCCTCGAACCTTCAATTATCTGAAAACGGTAAATATCGTGGAGTGAGATTTATAAAATCCCAGTAAGTATACCAAGCATAAATTTTTTTTTTGAAAGCATATGGATCATTTCATCATAACATAGGATATGATCGAAATACTCATAAACATAGGGAGACACAAGAATTTTACCGAACTTAAATGGCAAGAATTCTTATGTGTAGCGCTACTAAACTCCGGTCCCCTTAGCATAATCATAAACATATCATATGGAACCCATAACAATCTTGTGAGATTGATTTCATAGCAATGATCCAAACATTTTCATAAAAACATAAGATATACTTACTTGTCATAAAAACATACTTACTTTTCATAAAAACATAAGATATACTTACTTGTCATAAAAACATACTTACTTTTCATAAAAACATAAGGTGTATTTACCTTTCATAAAAACATACTTACTTTTCATAAAAACATAAGATATACTTACTTGTCATAAAAACATACTTACTTTTCATAAAAACATAAGGTGTATTTACCTTTCATAAAAACATACTTACTTTTCATAAAAACATAAGATATACTTACTTGTCATAAAAACATACTTACTTTTCATAAAAACATAAGGTGTATTTACCTTTCATAAAAACATACTTACTTTTCATAAAAACATAAGATATACTTACTTGTCATAAAAACATACTTACTTTTCATAAAAACATAAGGTGTATTTACCTTTCATAAAAACATACTTACTTTTCATAAAAACATAAGATATACTTACTTGTCATAAAAACATACTTACTTTTCATAAAAACATAAGGTGTATTTACCTTTCATAAAAACATACTTACTTTTCATAAAAACATAAGATATACTTACTTGTCATAAAAACATACTTACTTTTCATAAAAACATAAGGTGTATTTACCTTTCATAAAAACATACTTACTTTTCATAAAAACATAAGATATACTTACTTGTCATAAAAACATACTTACTTTTCATAAAAACATAAGGTGTATTTACCTTTCATAAAAACATACTTACTTTTCATAAAAACATAAGATATACTTACCTTTTAAAAGATTAAAATGAAGTGTAGTAGTAAATGGACCAAAACTTTCTTGACCACCTTGAATTTCTCTTACTTGTGGATTTTGTCAAGAGATTGAAAATAAGTGTATATGTGTAGAGTTGTGTGTAAAAGAGATGGGTTTAAATAGATGTATAAAGTTGGCATATTGTAAACATAATCATTTAATTCTATTAATTTTAACACATCATTTTCTTAAAGTAAAGCACCATTCATATACTTTTCCATATTTATACAAATATTATGCTCTTCATGATTACATATAATGGAGTCTTATCAACCATTCATATACTTTTCCATATTTATACAAATATTATGCTCTTCATGATTATATATAATGGAGTATATAAATCATTCATATACTTTTCCATTTTTTATACAAATATTATGCTCTTCATGATTACATATAATGGAGTCTTATCAATCATTCATATACTTTTCCATATTTATACAAATATTATGCTCTTCATGATTATATATAATGGAGTATATAAATCATTCATATACTTTTCCATATTTATAAAAATATTATGCTCTTCATGATTACATATAATGGAACTTCTCATGCTTGCATATATTTTCTTAATTTAAATAATAAAAGTAATTTTTGTACAAATAAATATTGGGATAACATTGAATTAAGTACTTAGACTTAATATACTTTAAATCAAGAGAATGGAGATATTTTTAGAAATTCGGAATTTAATTTAAAATCGAACGATCTCGATTATTTCTTGACTTGGCTATACGAATACGTCGTGGCGTTAACTTAATAAAAATGGGTGAAATAGTAGCGACACGATTTTCTATTAAAATAATTATTAATCGCGTAAAAATTCTTGGTCGCTACAACATGTATCTAGAGTGATGACTCTTGGAATGAGTCCAATGAGTGAGGTCTGGCTTTGCGAGTCTGGAGTGATGACTAGATATCTTATGGGTCCATGGTAGGTCCTTATGGATGACATGTCATGTCCATTTAGGCATGGCATAACACTAGTCCCTTGAGTCTGATTGATTCATTTACATGTGAACCGGACTTGAATATATACTAAACATATTTTCTAAAAGGACCATAGTAAAAGGACCACATTTTTTCATGGAAAGATGAAAGACTTCAAATAATAATCGAAAGATTTCAGGGACAATAAGCATAGGCTAGAATGTGCTAAAACTAGCAAGTTTAAACTTGTGTAACTTACTTGTCCCTTTTCTTTTCGGAGTGATGTATGCAGGGCTCATTGATTCGGTTTGACGAAGTATCAGCAATGCTGAATTTTTGGAGTCCCAATGCAGGTCTGTATTTGATTATTGAAGTGACTGTTGATCTTATCTCCCTTCATGGAGGGCATATACACATTGTGCATTTTTCAAGGCGCATTAATTTTAGGACAATGATGACATGCTACTATTACACACTTGTTTCGAGGTGACGCGCTTTGTGAACGCGTGTTGTAAACCCATGCTCTTGAATCGTTACATTCTTTTTAGATTACCGCTTAATTGGCTTTCTAACATTTAGTGGGACATGTGGAGAGCCCAGATTCAACCTTCATCTTAAAGATGGACGATCCGGATGAATTGTAAAACTTCGTAAGTTTCAACACTTCTCATTTTTCTTCTTTTACGCAACATCAAGGGTTTTCAAGAAAAAAACTTGCCTTCTTGTAAAGCTTTGAGTTTACATATAGAATATTTTATTATTAAAATATCATTAAAATTGAGTACTGTAAAAAATGAGTTAAAAATAATGATTGTCAAACAAATGCTATAATTATCCATTTTCAATTTTGGACCTCCTTAAATGGATTTAACGGTTCTTTTAATGGATTTAGAAATGGTAATGGGTAGGGTATGGGTCGGGTTTGGAAAATTCATATCCTACCCACTAGAAATTTATAATATCCATACCATATCCATTACCCATTTAAGAGTGGCGGGTCGGGTGCGGGTACGGTACGGTAAGGGTAAGGAGCGAGTATACTTTTATACCCCATTTAAAACTCGTTACGTATTTTAATTTTAATATTTTTATTTTTTTTTGACATTAGTAATGTGTTTATACATCAAAATGAAGTAAAAATATAACAACATCCATTGTCTAAAAATAAATAGATCCTAATTGTCCAAAAATAAGCAAATATCAAAGAGTCTACTTGTCCAAAATTATATATTGTTAAAATTTAAATACAATAATATATGGGTCGGGTAAAGGTTTTTCTACAATATATATAGGGAAAATTGCTTTGTATACTACAAAAAAACTACTAAATTGATATATACTGCTCAGATCAAGAAAATTGAAAAATACGTTTATTCTTCTCCTTCCCTGCCTACGTTGTTGTTGTTGCAGCGCTGCTCTTCTTCTTCTTCTTCCCCGCACCGACCCACCACCCGCACCGAACCACCACCAAGTCCACCACCACCCGCACCGAACGGAGTCCCTCTGTTACTGATTTATGTTCAGTTTTTTCATCAACCGTTCGTTGCTTTTATCGAAGAGAGTGGTGATTTCAATCCAATCCTCATACTATCTGTTGCAGTCGTCACGATTTTTCTCTTCTTTCTCCTTTTCGCGATGTCTTCCTCCCCTCCACCGTACACTTGCCCTATTTTCACGTCTGACTCCACCAGCACCGGTGATGCTCGTGTGGGGTGTGGTGGTCGTCAGCTGTGGCAGAGAGGGGTTGTGGTGACGTCGTGGTGATATGCTTGTGGAGGTGATGGTGGTGGTGGTGGTGGTGGTGGTGGTGGTGGAGGTGATGGTGATGGTGGTTGGGGGTGACAACATCGGTTAGGTGGGTAGTGGGGCTGGTAGTGTCGCCGATGGAGTCCTTCACTGTCATATTAGAGACAAAGTATCATAATCAAAGAGCAAAGTTTCAAGTTGTGATACTATAATTTCGTCCAAAGTATCATAAAGATTTGATAAAGTTTCAAGTTATGATACCAAAAATTTGAAAGTATCATAAGATACTTTGAAAGTATCACAATATGATACTTGATGAAAACAGTATTTTTACAAAAAGAAAAAAATTTGAAGTATTTTTCAATTTTTTTTTTAAAATGTAGTAAATTTCAATTATGATACAAAAAGATAGGTATTTATGCAAACGTCTCATACATATACCCTACCCATACCCATGTCGGGTTTCTAAATCTACACCCATACCCTACCCATAAATTCATTGGGTCGGATAATTTTTGCCCATTAATACCGGGTATTCAACGAATTTTGAGTTCGTATGTATTATTGTCATCCCTAAACGAATTGTGACAATAGGGAGTATTTTGCACCTAAAAGGTCACTAGGGGTTTTCGGCCAATTTGTGAAGGTTGGGAGTATTTTCCAATAGGAGGTTAAAGGTATGAGGATTTTGTGCTAATAAGCCATTTAGCCCTTGTTTGGTCTAAAATATTTTTACATTTTTTCCTCAAATTCATTTTGATTCGGGGCTTCTTGCTACGCTACTTAATAAATCCATTTTTTTTTTATTTAGCCACATATTTTTATAGGACTCACCACTTTTAAACCATCAATTCTCATCAAAATCCAAAATTTCTTAAAACTTACATACACCAAACTGACACTTTAATTTAGGAATGAGGTGATTTTTAGTTTATCAATTTTACTTCTATAATACAATATATACTGACAAAAAGTAAAAGACGATTGACGTTAGAGAGCTTTGTTTGGAAACTTTTATTTATAAATCTTGTTTATAAACAGAAACGTGATATTATCTTACTATACCATTTTTATTTAAAGTCAACAAAACCGTCTAGTCAAAAAAAAATTGGCTACCATTTTACTTTTCAAAAAATAATCAATAAAACATTATCACGTTGCTATTTATATACAATATTTATAAACAATCACTTCTTAAAAAGGATTGTCAAACAAACTTTTATTTATTTATTTGCAGATAAAGTTATATGATGTAATTTCCTCTATTATTGCATGTGCTGAATTAGGTCGAAAGATGAAGGGAATGTAAACCATGTTGGGCCCTCGAGGGTCCGTGACCATTAAATTGGGCCTCTTATCCCATTACTGGCCCATATTTATTGTGCTGCTTAGTTTTTGTACTTGTCTTGAAGACAAGAAAATTGATATAATCTTTTCTTGGGCTAAGAACTGCAGATTGAATTTAAAGCAAATAAACTAGTGATATACCTTCAAGCGACATCAGTAATAAATAGCAAAAATTGCCCCTGGCCATGCTTTTCATTACAACATGCACAAACAAATGTATACATTACAGCCAGGTTTTAGAAACTGGTATGCCAAATTGCTCCATCACCCTCACCACACCGCTGATGAACCTCTTCCATTCTTTCAGCCGATTTACATATGCCACTACAGCTCCAATCAAACGAAGCAGCGCAGGGGTTACCAGCTTCGGCCTTCCACTCGCAGTCTTTTATTTTAAATAAACAGCAAATATCATAGGTTCAGAATAAGTCGCGGCTATGCACGTGCTTGAGTGTTTGTGTGTGAGTGCATGAGAGATTTTTTGTCAATGCTCAAGGCACGTGTGTTTTCTGATCAGAGTAAGGCTGTTTTTGATAAAATCTCGCCCATCCAATAAACTAGAAAGACGTGAACTTGATTGTGGCTGCTAGTAAAAGGAAATCTAGGCTGTGAATGACAAAGGGATGTGGAAAAATTAACTTACCAGTGGGTGTCCCACAGCAGAGGCTTCGATCATCGATATGCTCCACATCTAAACCAATAAACCAAGATCCAAGAGAGACGTCTTCGTTTGCGTACCTATGAAGTACGTGTCTAGGAAAAATAATCGGTGTCAAAAACTAGTATCTAGAACAACTAAAGCTTTTTGTTGTTAAGGGTTTACCGGTTAACAGAAAGGTAGGTTGCCAAATCTTTGGAAATTGCATATATTTGTCCTGTTGCATGCCTAAAGTACTTATTTCCTTCCTCACCAAATTTCCAGTACTCTGGTTCATGGTACTTCACCCCTCTGCGTATATGGCATCTTAGTCATGAAAATACTATTACAGAATACATATAAGATTTAACAGACTTACTTCTGTGCCAGGACAGGTCCAGACTTCATGCAACCAATGTAAACACGAGGTTTCGACCGATGGCGGGCCAACAATGAACCTACCATACCTGTCAAGAAAATAACCAATGTGGATCCCGGTCAACAGTCCAACCATCGAGAATTCTTATTAGAGTTAACACAGAAAGTTGTGATGAAGAAGGGTTTTGCTGACCAAGATTAACATGAACATCGTCGTCAACTTTTATGTAAAAGTCAGCATCCCACTTGGCTGCAGCACTCGAAAAGTAGATTTGGGTTTTCGAGGACAGCTCATGATATCCTTCTACATGAATCTGCAATTTAAATTTTTTCAATCCAGCATGAAGTAGTTGAGTACGTGATATTCATTAGCGGAGAGCCTCGCGGTAATTATTTTAGGGTGAAAACACATGATCTTAAAAGTGTAAACTTAATGATTATGTCCATGGATGAGTTAAAAAGTAAGCACGTGGCAGAGCCAACAGTTTTGAAATCTCGCATGAACGTCAGAACAATTCCTTATCTTCTTTATCCTTTAATCATCATTTCAGTTTCTCATCTTCAATTAGGTGTAAGTGGAGAGAGTTGTGAATTCAGGGTTGAATTGAGGCCTCGAAAATATGTAAGGAATACAGGTTGTGGACTACCAATCGCAAGAAATCCTTATGCTGTGCATCTTCGGCATCAATAGCACGATCCAGAACCCCACCAGGTGATGCACTGACAGCAAACAAAATCCACATTATGGATGCAACAAATATCAAGACCTAAATGGTATTGGTTTCATAAATGCCAATAACTTTTCATACCAAGGGAAACTTACCTGTGTCCTATTACAAACCGAATTATAATTCCTTTCTCTTTCTCTAGCTTCTTCAAATCCTCCCCTAGCATAGAACAAAAAATATTTAGCTTCCGTTTAGTAATACTGTTTGGTTTATAAACTAGTTTATTTATGATTTTAAAGTAAAAAGTAGAATTTGAAAATTGGAGAGAGAAAATGTGTGTGGTTAAAAAGAGGCTTGGGAAATTGTGTGGTTTGTAGAATTTGAAAATTGGAGAGAGAAAATGTGTGTGGTTAAAAAGAGGCTTGGGAAATTGTGTGGTTTATAAACAAGTTCATAAACTATTTTTTGGTTTTTACTGAACAAATGCTTAAGTAATTACACTACAAAGTTCTCAGAACCATTAATATTTTTAAATATTGACCTTGAGGCATCCAATTTTCTCGAATAGAATCTCTGCGTTTTCGGCTGCTGAATGCTGTAATGATACCCATGACAAAGAACACCTTGGGTCGGTCGCTTGACTGTTCATTTCCCGATTTTTCTTCATTCTCTGCTTTAGCTGCTCTTGCTCCAGCAAGCTGAATTTCCAGTGAAGATATTGTTTTGTCTAATGTCCTAAGGTATGAACCACAAATGTAGCATAAGAATATCCGAATAGATTTCAGAAACCAACTCAGTACCAAAATTATTTTTGGTAAGAAAATGAAGATAAAGATACATTATAAGCAAAACTGCAAAGAGTTGGTGGAGAAAGTTACATGATTACATCGTGTGTTTGTGAAACTTGAGAAAGGATGTCTCCTGCCTGAAAAGCTTCCTGTGATATGGTAGGAAAATTCTGTAAAAATTAGTGAAATTACAAGGCCTAAAACAAAAACCAATGCAGTGACTTGCCTTCTCACACGGAATTAGAGGATGAATATCTCTAGAAAGGTGATTACCCACAGATATAACATCGTTATCTGTGTCGACTGAATCAGGAAAAGTCCAAAGCCTAAAGGAACAAATAGATTATCAAAGAATATTGAGGTTAAACATGAAGCCATATGGATGAAGAGTTTGCATATTGTGATGAGCGATCAAACTATATCATGGTAACAACAAAGGTAAAGATAAGCAAAGACTAGTCAAGCTTGACAGAGGATCTTAGCTAAATGGTGATCCTTGTGGTCAAACAAGGACTTCAGTAAGTAATCTTTCTTATGCTGTACTTTTATAATCAAAAGAAAGAGGATCGGCAAAAAAAATTGCCACACATATAATTATCATAAATTTATACATGGACCCTTTGCAAACTATCATCAGCCTCTCCTCCAAAAACCCGCCACCTGAACCTTGTCCTTATCCACTGTCTACATATCAAGTTACAAAGGACACAAACCAGTAATGAAGTACCCATTTTTTTCCAACAGTACGAGATAGGAATTCTAATTTTTTTTCATTGCAATTTCATCCCTTAGTATTTGGAGAAGGGAAGCAGCAAGAAACTACCACAAGCAGACATAACAAATTGTGAAAAAACACCTTTATTTTCCTTCGTAGTGTGACAAAGATAGAAAAATAGAATCATAATGAAGCAAGCCAAAAGAACCAAAGATACAAAATATGCCTATTACATTTACAGCAAAACCATTGCATCAAATCTCCACGTTTCATTCTCTTTTCTTTTGGCGAGCTGCTTTTTTGCTTTAGTTTTTAGGCTTCTCCATTTATATACATCTCTTACCTTTCTCTTTTTATTTGTTTTTTACGACTGACTATTTTTTTACCATGCTACAAACAATATGAGCTTTAATGGACATATTAGAAATTTTCAAATTCCTAGTTTTTCTAAACCTTGGCCAATTCACAAGATAAGAGTCCTGTCTGCTATTTTCCTTTTAGTGAAGTAACAAGCAAGCCAACTCCAGATTCCATGAACCCAGATATTGAAAAGAGAAAGTAATTTTTTGGACAATATTGTCATCAGCAGCTGGAAGACTCAGAATTACACTGGAAATCAAGGAAGAAGAGGAGCAGTAGACATAACCGGAAACAAAATTTTGAAAAAAACAGTAGAAAAAAACAATGCCGTATTAATTGAACTCATACAATGCAGTTTTAGAGAGTAGCTGCAGTTTAATTACATCAATTACGTTTCTTTTTCCAATCCACGTTTCTTCTCTGTTGCTATACAACACACTGCACATGGGGGTAAGTGGGTTGTCGAGTATGATGATTAATTTTGTTAATCTCTGCTGAATCCATACGCTGTTTTCCTCTCCTCTCCTCTCAATCTTCATTTTATTTTTGTTCATCGTCTATCTTGTAATTTTCCATTGAGATTAATGAGAAAATTTCCCCAAAAATATTGAGTTGATTTATCTGTAAAATGTGATTATTGGTTGAGGTTGATGATTGGAAGGAGTTGTGACTGAAGTTCATAACAAATTGGCATCAGCGTATTTAGGATCTTGAACGTAATAAATGGAATCCGGACAAAAGGTTATGGAAGAGCACTTGAAGAAGATGGAGAAAGACAGAAGTTCATATCAAATTGACGTCACGTCAGCGTATTTAAGATCTTGAACGTAATCAATGGAATCCGGACAAAAGGTTACGGAAGAGCACTTGAAGAAGATGGAGAAAGACATGGCTGATCTGGGTATTGCTTATTCCACCCTATCAGGTAAGGTTAATTCTTTTGATAAAGTGATGAAATCGATGTGTAGTAAACAGTATAAGATGGAGTTGATATATGAAATGAGCTACAAATATGAAGGGATGATGATGATGGCTAAACTCAGCATGACTCCAAGTGATAATAAAAATAAGCAGATAGAGGGAAATCCAAGAGAATGGGTAAGAAAAGCTAATAAGAATTTCCAAATTCAACAGGTCATGATGAATTGAGAGAAGGGATAGCATAAACATATTTGAAGGGAAGAGCACATGTTGTTCCATGGGTTCCTTGCTAACCATCCTAATGCAAAATGGGGATTATTTGCTACTAAAATCTGTAAGAAGTTTGCAGAAACAATTGGGGAGGAGGTGATTGAAGTATTCAGTAAAATCAAACAAAATGGGGGAGTATCTGAATATAAGAATTATGGAAATGATAATTTCATTGATACAAATTTGACTGTACATTATGATATATTTATTTTATACAACTAACAAAGAATCTTATATATTGCAACAAGTAAGGAAAAGATAAATATGAGATCTTCTACTGCAATGCAATAACCGAAAATGTTAAAATTTGGGAGTCCATCTTAAAAGATCAACTTTGTTAAGAATTGCCCAAACCCTTATAAATTAATCAATGTTTTCATCTTTATTCGATGTGGGGTTTTATTATCCCTTAACATGCCCTCAAGATGGTAAGATGATGGCTCGTTTTAAGCATACCAATCTTGAAATCTGTGTGCTAATTTTTTTGAGTATTAATTGGATCGAATTGCTCGTTAGAGCTTAATGGGCTCTGATACCTTGTTAAGATTTGAGGGTCTATCATAAAAGGTCAACCTTGTTAAGAGTAGTTCAAACCCTTATAAATTGGTCAATGCTTTCATCTTTATTCGATGTGGGATTTTATCCCTTAACAAAAAATACAAGGAGCTATCATTTGACGAGCAGGCTGCATTGACAGAGTTGTTCTCAGTGTCGTGGTTTGATTTATAATGTGACCTAATATGCCCCCGCTAGACGGAACTCCCATTGGAGAGAACGATCTTGGACCGAAGTTGAGAGAAGGGTGCATTGGAAAGTGGTTTGGTTAGAATATTAGCAAGTTGATCTTTCATGGAGATGTATGAAACATTGAAGGACCTAGAGGAGACATGATTTCGGATGAAGTGATTGTCAATGGCAATGTGTTTCATTCGAGAGTGAAATATATAGGATTGACCGATAGATGTGTCACTAAGATTATCACAAAAAATGGTTGGACGAAAGGGTGGGGTGATGCGAAGTTCTTGGAGAATGACTTCAGCAGCATAGGATGCAAGGGCGCAGTACTCGGCCTCCGCAGAGGATCATGATATTGTTTTTTAGCACCAGGAGATAGCATTTCCGCGAAGATAGATTTTATAAGCAGAGGTGGATGTTTGATCATCAAAATTGCCCTCCCAATCTGCATCAGTGAATGTAGAGAGAGAAAGAGAGCTAGATTTTTTTAGGAATAGCCCATGGAAGATAGTAGATTTAAGATAACAAAGAATCCTTTTAACAACAGTCCAGTGAGTGTCTCAAGGTTTTTGCATTAATTGAGATAGTTTATTTACAGCGAAGGAGATGTCAAGACGAGTGATGGATAAGTATTGGAGGGCACCAATAGTTTGGCGAAAAAGTGTAATATCATAAGGAGAACCATCATGAAGAGATAGAGTTGTGGAGGAGCTCATAGGTGTGGAGCACTCCTTGACACCAATCATGTCAGTTCAGGAAAGAAGATCGCAGATGTATTTGTGTTGAGAGAAGGGAGCCGAATGAAGTAGGTAGAATTTCGACACCCAAAAAATAGCTTAAGGTGCCGAGATCCTAAATGGAGAATAGGTGGGATAGAGCAGTGATGAATTTCTAAAGTGAGGTATTATGATTGCCAGTTTAGAATATCATCGACATAGACGAGTAGATAGATGGTGACATGTTTATTAAAGTAGAGAAATAGGGAGGTATCACTGCTTGAGTATGTGAAGCCATATGAGAGGAGAAAGGATTTTAGAGTTTCATACCAAGCACAGGGTGCCTACTTGAGACCATAAATAGCTTTACGAAGGCGACAAACATTTGAGGGGAAGTTGAGATCAACAAAGTCAGGTGGTCAACTCATATAGACCTTTTCTGTCAATGCACCATGTAAGAAGGCGTTATTGATATAAAGTTGTCTAATTGACCAATTTTAAGAGAGAGCGAGAGGGAGGATTAGCTGAATAGTGTGGGCTTTACTACAGGACTGAAAGTGTGGTTGAAATCAATGTCGGGGCGTTGGTGAAATCCTTAGCCACAAGACGGGCTTTGTATTTCGAAATTGTGCCATCGAGATTTCGCTTGATGCGAAATACCCATTTGCAGCCGAAAACATTGATAGAGGAAGACAGGGAAACGAGAGACCAAGTATTGTTGCAGAAGAGAGCATTGAGTTCTTTAACCATGGCATTGCACCATTCTAGTATTTTGATTACTTGAGAAACACGGGTAGGTTCAAGGAATTGAGGTAGTGGATGTTTAGTGGTTGAGAGATATAATTTCGGCCGGAAGATGTTGTTTTGGCTCCGTGTTTTCATTGAGTGAGACCACAACGGAGAGGTTGGAGGTGGTGGCTAGTTAGCAATTGAAGGGATTGAAGAAGTGGTGGCGGAAGGAACTGGAGCGAGAGGTAGAGAGACCGCAGCTGGAGGTGCTTCAGCACGATCGGATAGGTAGTTTTGCAATGGTGCAGGCTTGACCGAGGTCAGACTGGATCGCGCGACATCTGGAGCAGTATTTGTGGATAATGGGTGAAGAGTAACAAAAGGCACTGTGGCCGTAAGTTCAGGCACAACGGACAATCTAGCTGGTGAGGTGAGATTAGTGGAGTGGAAAGGAAAATTGTGCTCATAGAATTTCACGTGTCGTGAGGTATAGATTTTGGAAGTATTGGGATCAAGACATAAATATGCATGGTGAGTGGTTGCATACCCAAGAAAACTGCAAGGCTTAGATTTGGATTCAAACTTGTGACTAGTAAAAGGTTTAAGCCATGGGTAGCAAAGGCAACCGAATACTCGAAAGCTTGTGTAAGACGATTTAGACCGAAAGAGACATTCATAGGGAGACTGGAGTTTTAAATGGGAGTGGGGAGACGATTTATTAGGTAAACCACGGTTTGAAAAGCATATGGCCAATAGGTTTGTAGAACTCTAGACTGATGGAGAGTGAGTCTGGTTTTGACGACATGGCAATGCTGCCATTCGGACACACTATTATGTTTGGGTGTGTGAGGTGGAGTTTTGAGATGTTCAAACCCGAAGGACTCGAAATAGGTTTTAAGGCCGTGAACTCGCCCCCACCATCCGAGTATAGTGTGTGAATTTTTTTGTTAAAGAGAGTTTCTACTTTACGTTTGAAAATTGGAAAAATAGTGCGAACATCAGATTTGAGACGCAAAGGATAAAACTACAAAAATTTCGAGAAATGATCAACGAAAATAGGATAATACTTAAATCCTTCTTTTGAAATTACAGGACTAGGACCCCAGATATTTGTATAAATAACATCAAGAGGATTTTTACTAATTAGACTAGAGATACTAAATGGTGATTTATGACTCTTTATGGACTGACAGGACTAACAATGAAAATTAGAAGAAACATTAAAGGACTCTAAAAGAACTCCTGAAATGAGTAAGTGCTGGAAAATTTTTGCTTTGGGATGACATAGTTTGCTGTGCCAGGTGAAAATAGGAGACGCAGAAGAGTGATGGATGGTTGGATCTAGCGAGTTGGATTTTAGAGACAGACAGAATGTTACGTTTTAAGGATGGGACACAAAAAACATTATGAAGGGAAATTGAGGGGAAAGGGAGAGAGATCCTTTGTGGGAAATTGAGTGTTGAAAGCCATCACCTAGGAGTATATCATCGGGTCCTTCATATTGTTAAGCAAGGGATAGGTTGAATATGTTAGAGGTGATGTGATGTGATGAGATGCATTGGAGTCCATGATCCAATTGTTGGGGGAGATAGAGGAGACATGATGAACTAAACCACGTTGAGGCTAAAGGTCAGGGAAGAGATCCCAGCAATCCTATGCAGAGTGCATACAATGATTACGGTAGCGATAATAAACGAGGCCATTGCTGTTGGAGGCCGAAGAGGGGAGACGGTGCTATGGGCTAGGAGTGGGCAGCATTTCGTACTCTTTTGGTGGAGGTTGGTTGCTGGTGATTGCCCGTAGATGAGAACAGCCTTAAGTGCCCCGAGTTGTGACGCTGGTGTGGCGGCTGTGAGGTGCTGGATGGACGGAATTGTGTGGCATGGAGCTCGGTAGGTGAGGAGAAGGTAATGGTATCAATGTCACGAAGGTAAGTTTCGTGGTCAACCAGTTTGTCAAACAACTCTTCAAATGGAACCGTTTTTACTTTTATCTTTAATACGGAGGGCAACGACGAGTTCTTTGTATGCGGTGCCAAGACTACGAGTACAATATATAAGGAGGTTATCGTCAGAGGGAGGTGCACCAACGTTGCTGGGCTCGTCTGCCAATGTTTTGATTTGAAGAAGTCCTGAACAGTTTATGTGCCACGTTGAATCTAAGAAAGTTTGTCCTTCAAGTGTAGTAACACACCATGGGAAGCTATCAGATATGGGTTAAGAAACATGATGAAAATGCAGTACGATGTTAGACCGCTACATGATGATCGAGCTCTGATATGGTGTCACAGTGAAGATGAGAAAAGCAAACTCCTCAGAACAGGCAGAATGAAAATACCAGCAGCAACAACAGTGTGTTTCTATCCTTGGAGCTGGAAGTACCAATCGGAAGGAATTAAAGTGGAATGTCGTTATAGCTGGATTGGAGTGGAAGGTATCCCTTTGAACATCTGGAACATCCATGTATTTAAAGTAATAGGATCTTTTTGTGGGGGCCTGATTGATGTTGACAGAGATACAATCGAACAGAAGTTCTTAACACATGCTAGATTAAGATTGAGAGGCAGTAAGGAAGGCTTCATCCCAGAGTCCATACAGCTACCATATGGAGGTTCAAGCATAAACCTAAAATTTTTCAAGCTGAATGACAGGAAATATAGATTCCATGGAACTGTTGCTAACATAGAAGATGTTACCCAGTTTTCACCACAGGAAGAAGATAATGAGCTGGCAGAATATGGAGAAGTGGGAAAAGATGACATGGCAGTAGAAACCAATTTAATTGTTACAGGTGGATTAACCTCAATGGTTAAACATAATGGAGGTTCCAGTATAGATGCCATACACGACTTCATTGGAAAAACTGAGGAAGTGGCATTGGAAAATAGGAAAAATGACTGCAAAGTGGGGAATGATGAAAAGTTGATAAGTCTTCAGACAGTTTTTGAAAGAATCAATAGCGGTCTGAATCATCTGATGCTGAAACCACAGGCGGGTAAGAATTGTCTTGGTAATAGAAGTAATTCAACAGGGCCGATAATAAGGACGGGCCAACTTAACTGGGCTTTGGGCAATAACGAAAGGGGCTTGCCAATTAATTTTTCTGGGAAAATGTATCAAAGGAAAAAGAAAAGCAGGCCCATAAATCCACTCCCATCGATCCAAATCCAGAAAGCTTTGGAAGGTTTCAATATCGGGAAACTTAAATTTATTCAGCCTAAATCAAGCTTAGCTTTGATTCCCGATTGTAACCCAAAAATAAATAAGGAGATTCGAGTCGAGGATGACCCAGGAGAGAGGATGATGCTGAAGGTCATGTTTAACTTCAAGAACAATACTGGGAAACAGGTGTTTGCAAGGGGGAAAATATATAGCAGTGAAATTGAGTTTTCCAGTCACACAGAAACAAGTACAGGTAAAATCAAAGGGAAATCAGTCCTTCTTTTTGAAGAGTGTGAAGAACTTGAGGGACTAGATGAGTTCGTGATGACGCAGAGGCACAGGAGCAAAACTGCTAAGTTTCTGGAAAATGATTTCAGTTGGTTTGAATTTGGAACAGATAATGACTTTGAAAGTCTCCTGGAGGATGAGGACAACATGGAGAATAATGGGCATTTCACAAATAGAACTGAAGATATAGTCAACAGTGAAGATGAAGACTATGTAACAGAAACAGAAAATGAAACTGAAGGGGAGTATGAAATGCTCACAGACATGGGAAGATTATTCTCAGCTACAAATGGGTCTTATCAAGAGTGCATAGATCAAGAGAACCAACTACCAAAGAACAAACCATCAAAAATAAAACAAAACTCACACTATACAGAATTTCCCAGGAATAGCACATATAATGGTCAGTTATCCATAGCTTCTTTCTCAATTCAACAACCTGCTACAACATTTTTATATCTACCTACCACTAGCCATGTGTCAGATAAACCAGGTATTATCCCTTCTCTGTGCTCATATTTGATTAATCCATTATATATCCCGCCTGTGTGCAATATAGCTGCAGGTGTCATCGGAGAGAGGAGTTCATATAAATATGCACCGGTTATTAGAGTGAATAGCCATACAACTGATAATCTTAACCAAATTGTAATAGATTCTGTTCATTGGGGAACACCAACCTATTCCAAAAATGAGAAAGAGTTGATCAACAAGGAAAACCCGGGAGTGGATGAGCTAGTGAATTCAAATTCTGTCTCTAGTAATTTTAACTTGACTCTAGTGCCTTTAAATAATCAAAAGGAATTCAAATCAAAAGTATGAAATAAGGGGTTTAGCAAAACAGACTGCAAGCAGAGTGCTAAAAGAGGGGTGAGGGAGCTCAAAAATCTTCATACCAACATCAACTACGAAAAGAGTAAGGCAGGTTTTAAGTGTGCAGGGGATACCATAGGTTCCAAATGAAGATAATCAGTTGGAATGTGAGAGGTTTGGGGGGGAGGGATAAGAGAAAAGTTGTGAAGGATCTTTTGTGTAAGGAGAAACCTGATGTCGTAACAATTCAAGAAACCAAGAAGGAGGTCATAGACAAGAGACTGATTGGTAGTATTTGGGGCTCTAGATTTAAAGAATGGACCTTCTTACCATCAATAGGCAGATCTGGAGGAATATTGATTATGTGGGATTCAAGGATACTCAGGGGTAAAGAAGTTGTTTTGGGTAATTTTTCAGTTACAGTACTCTTACAACCGGTCGGAGGGGGGGAAGAGTGGTGGTTCTCTGGGATATATGGTCCTTGCTGTTCAAATGAACGAGGGGAATTTTGGGAAGAATTGGGTGGTCTATACGGACTAGGGGGTGAAAGATGGTGTGCGGGAGGTGATTTTAATGTAGTCAGATACCCATCGGAGAAGTTGAATGGAAACAGATCTACTAAAAGTATGAGAAATTTTGATCGATTCATAACAGAGACAGGGTTAAGGGATCTGACACTATCAAATACAGAATTCACGTGGTCAAATATGAGGGAAAGATTGGCCTGTTCTAGGATAGATAGGTTTTTATTTACAGAAGGATGGGAAAATTTGTTTGAAATAATTAGGCAAGAAGCTCTTGTGAGGGTGACATCTGATCATTGCCCCATTGTAATCGATACGAGCAGATTCAAATGGGGTCCTACTCCTTTTCGTTTTGAAAACATGTGGTTAAGGCATAAAGATTTTAAAAGCAATTGGATGAGGTGGTGGGATGACTGTGATAAGCAGAGGTGGCCTGGTTACACATTTATGGAAAAATTGAAAAGAATAAAGGAAGAGCTGAAAGTTTGGAATAAAAAAGAATTTGGAGATGTGAGATTGGAAAAAAAATCAATCATGAACAGAATTGGGGAAATAGATAAGAAAGAAGACACACAAAAAATTGAAGAAATAGATAGATCTGAAAGAAGAAAGCTAAAAAGAAGATTGGAGGAACTCATAATTAGGGAGGAAATATCTTGGAACCAGAAAACAAGGATCAAGGGGGTTAAGGAATGGGACAATAACTCCAAAATGTTCCACAGGATTGCAAGTGGCAGGAAAACAAACAATCTGATCAACAAAATTGAGAGTGATAAGGGATTGATGATATATACAGAACAGGAAATAGAAGATGAAATCATAGGTTTTTTTGAAAACATTTTTAAAAAGGAGGTGGTTGCCGATTTTGGCATTGAGGGTCTAGATTGGAAGGAGATCGAAGTGGGAAGTAAACTGAAGCTGGAAGAACCATTTACAGTAGAAGAAGTGAGACATGGCCTATTCAGCTGTGAAGGTGATAAAGCTCCAGGTCCAGATGGTTTCTCTATGGCAGCACTACAGGAGGGATGGGAAGTGATAAAAGAGGATTTGATGAATGTTTTCAAGGAATTCCACAAAAATGGTATTGTGAACGCTAGAGTAAATGAAACATTCATTTGCCTAATCCCCAAAAAACTGAATTCAATGTCTATCAAGGATTTTCGACCAATTAGTCTGGTTTCTTCTCTCTACAAAATTTTGGCTAAAGTTCTGTCTCTGAGACTGAAGGTAGTTCTACCAGAAACAATTGATGCGGCCCAATGTGCTTTTGTAAAGGGAAGACAAATTTTGGATTTGGTCTTGATAGCAAATGAAATCGTGGAGGAGTATAGGGCGAAAAAGAAAGAAGGTGTGGTACTTAAGATCGATTTTGAAAAGGCATATGATAAAGTTAGCTGGGAATTCCTTGATTATGTGTTGGAAAAGAAGGGTTTTGGAGAAAGATGGAGGAAGTGGATATGGGGATGTTTATCTTCAACAAATTTTTCTGTGATGATCAATGGAAAACCAAGAGGAAAATTCGGAGAATCTAGAGGCTTAAGACAGGGTGATCCTCTATCACCTTTTTTATTTATCTTAGTCGGAGACGTCTTGAGCAGAATGGTGAACAATGCCTGTAATGAAGATATGATAGAAAGCTTTAAAATTGGAAGGAACAATGTAAGAATATCACATCTCCAATTCGCGGACGACAGTATCTTTTTTTTGGAAAATAAGGATGAGAGTATCAATAATCTAATGGCAATTTTTGACATTTTTTCTAAAACCTCAGGACTAAAAATAAATGTTGCTAAGAGTACAGTGGTGGGTTTAAATCTAATGGAAGAAAGAATTGAACACATAGCAAAAAATTGGGGTTATCTTAAGGGAGAGTGGCCACTCAATTACCTCGGACTACCTTTAGGGGGAAATCCAAATGCCTATTCTTTTTGGAACCCAGTGATAGAAAGAATTGCAAAAAGACTAGAAGGGTGGCATAAAGGTTGTTTGTCACGTGGTGGGAGACTTATTCTTCTCCAATCGGTACTGGGAAGTATTCCCATATATTTCATGTCAATCTTTAAAATGCCGAAGAAGGTGTCAAAGATGATCGAGAAAATGATGAGAGATTTTTTTTGGGAAGGTCAAGGAGAGAATCATAGTGACCATCTAGTCAAATGGGAAATCGTGTCGAAACCAAAACAATTTGGGGGGTTGGGAATTGGGAATTTAGAACTGAAAAACATGGCCTTATTAGGGAAATGGTTATGGCGTTTCCCCAAAGAATCGGAGTCACTTTGGCACTCCATCATTCTTAGTAGGTATGGCTATCACTCTAATGGATGGGATGCAAATATTGGAATGAACTCCACCCTTCGGGCACCATGGAAATCAATTGCAAGAGTTTGGGACAAATTTATGGAAAACATCAAATTTGTGGCCGGAAAAGGTGATAAAATCCGGTTTTGGCTGGATAAATGGATTAGTGAACAATCATTTCAAGAGGCTTTCCCTAGACTTTTCCGTCTATCTAACAACAAAAATGCTCTCATTTGTGATATTGTTTCTTTTCCATTAGCCTCAAGTCCGGTTTGGGATTTAGTTTTTGTTAGGAATCTCAGTGATAGAGAAACCGAAGAATTCACTTCCCTACTATATATTCTTGAAAATATCCACATGAATACTTCTTCACCTGATAAAAGAATATGGAATGCCCACCCCTCGGGTGAATTTTCTTGCAAATCTTTTTTATATACACTACTTCAACCAACATGTCACACCTCCTACCCACTTTTTCAATTCATTTGGAAAAGTGTGGTACCCTCTAAGGTTAAAATTTTTGTTTGGTTGGTTTCTTTGGGAAAGGTGAACACTTGTGACGTGTTGCAATTGAAAAGGCCATATTTGAACATATCCCCCTCACACTGCATTATGTGTAAAAAGGCGGAGGAGAACATCGACCATATATTACTACATTGTGCGATTGCTAGAGACATTTGGTGTAGAATTTTGTGTATTTTTGGTGAAGAGATGGCTTTACCAAGAAGATGGTCAGAAATGATAGGGATAAAATGTTCATTTGGAGGAAACAACAAGGAAAAAAAGGCGATATGGAAACTGATTTTAATATCATCAGCTTGGACAATTTGGACAGAAAGAAACAGAAGGATTTTTGATAATATTGATAGGTCGGTGGAGGATATCTGGGATAATATTATTTTCCTTACAGGATTATGGGCCAGAGCTGCTGGAATTTTTAGTGGTCTAGAAAATTTTCTCTTTCGACTGGACCCTAATAGTTCCTTATGTCCCATTGTAATGAATTGTAACTAATCTCGTGGTCAACCTTTTGTAAGTGTCACAAGTTTTCTTTGACACTTGTAGTGGATGTCTTGTCCACTATTATATTTGTAACACCATTCTCATTTTCTTTAATAAAAATCTTTTTCTTATCAAAAAAAAAAATATCATACATGCCCAACTTGGATATCGATTTATAAAATGAACCACTAGTCACTCCATGTGTCATGATATCGGCTAGTTGATTTTCACTTTTAATATATGGAATCTCTATATTCTTGAAGTCAAGGTTGTCTTTGATATAGTTTCTGTCAAGTTCTACGTACTTTTTTCGATCATGTTGAACTGGATTGTTTGTTATCTCAATAGCTGCAGTGTTGTCACAAAAGAGTAACATAAGCTTACTTGGACCAAAACCAAGTTCACTAAGAAGAATCTTCAACCATGTAAGTTAGGTAGTTGCATGATGTAAAACACGATATTCTGCCTCCGCACTAGATACTGAAACCACGTTTTGCTTCTTACTTCTCCAAGTAACAAGATTTCCTCCAACAAATGAAACATATCCCGATGTAGATTTTCTATCCAGTCTTGATCTCGCAAAATTAGAATATGTAGAACCCACAATGTCTAGATGCTCTCTTTTTTAGTACAAGACGCCCTTACCCGGAGAGGACTCTAGATATGCCAAAATACGATTAATTGCACTCATGTGCTGATCACTTGGGTTATGCATGAATTGGCTTACAACACTCACCACATATGAGAGATCGGGTCTTGTGTGAGTAAGATAGATCAATTTTCCTACCAATCTTTGATGTATCTCTCTGTTTGTAGGGATCTGATCTGAGTAGATAGATAGACCATGATTCACCTCAATAGGTGTATCGATAGGAGCACAAGCTGACATACCAGTTTCAGCTAAGAGATCAAGAACATACTTACGTTGGGAAAGGACAAGTCCTTGCTCGGATCGTGATACTTCAATGCCCAAAAAATATTTCAGAGTACCCAAGTCTTTCATTTCAAACTCCTTGGTCAGATGAACTTGAAGCCTTTCAACTTCACTGGGGTTGCTTCCAGTAACAATCATATCGTCAACATATACAATGAGTAAGGTAATATCCCGATCATTTCTTTTATAGAATAGGGTGTGGTCAGCCAGTGTCTGCTTAAAACCGTACTTCTTCATTGAACAACTCAACCTTCCAAACCATGCCCTTGGTGATTGTTTTAGCCCATATAGGGCTTTCTTCAATTTACACACCTTACCTCCTGGAGGATTAAAACCCATAGGTGGATCCATATACACTTCCTCTGTCAGATCACCGTGAAGAAATGCATTTTTAGCATCAAATTGTTTCAATGGCCAGTCAAGATTGACTGCTAAAGATATAATAACTCTGACAGTATTCATCTTGGCCACTGGAGCAAAAGTTTCCTGATAGTCAATTTCATAGGTCTGTGTGTAACCTTTGGCAACCAGCCTAGCCTTATACCTGTCCACAGTCCCATCAGACTTGTATTTTAACGAGTACACCCATTTGCACCCTACAGTTCTCTTTCCTGGTGGTAGCGGAACCACCTCCCAAGTAGAATTTTTTTGAAGAGCATCCATTTCTTCTACCATAGCAAATTTCCACTAAGGTTGATCAAGAGCTTCATGGAAATTATCAGGAATAGAAACAGAAGAAAGTTGAAGGGCAAATGCCAAGTTAGTCTTAGAAAAACGATGGTAAGAGATATAGTCAGAGATAGGAAAGGCAGTATTGGAAGAAGATGTTGAGAAACCCAACCTATCAGGTGGTTTACGATTCCGAATGGAATGTCTCCTACCTATGTTGTCAATATTGTCTAAAGCTGCAGGGTTAGAATTAGAAATAGGTATAGAGTTAGGAGAGGTAGGAGGTGAAATATGTACCTCATTTTCAATCATAGAAGAGTCCGATGGCACCGCAGTATCAACAGGAGGACTATCAAAGTCTGAAGAGGGCCCAACTGTGTCTTCAGTAACTAGTGCTGGGGTATGAGGAATATCTAGATTTCTCCTGGCATAACATTTTTGGAACAACCTCGATGATCTATCACTCTCAGCTTCGGACTCCCCCTTCCCCCCAGAAATCCAAACTTTCTTTTCTTCTAACCACATTTGTTCATCTTCTTTACTATACACCTCCCCCTGAAGAGGAACCAAGGACACATCATCCGAAAAAAAAGACTCAGATTCACAGAATTCAACATCCATAGAAATGTAATATTTCCCTGTAGGGGGATGAAAGAATTTGTAGCCCTTTTGGGAGTTAGAGTAACCAAGGAAAACACATTTCAAGGCACGAGGATCGAGTTTGTCTCTAAGATGAGAATGCACGTGAACGTACACAACCAAAAAATTTAGGACAAATATTTAAGGCAGAAGGAATATGATGAAACTTTGACAACATCCTTAAGAGAGTTTGAAAATTGATTATGCGAGAAGGCATATGATTGATGAGAAAGACGACTGTTGTCACAGCTTCAGCCCAAAAACGTTTTGGAACCCGCATAGTGAAGCATAAAACTCTGGCTACCTCAAGGATGTGCCTATTTTTACGCTCCGCTATACCGTTCTGTTGTTGTGTGTAAGCACAAGTTGTTCGGTGGAAAATACCGTAAGTCATGAAGAAGTTAGTAAGGATTTGATTCACAAACTCACGACCATTATCAGAATGAAAGACCGTAACACGGGTATGAAACTGTGTCTCAACCATTTTTGAGAATTGGGGAATAACATGCACGACATCACCTTTAGATTTTAACAAGTATATCCAACACACTCTGGTGCAATCATCAATAAAAGAAACAAAATATTTTTTACCTAAAATAGATTGGGTAGAGAAATGGCCAAAAAAAATTAGTATAAACACAAGTAAATGGAACTTGACTTCTATTAAGACTGATTTTAAAAGATACACGATGATTTTTGGCAAAAATACATTTTTCACATCGCATAATAGAACTAGGAGTATTCTGAAACAAATTTTGGAACATGTGTTCTAAATAAGAAAATGACGAGTGCCCTAGTCGACAGTGCCACAAAATGATCTTGTCGCTAGGAGAAGATCTACTAACAACTTGAAGCCCAGCACCAGTCTCTTTTTGTAGTTTCCTTGTCCCCTCTAAAAACTATAGTCCTCCTCTTTCTCTACCAGTGCCAATCGTCATCTTCGTTCGATTGTCCTAAAAAATGCAATGAGAGGGTGAGAAAGTCACAGAACAATCTAACGTTTTTGTAATTTGACTGATGGATAATAAGTTGGTAGAGAATGTAGGAGCAAGTAGGACAGAGGATAAGGATAGAGTAGGTGAAAATGAAACATTTCCGGCAGTAATTTGGACAGGAGTTCCATTTGCCACCTGGACAGACTGAACATGTGAAGCGGTTAGAGAATCAAGAGTAGAAGGATTGCGAGTGAAATGATCAGTAGCTCCAAAATCGATAACCCAAGAATTAGATACATTAGAAATAGATTCTAAACCAAAAATACCTTCCCCAGGAGACAATCGAGCAACATGAGATGCAGCGGGAGCATGAGTAGAGACAGTAGATGCATGACTAGTTTGAGAGGGTCTCCAATCTTTCCTCTCAACTTGTTTGCGTATGATCCAGTCCGGATACCCATTTTTCTTGAAACATTTGTCAACAATGTGTCCTTTGAAATGACAGAATGAGCAAATGCTAAACCAAAAATACCTTCCCCAGGAGACAATCGAGCAACATGAGATGCAGCGGGAGCATGAGTAGAGACAGTAGATGCATGACTAGTTTGAGAGGGTCTCCAATCTTTCCTCTCAGCTTGTTTGCGTATGATCTAGTTCGGATACCCATTTTTCTTGAAACATTTGTCAACAGTGTGTCCTTTGAAATGACAGAATGAGCAAATATCAGAAGACTGATTAGGGGCTCGTGATCGAGGATTGAATCCTCTAGCGACTAATGCAGAAGCCTCAGAGTGGCTTTCAGTCCCCATGGTAAGTTGCCGTTGTTCCTCACGACAGACCATAGAGAAGACTTCCTCCAGGGTTGGAAGAGGTGTTGCCGCCAAAATGCGACTACGTACCTGATCCAGATTATGATCAAGCCCCACAAGAAACATATAAATCCTATCTTCAGCAGAACGTTTCCTTAACTCTTCAATATCGACCGCACACTTCATAGTATTTGGCCTACGATAATCAGGCTCCAAGAAAATGGAGTTCATTTCAGTGTAATACGTGAGAAGAGGTAGTCCCCCTTGACTCAATTGGAAAGATTTTCTAGCTAACTCATAAATTTGTGATGAATCAGAGACATCAAGGTAACTTCTCTTAACCGCATCCCAAACATCTTTGGCAGTATCACACTGAACAAAATGTGCCACAAGAGTGTCGATCATAGAATTTATAAGCCATGACTTAACAATAGCATCATCTGCCACCTACTCACCATAGTCACGGTCACTACTACTCGGTGCAGTTTTCTCACCAGAGATATGATCTGTTTTCCTCCTACCAGCAATGTGCATCTCTAAAAGTTTTGACCAAACACGATAATTCTTTCCATCCAACTTAATATGAATCGGAGAAGATGTCTCGTGAACTAATGATGTCACAATCTTGTTCTCGGCCATTTTTCAATTCTAAATAACAGTAAAAACCCAACCAACACCGCTATGTTGGTACAATAGTAAGAGAATTATACATATTTACAACAATATTGATTAAGCTTGGTCCAGGAAAATGCACTTGTTGGAGAGGAAGATACCAAAGGGATGATTTGTTTGGAAAGGGACACCAAGATGGAATGTAGGATGAGTTGGTTATGTCATTTCCAAAGTAAGGCAGCTGGATTGGATGAGACAACTCTGGCTGTGGTGACTGTCGCAGGGGGAGAAGAGAATGTGCCAGTGACATACCCGAATAAGTCAAGGCCACGGAGAAGAGAAGAAAATTGAGCTTTCCATGAGGAGTAGTTAGATGACGTGAGTTTTAGGGTGATTTGAGTGGCGGTATTAATTTGAATGACATTTGTGGGAGTAGGGCGAGGTGGTGGATCCACGACAGTACCGTGGGGTGGAGTAACTCCTTCAGCCGTTACTTAGGGAGGGATACCATTGGCCATGACCAGACCAAGGTAGAGGATGACAAGAGGTAGGGAGGAAGATGGCTGAAAATTGAGAAACAAATTTAGGGTTGAGGCTTAGGATCAAAAAATCTAGTTGGAAAGTTTTCAATCTCTGACACCATATAAGAATTACGGAAATGATAATTTCATTGATACAAATTTGACTGTACATTATGATACACACACACACAAAAACAACTAATAAAGAATCTTTTAGATTGCAACAAATAAGGAAAAAGATAAATATGAGATCTTCTAGTACAATGCAATAGCCGAAAATACAGGGAGCTATCATTGGACGAGTAGGCTGCAACACATTGGGCGGGCTGCATCGACAGGGTTGTTCTCGGCGTCTTGGTTTGGTTCATCATGTGACTTGATATTGAACACCTAGAGAAGTTTAAAGATCTTAAATCACAAGCTATGCATGCCCCACCCAACCTAACTGAGTCCTATTGTACTATATCCATCTTCACAAGTGGCTTGAAGAGTGAAATTAAAGCAATGGTGAAGATCATCTAACCCACTAGCGTCTCCTAGGCTATTGAAATATCCATGCTTCAAGAAATCACTATATCAGCCTTAAATAAACCTACCAGACCTTTAAAAACTTCAAAAACCCTAGAACCTCACCCACCAATATGAAAACCAATGAACCACCAATTCATCCCACCAAAAGCCCAGACACTGACCAAAGAATAAATCCCACCAGATTTAAAACCATAAACCTTACTGATATCCAAACCAAAAGAAATATGGGACTGTGCTTTAGATGTGATGAGAAGCATACTCAAGGGCATTGCAAAAATAGAATGCTCAACTTTATACTGGTTGATGAAGAAGATAAAGAAGAAGGTGAAATAGAAGAGGTTTGTCATGCGAATGAGACAGAAGTTGCTATGCAGATATCTTTAAATGCCCTCCTTTGAACTGAGAAACACAGAACCATTAGCATACCTGGCAAGCTGAAAGGGGACAAGGTATCCATATTAGTTGATAGTGGAAGTACCCACAACTTTATAGGCGAAAAACTGGTGAAAACTTTGTAGCTCAAAACTAACAAGGATAAGAACCTATCTGTAATAGTGGCCACTGGACAAAAATTGAGTAGTAGACCATTGTTTCAACCACTAATCTGGAAAATGCAGGAGATGGAGTTCCAATTCAGATTTAAGTGTCTCAAATTATGGGAAAGTGATATGGTGATGGGAGTAGATTGGTTAAGTCAGTTTGGTCCAACTACATTCAATTTCCTACAAAGGTGTATCTCAACAACTTAAAAGAAAATCTGGCACAAGCAAGGGTAAGGATGAAAATGTATGCGGATAAAGCCAGATTGGTCGAGATTTTGCAGAAGGAGATTGGGTTAGAAACTCAGCCCAACGTATTTTGGTCCCTACCAAGTCATCAGGAAAGTGGGGAATGTGGCCTATCATTTGGACTTACCAGAAGAACCTAAGATACATCATGTCTTCCACATTTCCCTATTGAAGAAAAGAATAGGAGAAAATGAGATTATAGCGACAGACTTTCCTATCACGTCGGAGAACGATGAAGGCCTTACTACATTAAGGTGTTGCAAATCAGAACTCCACAGAAGGCTGGGAACACAGTAACACAATGGGTGGTTCAATGGAATGGAAGTAGTGAAGAAGACGGTACGTGGGAAGATGCAGAGGCACTACAAAGAGCCTTCCCAGATTTTGGACCTTGGGAACAAATGACATTACCGGCAACAGAATTTTGAAATGAACAGTGTAAAGAGACGACGCTGTACTAACTTAACTCATACGGTGTAGTTTTACCCTCTTTTATTGTGGCTGCAGTTTGATTACGTCAATTACGTTTCTTGTTCCCAATACACTTATCTTCTCTCTTGACGATACTAATGAGAAAATTTCCCCAAAAATATTGAGTTGATTGATCTGTAATTGTGATTGTTGGTTGAGGTTGCTGACTTGAAGGAGTTGTGATTGAAGTAACAAACATTAGTTTTGGCTAATGAAACCTTCTTGAATTCATAAATAAGTGCAATGCTGGTTATATGACAAAAAGACAACATTTTTGCATCTGGTTCTGCATTAAGGTCATAAATCAGGGATATAATAATAATTATATGATTTTAACAGAGAATTTGAAGATATGAACAACCCGCAAGATCATTTCAAGAAAGGGCAGAAAAAGAGTACCGGTTGATAACAAAAACTCCCAAGCAAAAGCTAGCAACGCATAAAAGAGAGACCCATCTTGTAGGGATACCAACATTGCCACCAATGCTCGCCTTGTGCGGCAGTCTGCTCCCCAGCATCAATCCCATTTTTCCGATTAACACCACCACCACCACCACCACCGGAGAAAAGGTAAAGCTTTTTAAGTTTGGTTTGAACCTAAAGGCTGAAGTCTCTTTTAAACCAACATTTAAAACAAATGTAAAGTAGAACTATGAAAAGGCACAAAAACTATAGACTCCATTTTATTTTAAAAAGTGAAAGAGAGGAGTTGTCAATGGTGCTGTAGGCTGTAGCTGTACGAACTAATGGAAGCTGAAGATGGAAAATTGAAAGAGAATCAAACACGAAATGAATCTGTATTCCGTCAGGAGGTAAGAACCATGTTGTAATATTGGAATTTTGTCCTAGAAATTCATAATATTAAATATTACAAAAGACAAAAGTCACAACAGCTTTCTCTGCTTTTATTTAAAATTTAAACTAAAATATATAAATCTTTATCATTATATTTCTTTATCTTTATTTTATATATATATATATATATATATATTATAACAACAAAGTCTAGCCAATTTTTTCCACCAAAACACTACATTTTTTATATTCTTTTTTTTCCCTTAAGATCCAATTGTTTATCTTCTATTATTAAATGACTTTGGTATGCGCATCATGTAATTAATGTACCAACTGTATTTAATGACTTTAATATTTTATATGGATTTCAAACTAAAAGCAGTTAAATTTGTTAAAATGTTTTCGTTTCATTCAGTCAATTAAATGTTGCTTTTTTTTTTTTTTTGAAATAATTGTATCAATTATTTTTTAATAAATGATTTTTATTTCATTTGAAATTCAGTTAAAATAATAATGAACATGACAGTTTTTTTTTTTTTAGTTTTTTTTTTTCGTATTTTGATTTCTTAAAATTTTATGTTATTAGTTGGTTTATAAGCACTGTTTATATTAATTAATTTATTTTTTACGTATTTTGATTTCTTAACAGTTTATGTTCTTAGTTGGTTTATAAGCACTGTTTATATTAGTTTAGTTTTTTTTTTTTACTTATTTTATTTTATGGACCCATAATGTTTAGTTGTAAATATGCTTTCAACTGCTTTTTTTTACGTAGTTTAATTTATTTAATTTGTGTGCTCTTTAGTTTGTTTATAAACACTTTTAGTAAGATGTTAAATGAATAATCAATATTTTATTTTATTTCAGATTTTGAATTCAGGTAAAATAATGAATGTTTATTTTAATAAAGTTTCATAATTAATAAAAAAATGAATTCGAAATTTAAAATAAAATAAAATAATTTTGTTATGGACTCATAATGTTTAGTTCTAATATTTATATAGGTCGAATAAAAAAGTTTTGTTATGTGTGTTTGTAGAATTGTTGTATTCAAGTAGAAGTTAAGAAGTAATTGATTAGAGTTTTTAAACATTAGTTGCTTGAAGGACGATTGTACGTAAAGTGTCACTTCTGAGTTGTTCACAACGACGCAAAGTATAAGACGTGTATATACTGAATTTCGTCACTTTGCTAATATGTTGGTAATACAAGAGATAGATGAGACTCAGTTGTGTTCTTTATATAGATTTTATAGGTTTTTATAAATTTCCTGATTTCATTTATATTTGTTTATTTTTTTATTTATTCCTTTTTATTATTATATTTTTTGTGTGTGTTTGAATGGATGTTATTGGAGAAGTTGTTTAAAAAGATGAGATTAAGAGTGATTCGATGATGGTAAAACACATGGACATCATAATTGAAGATTTGGAGTATTGCTATTTTTTAAAATTTTATAGTTTTGAATTACAATTGTTTAGAATAATGATTATTTTATTTTTTTTGAAAATAGAAAAAATCGTCTATCCATGAAGCTGTTGACTGAGTATGTAAAAAAGATAAATGGATATATTTGACAATAACAACATCTGGAACCTGTTATCAATTTATTACAACTTTGTCGGGCAAAAAAATACAGAAGTTTGTTTAAATTTTTGCACTATAGTTTTGATTGATCTTAATATTTTTAGATTAATATTTGTGTCAGCTTTTACTTTTTAAAGAAATCATAGATTTCAGACACAGGTAACAAATAGATTTATATTTTTTTTTCTATTTCTCACATTTTTAATAGATTTATTTAGTTATTCAATACTTAATAATTATAATTTTTTGTCATGTGCATCGCACGTATGTGAATACTAATTTATTTAATATATGGAGTAATGACCAATTGGTGGATGTACATAAGATTTCTCCATCTTAAAATACACGTAACGTGCCAGGAAACAACGATTATGTCCATAATACATAATTGGGAGACATCATTTAGCTTAATTAATTAATGTTAAAATTATTATTATAGAATTTGAAGCTTTTGCTTCATCAAGAAGGTTGTGAAATGAATCAATGATTGATCCAAGTATACGCGTGTTCCATTAAAACCCGTTTTCTGGTTTGATAAAACGTGATCGCTTATTGACTTTAACTGAATCTTTGATTTTATTTGGTGCATTAGAGCCGCTCATACCAAGCATAAGATTATTGGAATTGTCGTGGTAATGGAATAAACATATGGATGGCAATGGGTCGGGTTCGGGACGGGTCAGGACTGTCCCGCCCCAAACCCGAAAACATGGAGACTCTCGACCCGCGACCCGCGAAGTCGCGGGGCGGGGCGACCTCTCGCCCTGCTAATGACCCGGAAATTTTTTTTTTTTAAAAATAAATAAATTGGTAATGAAATTTCACGTGAAAAATTTAGGCGTTGAACTAGTTAGAGTTTTTAAGTTTGAACTTTAAAAATAATATGTATATATTTGAAGAAAAAAATCAATAAACAATATAATGGTATAATGGTTGTATATTCTCATATCCCTAAATTCCACCAAGGTTCAATTTTTCTGAATTTCATCAAATTTATTTTAACTTCTCATTTCATTATTAAAAATATAAAAAAAATTTACCGGATCACGGGACGGGGTGGGGCGGGTCCGCCCCGCAGACCCGACGGGCGCGGGTCATTTCGGGTCCTTCGGATTTTTTTGCTATCCCTAAATAGACATAGGTCAAAAGAATGTGGATAAATTGATGGAGTCAACTAAAATTTGCTCTCCAATGATGATGTCGACTTTTTAAAAATATTGATTATATGACATTTTTCTCAATTTTAAATTAATAACTGATTTAAACAATTGTCTAACGTATTCCTATTCCCAACTAATTTTTTATACCGATATCTCTTCCTCCGCTTGGAAAGTCGTAGGTGAGCTTTTATTTTATTTTTTTATTTTCTTTTAGAATTCGTAGGTGATCTTTTACAGACATACATTTCATCTATTTTTTTAATGGGTATAAATAGAGGACCAAATGAATAAATATAGTTCTAAATTTCTATATGTGAATAGACTTGAATTATTTTGATTGCTTAGTTCTGAAATATGATATAATGTACGTGAAATAAAGTGGGTGACTGAATTCTTGGAGAATTGAATTAATTGTGCAGAACTGCCTACCCTTTATTTGGTATTAAAATAATTATTAAATAAAAATAAATGCTGACTCGTCAGGTCAGACGGAACGTCAATTTGTTGACGGAGCACTTGACATTGTCAAATTTTTTTTCAGCCATGTCGCTTGACATTGTAATTGATGGAGTACATTGGAAATATATTTTTAACTAATTCAGTCTATTTGCTGACTTGCCACTTTTTTTCCTCAATTGACTGAGTGTATTAGAGTTACTCTAAATAGACCGAATGTCTCATTAGAATTGAGACATAACCCTAATTTTTCTCTCCCGATGTTCTCTTCTATTTGAACTCAACCATATTTTCTATCCATTTTCGACTCGTTATACTCTTATCTAAATATAGTATTTAAATCAAAAGAATTTAAGAATTAATAAATAAATAGGGATTTTGAAATCCCCGACCCCGTTTAAATGGGGATGAGGATGATAAGTTTTCGGTGGGGCGAGGACGGGGAACAACATCCCCATCCTGAACCTGCCTCGTTGACATCCCTATTTGTGTGGGGTACTGATTGTGACCAATTATGGATGATTGTGATCAATTATTAGATAATAGTGATCAAAATATTGAGTGCAATTTGTTTTATGACTAAATTCCCAATTGTGGCTTACAATTTTTATTAATTATGATTTTGTAGGACTTGTGACGAGTACAAGTGACCAATTTAATTAAAATACCGTTCACAAAATCTGATTTGCGACTAAATTTTCAATTGTTACCTACAATTTGTGTCAACTGTGACTTTGTGTAACGATTCTGACTTTGTTCGACTTGTGACAAGTACGGGATGCGACCAATTGAATTAAATTATCGATCCAAAAAATTCATTTGCGATGAAATTTGTAATTGTGACCTATAATTTAAGTCAATTGTGACTTTGTGTAACCTCTCAACTAGTACGACACGTGAACCGTTTAATTAATTATAAGCTACAAAATTTTATCAGTTACAAATGTGACCAATTATTAAGTAATTATGACTTAAATATTGACTAATTGTGACCAAGAAAATGAGTAAGCTGTGACCAATAAATAATATGTGACTAAGAATGTTTAATTGCAACTATATTTGTAACCGACCAATTATTAAGTAATTATGACTTAAATATTGATTAATTGTGACCAAGAAAATGAGTAAGTTGTGATTAATAAATAATATGTGACTAAGAATGTTTAATTGCAACTATATTTGTAATCTTTACGAATATTTGTGTCTATTGTGATTTTGTGCAACTTGTGACATTTACGAGATGTGACAAGTTTAATTAAATTATTGGTCACAAAATTTGATTTCCGACTAAGAACTCATTTGGTTTATGATATTTTGGTAGAAATTTGAATTTTTGGAAGAATGTAAGGTTGAAAAGATATTGAAATGTGTGAAAGTTGTGCGCCTCATAAAATATATGGTTGAAAAAGTTTGGGGGGAAAGTTGTCCAAGTTTTTCTGGACCAAACAAGGGATAAATTTGTAATTCTGATCGAGTTATGACTTTGTGTGATCGAACTGTAACTTTGTGTGATCAAATTTTACTTTGTGAGTGGAGTGGGGAGGGGTGAATTTTGTGACTAAATTTATAATTATAATCGAACGGTGAGGTGAGGTGGGACGACGGGGTGGGTGGTGTTTGAGTTTTATATTTAAATTATAATAGCTTTAATTTAAAATCATTAAATTAGATACTATTTTATTAAATCAATTGTTATATTAGAAAATTTTAAGGCTCATAAACACAAAGAAAAGAATCCAAGGGAAAACTTGAACTGTGAACCCTAGACAGTAGAAACTAGGGGAGAGTGGTTGTGTACATGGAATTGCTGCAATAATTATATTCAATCCCAATTAGTGTCCACTATGAGCGTTCTAAAATGTGCTCATCGTGATTATAATATTGTCACATATCCCTATATATATTTTTTGAGATACATGACAAAATAACACTCACAGTGAGTGCTTTAAAATTTTTCCACTATGACACTAGATCAATTTCGTAATTATATTTCAACAATTGGTTATAAGGCAACGTCGTATTCAATATCGAAAATGATGAAGGTTTTTCATTTCCGGTCCTTTTTTGTCTTCTTCGTCAGGCCAAATGGTTTTTGGGTTTAGACAGTGGTTTTATTCAAATTTCTGTAAAGCCAGATACTCAATAGTCAATATAAACACACGTGCTTAGATAAATATTGAACTTGTGTCTATGTTTTTTATTTACAATTCTAGATGCTGCCTTTAAGAAATTGAAATTACCATAGGTCCAAATTTAATTCTACTTTTTGAGTATGATGTTGTAAGCTATAGCCAATAATTGCAAGATGAAACTGGGATTAGCCTCAATACCCAATACAAAGCTCATTACGTATCTACAATTTTATTGTTTTTGCTATTTTGAATATTTTTTATTTTTTTATTTATTTATTTTCTGAAACGTATGTAATCTGTTGCCTATATATATTTTGCTATTTTCCCAGCACAACGAATTGAAACAGCATTCACCGGGATTAATTATGGTAGAATTGCACAGTGTATTTTACAATCTTTAAAAATTTAATTACATTGGTTAATAATTACATGTATTTATAAAAGTTACAATAATTATAAAACTTACAATCAGTCTGATTCGTAATACACCTAATTTTGATAACTACTTTAGATACTTTTGTACTAAATTACGATTGACATAATTACAATATTTTAAACCTAAATGTTTGTAATCATAAACTTAACCCTTAAAATTGTTATTTAAAACTGGTGAAGTAGATAAGTAAATGAATGTTGGAGACCAATTTGCTACCCACTTGAAATTCAAGGACGACTACAGATGCTATTAGATCGGTGACTCCACTGTTATTTTCCCCTTAAATAATTTCCACTAGTTTGAAATGTATTTTTTAAATAAATTTTTTGATACTCGATTGAAGCACTTTTTTCAAAATTCCGAAAAAATCATTTTTCACGTTTTCCGTGACTTATTCATTTTCTGTGACTTATTCCTACTTTTTAATCACACATTCTTAAAAAATCACTTTCTAAATTACTTATCAGAAATCGAACTTTACACAATGATATGTCATGTTTTCCAAAGTTTTAAGAGTTTATTTGACACATTTTGTTTGAAAACTAGTTTTACTCAAACTTATTTACAATCATACATTATACCAAAAATAATTTTTCACGTGAATTCATAATTTTTTTTCTACTTTTTCAAAAATCGTTCTCCCAAATAATATTTTTTACATAAATAATATCCACCCAAACAAACTCTTAACCAAATGTGGAGAGTCTGTACCAATAATTTTGTAATTGAGTCCATAAATATTACACAGATAATGTAAGAGCCTCTCCGAGAATATTACATAATTATTAGATATGATTTGATCGAAATTGGTTTCTAATCAATGTGATCGGCTCAAATTAATAATACATTCATCCATAAAGATAAATTTGCTTCCATTTTCATATCTCAATCACATATTTCATGGATCCCACAACTTTTCAACTAAACATTTCATCAATCTGTATTAAAATCTACTAAAAATCTAATTTTAATCTCCATCAAACAAGAGCTTATTGTGTTGTATTTTAACCTCCAATTCCTATATTTTGTGATGTATTTCTTTATTCTGTATTTCGTATACTCTTCTTTTGAAATGAACTAAGATTTTAAATGTTGGGATGAATGAGACATTTCAGTCGAACTTAAATAATTTCAATGCCTATTCTTTAATGTCAAGTTATTTATTATCTTATACATTTATTGTTGTAATTATTATCTTGTATTTATTTGGTCAACATATGCTTGAGTTGAGTAATTTGTGCACCAATACAATAAATGCTCTAGATTCTTGTAAATGATAGAAATATACCTTCAACCATAAGTGATCCATTAAGTTATTTTTACTAATGTTTGTTGGGTTTTAATCGACATATAGGTAAAGTAAATTAATTTCACCAATAAGAGCTAACTTCGCTCGAGAGAGATAATATGATTAAGGAGTTATCTATCAATTTATAGGTTGATAATTAATTAAGTAAACGTTAAATGAAATCATGAACTCCAACACTTTTATCATCGAAACATCACTTCATTTTTTAATCATTTATTTACTTCATTTTAGATTTAATTCAAAGTACTTTACCATTCTCAAAATCAAATTTTACTGTGTGATTCTTTGATAAACTTAATTTAAAGATTGTATAATTTAGTAAACAATCTTCATGGAATCGAAAAATCCGATTTCATTAGTCCACTATTATTTGTACGCGATTTGTATGCTTGGGTACACTATTTAGTGACAAGCTTTGGCATAGTTGTCGGGGATTTTCTTTACATTGATTACAATTTGGTTAATATTATTTTTAATAATTATTTTTTTTCCTTGATAAATTTGTTATGAAGTTGAACTCCTATTTTTGTTGTTCTAGGTTGTCTAAAGTGCAGGTGTAGATTGAGAAGTATTTATTTAGTTGCTTTAGATTCGGACATTGAGGAAATTTTTTATGGAGATTAAGAGAATAACGAGAAGCAAGAAGATAACTCCATATTGAATGGAAGAACAAGGAGGGAATCGTGTACCTAATGCTCAACCGAAAATATTCTTAAGGGTGGAATCCCACTAGATTTTAATCCTGAAGTGGGTAGACCTCAAGATCCCGTGGTTAACGAAGAAGACATGTTATCCGAGAACTTCAAGAATCCTCCCATTGTGGAGAATCAAGTGAGCGTTATCTATCCATCTTACGATCATTTGAATTTTCAACTTCGATTAGATGTGATCAATTTATTCTCCAACTCTACTTCATTCTATAGGAGGATTGATGAAAATCCACATTCACATGTTGCATGCTTCATGGAAATTTATAGCAACTTTAAATAGGAAGGCATTGGTTTGAAAGTTATCCGGATGTGGTTGTGTGTACATAAATTGAAAGAAAACGCAAGTGAATGGCTTGACACTTCGCATCCTAGAAGTGGCACTAGTTGGGCAGAATTTATTCAAAGACTTGCTATAAAGTTTTTCTTCCTCCCCCTAAAGTTGCTAAACTCAAGCATCATATCACTGTCTTCCAACAATTTAACTTGGAGATTTTTCATGAAGTTTGGGAGAAATTCAAAGACATGTTTAGAAAATGTCCAAGTCATGGAATTACATTAGGACAACAAGTCAATTACCTGTATGTCGGCCTGACTCCTTGATGAGAGCCAAGGAAGTCAAACCTCTTTGTGTGTACCGGTGGGTCCCATGAAGATATCCAAGGCCAAGGATATTCAAGAGTCGATGTTGGGACTCATCCACAAGTTATGGAGTCAAGCCTAAATGGAAGAAACATTCGAAGCTGAACTTTGTACCATGCGATCGCTTAGGCTAGAAGACAAGTGATCGCGTGGATTGCACAATTAGAAGCAGAATGCAATTGCGGTCTACCAAGTGATCGCCACTATTACTACCATGCGGTCGCTTGGTACATCTGGACAATCAAATTCAGGAATTTATTTTCCTTTTCCATTTTTCTTAATTCTCCTAATATTTGTACTACATAAGGAACCCTTAAAACCCTAGTCTCACAACTTGAAGATTATTGTGTACAAAAACATTCCTAAGGTAAATTTCCTTCCTTTCAATTGTTCCCTTGGAATTTCTTCTACTTCATTTAGGGATTAATTTTTCTTGTATTGTTGTTGAATCCACAATCTTGAAATCTACTCTTTCATCCATTGGGTTAGGGTTTCATCCTTAGTTATTGATTTAGTTGAGTTTGGGTTAAGAATCTTAATATTATCAATTTTAGCTTTCTTGGGTTGATTTTTAATTGTTGTGTGAATTTTCGATCAAACACCAAACGAATTCACATCATTTGGTTAAAATTGGTAAATTTATCCTTTAAATTCTTGTTCTTGATTTTGTTCTTCATATTAGTAAAATAAATAAAAAAATGATTTTTTTTTTAAAAAAAAAAAATTTTTTGGGGCATTTATTGGTTCCTACATCTTAGGTACTTTGGTTTGTTATCATCTTTGAGATTGTTTGTATTGTTGTTGAATCCACAATCTTTAAATCTACTCTTTCATCCATTGTTTTAGGGTTTCATCCTTAGTTATTGATTTGGTTGAGTTTGGGTCAAGAATCTTAATATTATCAATTTTAGCTTTCTTCGGTTGATTTTTAATTGTTGTGGGAATTTTCGGTCAAACACCAAATGAGCTCACATCATTTGGTTAAAATTGGTAAATTTATCCTTTAAATTCTTGTTCTTGCTGTTGTTCTTCACAATAGTAAAATAAAAATAAAAAAAAAAAAAAAAAAAAAAAACGAAAGTTTTTAAAAAAAAAAAAAGAAAAAAAAAAGAAATTTTTTTGAGCATTTATTGGTTCCTACATCTTGGATATTTTGATTTGTTATCATCTTTGAAATTTTTGGACTTCTCAACTAACCATACACTTGCATTTCTATACTATCCAAAGTTTGTGCACATGATATTTAATAAAATGTTACAAAGAAAACTACACTAATAGGGACTACTTATTCAACACCAAACACTTTTCTTAGTAATTACTTGTGGTTAGCCAAGTCCTTTAATGATCTTGTACTCTTAAAATCCTTTTACAACAAAGCCACTATTCATCTTCTTGTGTTATAGCAAACAAATAAATTTCACTTGGTATTGTCTCTATCTAGTCCTTTATCTCTAGCGATCGTGGTTTTTACTTGACAATAATTAATTTTCTCGATCTAGTTGATTACTTTCCTATGAGTGCTTGAGAAAGGAAAATTGGAATAGAAAAAGGCAAGAGTGGTGAGCTCATTATCGGGTAAAAGCCTAAATTGAGAGAGAAAACGAGTGAAAAAATTCTTTGTAGGGACACTTTCACACTTGCACAACATGTCCAATACAAATACTTCAAGTGGACAAGATTCCAATGCCCAAACTCAAGAATTGTGAAAAATGTTGTAAACTCATTCAACTACAATGACTAGGCAAATGGAAACAATAGGGGGGGTGAGATTGGATAGGTTAGAAACAAGAGGGAGAATCCACCACCTGGTGATAATGGTGAAAGGAGGGGTAATAGAAAATGAGTTAGGAATGAATTTGATGATGTCTTGGGTAGTGATGGGGATAATGAACAAAATTGGAATATGGGTAGGAATACAGGAGAGCGGTATGATAGGGGATTTGATCGGGGGCATCGAAGGGAGCATAGGGGTAGAGATGGAGTGGATGAGAATATTGATAGTATAAAAATGAGGATTCCTCAATTCCATGGGAAGAGTGATCTGGAGGCTTACCTAGAATGAGAAGGTAGACAGATTTGATCTTTGAATGCCATGATGGTTAAGCTAGAGGTGGTTGAGTTTGCCGACTACGCACTAGCTTGGTGGGATAATTTAGTACTCACTAGGAGAAGGAATTATGAGGGGAGTGTTGACACTTGGAATGAGTTAAAGAGTTTCATGAGAAAGAGTTTTTTTTCCTAATCACTATTATAGAGAACTCTACCAAAGATAACAAACTCTTACTCAAGGTTCCCAGGGTGTAGAGGATTACTACAAGGAGTTGGAGAAGGCCTTAATGAGACCAAGTGTAGATGAGGTTAGAGAGGCCACAATGGATTGTTTCACTAGTGGACTAAATAGGGAGATAGCCAATGTGGTAGAACTGCACCATTATGTAAAGATTGAGGAATTGGTGTAAATAGCTATCAAAGTGGATGATCAATTGAAGAAAAGAATCAATTGAGGAAAATAGGGCAAGATAAGTATATGAAGGGTTCTAGCTCAACTTTGAAATCAAAGTGAAAAAAATGAGATGGTTCATAGGATACCTCCTAAGGAACAAAATGAACCATCCAAGGGGAAAGAAGTTGGCGTTATCAATGATAAGCCTAAGGTTGTTCCTACTACTTCAAGAAGTAGAGACATAGAATGTTTCAAATGTAGGGATCAAGGGCATTATTCTTGGGAGTGCTCTAATAATAAGGTAGAGTGGTATTCGAGCGATGAAGATGAGGGAGAAAGAGTATCGGTGAGAGATGAAAGTGATAGTGAGGAAGGAGAGGTGGAGGAGATTGTTAGTCCACCAAAATCCTTGGGTACTATGAGGTCTCTCAACACCCAAGCCAAGGTTAGTGAGATGGAGAAGCAAAGAGAAATGATTCTCCACATTGGTGCCTTGTGAAGGATAAGGTGTGTAGAATCATTATAGATGGTGGAAGTAAAAGTTGGGATTACCGGTGAAGATGCATCCCAATCCTTACAAATTGCAATGATTGAGTGACTATGGGGAGGTGAAGGTTAGTAAGCAAGTCCTTCTTACATTCAACATTGGGACTTATAGTGATCAAGTACTTTGTGATGTAGTCTCCATGCAATATGATATAAAGGTGATTCATGATGGGAGGAAGAACTAGTATAGATTTCAAATGAATGGGAAACTCGTGATGCTTCTACCTTTGAGTCTGAAGGAAGTATATAATGACAAATGAAACTTAAAGAGGAGATTGATGGGGGGGGGGGAAGAGTGAGAAAAAGAGTGAGAAAATGGGTGAGAAATGAGTGAGGAAGAGATTGACAGGAAGAAAAGAGAAGAGAGGGAGGTAAAAAGAAAGTGACCTTTTATGCAAACAAAGTGATGAGAACCAAGAAAGTCAAACCTCGATGCGCAAGCCTGTGGGACCCATGACGAGATCCGATGCCAAGGACGTTCAAGATTCGAGGCTAAACAAGTAATTAAACTCAAGAAAAGCTAGCCAAGAATCAAGTTGGAGTAAAAAAGTAGAAGAAATTGGACTGAGCCAATTTCGGTCGACCGAAACTCTGCAGAGGATTTTTTAAGGCAGCCTCAGTCGCTTTCGGCTGAGGCTTGGTCGACCGAAAGTCCCATTTTGGTCGACCATGTGATCGACCAAAAATGGTTCGGTCGATCGAAACACTCCGTTTCACAAAAACGGGGTTTTTCTTGCAAATTCCGAATTTGCACCTTTTACCCATTTTGTACATTATAAACACATTCTTTTTCATTTGTAAAAAAACTTGAATGTTCATGATGATCTCTTGAGAGAGTTCCTCTTGTGGGTGAGGTAAATCTCATTTCTTGATCTTGTATCTCTTAGAAAATTAATCAACTTTATCTTGAGTATTATTATTCTTGTGTTGTTGTTTATTTCCACCACCTTGAAATTTGTTTGGTTGATACTAATTAGGCTAGGGTTAGTTAATCCTTGAATTTTGGGTTAGATTTAAACTTGGGTTAAGGTGTTTATCCTTTATTTTACCAATTTAGCTTTCTTGGGTTTTGTATTAAATTGTTGTGGGAATTTTCGGTCAATATACCGAAGGGGTTCACATCATTTGGTATCAGAACTTGGCTCTAATTTGGTAAATCTATCATTTACATTATTGTTGTTGTTAGAAAAAAAAATCCAAAAATTGAGAAAAACTGGGGAAAATTTATATGTCCATGTGTATTGTTGATTCCATGTATTGGGTATATTGATTGTGAGTTTGTTGGGGGAATTCCATATTCATTCACTACAAAACCTACACTTTCCAAATTGTGTATTCAAAGTGTTTGATAAATTGTCCCAATGAAAAATACTCCATTAATGCTTTATTGTTCAATGCCCATATATTGCTAATTACTTGGGGCTATCCAATTTTCATTATTGAGAGTGTCATCAACATTTTATTCCATATATCACTTGCTCCATACATTGGGTAATTGTTGATCATTCATTCCTTGCCACAATTGTGTTGTTTGGGGGGTTTTCATATATCCACATTCAAGGTCATTCAAAAATTGTGTACAAAGCGTTTGATAAATTGCCTCATTGAAAATTTACACTCCTTGTGCTTAGTGTTCTACATCTATGCCTTGTCTATTATTTGTGGTTTGTCAATCACATTGCTAAAATTGTGTTCCTAGCATCTTATCCCACATAAATATTGTTCCTTTTTGAGTTTAGCAAGCACATAAATTCCACTTGCTATTGTATTTACTTGTTATAAATTCCTTCTTCTTTATTTGTGATCATTGACTTCACAAGAATTATACTTTGTGGTTTAATTGATTACCTTCCTTGGAGAACTTGAGAAAGGAGATTTTGAGTGGAAAAATGCAAGAGTGGTGAGCTCATTAGAGGGTAAAAGCCTAAATTGAGTGAAACACGAGTGAAAATTATTCTTGTGAGAACACTTTCACACTTGCACACCATGTTAAATTCCAATGCTCAAATTCAAGATTTGAAGTACTTGTTACAAAACCTTTCAACCACCATGGCTAGACAAATGGAGAAAAGTGGGGGTGAGTATGAAAATTTAGGAACAAGAGGGGAGAGTACATCAACTAGTAGTGGTGAAGAAAAATGGGATGGTAGGAGAAGGTTGAGGGATAAATTTGGGAACGTTGTGCATATGGATGGAATTAGAGAACAAAGTGGGAGTTTGAATAGAAAAGAAGTTAGGGGTGAATGTGGGGATGTTTTGAGAAATGATGGGGATGGTGAACAAAATAGGAATTTGAATAGGAAAAGAAGAGAGTGGTTAGAAGGTAGGAGAAATGGAGTTGATGAAAATATTGATAGTGCGAGAATGCAAAATTCATCACTCCATGGAATGGGTAGAAGTGGAGAAGTGGAAGAAGATTGGAGAATGGGTAGAAGACGAAGAGAATAGATAGGAGTGGAGATGGGATGGATGAGAAGGTTAATATTGAGCAAATGAAGGCTTCATCATTCCATAGGAGGGACGGTAGTGGAAGTAGAGAAGTAGTGAAGGAGATGAATGCTAGGCTACCAAAATTTTTGGACCATGATAATGAGAGGGGAGAGTTGGAGAGAATTGCAAGTCCCCAACATCTTTGACCCATGATAATGAGAGGCAAACACATGGAGAATATAATTTCTACACTAGGTTCCTAGTGAGTGATAGACCATGTAGTCTCATGATAGATGGGGAGATTGGCACTAATTTGGTGAGTGCTAGTAGGGTGGAGAAATTGGGGTTACCGGTTATGAAGCATCCTAGACCTTATATATTGCAAATGTTGAATGACTATGAGGAGGTGAGGGTAAGTGAACAAGTTCTTCTTACTTTTCACATTAGTACTTATAGTAATAAAATATTATGTGATGTAGTTCCCATACACACTACTCACCTAATTTTGGGGAGACCTTGGCAATGTGAGAGAAATGTGAATCATGATAGGAAGAGGAACCGGTGTAGCTTCCAAATGGATGGAAAAAAGGTTATGATCCTATATTTGAGCCCGGAAGAAGTATGCAAAGACCAAATGAAGCTCAAGAAGGAATTTGAGGAAGAAAGAAAAGAAAGGGAAAATAGGAAATCAAAAGAAAAATCACTTGAGGAAATTGATGTCAACACAAAAGTGAGGCCAAATGAAAAAGAGAGAGTTGGGGCCACGACCCTAGAAAAAGGTGAGGAATTGAGAGTTGGAGCCACGACTCCAGAAAAAGGAGAGGCGAGAGAAGAACTGAGAGTTGAGGTTCCTAACTAAGAAAAATGTGAGGGAGTGATGAGTGCCACCCAGAAAATTGAGAGAAAAGATCACCCCAAAATGTTCTTTACTCTTGAATATTCAAACACTTCCCTCCCTAACTTGGTTACTTCTTTGTTGCAAGGGATCGTTAAGTATACTTATCAAAGCAACAAGCAGCTCCAAAGGCATGCCGTGTGGAAGAAATTCATGGAAACATTTTCCTACAACAACGAGTACAACTGAGATAAAGAAAATGGGATAACCAATGCAACATCTAGGAGGTATGCTCCTAACATTTCTTTGAATGCAAGGTTATTGTATTTTGAATATATTAGAGGGTTGTATGATCTTGATATAGATTTGATAAGTGTGTTGTTGACTTGTGAAAATGTAACATGTGGTAGGGATCATTGTCATGATGAGTGCTTAATTTGTAAATGCAATTTTTTGCATGTGCCAAATTGCATAAGTATCAAATCCTTTTGTGTTGCATATAATAAATTTCATGAGCATGATGAATTCCTATTTTGTGAGAATATGCTTGATGTGCCTATTTGTCCTATAAAGGAATTGCTAGTTGGGGAACCATGAGAGAAATTTATTGGAATATCTTGATGATAAAAGGACTTTGCTTCTAACATTTCTAAATGTCCACTCATTTTATTTTGAACATGTTAAGGGCATGCAAGTCAATAATCTAAATTTGTTAAACATTTATGAATCATGTTGTGAGCGTTATCTTGATGAATTCTATGGGCATGATAATTATTTGTTTTGGAAAATTGGATTGTTTCTTTTTAAATGTGCCATGTGCAAATTGCTAATGGGAGAGGCACATGATAGTTGTTTGATGGGGCGATTTAAAATCAACGGTGTCTTAGGGGTATTATGTGATCAATTTTATTGGCCTAATTTGAAGATTGATGTTGAACATGTTTGCACTTATAGTAAATTCCGAACTTCCAAAATGGCTAAACTCAAGTTTTTTGCCCCAAGAATTCCATACATATTTACCCATCATGAGTAAACCTTGGATTACTAATTCTATAAATTTGATAGTGGGTTTACTTAGAACAAAGAAAGAAAATGAAGCTATTTTTGTGATTTTTGGTAGGAGTATTAAAATGTCACATTTGATTGCATGTCATGAAACCAACAAGGTCGTCAACATAGCTAATCTTTTCTTTTGGGAAGTCGTGCATTTACACGAAGTGGATGCTAATTTTGTGGTTGTTAAATTTGTTTGCAATAAAAGTGTTTATCCTAGTAGCAAATTTTCTCCACTTAATGTTGTTTTTGGCCCTAGCCTACTAACTATTTTGAGATTGATGCACTTGTTTATTTATGGAGATGTTAGTTTAGGTGGGCATAAAAAGACAAATTTGGTTGAGCCCTTGATAGAGCAGGGCGAGCGTCAATTTAGGGTGCATATTGAAAAATGTACTTCCAATCCGAACCAAGATCGAATGTGAGTTGTATTTGACCTGGGTGGTTGGATGTTGTTCATTTGGAGGAAAGAACGGGTTCCCGATTTAATAAAATCAAAATTAGTACTCTGCGGTATTGGCACATCTCAAGCTCTTGGCAACGCCTACAAATTGATTTTGCACGATGAGTATGAAATTTCAGTTACATTTATTGTGTCTGAATTTTCTATTTTTATTGCAGGTGTCGATATGTGGTCGAATCTATTTCGAGATGGAGGAGATTATGAGAACCGCGAAGATCCAACTTCATCGCATGAACCTGTGATCCATAATGTTGCAAGATCAAAGTTCAAGGAGTCTCACGATAGTGCACTCAAGCAAGATTCGAGGTCGAATCCTTTTCAAGAGGGAGGGGATGATGAGAACCGAGAAAGTCAAACCTCGATGCGGAAGCCTGTGGAACCCATGACGAGATCCGATGCCAAGGAGGTTCAAGATTCGAGGCTAAACAAGTAATTAAAGTCAAGAAAAGCTAACCAAGAATCAAGTTGGAGCCAAAAAGTAGAAGAAATTAGACTGAGCCAATTTCGGTAGACCGAAAGTCATTCCAGTTGACCAAAACTCTGCAGAGGATTTTTGAAGGCAGCTTCAGTCGCGTTCGGCTGATGCTTGATCGATCGAAAGTCCCATTTCGGTCGACCATGTGATCGACCGAAAATGGTTCGGTCGACCGAAACACTCCGTTTCACAAAAACAGGGTTTTTCTTGCAAATTTCGAATTTGCACCTTTGGCCCATTTTGTACATTATATACACATTCTTTTTCATTTGTAACATAACTTGGTTGTTCATTGTCATGCTCTTGAGAGCTTAGTCTAGAGAGACTCCTTTTGAGATAAGGTTAAACCTCCTTTGATCTTGTATTTTTCTTGGAAGTTAATCAACTCTACTTGAGTATTATTATTCTTGTGTTGTTTATTTTTCGCCACCTTAAAATTTGTTTGATTGATACCCATTGGGCTAGGGTTAGTTAATCCTTGAATTTTGAGTTAGATTTAAACTTGGGTTAAGGTGTTTATCCTTTATTTTACCACTTTAGCTTTATTGGGTTTTATATTAAATTGTTGTGGGAATTTTCGGTCAATATACTGAAGGGGTTCACATCACAAAGGAGATGTAAAGATGGTTTTAAAGGAAAATCAACAAGTACTTTTGATGGTATATAAAGAGTCCATCCTTACACATGATAAATCTCACCATTCCCTCCCCGATTTAGCTACTTCTTTGTTACAGGAATTTAAAGATGTCTTCTCAAAGGAGATGCCTAGTGGACTTCTACCCATTAGAAGCATCAAGTGTCAAATTGATTTCATTCTCGGAGCTGTCATCCCAAATAGACCGACTTACCGAAGCAATCCGGTGGAATCCAAGGAACTTCAAAGGTAAGTGGAGGCATTGATGAGCAAATGATATTTTAGTGAGAGCATGAGCCCATGTGCCATATCCATGCTCCTAGTGCCAAAGAAGGATGTGACCTATAGGATGTGTGTTGATTGCCATTCAGTTAACAACATAACGGTAAAGTATCAACATCCCATTCTTCGGTTAGATAATATGCTAGATGAGTTATATTGTTCTTGCATTTTTAGCAAAATTGATTTGAGAAGTGGTTACCATCAAATTAGAATGAAATAAGTAGATGAATGGAAAACCCCATTTAAAACAAGTATGAGTTGTATGAATGATTGGTTATGCTATTTAGTCTCACTAATGCACCGAGCACTTTTATGAGGTTAATGAATCATGTTTGAGTGCATTCATTAGAAAATTCGTGGTAGTCTACATTGGTGATATTTTAATTTATAGTAAAAACTTAGAGGAACATGTAGAACACTTGACATGTGTGCTTGTTATTTCAAAATAAGAAAAGTTATATGCCAATATTAGCAAGTGTCCCTTTTGTATGGAAAAAGTTGTTTTTCTTGGCTTTGTTGTTAGTATTAAGGGGATAGAGGTAGATGATGAAAAGATCAAGGTAATCAAAGAATGGCCAACCCCAAGGAATATCACTGAGGTAAGAAGCTTTCATGGGCTAGTTAGCTTTTATCATCGTTTTGTTAAGGACTTTAGCACACTAGCTTCACCACTTACTAAGGTTGTTCAAAAAAAAAATGTTGGTTTTAAATGGGGAGAAGTACAAGAAAAGGCTTTTAGTGAAATAAAATAAATATTTTGTACCGTGCCCATTTTAGCCTTGCCTAATTTTAACAAAACTTTCGAGATTGAATATGATGCCTCAGCTATAGGTATTGGAGCGATTTTCACGCAAGAAAGGAGGCACATTTCCTATTTTAGTGAGAAACACAACGGGGCCATCTTGAACCACCCAACTTATGAGAAGGAGCTCTATGCATTGGTAAGGGCAATGGAGACTGGCACATTAATGGTCAAGGGAGTTCGTTATCCATATTGATCGTGAGTCCTTGAAGCATTTGAAGGGGAAAGGGAAGCTAAGCGAAATGCATGCCAAGTGGATGGAGTTCGTGGAGACATTTCCCTACGTCATCAAATACAAGCAAGGTAAAGAAAATGTGGTTGCCAATGCCTTATCTAGAAGGTATGCTTTTATCACTTCCTTGAGTGCAAAGTTATTGGGCTTTGAATGGATTAAAAAATTGTATGAGAACGATGTTGACTTTGCAAATATATTTATGGCTTGTGAAAAGGTTGCCTGTGACAAATTTTATAGGCATGAAGGTCTTATTTCGTGAAAACAAACTTTGTGTGCCTAATTGCTCCATGAGGGAGATGTTGGTTAGGGAGTCCCATTGGGTGGTTTAATGGGACATTTTGGTGTGAGATGAACTTTGGATACTTTGCAAGAACATTTCTTTTGGCCAAAGATGAGGAGAGATGTTGAGAGGATTTGTTCTAGGTGCATAACTTGTACGAAAGCTAAATCCAAAGTAACATGTTATGGATTGTAAACACCCCTAACCGTCCCTAATAAACCTTGTAAAAATTCTCAATGGATTTCATTTTGGGTATACCTAGGTCTAAGAAAGGAAATGATGCAAAGGAAATGATGCTATCTTTGTAGTTGTTGATAGATTTAGTAAAATGGTACATTTTATTGTTTGTCATAAGACAGATGATGCTACTCACATAGCCGACCTTTTCTTTAGAGTGATAGTGAGACTTGATGGGGTCCCTAGGAGTATTGTGTCGGATAGATATGTAAAATTTCTTATCCACTTTTGGAAAGTTTTTTGTAGAAAATTGGGAACCAAGCTTTTATTTTCAGCCACTTGTCACCCCCAAATCAATGGTCAAGCTGAGGTGGTTAATGGAACTTTAGTAGAACTCCTTCACACTATCCTCAAAAGTAACCAAAAGAGTTGGAAAGAAAGTCTACCTTTCGTTTAATTTGTTTATAATAGAAAGTGTTCATTCTACTACCGTATTTTCTTCATTTGAAATTGTTTATGGCTTTAATTCATTAACTCCTTTGGATTTGGTTCATTTTCCTATTGATGGAAGAGGAAGCTTAGATGGGAAGAAAAATGTGGAGTTGGTTAAATCTCTTCATGAGAAAGTCAAGCTTCAGATTGAGAAGAAAAATTAGTAATATGCTTCCAGCGCCAACAAGGGTAGAAAGTGTCTCTTTTAAACTGGGTGATTGAGTGTAGCTTCATTTAAGGAAATAGCGGTTCCCCAATCAAAGAAAATTCAAATTGCAACCCCGTGGAGATGACCCATTTCAAGTCATTGAGAAGATTAATGAAAATGCCTACAAGCTTGACCTTCCATGTGAGTACAATGTTTCAGCCACTTTTAATATCTCTGATTTATGTCCTTTTGATGTAGGTGATGATTCGAGGTCGAATCCTTTTCAAGAGGGAGAGGATGATGAGAACCAAGGAAGTAAAACCTTGTTGCATGTACCGGTGGATCCCATGACGAGATCCAAGGTCAAGGAGACTCAAGAGTCGATGTTGGGACTCATCCACAATTTATGGAATCAAGCTAAAATAGAAGAAACATTTGAAGCTGAAACTTTGTACCATGCAATTGCTTAGGCTAGAAGACAAGTGACCCCATGGATTGCACAATCAGGAGCAGAATGCAATTTCATTCTACCAAGCGATTGCTAACATTACTACCATGCGGTCACTTGGTACATCTGGACAATCAAATTAGGGAATTTATTTTCTTTTTCCATTTTTTTAATTCTCCTAATATTTGTACTACATAAGGGACCCTTAAAACCCTAGTCTCACAACTTGAAGATTATTGTGTGAAAGACATTGTAAAGGAAAATTCCCTTCCTTTCAATTGTTCCATTGGAATTTCTTCAACTTCAATTAGGGATTAATTTTTCTTCTGTTGTTTTCGAATCAACAATCTTGAAATTTACTCTTTCATCCATTGAGTTAGGATTTCATCCTTAGTTATTGGCTTGGCCGATTTTAGGTCAAGAATTTTAATATTATCAATTTTAGCTTTCTTGGGTAGATTTCGGATTGTTGTGGGAATTTTTAGTCAAACACCAAAAGGGTTCACATCACTCCTTCACGTTGTTCTATTGTTGATTCATCTTCTAATGGGTAAATCAAAATTAAGAGCATTCAGGAAGCATATGGCTTGTTTGAGATTATGAGTAAGCAAAGTACAAAGTGGCTTGATAGAAGTGCACAAAAGGATCTAGTCAAGTACATGTGGTTGATGATTATGCACTTTTCTTAGACAAAATCGGCTCCCTAGTAAAGAAAGTAGGGTTTTCTAGTTATATATATCAGCCGTTCAACATGTTACAAGTTTTTCTGGTATGTGATAAACGTGGAGCAAATCACCAAAGATCAAGTTGTCCATTGATGACTAATGGTTTTACATCCACCAAGCAAGTTGCTTATGATCAAAATTTTCAACGCCAAGGGTACATCCCATTGGTCAAACTTACAATCTTGACTAGTGAAATCACCCTAATCTATCTTATGGAAATAATCAAAATGTGATTAATCCAAGGACACAAGAGAAGAAGGATGGGAAGATGTTATCATTAAATTGGCAGATCATCAATTGCAATATTTAGAATACAATAATGCCACTTTTACGAACTTGGAGAACCACGAGGGTCAAATAACTAAACTTCTCTCGAAAATGCTACAAGGAATTTGTCCTAGCAACATCAAGACTAATCGAATGGAATACTCATAACCAATATATTGCAGGATTCATCATGACATGAGCTTTCGCTCATGGAGCTATATTTTTCATTAGAGATCACAATCCGAATCAAAATGAAGATAGTGTGTTTACAAGAAATCTCTAGCCAACCTTCCCGCAAGAGATCTTTTCTTAACATCAAGCATGTTGGGACTAGATATAAATGAGAACTCCAACAAATTATTTGTTTTCAATACCTCCTAATTTTCAGGAATTAGTCACTTCAATAGCCTCCGAGGAACAAGACCAATTTTCTTATTTCTTTCCACATACCCTTTTCTTTGTACAAAAACGGTGTTCACGTTTCACTTAAACGAAGCATTTGAGTGAAAATTGACAAGAATGACCTTTCTACATTGAAAAGTGGAATGGGGGGGGGGTGAAAATGTCTAAAATTGAGAAGTGTGGATGTTTTGCACAGCAAGAGAGCAAATCTTTAGGGTTTTTTTTTCTTTGGCTACTCTCATATGTGAAAGAAACCCTTTTAATATGTCAAAATCTGAATTATATTAAGGCATTGTTCAACGGCATCTCTCTCCAATTTAATTTAGTTTATTTGGGTTTTCTAGGTATTAAAAATTAGAGAGAGAAAATGTGTGTGGTTGAAATGTTTAAAAATGTATAATTTAAATTTGGTTTAAATGGTAATCGCCGAACAAGCTAATTAGTGCAACCGTACATGTTAATTGCAAATTGGATATTTCAAGATACATTCGTACATATATGTTATTCTATCTTCTGAATTTTTAAGGTACTTCAAAAAATGTTGGGAAAAAAATATAAAATTATACTTAAACGGGACGAGAGTGGGGCGGCCCCGCCTCAAACCCAACTCGAGTTACATTTCCCCACCAACTTGTGCACGGGTTTTTTCGCAGGCATGACAGATTTTTTTGTCATTTCTAATTGAATTTAGAACTTTGTTACATGTACACCAGCTATTTAATCTCTTGTTACTCCCTCTCACAATAGATATTTCGATTTCAACTCATAACTGACAAGCTAACTTGGAATAAGAAATCTCTATTCATTAGATTTTGAAATAGAAAGTTGAAACACAATGTGGAAGACACGAACAAATTCATTAATCACGATCATCAGTTGGGCATCTGATTGGTGTTTTGGTGAATCATAAAGAGACAAAAAGGTGAAGCCCTCACCTTGGGGGGCGCACCTACCATGTCCTGGACCTTGATGAAGGATGTAAATCGCTGGATATGCCTCAATTGGTCAGAGACTGAGAGTTTGGCTACTGATCAAATCCACCACAAGGAAGCCAAGTCCAAAGTGTTGCTGTCAGGACTCGAACTCCACACCTTGTGGATTGCCAGCGACAAAACATCAGAAATCATTGCAATCTCATGGACTGTGAAATGGTCCCATTGCAAATCAATCAATTTTTGTTTTGTTAAATATTCAAAATTTTTAAATTTGAATTTCTTCTTCCCTTTTACATTGAAAGTAACATTACACCTAGCACAAATTTGTGGGATAGACTTCCACAGTCTACAATTGATTTCTTCAAATTATATTTTAACCATACATTTTTTAAAATCACTTTTCAATTATATACTTTACTAAAATATTACATTATTTATTTATAAATAAATGAAAAACTTTTACCAAACAGATGTTAAATTAAAATTTAATTGATCATTAGTCGTAATGATAAGTTCTAAACTTGGAATGCTTCGCATCATTTCAAATTTTAAAAAAAAATACTCCGCATTAGCATTTGTTTGGCAAAGTCTTATTTATAAATAAAAACACGACATCATTTAACTATACTAATTTATTTATTTTTTTTTTGAAAAAACAATAAGTTTCACTGGCCACACTGATCAAAATTTTCGCTCGCCATTTTTTATCTTTCAAAAAATTCAACCAACAGAATATTGTCATGTCTCTATATATAAATAATATTAATAGACAATAGGTTATAAATAGGCCGCCAAACACACCCTAATTTTCTTGAAAGAGGTTGAAAAAGGTATATGGGGGTTTGCTCATTTCCACCATGAGCATTAATTTCATTGACTTCTACTTTTGTTTCTTGTAAAATATTAGTTTTATGTGGAAGCAATCTTATATTAATTTCTTTAAAACTCATTTATCCAGACAAAGTATTTTCAACAAATTATTCAAACATATTTAAAAGTAAGTTTTATTAATATCAGAAACAACTTTTGATTTTTAAAAAATCCTAATAAGTGAACCCTTAATCTCGCATAAAGCTAATTTGTCAAGGTAAGGAGCTATTAACTCTAACTAGTGTTACACTAGTGCGATGCACGATCACAGTGGTGGACGCAGACATTTTGTAGCAGTGGTGTACAAATATTTACTTGTGTGTTTTTGCAACGGATATTACGACGGTTCGGGGTCAGTGCCCCCGAATTTTTATAAGAAGAGATCAAAACTCCATCTGTTTCTTCACCAAATTCAACCATTTCATCTCTAACTTCATTTTCATTATGTTGATCATCACAAGGAAACGTGGATTTACCCTTAAGCATCTGTTTGGTAAACCAAATAAATTGGTTTATAAACCACATAATTTCTCAAACTACTTTTTAACTATACACATTTTTCCTCTCCAATTTTTAACATCTACTTTTTATCTAAAAAACATAAATAAATCAGTTTATAAACCAAATAGTGTTACCAAACAAAGGCTATAAACGATACAAACAAACAAACAAACAAATAAACAATTATAAACATATATTCAATCCTCAAACGTAAATTCCAAAAGAAATCAATAGCGCAAAATATTAATTTCAAAGTACAAAATCTAAATAAATAACACATAATAATTTAGCCCTCAAATCTCAAATTCTCATTTCTAATTTCTTTTAAAAAATAAAAACAAAATCAAAAATCAATTTTTTAGTGGGTCACGTGCCCCCCAATGACACATTGTGGGTCCGTCAATGCACGATCATTTGTTATTCAGATATATCAAATTTATATGTTAACATATGAAATGAATATCTACATTTACATCTATATCTATACACAATGGGTTATATAAAAGAGAGGATTGTGGAGAAACTTTTGATTATCAAGTTTACGCTTTTATATTTGACTATATACCCAATATACCCTTATTCAATACCATTAAATAATTCACTAAATTCATTTATTATCTAAAAATTTAACATGTTATAATATAATATAATTTTATTTTATTTTATTTTATTTTTAATTTTTCATTTAATATATTATTAAATTCCTTTATTATCTAACAATTTAGAATGTTATTGATAAGTGTATTTTATACACTTATTTCTATCTTTAAAGTAGGATTTTATGTTTTTTTGAGATATTTTCTATTCATTTTGTTATTGTTTGTTTATATTTCAAAAATAACCCCAAAGTCGAGAAAAGAAAAGGAATTGAAGCAAAATGAAGTCAATTGGATGATAAAAGTACTAAAGTGTACAATCAAGAGTTGACGAAGTTAATTAAGTTCATAATTGGAAGAAAATTTTCAGAAGAAATCAAAAGTCCAGGGACCAAATTGCAACAACCGAAAGTTGAAGGACCTGCCATGCAATAAAATACAAAGGACCAACTTTTAACACTTTGAAAGATGGAAATTGCAGGCTACTAGGACAATTGAGCGATTGCATAGAGGACAAATCGTGCGATTGCATGACCAGCTCCAGAATAGGCAGAATGTTTTCAAGATAACCGTGCGATCGCACCGACTTATATCGCGCGATTGTATGCATCTCCGCTGGGCCGAACAGTTGGATTTTTGAGCGATTTTCGGCATTCTTCTCTTTCATGTAACCTAAGCTTCGACCTAACCTATAAATACAAGACATAAGGCACGTTTTTGGCCCAACTTATTGATTTCATGTCAAACGCTTCCCAACGATTGAGGAATTCATGCAAAGTCAAAGGCATAATTGAAGACCAAGGATCAAGGATATGAATAGGGTGACATCTATCCATTTTTCTTGTGAATTATTTTCAATTATGTATCTAAGAGAGGTTTTTAATGCTAGAATTGATGAAGCATTAATTTCCAGATGTTATGTATTGATTATCGTTTAATTTACATAATTCATGGGTTTGAGAAATTGATTCATGCTTTTACTATTATGCAATTACTTGATCACTAGTTGTATGATTTTTGTGATGATTTTCTAAGTTTTACAGATTAGGAATTCATTAGACAAGTTTCAATTGCCACAAAGTCCGATAGGGAATATAAATATACCCTCATACTTTGTGTTATCTACAAAAGTATTCACAATTCTTTTAATGCTCTTCTACACATTCGTATTCGTCATAGAAATATAGTCCGGTCATGTGTAGGAAAAAATGTTAATTCTCTTTCGAAAGGGAGTTTTAGCAATATTAGGAATATGAATTTTCAAAACCCCGTGAATTATCGATTGGATGTTTAATTTAATGCGTAATTGATGGAATTAATGTTGATTCTCAATTCAAGCATGCTTTTCTCATATTTTCCCTAATTCAAATATTTTTTTAGTTAGTTTAATTCAAAATTCTCAAATCAAGCTTCTCATAGTTCCGGTTAAGGTAATTTGTCTAAATTACAATTCACTCAATCCCTGTTGGTACAATCCACAGACTTAGAATCCACTTTATTACTTTTGCGATCCGTACACTTGCAGTAGCGAACAAGTTTTTGGTATCTTTGCCAAGGATCAAAGTTTAAATTTATTTTTAGATTACTTTCACTAATTAAGACTTATTACTTGCTTTATTTTTATCTTTAAATTTATCTTCAGACTTATTACTTGCTTTATTTTTATATTTAACTTTATCTTAGTAATTTTTAGTTTTAGTTTAGTTTTATTAGTTTCTTTTCTTTCCTCATAGTTGTGTATTCTACTTTCGAAGAATCGGAATATTTTCGAAGATGACCTAAAAACTGAATGTACTTTACACCCTATGTTAAGAGAAGTTAAGGAACTAAATAAATTGAAAAACCAAAAATAGGATAAAATGGCAAACAACAATATGAGATTGCCCGCTATTGAACCAGTTAATGGGATGACATGCTGGTTGGTGACTTCATGACACCTCAGGTGGTTCAAAGTCAATCCAGCATTGTATATCCACCATTTGGGCAAGAATTCTTCTAGTTGAAGACCAATGTCATCAACATGTTCCAGAATGGACAACAATTTCATTAAAGACCTGATGAAAACCCACATACACATGTTTCCAAATTTTTAGACATGTATCAACACTTTAAATATTAGGGTGTATCTGATGATGCTATCAGACTCAGGTTATTCCCTTACACTCTAAGAGATAGAGCAGTTGATTTTTTAGATTCTCGGCCCGTTGCAAGTATCACCACTTGGAACGGCTTAGTCCAGAAATTTTGCACTAAATTCATGCCTCCAGTAAAGGTTGCCAAGATTAGACAAGAAATAACTGTGTTTCTGCAACTTATGCTGAATCCTTTGATGATACGTGGAACAAATTTAAGGGTATGATGAGGAAGAGTCCAAACCATGGGATTAATAGAGGTGATCAAGTAAAGTTCTTATATGAAGGATTATTTCCACACTTTATAAACATGATTGAATCCTCATCAAATGGTGCTTTGACCACAAAGACCATTGGACAGGCATTGCAGCTTTTTGAAAGAATTGCCAACACAAATGCCATGTGGGGGTCTGACAGGGTGGTCCTAAAGAAGTCACCAGGAGTATATGAGGTGGATGCTTACACTGCAATAACAACTAAAATTGACTCTTTGGCTACAAAAGTAGAGGGCATGGCATTGGTGAATCATTCATCAAAAAGTGCAAAAGTGAGCTGTGAAGAATGTGGTGAAAACCATGCAACTACAGATTGCCCATTCTGGCTTGTCCATTGGAGCAGGTTGACTAATGACTATGTGCAAGGGGGTCAACACCAGAATAATTTATACTCAAATACCTACAATCCAAGTTGGCTCAATCACCCCAACTTTGCTTGGAAAGATCACAGCAATGGACTAATTGTACCTCAATACCACATTGAATAGAAGAAGCCAGCACTGTAAGAGATAATTGGTAAATTTGTTGAGAAAAAAAACAATTCATGACTAAAACAAATTAGTTTATGAAAAAAACTGAAAATACATTCCAAAATTAGCAGGCATCAATCAAAAATCCAGAGAACCAAGTTAGGCAAATAGCACAGCTTATCACAAACAAAGCCCCGGGTACATTGCCAGCAAAGACCGAGGTGAACCCAAAGAAACAACTCATGGCTATAAATGTAGTGTAGAATGAGATAAATGCAATCACTATGCGTAGTGGTGTGCAACTTCCTGAAATTCATGTTAAAAGTCCAGTTGGAGTTCCTGAAAAGGTTGTGGAAGTTGGAGAAAAAATGGTTGAAAAGGAAGATGGCCATGAGGTGTCGATAATAAGCCTCACAAGTCCCCTATCCCATTTCCACAAAGACTGAAGAAAATAAGAGAGGACAGGCAGTTCAACAAATTTGTTAACATTCTTCGAAAATTGCACATAAATATTCCATTCTTGGAAGCCATCACACAAATTTCAAGTTATGCCAAACTTCTTAAGAAAATGATGTCTAGCAAGAAGAAGTTTGAAGAACTTGAGGAGGTAACTTTGAGTCAAGAGTGCGGTGCAATCTTGCAAAAGAAGCTGCCACCTAAGCTCAAAGACCTAGGGAGCTTTTCTATACCATGCATCATTGGAGACTTACAATTTAACAGGGTAATATGTGACCTCAGAGCAAGTATAAATCTAATGCCCCTATCTTTGTACAAGAAATTAGGATTGAGTGAACTAAAGGAAAGCAATATCAGATTGCATTGTTACCCATATGGAGTTTTGGAGGATGGGTTGGTGAAAGTTTTCACAAATTCATATTCCCTGCTGACTTTGTCTTTTTAGAAATGGAGGAAGATGAAAACATTCCTTGATACTTGGTCGACCATTCCTAGCCACTGCATGAGCACTAATTGATGTAGAAAAAGGAGATGTAGTTATGCCGGTTGAAAATGAGGAGGTAACTTTCACAATGAGGCAATTTAATGCCCATAAACGACAACTAGAAAATTGCTCCAAGATCGATGTGGATTGGGAAATGAAATGCTGGGAGAGGTATGAGTACAAGGTTAGAGAAGATCAAGAGGCTTCACCATACAATCTAAAACTACCTTGATAAGTTTGCCAAAAAATCAAGCTCTAGACTATAAATGAAGTGCTTGTTGGGAAGCAACCCAATCTCTTAAACCCTTTCCTTTATTTGTTTTGTTTTGTTTTATTTTGTATATTTTTTTGATTGATTTTATTAATTTATAGTTGTTTAGTTGCTTGACATTGCATTTTAGGAGCACTAGTATGTTTAGAATACATGCATTGAGTTGTTATGTGCTTTAAGTAATTCTAGTGTTCAATTTTTCATGTTTTAGAACTTTTAATTTTCATTGCATTTTTATTTGTTTTGTTGTTTATCTTACAAAATTCAACATGAGGACCTAGCCTAGGATATGTAGACACATTTTAGAACTTGGTTGCATGCATTTAGGGCGGAGTCCAATACTCGAAAATGAAAAAAATTTAAGCTCATCGACCATTACAACCGCTTGATCGCGTGACATACCTCTGGATAGAACTAGCAGTGTGGTTACATATAGCATGCATCTTTCATTTTAACCACTTCAACCCCTTTTTCTTCCCCCAAATCACCCAACATTGAGTTAAAAATCATTCCCCAATATTTGCACATCATATTGACTCAAATTCATGTCTTGCATCACATAAAAATAATTCAAAAGGTATGAATCTTTCACAATTTCATAGAATTATGCATGATTCTTGAGTTTTTCATATTCTTTTTCAGATTGAATTTTGTGAATGATTTGTGATGGGTTTATGCTAGGATTGGAGTACTTTGAATTGTGTTTAGTAGGTGAAATTTTTTGGCTAAATTCTAGTCTCCAAATCTATGTATTCGTTCGATTTCTTCATATGCATACTAGGTGCTCGATAAAATGTCACAATGAGTTTTTGTAAATATTTTTGGATGATCACATTCACCACATGTTATACATCATTTGTACATCATTCATACAATGTTTACTCTGATCTAAGGCATAGAACTCAACATGAACATTATTGCACTATGTTACACCTCATTGCAAGGTCACTGCAGACACCATTGCACCACATTACCTGATTTCAACTTCACTGCACCTACTTTATCACATCTTTTTATGACCCAAATGAACTCCAAATGTGCTGAATTTCTGATATGTTGTAGACCAAGTTATATACTTTCATATGCCCTGTGGCATATTTCCGGAAATTTTCTCTTTTTTGAGGCAATGTCAAGGGCTGAAAATCAATGGTCGACCCTTTTTCTAAAATTCCAAAATTTTTCTAAGTCTTAGTTTGAGGGTGTTTAGTTCATTTGCTTCAGTCTTATGCGATGTTTATGCATTCTAATGTTATTTATCTTTCTTTTACATTGAACATAATATGAAAACATCTTGGACCAAACATGGTAAAGCTAGAAACGGGTCGAATCATCCAAGCTATATGAAGAACAAAACTTCAAAATGGGAACACCGCATCGTCAAACCCAGGAAATACCTCACCTCTCTATTTTTGAAATACATTGAGGATAATGTACACTTCTAGTTTGGGGGTGAGAATTTCATTCATGTGCTTTCATTTATACATCATTCGATTTTGGGGTAGAAAATTCATAAAAATTTGAAAAATATTAAAAATTTTGTTGATTTATTCATTGCTCATGACATGATTTGGATTGAATTTTGTGCTTTAGTTAGAAAATTGGACAGCATGTACACTTGAATTTTCTTGACTTTTATTCATGTGAGACTTTATTAAAACTTGAGCACATAGCCATTGTCAAATAATAACTAGTGTAGGGGATGCTTGATATATGTGGGACGTGGGATACACTTATGCAATTTGAACATAGAACTAGTATCAAACCCATGCGTTGCATGGAAGAAAAATATGAAATAGTTTTACTGTAAATATCGTTACAAAATAGGGAAAAAAATTGAACACGTAATTTTCTTTGATTAATGATACAGACTATCAACGAATGCTGAAGATATAAATAAATTATAATTCTCATCAATTTTGGAAAACATCTTTAAATAATATATTGTTTTTAGTTGCTCACACACGTATGATACACGAAAGTTGTTATAGACAAAATATTTTTAAACAATTGCTCAAATTTAAATTAAATAATGCAATTTTTCAAATATATGTTGTATAGAATAAATAAACAATTTCATCCAAATATTTTTGACTAACGTGAATAGAAATAATAACCCTCAAAATATTATAATATACATAAAATAAAGTAATTGTAACAAATTAAATATTTGCGGTCCTATATATAAATAAATAACAAATTAAGCAATATTGAAGATGCAGGAAAGTGAAAATCAACCTCAAGATTTGTGATGCACGAACATGAAATTTAACTCAAGAGATCTTTTGCATGATTAATAATTTTTAATTTTTAAATGCAATGCATTTAATTGAAAATAATTAAATGCATATTTAATTATAGTCAATAAAAAAATAATTAATGAAAATACAATATATATATATATATATATATAGTGAGTCTTTGTCTATATATGTTAATAAAATTAAGAAATAAAGTTTCACCATTTTTAAAGACATATAATTATTTTTTTAATATTTTAATAAAATTGTAAATAGTTGAATTGTTTTATCATCTTTACGGGAAAACAGACCATAAATTAAGTATTTTAGAGATTGTACTGTGAATATATCAACTCAATTTCTGGAATTAACGTTTAATAGATGAAATTTTCTTTTTTTAAAAAAAACTTTTGAACTATAAAATTAGGCTCATAAAATACATGTGCAAAACTCAACTTACAAATTCTCCTTAAGATCGACGCTTTTCTTTTCATATATTGTTCTTCATCATATTCTTCCCAAAAAGAGGTGTAGGATATAATTTTTTTTTTTGTATAATTTGATTTTTAAGTATTAATTATTAATTTCAAGTATTTTTCTAAAAAAATAATCATTAATTTTAATAAATATTGTTACATTAATTGATTCTTCTTTCTTCATACCGACAATTTCTTTATTCATATTGTTACATTATTTATTTAATAAAAATTACTGATCGATCAATTTTGTAATAGAAATTATATAAACTAAATGTTAAAATCTATAATATATTATTGCATATTTTAGTTATTTAAATTTATAATGTAAAATAGAAAAATGAACAGAATCAGTAAATAATTAAAATAATGTGAAAATGATGAATGAATTGAAGAAATCTTACGTTTGTAAAATTAACTCACTTAATTGGATTTGCATTCAAAGTTCGTATACTTTTTATTTATTTTAATTTGATGAGAAAAAAAGAGCGAAAATTAATTATCTATGACTAAAATGAATTTAGTTAACTAATTATAGAAAATATTATACGACTTAAATGATAATATAATTTAAAACGAATTAGATATTGAGGACAAATAAAAAATATAAAATCAAACATTACTTTTAATTTTTATATGATTTTACGGACAATATATTTACAATTTGCTCTCACTTGTTAGCTTGCATTAAACTTCTCATTGTGATATTTAATTTGAACCCATATTACATATTTTTCGATTTCAAAATAATATAATAATTATTAAAAAAATAATAATAAAATAGAAAAAATAATATTTTGATGTTATTAATAGCATAACACGGATGCCAATGTAATTAATGACACATGTAAAATACTAATTGCTAAAATATTTAATATATTATTTTTTAACAAAAAATATCCAAATTTAGAAAGTTTTTTTGGCGGGAAACTATGTTTGCATTTTGGTGACGATTATTCTACTTTTATAAATATATTAAGATTAAAATAAGATTAAGATTGACTGAAAAATTCCAAACTTTAAGAATTTAGATCCCGACATGATGGCGTACAGGACCAGGCCCTCGCATTTATGGACCGTTGGGATCGCCAAACGTGAGGTGTTGGGTTTCACGACTTTAAATGACCATAACTTTGTCATATGGTGTCCGTTTTGGGCCCATAAGTACTTTCCGAAATCGTCTCGACGAGCCCTACAAGACTCACCGCTACGCTATGTAGACGATGGATTTTATCCGCTTGAATTCGTTTACTAAGAGAAATACTGCGTTTTGTCCTTTTTTTATCACTATTTTGTTCGTTTTACTTGTTTTCGGCGAGTCCAGCCCATTATTGGATAAAGCCCGTTAGGTTTTCTCTATTTAAACGTTTTCTTCATTGTTCTAGGTTTCTTGGTTGAATTCAAATAAAAGTTTGAGGTTTTTATGAATTGCAATCATTTTCTTGAGAAATTGGCGATTATTTGAATCGTGAAAATTATCGTAGGCGAGCCTACATCACGACCTTAAATTTAGAACCAAACTGCTCAAGGAGAAGTTTGGGGTGGAAATGTTAGTATAAGTAGGTATTGATGAATTGAGTATTTGAAGTTCTTGGTTTTACATCTTTGGTTGAGGAGACTTTAATCAATAGGTATAAACCGACAATAGTATAAAAACAGAAAAATGGTAATAGTTTTATTCCTCTATTCGGAGCATTTTTTACTTGAGCAAGTAACCTTTAAGGGTCTTTCAAACCTGGTACCCTAAATTCATCTGAAATGAAAGTTATTAGCATAAAGCTTATTACAGGGGTTAATTAGAAAGCAAAAAGGAGAGATGACTTACACATAAGACACTAAAACATCTGTAAATTTTCTCTGTCGTCTTTATGACTTGGGTAATTAAGTTTAAAGGGTTCTCTGAACCTGGTGCCCTAAAGTCATCTGGCTTAGGAGTCATCGACCTAAAACTCGCTACATGGGTCATATAGAAAGCCAATAAGGAAAGTATTGCACAAAGATGGTAAAAGATAAGGACATGAAAAGAAAAAGTCGTCCAACTAAAAGAAAAAAAATACATGGTATAAGCTTGGTTGATTGAGACTTCTAACACTAGAGTGTGAGATTGGGGATAAATTACTTTTGGTCTATTGTGCGTACTTATCAAATCCTAAATGCCTTGTATAGGAAAATGCAATATATACATGATTAGAAACCACATAAACTAGCAAAAACCTCGGGATATGAGATAAAAACAGTAATGTTGTTATCATTTATGAGAGCTGTGAGGAAAAACCAATAGAAAAGAATTGTTTGATCACATCGAATTTGGGCTCATTTATGCATAATCCACCACATAGTGTCAAGTGTATTTTTATATGAATTTGCATTTGATTTTTGACTATTCACACACACAATGAAGTCGAGCATCAGATGAATGAAAATATTTTATGTTGTTCATATTTTTTTCTAAAGTAAATTGTCAATGTAGATTATTGAAGCTCATGGTAAATAGGTTGACAAAAAAAATGTTATTTGCATTTTATTTTATAGTTTAGTTTTATTTTGTTCTAGGACGAACAATAGTTCTAATTTGAAGGTGTTGATAAGTGTACTTTATACACTGAAAGTAGGATTTTATGTGTTTTTTTGAGAATATTTTCTATTCATTTTGTTATTGTTTGTTTATATTTCATAAATAATCTCAAAGTCGAGAAAACAAAGGAATTGAAGCAAAATGAAGTCAATTGGATGATAAAAGTACTAAAGTGTGCAAATTAAGAGTTGATGAAGTTAATCAAGGGCTTAATTGGAAGAAAATTAGGAGAAGAAATCAAATTTAAAAGAAACCAGAAGTCTAGGGACCAAATTGCAACAATCGAAAGTTGAAGGACCTGCAGGTAATAAAATATCAAGGACCAACTTAGAACACTTGGAAAGATGGAAATTGCAGGCTACCCAGAAAACTGAGCGATCGCACAGTGGACAAACCGTGCAATTGAATGACCCGCTCTAGAATAGGTAGAATGTTTTCAAGATAGCCGTGCGATCGCAGGATTTATATCCGCAATCGTGAGCATCTCTGCTGGGCCGAAAAGTTGGGCTTTTTCAAGAATTTTCAGCGTTCTTCTTTTTCAAGTAACCTAAGCTTCGACTTAACCTATAAATATAAGACATAAGGCACATTTTTTGGGATTCTCAACTTATTGATTTCATGTCAAAACGCTACCTAATGGTTGAGGAGTCCATGGAAAGTCGAAGACACAATTAAAGACCAAGGATAAAGGAAATGAATAGCGTGACATCTATCCATTCTTCTTGTGGATTTTTTTCAATTATGTATCTAGGTTAGGTTTTTAATGTTAGAATTGTGATGAAACATTAATTTTTGAATTTTATGTATTGATTATTGTTTAATTTACATAATTCATAGGTTTGAGCAATTGATTCATGCTTTTACTATTATTCAATTATTTGATCACTAGTTGTAAAATTTTCTAAGTTCAAAAGATTAGGAATTCATTAGACAAGTTTCAATTGCCACAAAGTCCGATAGAGGATAGAAATATACTCATATGCTTTGTATTATCCAAAAAAGTATTCACAACTCTTTTAATGCTTTTCTACACATTCGTATTCGTCATAGAAATGCGGTCATGTGTAGGAAAAATGTTAATTGTTTTCCGAAATAGAGTTTTAGCAATATTAGCAATATTAATTTTCAAAACCCCGTGAATTATCGATTGGATGTTTAATTTAATGCATAATTGATGGAATTGATATGGATTCTCAATTCTAGCATATTTTTCTCATGTTTTCTCTAAATCAAATCTTTTGTTTTAATTAGTTTATTTTAATCTAAAATTCTCAAATCAAGCTTTTCATAGTTCCGATTAAGATAATTATTCTAAAATACAATTTACTCAATCACTATGGGTACGATACACTGACTTAAAATCCATTTTATTATTTTTTCGATCCATACACTTGCATTAGCGAACAGTTATAATATAGTTTTTAGTTTATATTTTTAAGAAAAATTATGTTATAATTTTTACTTTATCCTTTAATATTTATTCCACCTTTTCAAATTATATACGTAATCTCATAAAAAAGAAAAGAAAAATCTTCATGTGTTTTATTTAATTATTTTAACTTTCCCTCTAACAATATCACATTATTCTTATATATAAGTCATGCAACATTCGCATGCACTACTAGTTTAATTAAAAATGAAAAAAATGAAGGGAGATTAATTACAAAAAAAGGTATAATTACATGTACATTATTATTATTATTATTATTATTTTTTTTTTTTACACAGTTCTTATGTTTATCCTTCTACGAAATTTCTTTAAATATTGTAATTTAAATTTTTTTAAAGCTTAAAATTGAAAAACAAAATTGCACATAAATAGTATTTGTAATAAGTAAAAAAATAGATATATCTGTAATATATGCTCATAACTTTATTGAAATGAAAAAGCAAAAGCAAAAGCAAAAATAGATTGATGAACGTTCATATTTCATCATCTTTCCTTTTTAAATAAAAAATATTTATATGATATTGACAAAGTTTTTTTTAATTAATTTTTACGAATTTAAAAAAAAATGTAATTGATTTTCAATAGAGGAATGCGGACTAAGAAATTCCCGGATTACTAGTTACCATTTTAGGGAATATATTTAAAGTGAAAAAATGGTCAAAACCTTTTTTGAGAAGTGCTCTCTCATTATGTATTCCATTTTTCTCTTATGAACATATTTAGTCATTGTTTGAGCCCTCATTATCTGCAAAATAAGTTTTAGAATAATGAGTTTTTGTAGAATGTTGATAAGTGCTTTATTAGCATGTATTTAATTCACTTATTATCTTATTTTGTTATTGATTTGATCCTATTGAAGCATCGTTTAATGCATTTTCACTTATTGTGCTATGTAAGGTCAAAAAGAAGAAAAAGAAAGAAAACAGGACCAAAGAAATACAAAAAAATCAAGAAGTGAGGTTCAAGGGCATATTCAAAGAGCTCAAAATCAATAATGGCATGTGGGAAGAAGATTAGATGCAAAAATTATGGTCAAAGAAGGTTTGGGGTGAAGTTAGAAATCAAAAACCCGCAAGGATTGTGATCATGAATTTTAGTCATAAATTGAAGCTCAATTTTGTCATAGAACACTTTCGAATTTGAGAAGAGCTATTTCACAAATAATTGTAGATATTTAAGATTTATTTCCAACACAACTTGAATTACCACAATCGGACTTTGGGAGAGAAAGTTATGACCAAAACATCGAACACAGGCGCTTTTCGGCAGAAATGTACTTACGGCCGTAAATTGTAAAGTTACGGCCGTAATTTCCAAATTTCGAAAATTTTCAGTAGCTTACTTACGGCCGTAATAAGGAAAGTCACGGCCGTAAATTTCTCGCGAAGAAATTTCCTTATCTGATTCAAGGTCTATCTTTGGTATATATTTGGGGTAAAGCTAGGGCACGATTTTGAGAGTATTAAAAGAGCAAAATCACTACAAAAAGGAGGCTGGACATTGAGGAAAATTGAGAGAAAAATATAGAGCATTCTTAGAAGATTTTCAAGCACAAGAATATCAACAACAATGGAACTCATGAAGCAACTTGAAGAATCTACTACAACAATGCTAGGCTAAATTCCATATCTTGTTCAAAGGGGAAGTTGTGTTAACTTGATTATGATATTTTCTTTTCCTACAAATTAGTAGCGTGAATTTATTCCTTTATTTCAATTGTTAGATTATTATGTTTTGAATGTTCAATTGAGTTTATTTGGTTAATAGTTTAATTTGGCCAATTGGATTATCGATCTTTGGATTCATGAATATGCTATGTTTAGATTCTTGATCCGTAATTGTCATTGAACATTTACTTTAGTAGCAAATAAATCTCGTGCATGTTTAGTAATAATTCAACTTGGATTGATTAATTCGAGCTTGTGAAATTAACGATCCAATTCAATCCATTCTTCTAGATTTTCATACTAGTCTTGTATTAAATCCTAAGAGCTTGTTTAGGATTGTTCGTGGCTAGAATTGGTTTGAAGAGCTTGTTTTGAATCAATACACATAAGGAAGAATTTAGATAATCAGAACTTGTTGATTATTTATGATTGATAATTGAATTAGGGATAGAAACACGTTACAAGGAAAAATATAACATTAATTAAGGGTACAACCGAACCCGAGAACAAGATTTATTCTCATATTATTTCTCTAATCATATTTAATTATTTATTTTATGCATAGTTTTCATTCAAGCAATTCAAACAACAAACCCCCCCATTCCATTCTAATTGATCGAACAACTAAAATTAGTTTCCGTTCCTTGTGGGATCGACCCTTACTCTCGCTACTACATTATTAATTAATATTTAGCAAGTAAGGAATTATTTATTATTTTGGTGCATTGCGACACGCATCAAATGTGTACTTAAGCTCTTGTTTGAGAATCATTATGTCAAAAAATGTAGTTTGTATCAGTAAATTTTGGAAGAATTTTTTTTAACGAGTAGTAATTCGTTTGACTTTATATGTAGATTATTTTATTAATAGAAATGTTGGTTGAAATCAATTTTAAAACAAATGAGATTTTAAATAAATGGTACTTAATAAGTGCTAATTTTTTTACCAAGTTGTCACAATTGTAATAGTTAGGAACTTAAATGACTTACTATAAAAAAATAACTCCAATGACCATATGCATAATTATTTCAATTTGCATAACTATTCAATTTTAATGATTATTGACGTAATTAATCTTTTCAAAATATAATTTCTAGATTATCACAAATTAATTTATCACTACCCGAATAGTGGTACTAAGTATTCTAATACAATATTTGATATTTAAATACATTAAACAAAAATTTCATTTCATATTTACTTAACATTATAAATTAAATACATGTGTTCTTATACTTAAATGAATGTGAAGAATTATGCAGTATGAAATGTTAATTTTAATTAAATTTTATCGAATGTATATTACAAATACATTTAACTTTATTTACCAAGAAATCTTCTAATACATCTTAATTTATAAAGGTCCAGCGATTGTTTAACCCACAAGACATAATACTTTATCAATTACCCGTATGAAATTGATTTCTCAAGGATAAATTTTTATGAACATTCATTATCAATCACACATTTTTTAAAAAATCATTTTTAACAATTTTTCATACTACTTAAATAAACTTTCTAAAAAAATCACTTTTCACAAAATAAATTCTTAAAAAATCAAAATCAAACAGTTAAGTTTTGTATAAACCGGTCTACACCATAAAACCACGATCGGGGATTTGAATAAATTAAAACAAATGATAGATACGAACTATTAAAATATTCAAAATACTCAAACTTATTCAATAGTTTTCAATACAACGTGACTTTTCATTTTCCACCCAATAGTCAAATGGTCATGTTACTGACGAAAACTATTTTTATACGTTTTAAATAAGCGTCTTTGACCATATCCTATTTTGAAATAGAATGAATTTGCTAACATGTCTCAATTTTTATTTTGATAAAAATTAGTTAAACTAATTGTTGAAGTTTGTAATATATATTTTGCACATTTTGATTATTTAATTTTATATTATTAAACATAAATAAATGAAAAACTGAGTAAGCCTCAATTCGGAGGCGTGAAAACTGATTATAAATGGGTTTATAAATCCATTTACCGAACAAACATTAAATAAATGAAATTAATTTAAAAATGACAAATGAATTGATTGAAATATGAAGTTGCAAAAATTGTTCAAAGTTAATTGAATTTACTTTAAAGGATATTTATTATTTCTTTTAACTTGATAAGAAAACAACTTGAATTGAAATTAATTATTTAGAGAAGACATGTTTACATCTTCGATTTGACACTTATATTGCATATTTTTCGATTTCAAAATAATAGTATAGTTATCAAAAGTATTCTGGTTCATTGAAATTCCATTTTAAGAAATACAGTTTAGGTAGGAAAAGTTTTACAATATGTTTTTGGGGAGAGTGGTTTTTTTCACCCTCCATAACTCCCTCTACCTTTAAAAAAAACAAGAATATAGTTAAAATGTGACTCACTTCTCTTGGTGATGCACTATGCTTCGATACAACATTTCTAACAAATAATTATTACATGTTATGCGCACCAATTGTGGGCATCAACCATCATGGACTAACATCGTTGTTTAGGTGTGGTGTACTGGACGGTGAAACGAATGATGCAATAATGTGGTTGCTTACTACTTTTTTAGAGGCTATGGGAGGAAAAAAACCAAAGAGTATATTTACAGATCAATCTGCAGCAATATCAAGTGCCATTGCTATTTTATTTCTTGAAGCCCATCGTGGATTGTGCTTGTGGCGTTTATATCAAAACGTTGCAAAAAACTTGAGTAACATTGGATATAAAACATTTTTGCCACAATTCAAAGCATGCATATACAATCTAGAAACGGTTGAAGAATTCGAACAGGATTGGGACAAGTTACTTGAAGATAATGGGCTTAGAGGTAATGAGTGGTTACAAAGAACATATGAATTGAGGAAGAAATGGACTCAAGTGTACAGCCGTGCTCATTTTTGTGTAGGCATGACCACGTCACAGAGAAGTGAGAGCATCAACAAGTTTTTGAAGGATTACCTCACTCATGGAAGAATTGCTCTGCGTGAGTTTGAACACATGTACTCAAGAGTAATGAATAATCGTCGTAAAAAAGAAAGGGACGCCGAACACTTAACAAGGCAAACAATACCGAACTTGGTTTCTAGTTGGTCAGTTGAGCGTGAAGCGGCAAGCAAGTACACAAGAAGATTTTTTAATTGTTTTCAAGAAAGTATTAAGCAAACTATTGATCTGGAACTAGAATTGGAGTATGATAATGGAACTATTCGTACTTATAGATCAAAAGAGATTGAAGGACGGAGAAAGATTCGCACACTCACATACAATTGATTAGAAGAAACAATGTCATGCACATGTAGGAAGTTTGAGTTCGATGGAATCCTTTGTTCGCATGCATTGAAGTTGTTTCACCACTTAGAGTAGAAAAGTATACCCCCTCGATATTATTTGAAAAGATGGACAAGAGCATCTACATATGAAGATATTTGTGACCCCATGGGAGACATAATTTCAAATGACAATGATCCAATGCTAACAGCTTGTTACAATGAGTTATCACATATTTCACAAAGAATTGTGTCTAGTGGCTCAAGGCATGTTGATGTTTTCAATATATGCAAGTCATTGCTTCTCGAGGTGGAAGCAAAGATTGAAGCATCATCAGGTATCGAGGAGCGTGATAATTCGACATCAAACATGCCAAAAAATTGTCCATTGCGAGACCCAACAAAACGACGCACCAAAGGCCAATCTAGCAAACGAATTAAAGGTGCACTAGAAAGTAGATCATGAAAGAAGACTTCACAAACATTAACAGGTTAGTTGTTTACTAAATTTACATTTATATGTCATTTAATATTTATTTGATGACATTGATCTATTTATGTGGCAATTAGAAATAACCAAAATGATTTTGGTAGGAGGAGCATCGAAGTCCAATCATGTTATGGAGTCGGTAAATAATGACCTTTTTTTTTATAAATGAAATAAAGTTGTTGTTAGTTCACTACTTAATGCGATTAATTTTTTTTCCCCGAGTAGAGTGCTGTTGAAATGGCCCAACAAGTACGTTCTAGCAATAATAGTTGAGATTTGATGCAATCCAGAGGTATGTATCCACGTGCAGGCATACCGACTCAAAGTGGATTTCAATCATAAAACTTCGCAGAGTTCAACTACGACTCGAGTGATTTCATAATATCACAGGAGGTACAAAAAATCTATAAAATCTTTAGTTTAAATTTTAAATTATGAATTAATGGAGTAAAAATATAAGAACTTTTTAGTTTTATGAAAGAAAAAAAACGAAAACAAACGTTGAGATGAGCGTGGGTCATTTAGATTTTGTTTGTTAAAGTTTTTTTGTTTAAAAACATATTTTTTATATTTTATAGGTAAAATGTGTGGTTAAAAAGTGGAGAGAAAAAATATGTGTGGATAAAAATTGATTTGAAGAATTGTATTGTAAAAAACATATTTAAAAACATGTTTTGATAATAAAATCGGATGAACCAAGAAAAAGAAATGTGGGTCCCATTTTAAACTAAAAGTCTTGTCTTTTTTAAAAAGGGGTAATGGGCGTGAACTAATGAACCAAGAAAAAGAGAAGTGGGTACCATTTTAACTATATTCTTCTTATTTTTTTTAAAAGGTAGAGGGGGTTATGGTGAACAAATTCACTCTCGTTATTGCGAAGAACTGTTCCTTTATATATAGTATGATTTTGGTAAAAATTATTTGTGTTCTTTTAGATTTAATTTGGAACGTTTTGTGTCAAATCAAGAAATTGAAATTATTTGTTGATTTATTTGTGTTTTTTAGGTAAGATGAAGAGTTAAAATTTGGAGAGAGAAAATGTGAAGGGGTAAAAAGTGGTATGTGAAATTGTGTAATTTAAATTTTTGTAATAATGACAAATTAAATTGCAAAAGAACACAAAATTAATTTTTAAAGTCTGTAATATATTTTTTCATATTTTGATTATTTAAATCTATAGTATTAAACATAAATAAAAGTCCAAAATGAGTAAATAAATAAAAATAAAATTAATTTTAAAATGACAAATGAATTGATAAAAATATGAAGTTGCAAAAATTATTCGGACTTAATTGAATTTACTTAAAAGGTTTGAATATTTATTATTTTGTTTAATTTGATAAGAAAAACAACTTCCATTGAAATTAATTATTTAGGGATGACATATTTGCAGTTGACTCTCAATTGTGAGTTTATATTAAAGTTCTCGTTGAGATTTTCGATTTGACACCCGTACTGCATATTTTTCGATTTCTAAATAATAATATAATTATAAAAAATATTCTGATTCATTGAAATACTTTCGTTTTAGGAAATGCAATTTAGGAAAGAAAAGTTTCACAACCTATTTTTGGGAAGTGCTCACCTTTTTGATCTAGTATGATTTTGATAAAAATTAGTTAAGTTAATTGTTAATGTCTGTAATATATATTTTGCATATTTTTATTATTTAAATTTATAGTATTAAACATAAATAAATGAACAAAATGAGTAAAATAAATAAATTAAATTAATTTTAAAAGGACAAATGAATTTATCAAAATATGAAGTTGCAAAAACTATTCGGATATTTTTTATTTTTTATTTTAATTTTGATAAGAAAAGCTACTTGAATTGAAATTAATTATTTGGACCAAATTAAATTTAGCTAAAAAAAATTATAAATATCATTGTAGGACTTAAATAAAATAATTTTGAAATATTGGGACATTGGAAAAAAGTAAAAGGTATAAAATAAAACGTTTACATATAATCTTTAAAGCGATTTTAGGAATGACATTTATGGTTGGTCCTCACCTGTGAGTTCGTATTAAAATTTTCGTTGAGATCTTCGATTTGATATTCATATTACATATTTTTCGATTTCAAAATAATAATATAATAACCAAAAGTATTTTAGTTCATTGAAAATTTGAAATAATTTCATTTTATGAAAGACAGTTTTGAAGAGAAAAGTTCCAACATCAATTTTTTTGGAAGTACTAGCCCTTTTTATATAACAGAAATTTTCCATTCCTCGAATTGGGAATCCCGATTGTGAGCGGGGGTGGGCCCCACTTGTGTGGTGGGACCCACCTGTAATGTGAGACGATAATTTTTTATCAATCAAAATTGTTGTCTTTTCAATAAAACTATTCAATGAGATGTCGTGACATGATTGATTATAAAGAAATTTTAAACTAGTCCATCAAGAAAAGAAACCCAATAGTGTACGTAATGGGCAATTCTCTTAGGCAAGGCAAGTACATCTGTGTAGTTCTCTTTTGACAATTGCATTCCTTAATACAGTTAGGTGAAAATATTGTTCAACCTTTTGTGTTGGTTGAAGATTATTATCAAGGAGCTCTGTTCAATGCAGATTCTTTAATTTATTTTTCCCGCATGCTCATTTTTAATTATCCATTCTCTTAATAATTAATTTTATACGTGAAAACATAATAATTTCTTACTTTACATTTCCTAAAAATATTACATTTCAAACAATCTGGTTACGTACTTCGCTTCAAAAAATTTCAACCTTGGGAAGATAATTTGCTTCAACCATTGATTATTTTGCCTTGATTTAGAGAGTTAGGTCAGCTGTGTACTTAACAAAAGCGACCAATAACAGAACTTGAGCAACCAAAGAAGGAAATTTCTAAAATTTAAGATTCAGGGAGTCAAAATCCGATTGATATGTTGGCGAAATTTGTTTGAATCAAAAAATTGAAGTTGGGTCTCCTTTGAGGAACGAGAATTTGTTCCCGCGGTAAAAGATTCATTGATGGTGTAGTTTCTAAGAAAGATTATTAAGTCGTGGAACTTATATAAATTGTCGTTTCATCTTAGGAATTTGAATTTAATGAATTTCGATTTTGTCCTAATTTGTCTTATAAATTGGGAGTTGTCAAAATTATATCACAAAGGATAGAAAAGAGGGGTGTTCTATTTTTTTATCAGCAATCTTTTTCATCATACTGAATTACTATAAAGACGAAAAAAGATGTATCCTCATATTTGATTTTGTTCTCCTGTCAAGTCACAGACACAAAGACGTGGATCCCTGCGTTGTGGGCTCCGACCCCATGTCTCTAAGTCTGACACCATAAGGTGTCAGACGGTTAGTAGGAGAACATTTCTATCCTCACATTAAGGCGATAGTCTATAATCTTTATGTTTTTATTTGTTTCTACTAATTGATTGCTCCTGATGATTCAATTTTTTTTAACTGGACTATATCATCTCCAATAGCACCAATTTGGCGCTAAAAATGGGTACCAACTTTTGTATCAAAATGGTGCTCGCTACCACCATAGCTTTGGTACTATATTTATCGTCAACTTTATCATTTTTTTGTTCCAAAAATATTTAGATATACACAATAAATCTTTTTCTTCCTTCTATATCCCTTTTAATTTAGCTTTCTTGTATTTTTATTTAATTGATGTATGAATATTTATTTGATTGTTAATTTAATTATCACAAATAATTGTATTAATTTAGCTAATAAATTTAAGCAAGAAAATAAATTACTTGTTAAAAATTTTAAAGGTTATATATAGAGGTGGGCAAAAAAATCGGAACCGATATGACGGAACCGGAACCGAACCGAAAAAATCGGAACCAAGTGGGTCTAAAAAAATAAAATAGGAAATCGGTTTTGGAATCGAGAACCGATTGGTTCTCGGTTTCGCTTTTAGAACCGAAAAATCGAAGTTAGAACCGGTCTTTGATCTTTGTTTATTTTTTTATGATCTTAATTGGTTGTCTTAAAACTAAAAATCAAAAGAATTTATAATTTTTTTGGGTAAAGTGAAAATGATTTTTTTTTTATATGAAATTTGTTACGTCTCTACCTCATTGTAACCTTTAACTTCACACTCGAACTGAAATTCTTAGTAAATGAAAATAGAATGAGACTAACTTATTAATAAGCGAAGTTGTAAATGACCACAATAGAGTTAATTAAATATTTAAATACAAATATAAAACAATTAATAATAATACATTTAAAACTCATGATTCATACCACAAGTTTACTATACAAATTTATTTGTATGGCTTCTTGCCATGCTCAAAAAATTCACTAGGCCATTTGTTTTTTATTTTGATTTATGAATATCTTTTATTTTATGGAGAATCCTATATTTTCTTCGGGGTAAAAGGATTTTGGAAATCATTGATCTTGGTACATTCGGTAGAAGTTTATTTCAGGTTATTGGCTCGCTTCTCGATGCCTGATACTCCTCGATAAGACCCTCGAAAAATAATTATTATTGTAGAACAAAATTAGAATTGAAACCGAATGGTTTGGTTCTTGCAAATCAATGGAACCGAATGGTTCCGTTTTACAAGAATCGAAAAGTATGGTTCGATTATGATTCTTGAGATACCCGAACCGAACCACCCGACGCCCACGGCCCACCCCTAGTTAAATACTTGATAAATACGACGAAGATAAAATATCACATTGATTGATCGTTTGTGGGAGGGGTATACTAATTCTTAGAATAATTAGTATATTAAAAATAGTAATATGTTTCGTTCTTAATTGTACATTTTTAATGTAATGTCAAATATTAATATTAATGAATACGACATAAGCCTTATTTAAAATATTTTAATAAAATTATAATTTTCGATAATTTTCTTATAAATTTATGATATGAAAGAATAATTAATAAAATAATTTTTCAATTAAATTAAATGTTGCACATTAAAAAAAAAAGAAATAAAAGATATATTGTTTATTTGGTGTAAAATTTGGTGCAGTGAATTGTAGATGAAATAGTAATTACACAAATTTGTTGCAAAAGTTATACCAAATTGGTCCACATGGTTGGAGATGTCTAACAAATACTAGAGTTGAATATTTGAATAGGTACCCCAACTTTGTGAAATGTCACGGTTTACTTACCATACTTCAACATGCTTCTCGATGGCAACTCAACTATAGTGATTTGTGTTATAAAACTATTAAAATCTAAACAAGAATTAGAGATGAAGAGATGGAGAGAATAAAGAGGAGAATTCTCATTCCATTAGGTGTGTCAAATACAACAATGAATGCCTCTATTTATAGGAAGATAAAGTCATTCACAATAATTCTTTACAATATTAATTAGGTGGGAGTTAGGTAAGAAATTAGGTAGAGATCTACAAAGGAATTTCTTAATAATTTCTAATAATTTATAACACTCCCCCTTGAATGACTTATTGCTCAATTGTCTTCCTCGTTAAAACCTTGCTAAGAAAACCCAGTGGGATAAAACTTGAGCAAAGGAAAAAAGAGTACAGCTGCTCCCCCTGATGTTGGCCATCATTAATCATTGAGTCTAATATCCAAAATGACATCAATGATAAGTAGTACAAATCATGTACTGAAATCTGAAGTGCTTCGCTGCTTCAGTGTTTTAGTGCTTTAGTGCTGCCTCGTTAAAACCTTGTCAGTAAAACCCAATGGGACAAAATCTGAACGAAGGAAAAAGAGTACAGCCGCTGCCTCGTTAAAACCTTGTCAGGAAAACCCTGTGGGACAAAACCTGGACGAAGGAAAAAGAGTACAGCATGACAGCATGATTCTCCCCCTGAAGTGTGCAATCAAGTATTCATGAACCTTTTGAATAATGATATCATCTTTCTTCTGGAATATATATGAAAATCTTCCTGTGTGTAGCCGATATCATAACATTCTTCATAAGATGTGTATGATTTTCTTCATTTGTTGATATCATTCCAGTATAACAATGTGTTGCTGAATTATAGCTTGTTGATAGCTATGATGATGCCTCAAAAACCTTGCTAGGAAAACCCTGTGGGACAAAACCTCAGCGAAGGGAAAAAGAGTGCAGTATTCTCATTAATTTTCATCAATACGCCTCAACTGTTGCCTCATTAAAAACCTTGCTAGGAAAACCCTGTGGGACAAAACCTCAGCTAAGGGAAAAAGAGTGCAACGCGTATTTATTCCTTTTCATGGAATATCACAAGTATATTGATGCAATCACGAATCTTTTCATCGTATAATTTATGATGAGCTTTATATAAATCGTTCATAGCTCATGATGTCATAACATGCTATATTAAGCAATGTTGTACTAATTTATTGATTGCATCTTTCACTTCTGGTGAATAATCAAATTTAGAATTCACTTCTGGTGAATAATTAAACATATTCATTTTCATATTCACTTCTGGTGAATAATTAAATCTAGAATTCACTTCGGGTGAATAATTAAACATATTCATTTTCATATTCACTTCTGGTGAATAATTAAATCTAGAATTCACTTCTGGTGAATAATTAAACATATTCATTTTCCGAATTCACTTCTGGTGAATATTCATTTTCCGGATTCACTTCTGGTGAATATTCATTTTCCGGATTCATTTCTGGTGAATATTCATTTTCCGAATTCACTTCTGGTGAATATTCATTTTCCGGATTCATTTCTGATGGATAATATAATTTTGCATATTGAAAATCAATTGCATGCCCAAATATTCAAATATAATAATAGTACACTCCAATTTCACTTTCAACATATTATATCATGAAGTCATTTGTATCATTCTATAGTGATACTAATCTGGGCATATTGAATCTTTCAATGATTTATACATGTATGTTCTTGCACTTTATAAACTGCAATTTCTAATTTGCAGGAGCATAATCAATCATTGAAATAGATATCAATTTTGACATATAATCTACAATCATTTTACTTGAAATCCCAACGTACCGCGATCAACTGGTACATCAAAGAATACTCTCAAAGTACCGAGATGAGAATCATACATTTTGATCTCACTCATTGGTATATCAAAGAGCTCAAGCTAGTGATTTAGACTATAGTCTATCCACCATATGTCATGTTACACATTTAAGCATTTAGACTTCAGGTCGCAATTTGGACTTCAGGTCCTTGAACAATAATCCCTACATTGGGTTTATATACTTGGCCAAAGTATTATAATTTCATCAACCTCATTTTTATAAGAGGGTATGCAGTCGACTTATTTATCGATTCCATTTTAATATAACATAGAGAGATCTCTATATATGTTCTATCATCAGGTACCTGAGTCTCTTACATTTAACTATGTCCCTTTTACTCACTATGAGTATTTAACCTCAAAGGGATCATTTCAATCATTCAAGAGATATTTATTTTTGGAATCGATAGTCATTATGCTTCAGGCATAATTACGCTTCAGGCGTGTTTTCCCCAAATATTATATTATATCAATTGGCTAAAATGCCGCACATGTCGTCCCTTTTAGGGATGTAATTTCAACCATATATCTCGCTTTGGTAGATTGTATACATACCACACTTTTACAAATCATAAAGCTTCTCGAGCTAATCCCGTTTATTATAGAACTTCTGGTTCAATACGGTTTTATTTCATTTTGATGTATGAATATTTGATTCAATACAATATTGCTAAACTTCTGGTTCTGGTTCATACTATATACATATTTCACTTGTACGTATGAACTTCTAGTTCAGTAAGATATTTCACTTGTACGTATGAACTTCTGGTTCGGCAAGATATTTTACTTGTACGTATGAACTTCTGGTTCAATACAGTATTCATTTCATCAGTACATATTTATGTACAGTTCAAATCAGTATGCCTTTATTATTTTTATACCGAAAAATCAGGTACAATATCCAAGGAAATATCTCATGATCTCAATCTTGTCGCCAAATCTTCTCTTATATCGAAAAAGGTAATGACGCATTATCTCACCTTTTTAATAATTTATTCCATTATTTCTTGATGGAATCTATATTACTGACACGCGGAGCCACCGCTCTTTTACGCGTTAAATAATGCATTTAAATAGATGATTTGGGAAGAAGGCTAGATCCATCAAAAATGGATATCATACTTTCAAATATTCGCAAATATTATTCCAATCTTCCAGTAAATGATTTGAGAAAAATTTATCGAATTAGGCTCGAAAGATTGAGGTTGCTGATGGATCATGGTATCCCAGAAGATGTTCGCTGGTTGATCGAAGCAAAAGTTCGATTAGCTGGTGAATTGCCATTGACATTTCCTAAACACATGCCTGGTTTAGGAAAAAGTACTTTTGCAAAGAAACGAAGAGCAAAAAGGCTTAACGGTTGTTACAAATGTGCTCGTTGGACATGTGATACTCGTTGCAAATCAGTAGGATATTCTTCTGGAAATCGGGATGACAAAATCGATTTCATTAAGGGTGGACTGAGTAAGGAGTCATTGGATGATATCCGATTGACTCTTGAGACGCACCCAAGTGGGTATGTGCAACGTGAACTCCTTTCCTTATATGCTCAATTTAACAAGGATAAAAACCGTTATAGTCTCAAAAATATAGTAGCAAAAGATCCTGTTTGCCAGGCTGTTATAAACAATGATGTTTTGGCTGTTCAGCATTGATACAAGGTAAATCTTTTGATATATATGCACATATAAAATATTTTGCTGTTTCCTTTCACGAGTTTTGATAAAGGCTGTTTAAATATTAAATCACCGAAAGGTGAGTAGGGTGATTTTGTCAAAAGTAAATCTTCACTTTTTCAAAAAACGAGCGGAAATAGTGAAGTTTTTCGGTTTTAAATAGCCAAACATTTTTCATAGTTCATTCATCCCAAAATAACATTTTCTCGTAAGTTTTTCCTTCTTTACTTTCAAAAATGGAAGGATCAAAACTTCGACAGATCAAAACTATCTGTGTATTTTGTGGATCAAAAGTGGGAAAAAGTTTTGGGTATCTAGAAGCAGCCGTGGATTTAGGAAAGAAATTGGGAGAGAAAGGTATCACTCTCGTGTATGGAGGAGGTAGCAGTGGATTGATGGGTTGTGTTTCACAATCCGCTCTAGTAGAGAAAGCAAGAGTGATAGGTGTTATACCTACTCCTTTAGCTGATATCGCAGGCAAAACACGAGGGCATGAAGTACAAACCTTATCTATCCATGAACGCATAACTTGCATGTTATATGGTTCTGATGCCTTCATAGCTCTACCTGGAGGTTTTGGTACTTTAGAAGAAATCTTTAATATTACCTCATGGGCTCAACTAGATCTCCATACTAAGCCTATTGGGCTTTTAAATGTAAACAATTTCTTTGATGGTTTACTAACATTTCTTGATTATGCTGTGGAACAGGGATTCATCTCTCCATTTTCTAGGAGAATCCTTATTTCTGCTCCTACTATCGAGGAACTGCTGGATAAGTTGCAATCATATATTTCAATACAAGATCCAGCAGGAGTTAAGATAGATTGGTCGCAAGGAAGGGGAATCAAGCGAAAATGGAGTCCGGTTAATGTAAATTTATCTTTGTGAACTCTAGAATAGGTGGTGGTAGAGTACGGAGTATTCTCACTCTTGAGACACACCATAAATTTCTAGGATTTTATCAATGTTTTAATCTTGTGTACCTCAAAGATTTAAGGTGGTAGAGTATGGAGTATTTCTTACTCTTGAAACACACCTTTTTCTTTATTTCCTCAAAAGGTCAGAGGTGGTAGGATACGGCTACTCCCGAAACACATCTCTTATTTTGAGGATTATAAATGTTTTTCCCCTTTTTCGTTTTGCATGTATGACTCGTTTTATGCTTATTCAGGAGCAATAATAATATCATTTCAGTATATTTAGATGATAATTTTTACTTCTTCTGGAGTAAATATGTACTTCTTCTGGAATACATAAGTGCTCGTGCAAGAACTTTTCCAGACACTTATCATCTAATATTCATCTCATAATACTGATGAGATTATTTTCACATTAGCTATGTCCGTGCTATCATGTGATATTATTTTATCATACATCAACATTCTCTTGTTGAATAATTTTCATCCACCCATTCAAATTCAGATATTGGTAACTTCTGGTACCATTGGATAAAATATTTTTATCAACATTTACCAACTTTTTGGTAGTGATAACTTCTGGTATCATTTGATGAAATATTATCTATCTTTAGTAGTGATAACTTCTGGTATCATTTAATGAAGTATTAAATAACAATATTTTATTAACAATAATAATATTAGGGTTATACCACCAAGTATATATTAACAATAATATTGTATATATATTAACAATAATAATACTGGGGTTATACCACCAAGTATATATTAAAAATAATATTGTATATATATATTAACAATAATGATACTGGGGTTATACCACCACGTATATATGTTGACAACAATCCTCTAATATGTTAGAATTAACCAACAATTGAGGTGTTTATATGTATTCAATTGATAAACCGACCATATAGGCGGTGTCAACATAATAAAATAATTAAACCGACCATATAGGCGATGTCAACATAATGAAATAATTAAACCGACCATATAGGCGGTATCAACATAATGAAATAATTAAACCGACCATATAGGCGGTATCAACGTAATGAAATAATTACCTTTCATGAGTGAGTGAATCATATCTTTCAGTCAATGTATTCATAATAGTCCAATCCGTTACGGTGCGTGAATTTGCTTTGAAAGTTTCGGGTTACACAATTTCTCCAATTTTTTCTATGGACTTGGAATTGATTTTCTAATCTATGATGTATAAATGATTTTCTAATACCAAAAACACTAGATTTGAAATATGAAACGTTGATTAATAATAATCTGGTTTCTGATACAGAAGTTCATCATTTAGATGCAACTGTAGAGCATACTCCCGTCGTATTACTCAGTTGGTTAGAGCATCGTGCTGATAACGTGTTATAAAACTATCAAAATCTAAACAAGAATTAGAGATGAAGAGATGGAGAGAATAAAGAGGAGAATTCTCATTCCATTAGGTGTGTCAAATACAACAATGAATGCCTCTATTTATAGGAAGATAAAGTCATTCACAATAATTCTTTACAATATTAATTAGGTGGGAGTTAGGTAAGAAATTAGGTAGAGATCTACAAAGGAATTTCTTAATAATTTCTAATAATTTATAACAATTTGCACTAGTTTACTCACTGGACAAATTCTATCATTGTTTTTAGCTTAAGTGGAAGACAGAAATTTGTGTCAACTCCTTCCAATTTTAAATAGAGTGCCGACGTGGACATCAACTTAGCAATTATAAGCACACCCAAACACATCTTTACTATTTATCAACAAAAAAACATTGTCTTCACCAACTCAACAAATTTGGAAAGATTGCTCATGTGCGAACTGCAATGTATTAAGAGATAAAATCTCACATCGAATAAACATGAAAACATAGATCAATTTATAAAAATCTGAACTACTCCTCTAACAAAGTTGATATTTTAAGATGGATCCTCAAAACTCAACACTGTATCAAAACCCATTAAGCTCTAACGAGTAATTCGATCCAATTAAGACTAAAAAAAATGAGCATACGAATTTCAAGATTAGTTTGCTCAGACGAACTACAATTTTGAGGGGCATAAAATTTCACATCGAATAAAGATAAAAATATAGACCAATTTATAAAATTTTGGTCTACTCCTCTTAACAAAAATAACATTTTAAGATGAACCCCCAAATCTTAACGCGATGTTCTTGGCAGAAGGTACCTTATCATACACAAACCATAATGGAGGCTGAAAGTTAAAACCTACTATGAGTTTGTTTAGAAATAGAGAAGCTATTCATAGAAAAAGAGTGTCATAAAAAAGCAAGAACATTAGAGAAGATAAACTATCGATCATTGATTGCAAAAATCCATCTTACTGGCGAAAATTATAGGTACATTAATAAAAGAATGCAGTACAGAGAGCAGTTATTCTCTCCATCATATACAACCAGACACCAACTCTCCTCAACATAAATGCAGTCGAGAGCAATTCTTCTAGTTGTTGTTCTTTGAAAGATTTTAGAGTTGGGTCCACCACTTCTCTCAGTGGCCTCGCTTGTCTCAAGTAGTCCAATATCCAGTCCACAACAAAACCATTACCCAATGATTTCTTTTGCCATAGCACAGCAAAGCTTGAAGAAGAAAAATACACTCAATTTGGCTAACAATCCATCCAAATGGTTGCAGCAAGAGGATGGTCCTCGTTTAGGGCATCTCCAACCCTTTGGAGTTGGGTTTTGCTCCAACCCTGTTCCAAGTTCCAACTATAGATCGAACAGTGCTAACACGGTAGATTGTGTAAATTTTGATTTTTTCCCCCCAATTCTGTCCTTTGACGTTGAATGCAAAATCTTCTTATTCCATCTACGTTTCTCATTAAGACAATGTTTGATTGCACAAATTTTCCATGGAAAATGTTTTGTCATGAAAAATATTTTCAATGTTTGTTGTTTGATTAAAATAATTTTCATGGAATTCATTTTCCATGTACAAACATATAATGTACAACTTAACCTAAAATGATAAAACATATTTTCCATTTCCAATTCCATGTTGTATCAAATTATTTTGTTATTTTATTGATTTTAATTTATTTATGTTTGTCTTTTGAATTATTATTATATATTAACATAATAAATTGTATTTGTATAGTATAGATAAAAATTAGTGAATACATTGAAATAAAATTGCTCATTATTAAAATTAAATGCAATATTGACAGGAAATATTTATTTTAAATTTAGTGATTTATAAAATTTAAGTAGTAATAGAATATGTATTAAACAATTTCCAAAATAAAGTAATTGTTGAGAGTTGAAAATGATAAGGAAATATAAAGTTTACTATTAATTTGGTGTAAGATTTGAAGTAATAAGTAGAAGATTACTAAATATGATAGTGCGAAATTACACCATTTGTGGAAAATTTACACCAATACGTCTAGTTAGTAATTTAGTGCAAAAGACTAAAGTTGAGTTACATCAAGAAGCATGTTGAAGTTCGATAAATAAACCGTGACATAACAAAAAGTTAGGAGCCCATTCAAACATTTAACTCCAAATACTAGCATGTAGGGCCCGGCTGTATATATACTATATATTATAATCCTTAATTGTTGTACTTGCACATGAATTCTTTGGATTTAGAGATCTCCAATCGAATGTCCATTGGGATGTCTATTGCATGAGAAAGAAAAAGATAAATATATTATTTTAAGAGTAATGTTTGAAGTAAGATTCGAGAAAAAGTGGAGGAAAAAATGGAAAGGTAAATAGATACAATTTCAAATAATTAATAGAAAACAATGGAAGATATGAAGTAGAAAGTGAGAAAAAGTGGAGAAAAAGAGGGAGAATGTGGAAGAGAGATGAAGGAAAAAATTGGTATTACAGTTGGATCCATAAATTTTTGTGTGTATATCTCTGGATAATCAACGGTGTGTGTCGCATTGGAGATGTTCTTAGTGTGTTGTGGTGGAAATATGTTGTTTTCAAATGATTGTTCAAATATGTGTTAAGATCATGGATGAAATACATAATTAAATCAATGCGAACATTAACATTCATTTTCAGATTTTCAATGTGATACTTCAATGTGCATTGTTCACGATTCTTCATATTTTGCAAGATTTCGTCAACAACTATTGAGGTAGGTTTATATAACATGTCGTCTAGAAGCACTAGCAGTTTTCTTTTGATTCCGTGTTGTCAGCATAATTCTAGGACCGCATCCCAATCCATTGAATCCGGGCACAATAAGCCAAACAATGGGAAAATAAACAAAAACTTGGATCAACATTACCAATTTACAAGCAAAATAGTAAAAATGAGATTGAAAATTGTAAGCATACTGAAATTCAAAGATGATTTGCTATAGTTCTAGGAGGCAGCAGCATAGATCTACACAAAGGGCAACCGACTTGACCTTCATCAATCCATGTATCTAAACACTCTCTATGGAATACATGCTTGCAATTACAGAGCTCTCTAATTTCGTGCCCTAATTCTACACACTCTAAGCAAATTGTGCATACCTTTTCCCCATCTTTGTCTTCGTCTTCATCTCCATCCAGTCCTAGCAGAAAATCTCGGTAATTAACAATAGGAACTTTTTTCTTAATGGCAGCTGTGACCACATGAACAGGGACTGGGACCAGAGATGGGGATAATCCGTCTAATATGAGAATATAATTGTTCGAATTGTCGGTGGCTGTCTCTTCCTCCGGCGCCGGTTTATACAGACCAAGACGAGTGAGTGCCCCAATAATTAAGAATCTCACTTGGCTTAATAGGTTAAAGATGAATGTTAAGGTTATAACCTTTGGTATTCTTATGGCATAATACAGTATCCCCATAACTCAATTTTCCGCGGTGGCGGCGGCGGCGGCGGCGGCGAGTGTAGGAGAAAGGAGGAGGAAATTGTTGGTACCGAATATCTTTCGTCAGTAAATGATCGAAAGTATTTATTTTATAATAAAGAGGGCCAGGCGGCTGTTTGGCTGTTCGTTATTTTTAATTAGCTTTTTTTTATTTTTTTTTATTTTTATTTTTTATTATTTTTTTAGAAATTAATAAAATAAGAAATCAACAATTAATTTTAATCACATATTTTATGGATCTCACAATTTTTCAATCAAATATTTAACATTTTTTATTAAAATTTACTGAAAAATTAATTTTAAGCTCCAACAAAATAGGAATTTATTTATTTTATGGGTCACGCTACTTGCAAATCATACTCGACCCAGGTTCAAATAGTTTTTTTGTTATTTTATTGTATTGTACAACAACGGTGGAGTGGGTTGAGGGAGAGTAATTGGTACGCCTTTATGATATTGCAATTGTTTGTATTTATTTACACTACCAAGTTTATGCATTCCACGTATTTGAGATTCAAATTAATTTTAAACTACACTCATATTTAATATGAAAAAATAAATAATTGATTGCATATTATTGATTTGTATGCTAAGATTATATGCCAACTTCTATATTAATATTTTCGATGAATTATGTATCAAAAATTATTTTTTAGTTATGTATATATAAATATTAAGATTTATTTGTTGGGTTATTGCCTCAAATTGTTAAAAGTTGAATGACTTAAATTGAAATGAGATTTGTGACAATTATTAGTATTGGTTGGAATGATTACTTTCATCTACATATTGTTAGATTTTGTTTCTCAGTGAAATAATCACAGGTAACTATTTTTGTTGTAGAGCACATTGACTAGAGAATATTGTGAGAAAAATGTAATATAACATTTTGATTTTTCTTGAATTCTTTGTGGGTTGTACAAAGAAGTAGAAATTGATAGATGTGGTAAAGTTTGATTATTTTTCTTACAATATTTGGGAGGGTTAGGTGAGTGCAAATTCTATATAATTGTAACAATTTATTATATAGTGAAAAGCTTAAATGGTCTGTAAATTTTGCGTTGTTATTTTATTTTCTTTTAGGTCAATTATTTTCTGAACATAAAAATTCATGCGAGATTAAATGGAGAGGAAACTTGTGTATAATTCCCAATATTATGCCTCTGTTCGGTTAGATTTAATGATGAGAGAGAAGGAATATAAATTATTTTGTTGATTTATTTGTGTTTTTTAGGTAAAACGTGGGATTAAAAATTGGAGAGAAAATGTGGATGGTTAAAAAATGGTATGAAAAATTTTGTAAATTAATTTTTTTTTTTTTGTCGATTTTGTCTTTTAGTGAATTAAAATGGAGACGCCGAACACTGTCTTAAATACGAGTCATACTTCCAACTCATTAGAAGTTCTAGAAAATCTCCATGTTCTCCTAATTAGAGAGTGAGAGACATAATAATAATCTAAATGGAAATTTATATTTTTGTTGTGACTTGAACTTGGACCTTTCATTTAATTGGGCCAAATGCTCACGATGTCAATTCAAAATAACACATAAGAGACAAAATGCTATATATACAATCATGTTTCTTTGCCCATTTCCACCGTCCCATTATTGTCCGTATCGTTGAGTCGGTCAGCTACTTGCTTTTGTAATACTATTATTTACATGGATCTAAAGGATACGCATCATTGCGAAGGTGAAATTCGAGCGGAAAAAAAATGAATTTTAGATAATTGAATTTCTGAGAATCAGAAGTTTAATGTGTTTGATTTATTTAATTTTATAAGTGAAAAAAGTAGAAATTTTCAAATTTTGTTATTTGATTTACATATTTTCGTGGAAAATAAAGCAAATTTTTTTTTATTTCAATCAATTTTTTTCATACATTTGTACTTGATAAAAATAATGTTAATTTTTTTTTTTTAAAAAAAATAAGTCAACTAACAACAACAAAAATAATCAAACGAGGTGAAAATAGTAGATGGAAAATCAATTCTTACCAAAGTGTCAAGAAAACCAATTCCTTAAAATTAAGGAAAATGATGGATTCCTAGAAAAGTTGGAAAACAAATTTCATAGAAAATATAGGTAATCAAACGGTACAAAAGTTGGGAAATGGAAAATATTTTTCATTTTCCATGAAAAATTTGTGATATCAAACAGGGCCTAAGATCGTTTGAACATCATGATTATCACCATATGATATGTAAGAGGAGAACGGAAGAATACCCCCGTTCATCATGATGTAGAAGCTTCCTGATTCTGCCACTTGCTGCTACTATTTTTTCTTCGATGAAGATTAGAATGGAAAGTTTCAGTTTCTCTCTCCTTGCCTATCAACCCTAATTTGTTGAGTTTCTTTGATATGCTCAGTGATGGGTGAAAGCATTGTATTTATAGGTGGAGAGACCGAATTTCCAATTAGGGTTTTCCTAAGACTCAATCTTAACCGTCCATCAAGGTAATGATTGATTTGGAAAAGACTCCTTCTTGTAAACCAATTTGATGAGATTAGCATTATTCTAATGGAAACCGAATTTATAATAGACCATAATTCAGGGAAATATTTCCTTACAGTCTCCTACTTGTTCGTTAGGCAATTCATTAATGTTTCGATTTAGGAATCATAAGGCGCCCAATATATGCCAAACTCTTCTTAGCTGGTTATCATAAGTGCATTGGCTAATTTAGTTGCCAATGGGAGTCATGGCAGTTGCACATCATTCTAGAATATGATTCCTTCCACGTACCACTACATTGGAAACTTCCTTAGCTAGGCCATAATAGGAGATTACATAATGGTCCCATAATGTCTTGTTTGAAAGACGTTTCTGTTATTATTCATCGAATCATAAATGTGTACACAATGGAGAACAGAAATAAAATTAAATGTAGAAGTGCATAAAGAGCTCAATAAATGTCAAATATAAGAACAGAAGAATGACAGATAATAATGACTAGGGACTATCTTCAAGACCTAAGCTTTCAGTGTGTTTCTGAAATGTATTTGGAGATAGTCCTTTTGTGAATATATCTGCAATCATGAGTTTTGTGCTCCTATGTTCAATGACAACTTGTTGTCTTCTAACATCTTGTTGCAGTGATAGATATTTAAAGTCCATGTGTTTTGCTCTCTTAGATATTCCGTCATGCTTGGAGAAAAAGATTGCAGCCTCATTGTCACAGTAAAGAGTTAACGGCTTGGAGATGAAACTCAAAGCACCGAACTCAGAGATAAATTTTCTCAACCATGCTCCTTGATTTGTAGCCTCAAAACATGCCACAAATTCAGCCTCCATGGTGGATATGTAAAGCAACTCGAATTTCTGGCTTTTGCATGATATTGCACCTCCAGATAAGAGATACACATAGCCAAGATTGAAATGTCTAGTGTTAGGACATCCTAAAAATCTGAATCAGAAAAACCAATCACTTGTAGCTGATCTGATGTTCTGTATGCGAGCATTGTAATTTCTTGTGTTCTTTAAGTATCTCAATACTTTCTTTGCAGCTTTCCAATGGATATGTAAAGCTACTCGGATTTCTGGATTTTCCATGATATTGCACCTCCAGATAAGAGATACACATTGCCAAAAGTGCAATGTCTAGTGTTAGGACATCCTCCAAAATCTGATTCAGAAAAACCAATCACTTGTTCGTTAGGCAGATTTTCTGTATGTGAGCATGTAATTTCTTGTTCCCTTTAATTATCTCAATACTTTCTTTGCAGCTTTCCAATGAGTGATTCCTTGGTTACTCTGAAATCTACCCAACATGCCAATAGCATAACTGATGTCAGGTTTGGTACAAACTTGTGCATACATCAGACTCCCTACAAGAGAAGCATAAGGCTAATTTCTTTACGTTCCAATTCATTTTGCGGACATTGCTTGAGATCAAGCTTGTCTCCTTTCTGCAATGGAACAACACTAGAAGAACATGTCATCATGCGAAATCTCTCTAGAACTTTATCGATATATGCTTTCTGAGACAATCACAAAATTCCAAGTGACCTGTCACGAAATATCTCTATTCCTATCACATAGGAAGCTTCACCCATATCTTTCATTTCAAAGTTCTTAAAGAGATGATTCTTAGTCTTATGTAATAGACCAAGATCACCACTAGCCAATAATATGTCATCAACATACAGAACCAAAAATATGAACTTACTCCCATTGATCTCAAGATATATGCAAGGATCTACAATGTTCTCTTTGAAACCTAAGTCCGTAATGATTTCATCAAACTTTAAATACCACTGCCTCAAAGCTTGTTTTAGTCCATATAGTAATTTCTTTAATTTGCAGACCATGTCTTCTTGACCTTCGATTATGAAGCCTTCAAGTTGACGCATATAGACTTCTTCTTGCAAGTCTCTATTAAGAAAGGCAATTTTCACATCCATTTGATGTAACTCTAGGTCATAAAGAGCTACTAATGCTATGATAATTCTAAGAGAATCCTTTTTGGGCATAGGGGAAAAAGTCTCAGTATAATCAATACCTTCTTTCTCATTAAACCTTTGGAAAGAAGTCTAGCTTTATATCGTTCAATATTGACATGGCAGTCGTGTTTGGTCTTGAAGACCCATTTACAACCAACTGGTTTGTGTCTTATAGGCAATTGAACAACATCGCAAACTTGATTTTCAGCCATAGATTTCAGTTCATCCTTCATGGCATCAATCCATTTAATAGAATTAACATCCTTAATGGCTTGTGAATATTGAAAATTTGAAGTTGTCTAAATTTTATAAACAGACTGTCACAGACAAGTATGGACAGTAACCAGTTAACAGTAAATCGTTAAGCGTTGTTTAGCGTAGTACAAGATGAATCTTGCTAAGGCAGATTTGTCTCGATTGTAAAACGTAAACAATCAGAATAAATTGTGCGGAATTATAAATGGACAATAACACAATAATTTGAGCTTAACGTGGGAAAAACCCTAACAGGGAAAACCCACGGTTCGCATCCTGCGAACAAAAACAAATCACTATATAAGGAAATAGTTTATACAGATTAATCTAAACTACAGGATAAATCTACGCATAGACTTTATCAAACATCCAAGAAATAGATCACTCCCTGATCCTTCTGTGGCATGTAATGCGAGATGGCGTCCCACCACTCTTCAGTAGTTTTCTTTGAATCTGTAATACTTTTCAGCACCACGAACTCCCGTTCGATCTTGATCCAAACCTCCCGTTTGATCTTCACGCTGAAATTATTTCCTTCACTAAGTGATTAAATCCTCCTCCTGGAGTGTTGATATCACAACTCAATTGAAGCCTTTTGTATTGGTGCACACACGAAAATAGGCTTCAAGATTTCTTAATGAAGTGGACGTGAATTATGTTAAGCTCCACACAATTTTTGTATTTTTCACGTCTTATAAAAACATCCCGTTTTCCTTCTCTTTATAGTGCAATTCGGTTTACTTGGCTCCCAAGTTTTCCTTATTGCAGAAGATCTCTAATACCTGCAAAACATGGTAGAGATAATTAGTAAAAGGTAAGATAATTATCTTCAAATAAATCTTACCAAAAAATAAGATAATGATAAATCTTAAAAGATCTTACCATAAAATAGGATAGTGATAAATCTTGAAAGATCTTACCATAAGTTAATCAATCAAGTGATTAACATAAACTTGGACATCATATTTTCGGCCATATCAAGAAATTTCTCTACATAGAATTTTCGTCCAACACATCTTACCATATTAGAGATAAGAATGAAAGATACTTACCATACTTAGAGTATCAAGAATAAACACAAGATATTATCAAGAATATTACCAACATATTTTCGAGATTATGATCAAAGATTTTCGTAATTATGATCAAGTAAATATCAATATTTTCTTGATCATTATCTTTTCAATAAAACAATATTTATCTCGAAAATCAGAGATATTTTTCTTCAATAAAAATATGCATAATTTAATTAAACTTAATATATTACTAAATACACATATTTAGTAATTACATCAAGTTTTATTAAATTATACATTCGTGAAAAATAGGAAATGCCAATATCATAGAATTAAAAATCTCCCCCTTTGGCTTTTTCTATTTTTCCGAAATCAATCATCTTTTTATGATCACAAAAAAACATCAATTAGCTCCCCTTATCAAAAGTCTCCCCCTCAAGATATGCATCACAATCAATAAATGCATGAAAAGAAATCAGCACATAGAGAGCATTAAAAAAGATGATATCCATGCCAATGCTACTCCCCCTTTTCGGTTAAAGAGGAGAAGCCAAAAGTCCTACAAAACCTGCGTTAAAAAGTTCACAACCTAAATCTGATCATAAGAACAAAAGTGTTAAGGCAAAATAGGATAACAATGTCTTTAAATCACTGAAAATAAGCAGATGAGGCTGGAAGGGTTGAGATCAGTCTGGAGTCTTCCTTTGCTTCTTAGAGGCAGGGAGCTTCTTAGCTACAACCTTCCTCTTTTCTTTGGCTTCAACAGGAGTCACATTTGTCGAAGTACCTCCAAGTAATTGATCAAGCGTGTCTTCAAGACGCTTAACCCGTACACCAAGTGCAGATATATCAGCTTTCAACCCAGCATTTTCTGCTTCCAGCTTACTGAGCCTGGCATCTGTATCAGCAGATAACTGACTCCCAGTAGTCTCGTCCAGAACCTGCTTCTTTTGACCCGTCCGCGTCTCCAAGGTTTTTCTGCATCTCGCCCTGTTTAACACCTTGGGGGTTACCACCACATCATCTTCCAATGTTTGGATACCCTGATCATTCAAAAATTGTGAAATAACCCATGGATAAACCAACAGATAAGTGTTACATTGTCTAGGACCACTTCCCGACACTCTTCCAATGATAGAATTCCAGATTCGGGTAGCAAGGTCAATATTCCTTTTGGTCCCAAGCAGAAAAAAGGTTCTAGCAGATTCTCGCTTAAAACTCGAATCATGAACTAGTTGGTCAAAATTTGCCTTAACAATTTTGTGCATGATTTGATATTTCTTTGACATTTCAGACCTAGACAATTGTTTTAACCCTTTTACTGGCCATGTGATCTTTCCCCCTGTCAACTCCATAGCAATTTCATCATTAGTGGCTTCCATAGACCCATCCTCATTAGCCACATCATCATTCAGTCCTAACCACTTCCTAAGTTATTTTTCCGAAATCTTAACTAACTGTCCCCTAACAAAAAGTGATGTGGTAAAAAGACATTTTTGGAGTTATAGTCAATGGGGATGTTGGCATAAAATTCCTTGACCAGAGTCTCATTAATCTCCCATTTACAATCAGTCAATTTTTTCAATCCAAAATGTGACACTATATCATCAATCTCAAAGTCATCAAATTCACCTACAGTCACCCTAGACTCATAATGCAATCGTTTACTCGAAATATGTTTTTGGAAATCATTGTATGCTTCAGATGACCAAAATTTGAAATTGAATGGGGGTAAAAATACCTATTGCTGTCTGCATGGGGGTGCAGACGAATGAAGAAACATCAAACCTGGATCTTACTGGACCCGCAGCAGTGTCACCCTTTTTCTTCTTCGAACTCACAGTGGCTTCTAATTTTTGTTTTCCTTTTCTGTCTAGAATAACAGCTTCTTTCTCAGACTCTTCTTCCGACTGCTCAGACTCATCTTCATCCTCAGATTCCTCTGGCTCTTTTGGTGGTGCATCATCCTCAAATTCTTCTCGTTCCTTTTCTTCTTCAGATTTTTCGTCTTCCCCAGATTCTTCCTGCTCCTCTGGTTTCTCCTTTTTATCACCAGATTCTGTCTCACCTGATTCATCTCCTCCTTCTTCAACCCCAGTTTTCGCATCTCTTGCACTTCTCATAGCAGCAAGTTTTCGGGCTCCCTGCAGTTCACTCCGAATATCTAAGGGAGAGATATGGCTGAATCCAAGATTACCTGAACTTGGGACCAAATTGACGCCCATGGTTTGTGGAATAATAGGCGTGCTCCGGCCAATTTGGGCCATGAGGAGAGCAGGTGTAGGAGTAGTACTGGCGGTGGAGAGTGAGGTCGGCGTTGGGCTGGTGCCGGAGGGCGGTGCAGGAACAATGGCACTGCTCGGAGTTCCCACCTCAGATGGGTTCAGTGCAGATGATGCTTCGCCGCCTCCTCTAGCGACTCTCCTTCTTCCGACTTGTTTGCTCCTCGCCATGTCTGTATATTTTTTTTTTAATTTGAGAGAGAGAGGAAGACGGAAGGTTGGGTTTTTGGCGAGAGGATTTGGGGTTTTTCAGACTTTGGTACACGAGTTTTATAAGAAGAAGTGTGAGGGATTTTGGGGTTTAAGAGGAAGTCTAATATGAAAGGAATTAGAGTTCATTATGGTAACTGGAGAATCCTGATTCTTGTCAACTTCTTTCCTTAAAAAATAGATAAGTATAGAAACAAAATATGTTAAGAATTAGGAAACAAATAAATTACCAAAATTTTGGGCTCACAATTAACTGAATTGTTCTGCAAGATTTGCACATATTAGCCAACGATATACTGCCTTAAGAATAAAGATATTCAGAATAAAATCTAAAAGTAAAGTGTATATGAATACCTGAGACACGTCTGAGTACTTGTTGGCATCTGTTGATTCAGATATATCTGGCAGTAGACAGTCCACCACGAGTACGATTATGTTGATTAATGTGCGTGTGTGATCTAAGAAATCCTTTGTCATCCACATACTGTCACAAATCATATGATTGCCCTGACTTATCGATTTGTCACTGTAATGCACATTAAGACCGATCAAAATCTATAAGAAGTGCATTTTCTCAAATCCGGCTTGCCGACTTTTTCTATATTGTGGTAATGTCTTTTGGAGGTGGAAACAGCTTCACACAATCCCCAGAAGTTATCTTACAGTATGTTCCCCTTTAGGTTAGAAGAAGGGTATGAACTTGGCTTGGATTTGTAGATTCACACAGTCCCCAGAAGTTATCTTACTAGGTTTTCCCCTTACTTATATAATATTACCACATTTATATCAATTCATCGTATTTTTGAGGCTAAAGGGTATGAACTTGGCTTGGATAGGCAGCCTTCTTTTCCACTAGCCCTGCCCTTGGATAATAAGAAAAATGCGTGCAATGCTATAAGCAAGATTTAGATCATAGGTCTACACACAGAATATGAAATCTCATCCAGTAACAACCATATGACATAGATAGAAGTGACTAATCCTTAGGATTGTCCAGATTTGATTGCTAGTTAGATTCATCCAGAGACATGTTGACTGCCATTAGCCAGACGTATCTGTCTCGTTATCAGCCACAAGCACTCAGATATATCTGCAGGAAAAAACATGATCTACTTAGTATAAGAATAGGATAACTTAAATACATGTAATAAAAGAAACAAAAACATTTTTTTATTATTATTAAATATGCATGTTCTTATTCAGAAGGAGGTGATACTCTAATTTGTTTCCTAAGGCTTTCAAATTTGACAGTATCGAGGGCCTTAATAAACAAATCTGTTAGCTGTAGATCAGTCTGTATGTGCTCCAGATTGATAATCTTTTGTTCCACCAATTCTATGATGAAGTGGTGTCTGATGTCAATATGTTTTGTTCTGGAGTGCTGGACTGGATTTTTTGAGATATTGATGGCACTGGTGTTGTCAAAATACATAGTGGCTTGTTCTGTAGAGATTCCACAGTCCTCCAACAGTTGTTTCATCCACAGGAGTTGTATACAGCAACTCCCAGCTGCTATATATTCATCTTTGGCTGTGGATAGTGACACTGAATTTTGCTTTCTACTTAGCCATGCCACCAAATTGTTTCCAATGTAGAAACATCCTCCAGATGTACTCTTTCGATCATCTACGTTCCCAGCCCAGTCTGCGTCTGAAAAACCTGCAAGATTGGCAGTGGTATCTCGTGTAAACTAAATTTCGTAACTCAACGTACCACTTACATATCTGATGATTCTTTTCACAGCAGCAACATGAGATTCCTTAGGTTTGACTTGATATCTTGCACAAACTCCAACACTGAAGGATATATCTAGCCTACTGGCAGTAAGGTACAGAAGACTTCTAATCATGCTTCTGTAAAGGGATGGATCTACATCCTTACCACTGTCATCCTTTGAGAGTTTTAGAGTAGTCGCCATGGGAGTTCTCATTGCCTTTGCATCTTCAAGTCCAAATTCCTTCACCAGATTTTTAGCGTACTTTTCTTGAGATATGAATATGCCAGATTCATCCTGCATTACCTGCAAACCAAGAAAAAAGGTTAGCTCACCAACCATACTCATTTCAAATTCTCTTTTCATTGTATTTATAAATTCATTAATTTTGGACTTAGATGTAGACCCAAATACTATGTCATCAACATATATTTGAGCTACTGTTAGTCCAGGATTTAGATGCTTAATGAAAAGAGTTTTATCAGTTCCTCCCCTTTTGTATCCATTGCTTAGCAAGAATGATGTGAGCCTTTCATACCAAGCTCTGGGGGCTTGATTCAACCCATATAACTCCTTTTTGAGTCTAAAGACATAATCTGGGTGAGATGGATCTGTGAACCCTTGAGGCTGCTCCACATAGGCTTCCTCATTAAGCACACCATTCAGAAAGGCACTTTTGACATCCATCTGAAATAGTCTGAAGTTGATGTAGCAGGACAAAGCTAGCAACAGCCTGATGGATTCCAGTCTGACTACTGGAGCAAATGTCTCGTCAAAGTCTATCCCTTCAAATTGGGTATAGCCTTGAGCAACAAGTCTGGCTTTATTTCTTACCACATTTGCTTGTTCATTTGACTTATTCTTGAAGATCCATTTGGTTCCAATTACATTACCTTCTTTAGGACGTGGAACCAGCTCCCAGACATTGTTTCTTTCAAATTGGTTAAGCTCTTCCTGCATAGCTTGTACCCAGTGTTCATCTGTCAAAGCTTCCTTGACATTTTTTGGCTCAATTTGAGACATATGACAAATGTTACTCATCTCAGCAAATTTTCTTCTGGTCACATTTTTCTTAGACATATCAGTGAGAATGTTGTCAAGTTGATGTGCCTTTTGGATCCTAGCAGGTGGTAGTCTCGATGCTTCTGATTCAGCAATCTCAGGTGTATCTGGGTTATCGGATTCGTCTCGATCTGCAGATATTACTGGGTGCCCAGACTCATCCTGATCGGATTCTTCAGTATCATTGAGACTTTCAGCTTGGTGCTGTTCTTCTTCTGATTTTTCAGCTCCAGCTCTTTCTTTTGGTGTAATTTCCAGTTGATCACCATCTGCTTCTTGCAAATCCGAATTTAAACAGTTAGAGTCATCCACTTTCACATTATTAGACTCAAGAACAGTTTTGGTTCTTAGATTGTAAACTCTATAGGCCCTACTATTTTCAGCATAACCCAAAAATATTCCATCATCTGATTTTGAGTCAAATTTTTCTAGGTGTTCTCTATCTTTCAAAATATAGCATTTACTTCCAAAGACATGAAAGTAGTCAACCCTAGGTTTTCTATTCTTCCAAATTTCATATGGAGTTTGGTTTGTTCCAGATCTAAGCATGACTCTATTGACAATATAACAAGCAGTGTTTATAGCTTCTGCCCAAAATTTCGTGGGCAATTTGTTGCTATTTAGCATGACACGAGCCATCTCTTGTAGAGTTCTATTTTTTCTTTCCACCACTCCATTCTGTTGAGGAGTCTTTGGGGACGAGTACCATGCTTGATCCCGCACTGAATACAAAAATCAGCAAACTCGGAGTTTTCAAATTCTCTCCCATGATCACTTCTGATCCTTTTGACTCTTACCTGTTCATCTGCCTTTTCATTGTTCAATTTCTGAAAAAGATTAATAAAATTGTCAAATGTATCAGATTTATCTCGAATAAACATGACCCAGGTGTATCTGGAGAAATCATCAACACATACATAAATATACCTCTTGCCACCAATACTTTCCTTTTGGATAGGACCTATCAAATCCATGTGAATTAGTTCAAGTATATGAGAAGTATTAATGGATGTACCTGGTTTATGTTGACTTTTATTTTGCTTACCCTTTTGACAATCACCACAGATTTCATCTGGAATATTGTTTATATTGGGTAAGCCTCTCACAGCCTGTAGTCTGGTCAACTTCATAAGATCATGGTAGTTTAGGTGTCCTAATCTTTTGTGTCACAGTTTCTCATTTTTGGTTTTAAGAGAATTGCAAGTTTCGTGACTCTCAAGTGTATAGCATTTATCTCTAGATCTAACTCCCTTAAATAAAACACTCTTTAACGGGTTAGACTTCTTGTCACAACTTAAAACCTTGCAATATTCTTTTGAAAACATGACAAGCAAGTTATCATCACACAATTGTCCTACACTGATCAAATTTGCCTTAAGCCCTATAACATATAAGACATTAGTTAATGTAGGCAATCCCTTAATGTTGATGATACCAGATCCATCTATCTTACCCTTTTGGCCATCACCAAATGTAACAGCACCTGTTTCGCCTTTTTCAAAATGTGTAAGTAGAGAGAGATCACCTGTCATGTGTCTAGAACAACCACTATCAAAATACCATTTGTTAGGAATTAAAGCACTCAAAGACAATTGCACTACATAAGCATTCATTCAAATTTTCTTCTCTTTTCTAGAGACAAGTCTTCTTTTGTGTGAATTGATTAACTTCAAGTACTCATAACACCTAAATACATAGTGACCAGATTTAACACAAAAATTACAGACTACCTAGAACACAGATGTATCCTGCCGATTCTGTCGAGGTTGAAGTTTCCAGCCGTACTGATGGACAGACTCATCTGGTTTGTACAGATTCGGCTAAAATTGTCGTCTTGCATAGTTCCTTGCTGGATATGAGTTTTGAGTCCTAGCCACATTGTATTGATGATGATGAGAGGTAGATGCATCTGTATGATTTTTATTCTGTTCCATGTACCTGTATCCAGATTCTCTAACAAAGTTTATTTTATGGTCATGATTTTTACCTTTACCTTCATATCCAAGACCTGTTTTTAGGATGGCAGGTTTGTCACTGTTCAGGATTTCATCAAGCTGGACGGATCTGTGTGCCAGCTTCTTGATTTTGTCTTGTATGTTAGCAAATTCTGAACTTAACCTGCGTACCTCATTTTGTTCGTCATCTAGACTGCAGATACGTCGTCCAGTTGACGTTCCTTGCTGTACTCAGCAAAGGCCTGCGATAGTTGAATCTTCTCTTCTGCATCTTGAAGTTCCTTCCTCAAGCTTTCAGTATTTGATTTGTATTTATCTACATAAGAAGAGTTACCAGATTCCGCACCAGACAGTTGCAAGGCAGTAAAGGTAGTTACTTGATTTTCAGAGTTGCTGCTGTCTGATTCTGATTCAGATTCATCTGAGTCTCCATCACTCCATGTAACATTCATGGCCTTCCTTCCCTTGGCCTTCTTTTAAGTGTTGGGACAATCAGCTGCAATGTGTCCATATCCTTCACATTCTCTGCATTGGATTCGACTCCTAGGCTTCCCTTCAGACGTGTTGTCATTATTCTTTGGATAGAAATTATTTTTCTTCCATTGTTTTTGTGGTTTTTGATTCTGGCCTTGAAGGTTTGTGGACCTCTCTTTTTGTTTTCCCTTGAGGAACCTTTTAAATTGTCTGGTGAGAAGTACGAAAATTTCATCTTCGTCAGCCTCTCCAGACTCGTCTGGGTTCGCACTATTCATGTTGAAAGCAATCCCTGGTGATTTGTCTTTCTTTCTTTGGCCAGATTTAACTCATAGGTCATCAATGACCCTACAAGTTCCTCAACTCGCATGGTTGAAAGATCCTTGCTTTCTTCAATTGCTGTCACTTTTGCATGGAACCTGTCTGGTAAAGATCTAAGGATCTTTTGTACAATTTGCTCATTTGAGTAGGTTTTACCAAGTGCTTCAGCTGAGTTGGTGAGATCACTTAATCTGGCATAGAAGCTTTTGAAGTCTTCTTTCTCCTCCATAGATAATTGTTCAAATTCTAAAGTGATCATCTGTAGCTTGGAGGTTTTGACAACATTGGTTCCTTCGTTTGCTATCCTCAAAGCATCCATGCTTCCTTGGCCGTCCTTAAGGAGGAGATGAGTCTGAATTGACCTGGATCAACCAAAGAAACAATAGCATTAAGTGCCTTAGAATTCCAATTTGCATCAGCTAGTTCATCTGCAGTGTATGCACTTCTAGCTACAGCTGTAACAACACCTCCAGCAGTGACAGTGGGTGCTGTGTAACCTTCAAGAACAGAAGTCCAACAACGTTCATCAATAGATTGAATAAAAATTTCCATACGGATTTTCCAATATGCATAGTTACTACCAGTTAACAAAGGTGGCCTAAGAGATGCAGAATTTTCCATTTCGATAACCGGATCTCACTTTCTAGAAGTGATCCCGCTCTGATACCAATTGAAAATTTGAAGTTGTCTAAATTTTATAAACAGACTGTCACAGATAAGTATGGACAGTAACCAGTTAACAGTAAATCGTTAAGCGTTGTTTAGCACAGTACCAGATGAATCTTGCTAAGGCAGATTCGTCTCGATTGTAAAACGTAAACAATCAGAATAAATTGTGCAGAATTATAAATGGACAAGAACACAATAATTTGAGCTTAACGTGGGAAAAACTCTAACACGGAAAACCCACGGTTCGCATCCTGTGAACAAAAACAAATCACTATATAAGGAAAGAGTTTATACAGATTAATCTAAACTACAGGATAAATCTACGCATAGACTTTATCAAACATCCAAGAAATAGATCACTCCCTGATCCTTCTGTGGCATGTAATGCGAGATGGCGTCCCACCACTCTTCAGTAGTTTTCTTTGAATCTGCAATACTTTTCAGCACCACGAACTCCCATTCGATCTTGATCTAAACCTCCCGTTTGATCTTCACGCTGAAATTATTTCCTTCGCTAAGTGATTAAATCCTCCTCCTGGAGTGTTGATATCACAACTCAATTGAAGCTTTTTGTATTGGTGCACACACGAAAATAGTATGGTGCAATTCGGTTTACTTGGCTCCCAAGTTTTCCTTATTGCATAAGATCTCTAATACCTGCAAAACATGGTAGAGATAATTAGTAAAAGGTAAGATAATTATCCTTAAATAAATCTTACCAAAAAATAAGATATTGATAAATCTTAAAAGATCTTACCATAAAATAGGATAGTGATAAATCTTGAAAGATCTTACCATAAGTTAATCAATCAAGTGATTAACATAAACTTGGACATCATATTTTCGGCCATATCAAGAATTTTCTCTATATAGAATTTCGTCCAACACATCTTACCATATGTAGAGATAAGAATGAAAGATACTTACCATACTTAGAGTATCAAGAATAAACACAAGATATTATCAAGAATATTACCAACGTATTTTCGAGATTATGATCAAAGATTTTCGTGATTATGATCAAGTAAATATCAATATTTTCTTGATCATTATCTTTTCAATAAAATAATATTTATCTCGAAAATCAGAGATATTTTTCTTCAATAAAAATATGCATAATTTAATTAAACTTAATATATTACTAAATACACGTATTTAGTAATTACATCAAGTTTTATTAAATTATACATTCGTGAAAAATAGGAAATGTCAATATCATAGAATTAACAAATATAAAATTAGATCTTTAGTTATCCCTAAATTAGATTCTACTGGGTAAAGCATATAATCATCAGAAATATTTGATCTCCTTTGTCTTTGAGATATTCTTAATGCTGGTGTAACGACCCGGGTCCCACTTAACGGGCTGTCCGATAGTTAAATGACGACGTACTATCCCCGTTGTACCAACACGAGTCTTTTCAGCATGTTTTGTCCTCATTCTCAAGCTGCCGGAGAAAACTTCCCAGGAGGTCACCCATCCTAGAATTGCTCCAAGCCAAGCATGCTTAACTGTAGAGTTTCTAAATATGGACTTCCAGAAAAGAAGGTGCACCTTGTTGGTATGAGTAGTACCTATCATTTCTTTTAAGCTTTCTTAGTCGGGGTATTCCAATCACCCCCTGTTAGACTCGCGACGTCCCTGTCGCGCTTAACCCATCTGAGGATCTGTTGCTAGGCGTTGGAATTCTAGAGGTGGCTCCCGCCCTATGGGGTAGCACTTTGTTCTTGATTTTCGGTTGGCGACCGGATCTGATACCATTTGTAACTACCCGGGTTCCACTTAACGAGCTGTCCGACCATTAGATGACGGTGTACTATCCCCACTTTACCAACACGAGTCTTTTCAGCATGCTTTATCCTCACTCACATGCTCCCCGAGAAAACTTCCCATGAGGTCACCCATCCCATAATTGCTCCAAGCCAAGCACGCCTAACTGTGGAGTTTCTAAAGATGGACTTCCGAAAAAGAAGGTGCACCTTGTTGGTATGAGTAGTACCTATAATTTCTTTTAAGCTTTCATAGTCGGGGTATTACAATTTGTAACAACCCGAAAATTTCGTACCTTAGTTTATTTATTGAGGGAGTCGAAATCAAGCATTTTCTTAGAAAAGAGCCAATTTCACGTTTCATATGATGAGATAGTATAGAAATTATAAGAAAATGGGATAAATTGACCTTTATTGTAATTATTGGAGACTAAGCTGGAATAAAAGAAAGTTATACATGAGGTTTGAGCTTAATCGGATTGAATATCATAGTTGAGGACTATGCTGGAAATTTTAGAAATTCCATTAATTACAGTTTTGTTATTATGATGAACACGACTTTGGGATCATTTTTGTGGATTATGTAGTTTCTTTATCCATTGTTAGTTATACCATTTTATAGCTCATAATGAGATCTAAGTATTGATATCAAGTTTGATCACATTTCAGTTCGGTAAGTGCCTAAAAAGCTGAGGTAAAGTTGTATGGAAAAAGTAGTTGGAATGCTGAAAATCCTCAAAATTTTCCACAGTATAAATTGGTGGTCAAGCAGCCATTTTTGGACATGTAAAACTAGTGTTATAATGATTCACTTTCTTTGCATGTGTAATCGCTACGAAGCTTGAAATGTGAACTTTACAACGATATAAAGATTGGACAAAACAGAGCTCGTCTTGACCTTCAAATATTGACCCGAATGTGGCAACTTAAGATGGAAAATCCTAGAAATTTTATTAATAAAATAATGGAAAAATGGACAATTGGCATTCCCATATTATTACTTTAAGGGCATGTTTGGCACATCAATTTATTTTGGTGAGAAGTAATTATTTACCAAAAGTTTTAGGACTTGGCGATAGAAAAGAAAGCTTTGAGGACTTAGTTTCAATTTATAAGGTCCAAATTACATATGATAAGAAGTATGGGGGTTTATCTGACATATACATTATATATATACCCAATTAGATGAAATTTAGCCCCAATTCTTCTTCTTTTCTCGGTGGGGACAAGAGAGACCCTGAGAGAGAAGCTGCTGGACGAAAAATGGGGAAGAAGGGAAAATTTTCTACTGGACGAGGCTATCAGAAGCCTGGACAGAGGCATAACGAGAGGCTTCTAGTAGCCTTTCGCAGTTCTGGGCAGATTGTTCTAAACTACCAAATCCTCATTTTTGGATGGAATTTCTAGGTAAATCTTGGACTAAGAAATAAGATTTTAGTATATTGAAGTTACTCTAACACTTGGTTAAATGATTGTAGGTTTATTGACTCAAAATCATCTTATCTATGTTAGATGTGAGTGAAACTTGATTTGTGTAATATTGTGTTAAGTTTTTCATATGGTGATGGTGTATTATTCTTAAATTGCAGAATTTAATATGTTCTTTATTGATTATGTTGATTTGCTAAACTATGTTTCAAGATTTAATGTTAAGAACATAAATGCCTTCTAAGTGTTTGATGAAATGTGTGAGTAAAGCATTTATGTGTTGATTTGCAATTTTTATTATGTCAAGTTTAATTCCTCCAGTTAAGTAACACTCTTGACTTATTATAGTTCTATGTTTGTGATAATTTAATATCAAATGTTGATTTTCATGTTGTTTCTTTTCACTCGATCCTTATCTAAAGAATTTTTTTAGTTCAACAGCTTATGATACTTTTGGAATCTAAAGAACTACTACAATGTTTTTGTATTTTATCTAATTGCATGTTTAATTTTTGATTTCTATAATGGTTATCTTCATAAATATAACATTGCATGTGTATAAAATGAAGTAAAACAAGCTCTAAACTTCAAAAGTTACTTAAATTGCCTTAATCTAGCATTCTTCAGATTCTTGAATAATGTTACTTGCATATTTTAAAGTTGTTTTCAGATTCTCGAATTCTTGAATAATGTTACTTGCATATTTTAAAGTTATTTTCAGATTCTTGAAACAATTTATTTAGAGTACTTTAAAGTAATTTTTCAGATTCTTAAATAATGCTGATTTGACACTTTAAAGGAAATTTTCAGATTTTTGAATAATGATATTTGGGTAATTTAAAAAATTAAATTTAGATTCTTAAATGAAGATAATTGAGTATTTTAAAGTTATTTTCAGACTTTGGATGAATTCATAAGCATTTTGTTACAATTACAACCTTAAGTAGATGTGCCAAAGTTTAATTTCAGATTCTTTAAATTAATTCCAGCAACTTGTAAGTTCATTGATCTTTATAAAATGTCAAAAATTATGTTTGCTCTTATTCACTTTGAATTTAGCAAGCTTTCCCCCATTGAATGGTAGTTGCTCTTTAATTATGTGAAGCACATGTGAGCTGATACGAATCGTAGTGGGCTTGACGGAAAATTCAAATATTTAAGCCAAAACAAGAATTCAAGCAGGTTCGGAGAGCTTCAAAGATCAAACCAGGTCAAAATGGATCAGAATCGTATTTACGGCCGTAAGCTATCTTGTCACGGTCGTAAGTCATCTTCGGGTGAAAATTGAAGAATTACAAGATTTTAACAGTTACGGCTGTAAGTCTTATGGTCACAGCCGTAATCCTTAAGCAGAAGTATAGTTACGACCGTAAGTAATGTTGACACGGCCGTAAATCCAGATTAACGCAAATCATGCAGATTTTATTTCATTTTTTGTATTTTAATTCCTTTTTCAGTTTTAAGCTATTTTAGGTTAGTTAGAACTCTATTTTGAGTCCATTAGCAACTAGGGTTTTATTTTGCTTATTTATATTCTATTTTCCATTCATTGTAAAACAGACTTGAATTAATGAAAATTGTGTTGAGTGGTATTCCCTCAAATATTGTTCTGAATTGAACACTTTCGAACTTATCAAATATTGTGAGATATTTGTGGCGTTCACCAAATCGAACTTATCAAGGATCTGGACATTCCTTGTGGCGTTCACCCCTTTGTGGTTCTTATCTCAGCATCGTAACGGGTCTCGGGTTTAATATACCCCTGTTTCTTGCGTCGTGAGGCCGGGGATGCATTGTTATCGTCCGTTCCAACCTGAATTCGGAACTTTCTCGACGTTTATTCTGCGTCTTCTTCGTGACCTCCCCTCCTGGGATCACATCAGTTGGTATCAGATCTGGACTTTGAATTCAGGTTTTATTTATCCTAGTTTGATTTTGCATTTTTATCATAGAGTCTACACAGAATCATCCATATCCTGTTTTTATTTTGTTTGTCGAGTCTTTGTTTCTTGTTCTTCACGTTCTTGATATTTGTGAGACTTTAATCCAGAAAATATCCAAAAAAAAGTCAAAAGTTGTTATTTTTCTCGTTTGTCATCCAAATTAAGTATCGTTTGTTTGTTGCATTTGTGTCAAATTTTCGGATTTATAAAAAATAATTTTTTTTATTTAATTCCGAAAATTCATTTTTTAAGAGAGAGAGAGAGAGAGAGAGAGAGAGAGAGAGAGAGTCGTTTCAAAATTCAAGAATCACTTTCTTGAATTTCCTCAAATTCCTGATGTTCTTTTCCGTTTTGAGTTAAAATTAACTCCTTGCTATTACAAATATTTGGACCCTCTTATTTTGAGTTTCTTGAATTCTTGAAATCCTTATAAAGGGATGAATTATGAATTCGATCCTACCTTCAAGACTAGATGTAATGTGAGCAGTAAAGTGTGCAATGTTACTATCCATTGAGAGTATTTCACTAATCTGGTTAGTACCACCCTGGTTGAGGAGTTGGGTTTACCTCTACTACCACTTCCCAATCCTCATAGGATGACGTGGTTAAAGGAGTGTGGGAAGGTAAATGTCATGGGTTAGGGTGAAATTCACACTTGGGAGATATAACGATGAACTATGGTGTGATGTGACGCCTATAGAGTCTTGTCACATTTTTGTTGGGTAGACCATGGAAGTTTGAGAGGAAATCATTCTATGATAAGGGTAGGAATGTGTACAAATTTGTAAAAGATGGGAAAAATATTAAGCTTATGCCGTTAACCCCGGAACAAATACTTGAAAAAGAAATGTTGCGACAAAAGAAGGATGCGGAAAAAATAGTGAGAGATGATGGTTGGGGATTAAAGGATGCATTCATGGAGATGGAAAGGGAATTACTACAGTTAGATGAGGAAATGAAGGCACAAAGAGCGAGAAAAAATTGACTAAGTTGCAAGAGAGGGATATTGAAGGAGAGGCTGATGATAAATTACAAAAGGAGAATGAAAGTGAGAATGTGGTGGATTTAAAATTGGAGTCTCGGGATACGATTGTTGAGAAGAAGGAGGGAGACTTGAAACATGAATTAGAAAATAAGAATTCGAGTTATGAAGAGGAGGTGCATGAGTTGAAAATTGAAGTAGTGGAGCAAACTCTGAAAATTGATATCGAAGATCAAAACTTGAAGAGTAATGTGGAAGAGTTAGTTGAGCCCAGAAATTTAGAAGAGGTGGTTGGGCTAGAAAATCTGGAGTTAGAAAAAGTAACCAAGCTCGAGAGAAAACAAATAGAGGGGGGGGGGGGTGAACAAGAAGTTTCAAAGGAAGAACTAGGTGAAGAGAAGGGCCTCGTGGTTCTCAAAGAGGAGTTGGCGGTGATGATTCATGAATACAATGGCAGTGATGATTCATGAATACAAGGACCCATATCTTGTACCTCATGAAACTAACATTTTCCTCCCCATTTTATTTAATTCTTTCTTGTAGGATAATTCTACTTAGAAGTTTGGGCAACACTACCAATGCCCACAGGAGTTTCTGCTTCAATTCATCCAAGTATCCCAAATGGCAGCATATTATTGGTTGATCATGTGCAATGGAGGAATTTTTTTTTTCATTTGATCCAGGTGGGGTAGTTGCACAATAGGAACAACACTAATATTCGGGACGAATCATCCTAAAGAAGGAGGGAATGATACGAATTGTAGTGGGCTTGACGGAAAATTCAAATATTCAAGCTAAAAGAAGAATTCAAGCAGGTTCGGAGAGCTTCAAAGATCAAACCAGGTCAAAATGGACCAGAACCGTATTTACGGTCGTAAGTCATCCTCAGGTGAAAATTGAAGAATTCTAAGATTTTAACAGTTACGGCCGTAAGTCTTATGGTCACGGCCGTAATCCTTAAGCAAAAGTATAGTCACGGCCGTAAGTAATGTTGTCACGGCCGTAAATCCAGATTAATGTAAATCATGCGAATTTTATTTCTTTTTTTGTATTTTAATTCCTTTTTCAGTTTTAAGTTATTTTAGGTTACTTAGAACTCTATTTTGAGTCCATTAATTGCTAGGGTTTTATTTTGTTTATTTATATTCTATTTTCCATTCATTGTAAAATAGACTTGAATTAATGAAAATTGTGTTGAGTGGTTTTCCCTCAAATATTGTTCTGGATTGAACACTTTCGAACTTATCAAATATCGTGAGATATTTATGGCGTTCACCAAATCGAACTTATCAAGGATCTGGACATTCCTTGTGGCATTCACCCCTTTGTGGTTCTTATCTCCGTATCGTAACGAGTCTTGGGTTTAATATACCCCTGGTTCTTGCATTGTGAGGTCGGGGTTGCATTGTTATCGTTCATTCCAACCTGAATTCTGAACTTTCCCGGCGATTATTCGGCGTCTTCGTCGTGACCCCCCCTCCCGGGATCACATCATGAGCTTAATTGATATACTTAGTAGTTAAAGCTCCTATTATGTTAAGCTCAAAGAATTCTATTTTGCATGCAAAGGCTTGAGCAAGATTAATGTGCTTTCATGTTGAACAAGTAAAGTAAATGGAAGTTTTGACTTCATAAGCATTAGATATTGAGATATAACTCTCATGCAAAATGTATTCACGTTTCACTCTCTAAGCATACAATTAGGTTCAAAAGTATACCTAAGAATGTGCATGAATAAGAATAGAACTCTAAGATGTAAAGTATTCACCAGTTTGGGATTCTAGATGCCCAAGGGGATAATTCCCGTATTGTACCGGAAGGGTACTAGATTTGTGCCGGAAGGGTATCAGATCTTATATTTACCAGAATTGTACTGGAAGGGTGCTAGATTTGTTTCGGAAGGGTATCAGATCTTATATTTATCAGAATTGTACCGGAAGGGTATCAGATCTTATATTTATCAGAATTGTACTGGAAGGGTACTAGATTTGTGCCGGAAGGGTATCAGATCTTATATTTATCATAATTGTACCGAAAGGGTACTAGATTTGTGCCGAAAGGGTATCAAATCTTATATTGACCGCTTCGTGAATACTTACTCTTAGGGTAGGGGCCCAAAGAAATTAATAAATGAAGTTAGAGAGTCCATGCATTACATCATGACATGCATATCCTTTCAATTACATTGTGTAAAATAATGTTAGGTAACATGTGAATTCAAGTATTCTTATGTTGAGATTTCATGAGAAAAGATGTTTTATATGGTAAAGGATACTTGAGATGATTTCGGACTGATTTATGTGGATTACTTATTCTCCTCAAAGTTAAGAGGTAGAGTGTAATTTTAGAATGATATGTAATATGCGAACTCAAGTATTCTTATGTTTAGATTTCATGAAACAAGATGTTTTATATGGTAAAAGATACTTGAGATGATTCCTGATAGATTTATGTGAATTACTTATTCTCATCAAAATTAAGAGGTAGAGTGTAATTTGAGAATGATATGTAATATGCGAATTCAAGTATTCTTATCTAGAGATTTCATGAGACAAGATGTTTTATTTGATAAAAGATACTTGAGATGATTCTGGACAAATTTATGTGAATTACTTATTCTCCTCAAATTTAAGAGGTAAAGTGTATGATTTATATTCATTCTTAAGTAAGTGAAAGTTTGACAACAAAATATTGAGAATGATATAAACTTACATGACTTTATACACTTTATATTAAAATTAACCTCTTATTACATATATTAAGTTTTATTCACTGGACAATGTGGTTCATAGTTGTTTCATATCTCTTTTTACCGGAAATGGAGCATTAATTTTTGTATTATGGACTTCCTATGGAGGATGCTGGGCGAGAATGAAGAGTACTTATTTGTAACCAAAAGAGAGGAAAGAATAAGCCTCTTGTACTTAAAACTATTTTAGAATGAAATTTTATTCTTTTAGTATTTAAGAGTTAAATACTATTTGGGGCTCGATTTTGAGATGTATAAATAGATTCTTATGAAAAGAAATGGGCCCTGTATTTTAAAATTTTGCTTAATGTTTAAATATTATTTTTATGAAGTATTGAAATTGTTTTTAATGTGTTGTTGTGAAAATGACAAAACTAAAGCAGGAACGATGATCCTAAATGTTTAACAGGGTAAACTCATTGTTTAGAAAATTTTAAAATGGTTCTAAACAAGTTTAGAAAGAGTTTTTAGCAAATATATTAAATCTGCCCTGTTTCTAAAAGTAAGCTATTAGAAATGTAAAAATTGCGGCAGACTTTTTTCTTGGAAGAAGGGTGGGGGCACAGCACACCTCAATAGACACTGTAAAGGATGTCGAACACCTAGTAGGGTTTAAGCAAACCAATCAACTCTACAGTTTGGTCAATTGAGTCTAACCAATTGGGTCTTCAACCAAGATCTAGCGCGTCTAGAAGGATGGTCATGTTCGTATCGGGTGGTGAGTTCCCTCTTTCTATTGTAGAAAGTTCACAATTCACAGAAATCATTCAGAAGTATCTCCAACCCAGGTACAAACCCCGTTTCTAGAAATACTTTACGAGCTGATCGTATTACTAAATATTTCGAGAGAAAACAAAGTTTTATAGATGCTTTAAATAAATATAATGGTAACTTATCATTTACTTTGGACCTGTGGACTGGTGATGGGTGTCGAATCCAACAAATAATAATATTTTCCTGCTCTCATAAAAATGAATTGTAATAGTGGCGAGCAAGGTCGAATCCACAGGGATTGGTTATATTTAATTCTTCAAGAAAGTTAAAACAATAAATTAAAAACAAGGGGGGGGGGGTTTGAATTTTGAATGTGAAATCAATTTGTAAGTAAACAATTGCGAAATTAAATTGGTGAAAATATTAAATTAAATAAATATCCAACCCAAGGTATAATCTTAGAATTGATTCATAGAATTGATCATGGATGCAAAAATAAAATTCTTTGCTAATTTTCTATATTGGTTATGGTTGTTGAAATGATCTAACAACCTATCTCTCCTTACTATCTCGATAATCAAGAGACGCTCGTTGATTATTTCCCTAATCAATAAACAACCCTAGATACGATCATAGGATTTAATTTACCAACATCATTAATCTCTAGAGAAACAACCAATTCTAACCAACAAATTCACACGTGTGATTCATTTAAGCTAGGTTATATATCTCCATAACATAAATCGAAAATCAATCTATAATCAACTATGTTATTTGCCACTTGTATTAGAAAAGCTAAACAATTACGGATTTAGATTCCTAATTGGCTGAGTATCATCTTGACAATTAAAACAACGTGCACTTTTTATTAATCAATCAAAATAACAACTTCAATGCAAACAAAAGATATATAAATAGAAAAGAGATAAAAGAACAATGAAATTAATTAGATCTTACAATTCTTGAAGAATCAAAACTTCGATTATCCTTGAACTAGAATAATAATTTAGCTATCCATAAAAATTGAGAAGGAAAAATAAAACTAAGAGAAAAGAGAATGAAGGAAAACCTAAGACCCTGAACAAGAAAAATGGATAGAGGGTCCTTGTATGGAAAGATTCCTAGAGATAAGGAAGGATATAATTTCCTTCCTTTTATCAAAATCTAATTATTCCCTAAAATAATAAAAATCTATTAAATACATAAATAGTCTCTCTAAATATTCATATCCCCTTAGAAAATAATTGTGGGTCCAATAGTAATATTTTCCTCATCCAAAAATCGCTCATATAAGTCAAGTCTTCATGAAATAGTAAGGCTTGCCTACGCCTTATGCAAAATCCTTTTCTGATTTTGTGCACTTTTTGAGTTCCAAACTTCTTCTTTTAATTTGTAATATTGAGTCCAATTTGATCTCAATTCTCCACCAATCCATAAAACATGAAATATAATTAATATCCATAATTTAAGCATTTAAAATCAATGGAGTAAGAGGAAATATCACAAATTAAGTAACAATTTCGTGCTCTATCAACTGGGAATAATCACTGAGGTTACGTAGCTGCTATTTGTCATTACATTGATGATTCTTGGTTAATACACAAAAGAATAATGACATTTAAAGTTATTGAGTAAATAACGCCACAAATATTTTCAATATACTACTTGCAATTCTTAGTGTTCGTGGTTTTACACTAGATAATGCTTCTCTTAATAAAGTGGTGATAGATAGATTAACAACCCACATAAATCCTGAATTTGGTGGATTCTTGTTTTGTGTTCGTTGTGTGTGTCACATTTTTAATTTAATAGTTCAAGATGGTCTTAAGTTTATAGAAAATCAATTGAAAAAAATTAGGTGTGCTTGCAATTTCATTATGATAGCACCTTCTATAAAAAAAGCTTTTGATGCACTGTGTGTAGAAAATGGTATGGCAGCACGATCATTTGTTACAGATGTAGGACATAGATGGAACTCAACTTATTTAATGGTTGAACATTGTCAAGGTTACAAGAATTTAATATGTGAATATCACAACGGTCGGCACTCACAAGGCCCAAGTTTTGATTTGGGGACTAATGATTGGGAACTTGCAATTCATGTTAAAAAAATTTTGAAACCCATTTACGATGCTACAAATGAATTTTCTAGTGTTTATTATCCCACTAGTCCTTTAGCGTTGAAGCATTTTTATTGTACTGCTAATAACTTTAACAAGTACAAGACATTTCCTATTTTTTCTCAAATCATTGTAGCAATGAAGACTAAGTTTAAAAAATATTGGGAAGACTTACCGATTTTGTTTCCATTAGCAATGGTTATGGACTCTAGAATAAATTTAGAGGGAACTAAACACACCATAAAGGCAATATCAAATAAATTAACTTTTAGGACCCCTCTAATATGCACAGATTTAGAAAAATGTTTATGTGAAATGTACGAGATCAATGCCAAAAGGTCAAGTAAAAATGTTAGAAGAACTGCTCCCACCTCTAATGTGATACAAAATCAAGACAGTGATTTACTTTCCTGCCTTATGACCTGAAGGGAAGTTCTAGTACACTTCCTAGTGGTTTTAGTTCTTCTAGTACATAGAATAGTTCGGATGAAATTTCGGGCGATTTAACTAGGTATTTCTCACACGACCTTCTTAGCATGTTAGACAAGGACGAGAGAAATAATTTTGACATTCTTAAGTGGTGGAGACTTAACGAGCATCAATATCCGGTTGTTTCTATGATTGTACTAGATCTACTAGCACCTCCGGTATCAACTGTAGCATCGGAGGCTGCTTCTAGTGCAGGTGGTATACTGTTATCTGAATATATGTCAAGGCTTAAAGAAGACATATTGGAGGCCTTAATGTGTTTGAAGGATTGACAGTTTGCGGAGAAAAGGTTACAAGATAGAATAAGTGAAATTCTTGCCGAGGAATTCTGAGAACAATTATATTGGTGAGTAAATTTTTTCGTATTATTAATTATCATCCTTACAATTATGCTATAATTATTATCCTTACAATTATTCTATAATTATTTTCTTTTTCTTTATTTTTAATTCTTTCTTTCAAATAAAAAATTGTACACGTAACATTTTGTTCGTATACAATTTTAACTCCGCCTACAAGAAATTAAATGTAGTCGGTTCCAAGCCCGGATTAAAGGAATAGGGTTTTATATTTTCAATTATTTAGCCATTAGAGAGAGGGGAAAAAAATAAAATGGGTTGACGAGCTGGCCCGTCCGGCTCTTGGAGCAACTAGCCCACGAGTCGGACTTGGGTCGGCTCGGCCCGGCTTGTCTCCCACACGAGCCGGCCCAAATTCAGCTCGTGGACCAGATTGATCTAGAGTTTAATAGGCCGAGTTGGCCCGGCTCGGCCCGTTTGACATCCCTAGGTACATCTCTGTTGTCGAGTAGTACGTCTTAGATGATGCGAACATTATTTCTTCTATGACTGCTTAACCGAGACAATGATTTGTTTGGTGTATTAGGGAAGGGATATATCAGTGCTGAAATATCTTCTCTATAGCATAGCTAGTGTTTCTCAATTGCCATATTGTGAAAGCATAATCCGTGAACCAGTGCAGGATTATGATCAAAAGATTGTAGAGATGTTGAAGTTATTAAAGCTAATACTTGATGTTATTCTTGATGTTGAAATTCCTTCTGGTGAAATAATTCTAAAAAATTTTAGTTTGTGTTTTTATGATTTAATTGGTCGAGTTTGTTGATTTTTGGGTGAAGTAGTGGGTGACGAAGGCAGTGATGACAGTCAGGGGGCACCATGGTGGTGTGATGTTGAGATGGTGGCGTTTGACTGTATGATGTTGGCGATTGTCTCACATATTGGCGGTGGTCTTGGGTCACGTGTTGATTTTTGTCTTAAGTCACATGTTCAAAGTCTCGAGTTACATGAAATTTGTGACCTACTTATATACCTATAAAAATGGATTCTGTTGATTGGTACCTTGTTGAAATAACGCACATGTGACCTAGTTTTGTTGATATTTATTGCACTGAAGCTAAACCTTATGAACTTAAAGACACAATGTGAATCCCCTATTCTTCATCTTGATTTAAGGTGGTGTGAAGTGATTCGAGACTAAAATTTTTTTGGCATGGTGTTGTTGATGACTAGTCCAATGATCATTTGTGGCCTAACTTGATTTGAAATGGCTTATCTTGTGACTTGGCTTCATTTGGAAGAGAAGAAGTTAAAAATGAGTGAAGGTGCAAAGTGTGAGAGTCAACGTCCGAACTTGATTTGAATTAGTATTCCTTTACTACTTGCACTAGAAAAAGTATTTTTGGCATGTTGTTTATTGCTAGGAGAGCAATGCTTTTTGCTTTTAAACTAGATGTAACTTTATATTTTCTAAATTGTAAAATTGTATATATAATAACTCAAATATGGCTTTACAAAGATGTTTGTAGAATATGAGAATTTCAGTTAATATTTCGGGCATAGTTTCTGTTAGATTGGCTTTATATATGGGGTTACTGAGAATGGCAAGATGTAGAGTAATAGGGATGCTTGTAGACTTCACACTTGAAGTTTTTGCATATATTTTCCAAGGAAACAGAATAAATTGCATCTCATGAAAAGAATCACTTTGTCATATATCTCATTACTAGTGTACATTGCTAATGGTTGATGTTGACAAACTATCAAGATCAATTGTACCAACTTCCTTCTAAATATCAGTAGCGTACGACTAGGTAAGTAAATGCAGTTAAAAACAATCCGTACTTTAAAAGTAATTGTCATTGGTAATCTTTGGAGCTTCCAAATTGTATTTTCTACTTCATGGAGATTCAGAAATCAAATAAAATTGACAAGGAAATACAACTTTTAAGTGAAAATGAAGGATTTAAGTGCTTATGAATTCTTAGAAGCTTGGGAGATTTTTCCCCTCCCTTAAATGCTCTATAACCTTTTTTCTTTCTTGATCCCACTTTGTATTGGGAATTAATAATATTATCTCTTTTACACTTTAATTATTGTTTGTATTTATCTATTACTTTGTAATCGGTTACTTTGTAACTTATTCTTGTAACTTATCTCTTAGAGTAACCTTGATAAAGATTAGTTAGTTAGGTTAGCTAGCTTGTATAAATACCTTTTCTCACCATTAATAAAAGTGTTTCTTCAATATATTTCTTAGCTCTATCTCTTTATGGTATCAGAGCTACATTGCTCTCAAGCTCTTTAATCCTATGGCCTCAACTCCTAATTATTCAAGCCTATCCACTTCCGTTGGTAACAATATGAGTTCCACGGTTGCTTCACTCCAAGTCACGGATCCCTCCTTTCTTCTCGTTACAACAACCTCCATTCCTTCACCTCCCATTGTCATTGATGGCCAATCACAACTCCCAATCAAACCTACTTCTTCAAACTTCCCCGCATGGCATTTACAATTTCATAGCCTCTTAGTAGGATATGATTTGGTCGGATTTGTTTATGGAACCTTACCTTGTCCTCCTCCTATGACATCAAATCTAGCATCACCAAATACTTCCATATCAAATCATGAATTTGCTAAATGGATTCGGCAAGAAAAAATTTTGCTCATTGCCATCATTAGCTCTCTATCCCCGAATCTCATCTCTTTTATTGCCACTACAAAAACATTTAAAACAGCCTGGGACACCACTACAAAAACTTATGCAAAACCATTAAGGGGACGCTGGATGCATCATGAATCTGAAAAGTAGTCTTGGCCAACTTAGAGGTGTCAGGACGGATGGGGCGATTAGACCCGTGAAAATCGGTCCGGATCGACCCGGGACCGCGGGCCGACCCGTGACCCGTGCGGGCGGTTCACGGGTCAAGAAGTTGTGAACCGCGAGTTTTGCATGTCAAACCTTCAGGGCCGCGGTTAACCCACTGGCCTGTAAAAAAAAAAAAAAAAGAAAAAAGAAAAAAATGTTTTGATTAAATATGGTAACATTGAAATTCTCCCTTCTTCTACAAACTCTAATGCAACTTTTAAAGCATAATCTTATTTTTTTCTCTCTAATAGCTAAAAAACGTAATGTTCTTTAATAATAGTAATTAGAAATATTTAGCATTTAATTGTTATTTTCTTATGTTTTATTTAAATTTTCAAATTTAGAAGTAATTCATATAACATAAAATATAATTTTAAATTCTATGTAAATATTTTATGGTATAAATATGAATTTATTATTTTAATCATTTTGTATTTAGAAACTTGACAAAAAATTTGCTATAAATATAAAAAAATCTATATTTTTATTCATACGGGCCAAATCAGAACAAATCGCTACTCGCATGGGCCAGCGGACGGGCCTGGGTTGTAGTTCAAAATTTGTGGGCTAACTCAGAACTGGCCCGTAACCTGCAGCGGGCGGGCTTTTTTTTTTCAAGCGGGCCGTTAATGGGCTTTTATGTTGGCGGGCTGACCCGACCCGGACCACCCGGATTGACACCTCTAGGACAACTGCACAATGGAGACTCCACAATAACGGAATATAAGCACAAGGTCAAGAGTATTGTGGACAACTTGACCTTGATGAACTCCGCACCTAATAGTGATGAGATCGTACTTCATATCCTACGAGGACTAGGTCCTAAATACAATGGACTATGCGATGCTGTTATAGCTCGTGATTCATCAATCTCATTTGATGAACTCCATGAAAAACTAGTCACAAGAGCATCTTGGTTACAACCTGTAAACTCTCCACATTCCTTTACTCCTATCACAACCAACTACAAATCAAAACATAACACTCGCCACTCTAACTCTTCCCACACACAAAACACAAATTCCAAAACCAACAACCAAAGAAACAACCACCAATCTCGTGGTTCCTCCAACTCATCTAACAACTATAGCCCACGTCCCTATAAGGGATATTGTCAGCTGTACAGTCAACAAGGTCACTCAGCAAAAAAGATGTCCCACTTATCGTTTTTCTTCTTGGCAGAATTCCTCCTCTACTCCAAACTACAACTCTCGATCTTCTGGAACAAATCCCACGGCCAATGTGGCCCAACCCATGACTTCCAACACATCTCTAGATGATTGACTTCTTGACTTTGGGGCTTCTCATCATATCACCAATGATTTACATAATATTTCTTTACACTCCAACTATACTAGCAATGATGATGTTATCATAGGTGATGGCACATGTCTTCAAATATCTCATACTGGAAAAGCAATTCTTCGCACACCAAATTGTGGTCTCTCACTAGATAACACTCTATGTGTTCCTAGCATACAACACAATCTTATTTCTGTTTTAAATTATTGTCATCAAAACTCTGTTTCCACTGAATTCTCACCCAATTGTTTTGTTGTGAACAATTTGCAGACAGGGGCACCACTCTTGAAAGAACCTGTTAAAGATGGAGATTATGTGTTATCACCTTCCAAGTGCAAACCAATCATTGCCTTCTCTATTACAAACTCATCGTTAGACACATGACACCAGAGACTAGGACATCCCTCTTGAAGATTTTAAATTTTTTAATTTCTAATAATCTATTGTCGTTGTCGTCGCGAAAAAAGCCATTTAAATTCATGTAATTCTTGCAAATGCAATAAAAGTCAAAATTACCTTTTTATAATTCAAGTATTACTAGTACAACTCCCCTACAGTTTCTTTACTCCGATGTATGGACATCACCTATTACTTCAACAGATGGGTACAAATATTATGTTATATTTATTGATCATTTCTCTAAATATGTGTGGTTTTACCCATTAAATAAAAAAGCTGATGTTCGAGAAACTTTTATTAAATAAAAGGCACTTGTTGAAAATACCTTCAATACAAAAATTATTAGCCTTTTTACCGACAATGGTGGTGAATATATTGCACTGTCAAACTTCCTTTCTCAAAATGGAATAAATCACTTAACAACCCCTCCACACACCCCTGAACATAATGGCTTCTTTGAATGACGACTTCAACATATAGTTGAAACTGGTTTAAGTCTTCTTCAACAAGCGTCAATCCCTACAAAATATTGGCCTTATGCTTTTGGAACCACCGTGTACTTAATTTACCATTTACCTAAAGTTAATTTGGATTTTAACCCCTCTTTTACCAAATTATTTAACATCGCGCCAAACTTATCAAAATTACGTAGTTTTGGTTGCTTGTGTTATCCTTGGTTATGTTCGTACAATAATCATAAACTCAATCCAAAATCTAAACAATGTTTTCTTCGACCGTAGTACCACACAGAGTGCATATCTATGTTTTGATCGCACTACCAACCGACTTTATGTCAGTTGCCATGTTCAATTTGTCGAGCAAATATTTCCTTTTTCTACAACCCGAGTGCAACCTCACCAAACCAGGTAAATCCCTATCCGTCCAACTCATCATCTCCTCAAAGTGGGACTCTCTTTACACCTATTTCCTTATTTCTTTTACAAAATCAATCCAGTTATCAACAAGGTAATACACGTAACTCCTTGCCAACTGGGCCTGAAATTGTGGACTCCTATGCATGCAATTCCAATAAGCTGCCAAGTGAGACTCCAAAACAAATCACTTCCCCACTATCTAATTCTTTCTCATCCTTATCACCTCCTTCAACAACTTCAACCTCACCCAAGTTAGATAATTCACACTTGGCAGCCTTATCTCCATCTCGTGAACAAATCACTTCTCCACTATCCAATTCTTACTCATCCTTATCACCCTCTTCAACAACTTCAAACTTACCCCAATTAGATAATTCACACTCGGCAGCCTTATCCCCATCTCGTGATCTTCCCTTGGAAAGCATATCTCCAACAGACACTCCCACTAATGCGTCCCCTTCATCATCCTCAACCGACAACCAACATCCAACAAGGAGATTATCTAATCTTCTCTTGACCACGCCTACTATTAGGCAAATATCTCCACCTCAAATTCAAAAAAATGTCTAACCTATCTCCAAATCTCCCTCCCTTCGTCATTATCATCAACCAACTTAAGTTCATCCACATCAACTTCTACTCCTATCCACTCGTCCCAATCCAAGATCGAATCCTCCACTACTTCATCTCCAATAACCACAACCTCTACTCCATCCAACATCCTTGGTCACAATCTCCTTGCTCCAAGTGTTATCCCACCTCCCTCTGGAAACATTCATCCAACGATCACTCGAAACAATAATAATATCCAAATGCCTACAAAAAAATTCTCCTTCTCCAGTTCTCTCTCTTCTCTCTCAACTACTGATGAGATCCCAGTCGGGGAATCTCGTCGAAAATGCGGAATAACGAAATTTAAAACCCTAGGATAGATCTAGATCAAAAAAATAACAAAAATTAAAATACTGAAAAGATAAAATTGACGATAGGACCTTGACCCAAGATTCACGACACAAGAAATTGACGATGCGGAATTGAGATTCAAGGTTTTCGAAACACCACAAGGACTTGTCAATTTCCTTGATAAGATTCTAAATTGGAAACGCCACAAATATTCTCGCGAATATTTGATAAGTTCAACGCCACAAATATTTCACAATATTTGATAAGTTGGATTTGTTCTCCAAGAACACAAAAGGGACTCCTCAACCTTTTAATTGGAGAAAACTCTCTCAACTTTATTAATCTCAAAACTCAAACTTAACTGTCTGTTTACAATCATGGTAAAGAATATAAATAAGCAAAATAACCTAGCCGCTGATTTACTCAAAATAGAATTCTAATTAAACTAAAACACTAAATTAGGAAAATAACCTAAAAATCAAAAAGGAAATAAAATAATTATAAAATCCGAAAAATCTGGCTGCTACTCATTTACGGTCGTGAATAATTATTTTACGGCCGTAAAGGCCTTTCTGATCAAAACTGTGTTTATTATTTACAGCCGTGACGAATTTCTTATGGCCGTGAAGTTTCCCTTTTTTGAATGTTACGGCCGTAACTTCCAGGCTTACGGCCGTAAGCCTCGTTCTGTAGAAATTCTTCCTTTTTTTTCGATAATTGATTACGGCCGTGATAACATGATTTACGGCCGTGAATATATAGGTTACGGCCGTAATGGATTTTCTGCCCAAATAACTTCATTTTCTCGGCTCGGCTTGATCCGTCCCTCTTATCGGCTCGACCCCAACATGGAACTTGCTCCGTTTTGCAAGTAGATCATTGTCATATTTCCGATGGCTCGACTTCACCCTTCGATGCCTGGTCCGGATCATATCATACTCCCTCTCTTGAAAAGGATTCGACCTCGAATCCAATTTTGGTCGGATTTTCAAAGTCCTTCTGCTTTTCTGGGCTCGATGATCATGCTTATGCCTCGTGCTTGCTTTCAATCTTTTGGGCTGCCCATTTTTCTCCTTCAACTTTCTCGGCTTTTTGGGCTGCTCATTTGTGCCAACAAGTTTTCTTTCCTGTTTTAAGCTCATGGTTTGACTTCGGTACTTGTAAAACAGATTTTAAAGAACTGGGGAGGGGTGTGTTAGCGTGAGTAAGTGCAAATAGACTCATTTTTGTGGTAGACTCTCTTTTCTTTTGCTTTTTGCACTCAGTCTCTCATTTTTCTGAGGTTTGAACCTCAACCCTCTTTTCTTTATTTTTCACTCCCTCTCCTTTTTCTGAGGTCGTGGCCTCAACTCTCTTTTCTTTAATTTCCACTCCCTCTCCTTTTTCTGAGGTCGTGGCCTCAACTCTCTTATTTTTCCCCTCAAACTCACTTTTCACTTTCAATTGATCTTTCAGGGCTTCAGTTGGAGATAGTGGCATTAGAGTAAACTTTTTTCCCCCTTTTACCAAGCTGTATCTATTCGTATACCCATCATGTAGCACATCCCTTTTATGTTTCCACAGCCTCCCCAACAGTATGTGACTAATTTGCATTGGTACCACGTCACAAATTACCTCATCCGAATACCCACCAAAAGAAAATGCCACTAAAGCCTGTCTCTTCACCTTAACTTCCCCTGACTCAGTCAACCATTGTAATTTATAAGGCGTTGGATGTTTCGTTAAAGGTAAGCCTAATTTTTCCACCAACATTGTACTAACTACATTAGTACAACTTCCCCCGTCAATCACCAAGCTACAAACTTTTTCATCCACTAAGCATCTAGTGCGAAAAATATTATCCCTTTGCCCATCCACATTTTCCAAAACATTCGCCTTACGCTTAATGCTAAGAGCATGCCTATCAATAATTGACTCATCCACCACAACACTTTTAGCCCCTTCACTATCACGCCTAACCTTCTTACGTGGACAATCAAGTGCAATGTGGCCCCGTTCCAAGCATTTAAAGCACTTAATATTTTTATCCTTAAGAGGCTTGGAATCAAAATTATTTTTACCTTTGGTTGTCGGTTCCTCCCTCCTTTTGTGAACATGATCACTACTCTCCCGTTTTAATGTCTCTTTTTCACTTCAATGTCCTTTCATCACCCCCATCTCCACCTCTAGAATTGGCTTCACGCCCTTTATGCTTCCTAGACCTAGAATCCGCCTGATATTGCTCCTTTTCCCATTGAGCAAGTTCTGCTTCCCTTCTATCCATCTTAGCCATCAATCTCTCAAGTTTTGCCTTCATGGCCTCCATCTGTTTAAAATTCTTGTGGTCACCTGTTGATGGAGATTTTTCTCTGCGAGACATGGTTAGTTTTCCAAGACAAACAAAAATCCCTCTCGTGTTTATTTTCACTCGTGTATCACACTCAACCCCTTCAAATTTCACCCAAGAACAAACCAAGGATCAACAATCAAGGAATTTATGGAAGACACGAAAAGTAAAAAAAATAAAGAAATTCTCGAAATATTCGATTTTTTTAATCTGCCAGAGAATTGGATTACGAGTATGGCAGAAAAAATAGAACTGGATTTGGACGAAAAACGAAGAAAAAAAACACTTTTGAATTTTTGGGATTGACTCTTATGGATCAAACTGAAAAAATTTATGACTGACACGAAGAACACGAAAAAAAATCCAGAAAATTCGAGAAACGCAAGAATCTGAAATAGATCCAAGCTCTGATACCAGATGATGAGATCACAATCGGGGAATCTCGTCGAAAATGCGGAATAAAGAAATTTAAAACCCTAGGATAGATCTAGATCAAATCTGACACGAAAATAACAAAAATTAAAATACTGGAAAGATAAAATTGACGATAGGACCTTGACCCAAGATTCACGACGCAAGAAATTGACGATGCGGAATCGAGATCCAAGGTTTTCGAAACACCACAAGGACTTGTCAATTTCCTTGATAAGATTCTAAATTGGAAACGCTACAAATATTCTCGCGAATATTTGATAAGTTCAACGTCACAAATATTTCACAATATTTGATAAGTTGGATTTGTTCTCGAAGAACACAAAAGGGACTCCTCAACCTTTTAATTGGAGAAAACTCTCTCAACTTTATTAATCTCAAAACTCAAACTTAATTTTCTGTTTACAATCATGGTAAAGAATATAAATAAGCAAAATAACCTAGCCGCTAATTTACTCAAAATAGAATTCTAATTAAACTAAAACACTAAATTAGGAAAATAACCTAAAAACCAAAAAGGAAATAAAATAATTATAAAATCCGGAAAATCTGGTCGCTACTCATTTACGACCGTAAATAATTATTTTACTGCCGTAAAGGCCTTTCTGATCAAAACTGTGTTTATTATTTACAGCTGTGACGAATTTCTTACGGCCGTGAAGTTTCCCTTTTTTGAATGTTACGGCCGTAAGCCTCGTTCTCCAGAAATTCTTCCTTTTTCTTCGATAATTGATTACGGCCGTGATAACATGATTTACGACCGTGAATATATAGGTTACGTCCGTGAAGGTCATCCATTACGACCGTAATGGATTTTTTGCCCAAATAACTTCGTTTTCTCAGCTCGGCTTGATCCGTCCCTCTTATCGACTTGACCCCAACATGGAACTTGCTCTGTTTTGCATGTAGATCATTGTCATATTTCCGATGGATCGACTTCGTCCTTCGATGCCTGGTCCGGATCATATCAACTACTGATCCTACATCTGTTAAAGAAGCTGTCAAAACTCCAGAATGGACGGTGGCCATGGTGACAGAGTATAATGCTCTACTTCAAAATTCAACCTGGACCCTAGTTCCAGCTACTCATAATAAAAATATTGTGGGTGCAAGTGGGTTTTCCACCTAAAGAAAACCTGATGGTTAAATTGACAAACATAAAGCTCAACTAGTTGTCTACCCGTGCGATGCACGGAATATATAATTTTTAAATCATAATTTTGAAAATATTTTGATTCAATCACATCAAATAAAAAACATAATTTTAATAAAATTTCAATAAAAAAATGTTATTCAATTTGAAACTTTAAAAAAGACAAAAATATTCAAAATAAAAAATGATAAATGTACACTAAGTATAACGCGTCACTCAAAATTTCACACTCATTTAAATTTTTTATATAATTTTTTTTTTATTACTTTTGATTACGTTTTTCTCTAAAATTTGCTCACCTCATCACATATTTTCCTTTTAATATATTATAATTTTTTATTAACTATATTTTTTAATATGTTGCTTACATATTTTTTATTTGAAATCCAATATATTAATTAATATATTTTATTTTTCCTTGTATTTTAAACATGCCAATTTTTGTCAAAATGGTGAAATGATAAAACCTCGATTTGGTAATAATGTTTAATTTATAAACTTTTTTATTTATGATTTTGAAGTAAAAAGTAGTTGCTGAAAATTGGATAGTGAAAATACGTGTGGTTAAAAGGTTGATAGAAAATAATTAATTATTTTTGTAACATACGTATTGAAGAACCTACTCATTTATTGACATTTTAGGAAGTAAAATTTCAATAATTCTATTTATTTATTTTCAAAATATATTAATTCAATTTTTTTCATTTCTAACTTAACAAATTTATAAAGCATATATTTATTTATTTTAAAATATATTAATCCAAATTTTTCATTTTCAATGTAACACATTTACATAGATATGATATGACATTTATTTATATTCAAATATATTAATCCAAATTTTTCATTTCCTATATAACACATGTTATTGAATTTGAAACTTTAAAAAAAAAAATCTAATCAAAATAAAAAATTATGCATGTACACTCACTATAGCACGTCACTCAAAGTTTGACATGTAATTAAATTTTTTATATAAAGTTTCTTTTGACTTTTATTTACGTTTTTCTTTAAAAATTTACCCGCCTTATCACCTATTTTCCTTTTAATATGTTAATTTTTAATTAACTTTATTTTTAATATGGTGCTTACATATATTTTATTCGAAATCCAATATATTAATTAATATATTTTATTTTTCTTTATTTTTTAAACATATCAATTTTTGTCAAAATGATGAAATGATTAAATTTTCTACCAATTTATCATTGTTGGTAAAAAGTTGATAGCAAATAATTAATTATTTTTATAATATACTTATTGAAGAACCTACTCATTTATTGACATATTATGAAGTAAAATTTAAATGATTTTATATAATGATTTTCAAAATATATTAATTCAAAATATTTATTTCTAACTTAACAAATTTATATAGCATGTATTTATTTATTTATTTTCAAATATATTAATCCAAAATTTTCATTTTCAATGTAACACATTTACATAGATATGACATTTATTTATGTTCAAATATATTAATACAATTTTTTTCATTTTCTACGTAACACATTTACGTAGATATTACATTTATTTATCTTCAAATATATTAATCCAATTTTTCCATTTCCTACATAACACATTTACATAGATATCACATTATTTATGTTCAAATATATTAATCTAATTTTTTTTTATTTTCAATGTAACACACTTATACATAGTACATTTATTACAACTCTTACTAAATATGTAATAAATAATAATAATAATAATAATAATAATTTTTCTTACAAAAACCTTTATCTTTTATTTATTTATTTATTTTTATATATAAAAGTAGAAGTGAGGAGAGATAGTCATTAAATGCAATTTTCCCTCCAAAATGACTCTCTCTCCTCACTTCTACTTTTATATATATAAAGATTGGTCATGAAGGGATTCCATCAACGGCCTAGGCTTGATTACAAAGATTCTTTCAGCCTCATCATAAAACCATCCACCATCAGGATAATATTAACTCTGGCTGTCACAAATCGTTGGCCGTTACATCAACTGGATGTGAATAATGCATTTCTGCATGGTTCACTTTCAGAAGACGTCTATATGCAGCAATCCCATGGATTTATTCATCCCGACTTCCCCACTCATGTGTGTCATCTTCAAAAATCGCTCTACAGGCTTAAACAAGCTCCACGAGCTTGGTTCACAACACTAAAACAATTTCTCATTGCTTTTAGGTTCAAAACCTCGAGGTCGGACTCATCTCTGTTCTTTCTTCGTCGATCTCAAGTCATTATTTTTACTTTAGTCTATGTCGATGACATAATTCTAACAGGTAACAAACCTTCTCTTCTTTCCAAATTTGTTGCGTCTCTAGCACAAAAATTTTCCATCAAAGATCTTGGAGCTTTGTCCTACTTCTTGGGTGTCAAAGTGATTTCTCATCCTGATGGTCTTTTCTTGTCTCAAAGAAAATATATACTAGACCTCCTCAATCGTTCCAAAATGTCCACATCCAAGGATATAGTTAGTCCAATGTCTTCCACTCATATTCTCGTTCTCAATGAAGGTGAACCACTGACCAATCCTAATGAATAACGGTCAATCCTAGGGGGATTGCAATATCTTGCTTTGACTCATCCAGACATTTCCTTTACAGTTAACAAAACTATCCCAATTCATGCACTACCCTACAACTGTACACTGGGGGCTGTAAAATGCCTACTTCACTATCTTAAAGGCATAGTGGATCATGACCTATTCTTGCAACAAAAATACCCTTTATCCCTGCATGCCTTTTCCGATGCAGATTGGGGTGGCAACTTAACTGACCGAACATCCATGGGTGCTTATATTGTCTTCTTGGGTTCCAACTCCATATCCTGGAGTTCTAAAAAGCAATCCATTGTGGTTCGATCATCCACTGAGGCTGAATATAGATCGATTGCCTTGGTGTGATTCATGTCAAGATTGGCATTCATCCAACCTCCATCTTGAGGGGGCGTATTGGGAATTAATAATATTATCTCTTTTACACTTTAATTATTGTTTGTATTTATCTATTACTTTGTAATCTGTTACTTTGTAACTTATTCTTGTAACTTATCTCTTAGAGTTACCTTGATAAAGATTAGTTAGTTAGGTTAGCTAGCTTGTATAAATACCTTTCCTCACCATTAATAAAAGTGTTCTTACACAATGTACTAATTGTGACCTTGAAAAGCAGATTGTGTAATACCCATTATATGTAACTTGATTCAAGTTGAAGAAAATGTACTTGGATTACATGAAATTTGTAACCAACTCATGTACCTATAAAATTGGTTTTGTTACATTACCAAGTGACATATTATATTCATTAGTAGCCTTTGCGTATTGATCAAACATTACTTGTTCAGGTCACATGTTGTATAATTCAGGTCACATGTTATATAATACAGGTCATATGTCAAATTATTCAGGTTACGTATCATATAATCCATGTCACGTGTTCACGTATGTGACATATGTTACTCAATCAGGTCATTTTTATATCACCCACAATCAGTTCAATTGTACCTGATCACATGTTATTGCACCCAGGTCACATGCTATTGCTACCAGGTCACATGTTCACCACAGTTAAGCAGGATGTCCTCCTTGATTGAATTTCTAACAAGCCATATAGCCTATAACTTTTTCAATGGCTATTATACACCCAAGGGACAAACTATATTAGGCTTAGGAAAACCAGGTCACAGTTTCAACATTCAGTGGACAATTCCCATTATAGCATGTCACATCACTATCTGTTTAATCTTAATGGAAAACTAGGGGTGACAAACGGGCCGAACAGTTCGTGAGCCCATGAGTTCTGCTCAGTTTAGCTTGGTTCGGCTCGGCTCTTGAAAAAAGGACTTCGACTTGGATCGGACAGAAAATGAGTGTTGGACAGTTTTGGATCGGCTCGTGAATTTCGTGGACCGACTCGTGGACGAGCCCAACAAATCGTGAAATGGGCAGGCTTCATTTCAGGCTCGTGAGATTCATTTCTCACGAGCTGACCCATTTCGGCTTGTGAGAAACAGGCCGTTTGACAACGATCACAAGACGGTTGTCAAACAGTCAAATAAGATAAGCCTCTCTTCAACTTCAATTGCTATAAACATTTCATACAATATTGTCTCAAATTTCATTTTCATCTCCAAATTTTCAATTCTATTATTTCTAATGGCACACCCGCAATCTCATGGTTATTCTTCTAACCAATTTGTTGATGAATTTTTCGGTCTCAACAATATTCCAATTCTCGACAATTTGGTGAATTTAGAAAATGTGGTTGAAAATACTACTACTTGTATTAATTTGGATGACATTGTTGATGTAGATGTTGCTGCTGCATATGAAATTAAACACATCATAAATGCAATATCAAATAAATTAGCCTTTGTTTAGAAAGCTTTTTTTTCTCATTATAAACTATTTCGCACACAAATCAATACCAAGTTAACCGTTTATTCTTATTTGTTCAGACATGTCACCTTCCTTAACTTCTAATCATGCCAGGATAACATTTTTTTAATCATTTACACATGGAAGTGGGTATCATGATTTGTCCAAATTGACCTCCAATTAAAGATACAAGGGTGCTCAAATAGTAGCTGAATGGACTGAATAGTAATTGTGCTGTTAAAATTTAAAATCAATGTGGACCCCACACCTGCATACTACAGTCCTGGTCGGTGAATACACTGTCAACACATTCGAAATTAGTGTTAGTTTATAAACCATAAGTTGCCGAACAATAGCTTAACTTTTGGGACCCTGATGTGATCCAGACCACGGATACAAGCCCGCACAAAGATCCGTTGAAGATCAAAGGAGGACCGATGACTCGATTGCAAACCAAGAGGGCCAAGGAAGCAATGGACAAGTTAGTTCAAGAAACAATGGCCAAAACAATGTTCGTGTCATCAAAAGAAATAAGTTCCATGTTGGGGCCGAGCCAAAACGATGAGTGGATCAACCTTATTCATTGCGTCGAAGAAAGTGGTGAAATTTCAATGTTACGGCCGTAACATACAAATCCTCACGGTCGTAACCAACTTTTTGCTGAAATTGATTTTGCGAGACATAAACAATCACGGCCGTAAAGATTGAGTATCACGGCCGTAAAGATTGAGTATCACGGCCGTAAAGGTTAATATCACGGCCGTAAAGGAGTTGCTGCTTAAAATTGGAATTGTACGTTTTTGGACTTACGGCCGTAAGTCATATGTCACGGCCGTAAGAGTGAATCAGAAGCAAGGTTACGGCCGTAAGAAAATCGGTCACGGCCGTAAAATCGAATACGCGTGAATTTTAGGTTATTTTTATTTCCTTATTTTTAGGTAGTTGTTTCCTTGTTTAATTAGAACTCTTAACCTAGATTTTGACCCTATTTATAGGGATGTAATTTTCATGATTAATAGACAACTTTGATATTAATATTGAGAGGCAAATTGCTTTCACAATCCTTATTCTTCATTGAATAAAATCCGAACTTGCGAGTTTAATTCTTGTTTGTTCAAATCTTGGGTGAGATTTATTTTCATTGTGATCAAGAGGTCAACATATCAATTGATTGTGTTGGTTGCTTGGTTCAATTAATTTGAATCAATCTCTAAATCGTGATTCTTTGGCGTTCTTGGGTCGATTCCAATAATTTGTGGGTTGCGTAGCTACAATTGCTACGTGGTTTGCATCATCTGGTATCAGAGCTTAGGCTCCAAAAATCAAGGTTATATCTTTGTTTTTGTTTTCTTGAGTTTCTTATTCTTGTTCTTCGTGTTCTTCCAGCTTTGAGTCTTTAATCCAGAAAAGTGTCACAAAAAATTCAATAGTCGTTATTTCCTTCGTTTGTTATCCAAATTAAATTTCGTTTGTTGCGTCTTTCTCGTAGTTGAATTTTCGAGAATTTATAAAAAAAAAAAATGAAAATTCCAGTTCCAGAAAAATAGTTGATATTTGATTTCAAGAAATACTTTCTTGAAGCGATCTTTAGTTTCCATAAAAAAGTTTCAAGCCCCTTATAGAGTCAAATTCAATTCTCTAAAGGTCTTCTTTGAGTTTTCCAACAAATTCATTACTTCTCACTCATATTCGATTTGAAGCAATCGGGTTTAAACTTGTTTGAGTTCGGGTTCGTTCTTTAAAGCAATTGGGGTGAAAGCTATTGAATGGAAAAAGGCAGAGAGGTGAGATCAATAGAGGGTAAAAGCCAAATTTGAGTGATACACGAGCGAAATACACATGAGGCATATAATATTTAGTTTTAGGATGTCTGAACAATCTTCTACTACCAAAAACAACGATTGACCCAACATGACGGAAGAGATGGTACAACGGTTTGAGCGGTTGTTTGGGGATGTGTTAGGTAGGTTAGAAAGGCTTGAGCAACCTCGGGAAGTGCCTAATGCCCGTAGGCAAGGTGGGCAAGGTCGTAGAGTAGAGGGGGTTGATGAGAATGAAGAAGGTAGTGATTTTGACGATGGGGCAATTGTTGATAGAGTAGTTAGGCATGGGAGAAGGGATAGAGATCTTGGTGGCGATAGAATGGATGGTAGTATGAGCAACATCAAAATGACAATTCCATCATTCAAGGGTAGGAGTGACCCGGAAGCATACTTAGAATGGGAGAAGAAGATGGAATTAATTTTTAATTGCTACACTTATTCGGAAGAGAAAAAGGTTAAAGTAGCTGTACTTGAGTTCTCCGATTACGCTATTACTTGGTGGGATCAATTGGTGACTTCTAGGAGAAGGAATCGCGAGAGGTCTGTTAGTACTTGGGATGAATTAAAAGATATCATGAGAAAGAGGTTCGTTCCTAGTCATTACCATCGGGAGCTTCATCAAAAATTACAAAGTCTATACCAAGGATCAAAGAGTGTGGAGGATTACCATAAGGAGATGGAGATGTTGATGATTAGAGCTAATGTAGAAGAGGATAGGGAGGCTACGATGGCTCGATTTTTGAATGGATTGAATAGGGATATAGCTAATGTGGCTGAATTACAACATTACTTGGAGATGGAAGATATGTTGCACATGGCTATAAAGGTGGAGAAGCAATTGAAGAAAAAGGGAACAACAAGGTATCAATCGGGTTCTAATTCTTCTTGGAAGCCGAAGTGGGAAAGTAAAGGAGATGGGGCTGTTTCTAAGGGGAAATTTGAAGCATCAAAAGGAAAGTTTGAGGCACCAAAAGGGAAGGAGGAACAAGTTAGTAAATTCGTACCTAAAGGGGAGCCACAACCATCTAGGAGCAGAGACATTCAATGCTTCAAATGCTTGGGGAGAGGACATGTGGCATCTCAATGTCCTAATAGGCGAGTGGTACTTTTGCGAAAGGATGGAACTATGGAGAGTGATAGTGAGGAAGAGGATTATAGCGATATGCCAGCATTGGAGGAAGTATGTGATGATGAGGATGTGTTGTCCGGGGAGCATGGCGAGTTGTTAGTGGCAAGGCGAGCCCTTAGTGCTCAAATCCACACGGATGATTTGGAACAACAATGGGAGAACATATTCCATACACGATGTCGCGTTAATGACAAGGTATGTAGTATGATTATTGATGGTGGTAGTTGCACTAACGTCGCTAGTACTATACTTGTTGAAAAATTAGGATTACCTCTGTTAAAACATCCTAAACCTTATAGGCTTCAATGGTTAAATGATAGTGGAGAAATTAAGGTGAATAGGAGGGTGTTGGTGAATTTTTCTATTGGTAGCTATGTGGATGAAGTTATGTGTGATGTGGTACCTATGCATGCCGGGCACATTTTGTTGGGTAGGCCTTGGCAATATGATAGGAAGGTAACGCATGATGGGTATAAAAATAGGTATAGCTTTACCAAAGAGGGAAAGACCATTACGCTTGCACCATTGACACCGTCACAAGTGTATGAAGATCAAATAAAATTGAAAAATGATGAAGAAAAAAGAGTAAAGGAAAATGAGAGAAAGAGAGTTGAGGCCACGACCTCAGAAAAAGGAGAGGAAAAGAGAGTTGGAGCCACGACTCCAGAAAAAGGAGAGGCGAGAGAGAAAAGGAGTGTTGGGGTACATACCTCAGAAAAAGGAGAGGGAGCGAAGAGTGCCAGAAAAGAAAGAAAAATGAGTTTCTATGCAAAAAGGAGTGAAATCAAAAAGGCATTCATGGAAGAACGGTCAATGGTTCTTTTGCTATACAAGGAATCATTCCTTGCATTTGATGAAACTAACAAATCCCTCCCTAGTTTGGCTATTTCTTTATTGCAGGAATTCAAGGATGTGTTTCCAGATGACATACCTAGTGGGTTACCACCCATTCGAGGTATTGAACATCAAATTGATTTTATACCTGGAGCAGTCATTCCAAACCGTCCAGCTTATAGGAGTAATCCCGAGGAGACAAAGGAGCTTCGAAAGCAAGTGGAGGAATTAATGAGTAAGGGGTACATAAGGGAAAGCATGAGTCCATGTGCCGTACCCGTGTTACTTGTGCCGAAGAAGGACGGGACGTGGAGAATGTGTGTTGATTGTAGAGCCATCAACAACATAACGGTAAAGTATCGTCATCCTATTCCTAGGTTAGATGATATGTTGGATGAATTGTATGGCTCTAGCATATTTAGTAAAATTGACCTTAAGAGTGGTTATCATCAAATTCGAATGAAAGAAGGAGATGAGTGGAAAACTGCATTTAAAACTAAGTATGGCCTGTATGAATGGTTAGTAATGCCTTTTGGACTTACTAATGCACCTAGCACATTTATGTGTTTAATGAATCATGTTCTACGTGCATTTATAGGTAAATTCGTTGTAGTTTACTTCGATGATATCTTGATATACAGTAAAACTTTGAATGAACATGTGGAGCATGTTAGGTGTGTGCTTGTGGTTTTAAGACAAGAGCAATTTTTTGCTAACTTTAAAAAGTGTGATTTTTGCATGGAAAAAGTTGTGTTTCTTGGCTATGTGGTTAGTGCTAAAGCGATAGAAGTAGATGAAGAGAAAGTCAAAGCTATTAAAGAGTGGCCAACACCTAAAAGCATAACTGAGGTTAGGAGTTTTCATGGCTTGGCTAGTTTTTATAGGCGCTTTGTTAAAAATTTTAGCACGATTGCCGCACCACTCACAGAAATTGTCAAAAAGAGTGTAGGGTTTAAATGGGGTGTAGAACAGGAGCATGCATTTGATACTATCAAAAATATGTTATGTGAAGCACCGGTTTTATCACTTCCTAACTTTGACAAGGCTTTTGAGATTGAATGTGATGCCTCAGGGCTAGGCATTGGAGCTGTTTTACTGCAGGATCAAAGGCCAATCGCCTATTTTAGTGAAAAACTAAAAGGGGCTGCACTTAATTATCCCACATACGACAAGGAGTTATACTCACTTGTGTGCGCTTTGGAAACATGGCAACATTACTTGTGGCCACGGGAGTTCGTGATACACACTGCTCATGAATCCTTGAAGCATTTGAGGGGTCAAGCTAAGCTGAGTAAGAGACATGCAAGGTGGGTAGAATTCATCGAAACATTTCCCTATGTCATCCGGTACAAACAAGGTAAGGAAAATGTGGTGGCAGATGCATTGTCTCGAAGGTATGTTCTTTTAAACTCTTTAAATTCTAAATTGCTTGGATTTGAATACATTAAGGACATGTATGCTAATGACCTGGACTTTTCTAATATTTATGAATCATGTGGTAAGGGGGCTGTGGATAGGTTCTTTAAACATGATGATTATTTATTTCGAGAAAATAAATTGTGTGTCCCTAGGTGTTCAATGAGGGAGTTACTTGTGAGAGAGGCCCATAGTGGAGGTTTAATGGGTCATTTTGGGGTTAAAAAGATAATTGAAATCCTAAGTGAACATTTTTATTGGCCTAAAATGAAAATTGATGTGGTTCGGATTTGTAATAGGTGCATTACTTGTAAAAAGGCTAAATCTAGGATTAAACCCCATGGATTATATATGCCTTTACCCGTCCCTAGTGAACCTTGGGTCGATATCTCTATGGATTTTGTTTTAGGATTGCCTAGAACTAAGAAGGGTCGAGATTCGATTTTTGTGGTAGTAGATCGCTTTAGTAAAATGGCACATTTCATACCATGCCACAAAACTGACGATGCTACAAACATAGCTGAAATTTTCTTTAGGGAAGTCGTGCGCTTACATGGGGTGCCTAAAAGTATTGTCTCAGATAGGGATGTTAAATTCCTTAGTCATTTTTGGAGAGTCTTGTGGAACAAATTAGGAACAAAACTACTTTTTTCTACAACTTGTCACCCACAGACCGATGGATAGACCGAGGTAGTAAATAAGACAATGATTCAATTATTGCGCACCATAATCAATAAAAATCTGAAAAATTGGAAAGAGTGTTTACCATTTATTAAATTTGCATATAATAGGGCTATACATTCTACTACTTCTTATTCACCATTTGAAATTGTTTATGGTTTTAATCCGCTAACACCATTGGATTTAATTCCTTTACCTGTGAATGAACAAAGTAGTTTAGATGGCAAGAAAAAGGCTGAGATGGTTAAAGCACTCCATGACAAGGTGAGGTTGGCGATTGAAAATAAAAATGAACATTATGCTTCGCAGGCTAACAACGGAAGAAAGGGCATCATTTTTGAACCCGGTGATTGGGTTTGGGTACATTTGAGAAAGGAGCGGTTTCCAGAACAACGCAAGTCAAAGTTACAACCGCGAGGGGATGGTCCATTCCAAGTGATTGAAAGGATCAACAACAATGCCTATAAACTCGATCTTCCTGGTGAGTATAATGTTTCGGCTTCATTTAATGTTTCTGACCTATCTCCGTTTGATGCAGGTACAGATTCGAGGTCGAATCCTTTCGAAGAGGGAGGGAATGATGTGATCCAGACCACGGATACAAGCCCGCACAAAGATCCGTTGAAGATCAAAGGAGGACCGATGACTCGATTGCAAACCAAGAGGGCCAAGGAAGCAATGGACAAGTTAGTTCAAGAAACAATGGCCAAAACAATGTTCGTGTCATCAAAATAAATAAGTTCTATGTTGGGGCCGAGCCAAAACGATGAGTGGATCAACCTTATTCATTGCGTCGAAGAAAGTGGTGAAATTTCAATGTTACGGCCGTAACATACAAATCCTCACGGCCGTAACCAACTTTCTGCTGAAATTGATTTTGCGAGACATAAACAATCACGGCCGTAAAGATTGAGTATCACGGCCGTAAAGATTGAGTATCACGGCCGTAAAGGTTAATATCACGGCCGTAAAGGAGTTGTTGCTTAAAATTGGAATTGTACGTTTTTGGACTTACAGCCGTAAGTCATATGTCACGGCCGTAAGAGTGAATCAGAAGCAAGGTTACGGCCGTAAGAAAATCGGTCACGGCCGTAAAATCGAATACGCGTGAATTTTAGGTTATTTTTATTTCCTTATTTTTAGGTAGTTGTTTCCTTGTTTAATTAGAACTCTTAACCTAGATTTTGACCCTATTTATAGGGATGTAATTTTCATGATTCATAGACAACTTTGATATTAATATTGAGAGACAAATTACTTTCACAATCCTTATTCTTCATTGAATAAAATCCGAACTTGCGAGTTTAATTCTTGTTTGTTCAAATCTTGGGTGAGATTTATTTTCATTGTGATCAAGAGGTCAACATATCAATTGATTGTGTTGATTGCTTGGTTCAATTAATTTGAATCAATCTCTAAATCGTGATTCTTTGGCGTTCTTGGGTCGATTCCAATAATTTGTGGGTTGCGTAGCTACAATTGCTACGTGGTTTGTATCAGACCCCGATAACATGCTCAGATTTAGAAAATGTTTATACCAAGTATATGAGACCAATGCCAGAAGGTTAGGTAAAAATGTTAGAAGAACCGCTACTACCTCTAATGTGATACAAAATGAAGATAATGATTTACTTTCCTACCTTATGACTATGAAGGGAACTTCTAGTATATTTTTTAGTGGTTTTAGTTCTTCTAATGCATATAAATAGTTCAGATGAAATTCTGAGTGAGTTAACTAGGTATTTTATCACATGACCTTCTTAGCTTGTTAGATGATGACGAGATAAATAATTTTAACATTCTTAAGTGGTGAAGACTAAATGAGCATACCCAGTTGTTTCTATGATAGCATGAGATCTACTACCACATCCGGTATCAACTGTAGCATCGGAGGCCGCTTTTAGTACAGGTGATAGAGTTCTATTTGCATATAGGTCAAGGCTTAAAGAAGATATACTGAAGAGCTTAATATATCTGAAGAATTAGCGATTTCCGGAGAAACATTTACAAAATAGAATAAGTGAAATTGTGGACAAAGAATTCGGAGAACAATCGTATTGGTGAGTAGTTATTTAATATTCTCCTTACATTTACTCTATAATATATGCATTTACTCTATATTATATGCATTTTTCATCTTTATTTTCAATTCTTTCTTTCAAATAAAAAAATTGTACACGTAACATTTTGTTCGTGTACAATTTTAACTCCATCTACAAAAAATTAAATGTAACCTTCTAAACTCGGATTAAAGGAGGAGGGTTTAATATTTTAAATTATTTTAGTATTAGAAAGTTAGAATACAAAAAAGGGGAAAAATACATGAGCCACGAACTGGCACGTTCTCATGACCGAACTTGGGCTTGCTATGTGTGAGAAGAGCCAGCCCGAGCGCTCGCCTCCCACACGAGCCGTCTCCGGTCCTGCTCATGCGTCGGATTAATCTCGAGGCTAATGGGCCGAGTCAGCCTGGCTCGGCTCGGCTCGGCTCGGCTCGGCTCGTTTGACATCTATATGGAAAACATCGTGCAAAGTGACAACCACATTTGAATTTTTGATAGGAGACATCGATTGAATCTTTTAAATGGTTACGACCTTGATTCTTTATTTGTGCACCCGGTCGATTTGTACGTGAAATTACAATGGCAGAACAAATTCATGTGACCTCAGGATATAGTATATATTATATATAGAGATGTATGCACTTACTGATTTTCATGATTTTTGCTTCTCTAGGAAATCAAACCAAAGATGATTTATTTTGCTCTTGTGATATAAGTGATCCGGGGACATTATGTGACCTCGTATACCTCATGTATCTAATTGCTGTAAATTCGGCTTCGGGGGTCGTAACTCTACTCTCCAATTGATTTGTGTGATCAATAAATTCTAGCTCCTGTGAATGGAAGGTTAATTGGAGAGACCACGTATATATGAAAATGTTGGAATAACTGAAAGTGTGATTACAAGCTCATATTTTACATGATTGCTGTTGCTATATATATATATATATATATATATATATATATATATATATATATATATATATATATATTAGGACCAATTAGTGATTGAATTAAATTTGTTTTCCAATTATGAATTGTGAATATATAATCATTTGACTTGTGTATTTTTCCCTTCTATTAGTGTAGCCGTGTACTGGAGGAAAAAAGTCGAAAATAGTGTTAAGTACACAAATACACAACTTTAGAAGACCTATTTTTAAATCCATGTATTTTAAAAAATATTTCAACAATACAAAATATATTATCAAAATCAAGTAAAATTGAAAAAAAGCAAAACTCACTTACTATACGCTTAAGTGCCTGTTTGACAACTACAATTGCATTATAAACAAAGAATTTCCACTAAAGCAAGAGCCGGACATGACGTGAAGACCTTTAGATTGGACATCATACAAAATTATCTCATGTGTATAGACTAATACTTCATTAGCCATGAAGACATAGTATTTACCATCCTTTGTTCTGGATACCACTTTTAACTCTTAGCTTTTAACATAAACCCTCTAAAAGAGAAAGAAATAGGGGTGAACAGGTGCACAAAAGGAGATTGAATTAACTACAATTGAGTCAATCTTCAGGCAAAATCATTGTGAAATTTGTCACAAATTATGATTAATTACAATTGCAACTTAATTATACTGTGTATCGAGTTACAGTTTGTAATTAATTACAATTTTGCAACTAGCTAGTTACAATTGTAACTAATAAATTACTATTGTAACTTAACTATTTATTACAAGTCACTCGAAACTTCATGTTTTTTTCTTTTATAAAATTAATTGAATTAGTTATAAATTGTATTTAATTATAATTGTAACTTAATTTCATTTATATGTAATAAATTACCGTTTGCAATTACTTATAACTATAATTTAATTTCAATTTTGCAATTTATTACAATTGTAACTAAGTAATTACTATTGCAACTTAATTGTATATTACAAGTCACTTGAAATTTTATTTTCCTTTCAAAATTAATTGAATTAGTTGCAAATTGTAATTTATTACAATTGTAATTTTATATCAGTTGTTCAATTAATTACAACTGTAACTAATGAATTTGTACAGATTTTTTCTGAAATGAATTGAATTAGTTACAAAATTTAATTAGTTACATGTAATTAGAATTGCAATTGCAACTTATTTACGTTCCTTGATGAATTACAATTTACAATTAGCTACAACCGTAACTTTATTATTTTGATTTTGTAATTAATTACAATTGTAACTTTACTTCAATTTTATTATTAATTACAATTGTAACTAATAAATTTGTAAAACATTAGTGTAATTCGTACTTTATAATTAATTATGTTATTGTAATTTGTAATTAATTACATTAGTTAAATTAGTTATATTCACCTTAATTATATTTGCAATTGCAATTTAATTATATATTGTAATCAATTATACTTTAGAATTAATTACAATTATAACTTTATTTCAAATTTGTAATTAATTATAAATGTAGATGGCTTAGATCAAGACGCACCTCATCAACTAAGATCCAAGTAGCCATCAATTTTGCTTCTATGGATATTGCATGTGTTGATTTCACATGCATCTTCACTAATATTGAACTTTCAGTATCATCTCTCTTGAGAGCTACAAAACATGCACCACCATCCCCAGAGTTTGTCCTAAGTTTTACATACCTCAACTTTACCGTTAGTTACAATACAAAATCAACAGCACTATCAGAATGCATCTCTCTTTCCACCTTTACAAGACACCAAATTCACATCATCGATCCTCTGCAATATTTGGAACTTTTCCTCCTCCATTATTTGCATAATCATTTGCAACATCAACCCCATTAATCACCCCATTCTGCAAACTTAGTCTTTTACCAACTCTCTTCTCCACCCCCCTTCCATTTTACCAGAGGTCATAGTCCATCCTCTTCCCCAAGAATCAAGAATCCCGCAGAACCCTAATTGTGAAAACCAAAAAACAACAATCAATTACCGTACACTTCATCAATTTCAAAACTTCTCCATCTTTATCAACCCTGAACATTTTCCCACCAAATAACTTCACTGAAACCCATAATTGACCCTCAAACATATTTTCATCAAATTCCAAGTCTCCATGATTGGAAACAGTTCTTATTTTATAAACCCGTTGTTGTTTTCCATAAGAGACAAACAAAAGATGGTATGATTCGAGGAGTGAAGGAGAGTGGGGGAGGTGTGGAAGAAAGTCTCGATCGAATTAGAGGTTTGGAGGAGGAAAAAGGTAGTTGAAGAAGTAGAAGAAGGAACTAGAATCTGGGCTGAGGGAGGGAGGGAGGGAGGGAGAGAGTTCAAATGGCTTGATTTTAAGATGGTCAATGAAACCTGATTTTTATAATTATTTCTTAAATAATCGATTTAAAATTTTAAAATATAAAGTATGAATTGACGTAATTTACCCAAGAAAATAAGCCACCAGTTGAGGAATTAGTAGCCAATAGCCGGATCATTCGACCCATTTTTCAAAATACCCTTTGACCCATTTGTAAGTTAAAAAGAAAAAGCGAAATAGATTTATTATTTACAAAGTCTAAAATATCCTTATAAGTATTCAAAAGAGTCCGGCTCCTCACCATTTGTATTGTTCGGGTCCGGCGAAATTCCTCAGTCTCCTCTCCATAGAAGTTCGGTCGTTGCAAAGAAGAAGAACTTCACTCCGGATTGTTCAAGATTCAAACTTTAGACAATGTTAGATTACTCTTTTAACATTGATTTCCAGACTTATAGCTTGAAGTTTGAAATTTTTCTTATGTAAATCGAGTTTGGATTATTTTTCTTGATCCACCATTGTTGAAAAGCTTGGAAGAAGATGAAGTCGTTGGCCGGACCCATACCTTTTAAAAAAGGTCTGGCAGATTATTTGGTCCGGTCGGACCTTTTCAATGGTCCGACCGGACCATTTTTGCGGCCGGACCAATTTTGAAATTGGTCCGGTCGGACTGTTCTGAGTTCATCTTTTTTTACATTATAAATAAATTTTAAAATTCTAAATAATTATTTTATTCTTAATAATATTTATCATTTATTACAAAAAAATTTCATTACTAAATATAATTAGAATTAACAAATGGCTAACTATGATTTCATAATTGTAACAAAAATTTAATAATTTCACAATGTTGGAAAATGTAATTATAATGTCATAATTTTTTTAATAATAATTACAAATAAGATATGTAATTACAATTTCATAATAAAAATGAATTAATAATTTCACAATAATTAGAAATAAGATATGTAATTATAATTTCATCATGCAAATAAGAAATTTATTAATAATATCAAAATAAATATTAAATATAATTATAATAATTAAATATTGTTGATAAAAAATTATTAATATTTTTCTTAATAATTAGAAATAATAAATATGAACTATAATTTCATAAATGTAAAAATATATACAATAGTTTCATAACATTAATAATTATAATTATAATTACACAACTTTAATAAAAAAATAATAATAATACAATAATAATTAATAATGTTTATATATAAACCATAATAATAAAAAATAATAATAATAAAGTTTTTCCTGTAATGTTTAATTTTCCTACTTGTTCATTTTTACGTGCGGTAGTTTACAATGTAGAATGGTTAAATATTGCGGCTGTAGCGCCCCGACTTCTAAATACCCGGTTCGCCACATCATTGTCTGATCTAACTTTTCAAATAATATTTTAGCGGAAGAAATAACTGAAATTCATTTTTGACAACATTAAATATATTGTAATGGTCGATAAAATTGAAAACATTTATGAAACAATTCGAAATAATAAATTGAACCATTAATATTGTGAAGCAATTGACAATGTCATAATTTCTCAAATAACTGAAATTCTCAAAATTATCCAATGATTGGAAGTACGAAAATCATTAAAATAAGGTTTTCAACCATTTAACGTCTATTGTCACAATCATCCATCACTTGCCACCCTCTCTGAAATCTGCAAATGTTGTTAAAATAGACATGAGCATTTCATAGAAATAGTCAGTAGACTCATCGCCCATTAATTAATCTACAATATAATTGAACACATAAATGCAGGCTCTTTAGAAACATAGGATGTGGGTAGTCTCTTCTTGTGCATTAAAGCACGGAGCTTCTTTTGAAAAATCATAGGCTCTTTAAAATCATAGGGTGTGGGTAGTCTCGTCTCGTGCACATAAGGCACGTATGTTATGCATAACATCATCATTGATCTTCTTTCTTTCTCATGCATTTAAGCAAGTAATTCTCATGAACATAAAAGTTCAAGTCTCATGCATTTAAGCAAGTAATTCTCATGAACATAAAAGTTCAAGTCTCATGCATTTAAGCAAGTAAGTTATGACAAGCATAACAACATCATTATTTCTGAAGAAATACATTCTCAATTTCATAAAAATGACTTTTCACAAGTCACATAACATTCACATGCAATCATAATTTAAATCAATTAATAGGGGCGAGTCTACCTTAAACTTGATGAGTGCAAAGTTGAGCGGGAAACGACTTCAATTCTTTAATTCTCCGTACGCTTCATCTAGCCAATTAGAAGATTAAGTCGAATTAGTCTTTTGAAATTTATAGTTTAAAATGATAAATTACAATTTGGGGACTGAAATTGATGATTTTGAAAGTTTGGGGACTAAAACGAATACTTTGAAAGTTGAGGGACTAAAATGAGTAATTTGAAAGTTGAAAGACTAAAATGAATACTTTGAAAGTTGGAGGACTAAAATGGATAATTTGAAAGTTGAGGGACTAAAATGAATAATTTGAAAGTTGATGGACTAAAATATAAATTTTCAAAAGTTGGGTCGAAGCTCAAAATGAATATTAAATTGTGGGGATCGAAATAATCGATTTTAAAAATGAAGGGCTGAATAAAATCATTTAAAGACTAAATGACTGAAATGATTAGTTCTAAAACTATAAGGGCTGAATCGAATAACTTTAAAAATACGGGCTGAACTTAAAAACGAAGGGGGGGCTGTTTTAAAACATTTTAAAACATTAGGGCTGAATTAAACACTTTTAAAAAGGAGGGGGACTAGGCTGCAATTTAAGAAAACTTAAAATATAAAATAAACTTTCATTTCTCTCTCTTCAATAGCATGCAGACGGAGAGAAGGCGAGGGGCGGGGGCGTGAATTGGGGCAAACCGGTCTTCCATCCGGCGGTTCGTCGGCGCAACACCAGCCCAGGGTGCGGCCAACGGCGGTGAAGGCAAGGTTAAGGTTTTGGGGCTGATTGGGTGCGAGATCGTGCGAAAACTGAGGCTAAACCGGGGCTTTGTGCGAAGCTTTTCCGGCGAATAGATCGGCGGTAAAGGTAAGTTTCTGGGTTTATTTGATTCTTGGATTTTTGGTTTGATTTGGGGTCGATTTGGTGTGGGTTTGGTGTTGAACAGTAGACGAGTTTGGATGTGGTTCGGCGGTGGATTATTGGGTGGTGACGATGATGATGAATGCTGGGTGTTTGAAGATGGAGGTGAGTTGGAGGTGACGGTGCTGCAGATAGTTGGGCGGTTTCGAGCATGGCAGTGGTGATGCTGAAGGAAGTGGCTGCGTGCGGTGGTGGCTGGTTGTGTTGGTGATGAAGGAGGTGGCGGTGATGATAGTGGAAGTTTGCTGCAGGTTGGCTGTGGTTTGGCTATGGTGATGATGGTGGTGATGATGAACGGTGGTGGTGGTGGTTGCATTTTGGGTTGTGCAGTGAACAACACGGTGGGGGTGATGATGATGATATTCTGGCTACGTGAGGGAGAAGGAGGAGCAACCTTACCTTGGCTGAAATGTTGGATTGGAGGCTGGACGAAGGTGAGGCTGAAGTTGTTGAGGTGTTGGGTTGAGTAGCGTATGAGAGAGATTGATAGGTATGGTGTAGTATTGGATTGATGTGATGGATGAGGGTTGGTGGTGTGAAAACCTAGACAAACAATGCACGTAGTTCGAGGAAAATTCGCACGCGACATCAACTGGGTCGGAAGGATTAAACTGATAAAACGAGATTGATGAAATTTGGAGTTTAATATGATTTTGAATATAATAATTTAAATAAATAATTAGAATAATAAAATTTTGGAAAATTCGGATTTTAATTAAAATCGAATTGACTTTACATTTCTCGACTTGGCTAGACGAACGCGTCGTGACGTTAACTTAAAAAATGGGTGAGATCGCAGCGGCACGTTTTTCGAAACTTTGAAATAATTATTAAATTGCATAAAAATTCTTGGTCGCTACAACCTTACCCCCTTAAAATAATTTCGTCATCGAAATTAAACTTACTTGATCTATTCTTCTGGATACTTGGCTAGGATTTCATCTTCCTTTCCTCAAGTAGCCCCATCATTATTGTGTCTACCCCACTGGACTTTGACTAACGGAATCTATTTGTTTCTTAAGACATGGACTTTTCTATCCACTATGCACAATAGGTGCCTCTTCATAAGTCAAATCTTTCTGAACTACAAGAGACTGATAATTCACTACATGACTAGGATCATGAACATACTTTCTCAAATAAGGAAACATGAAAGACATTGTGAACAGCTGCAAATTCTGGTGGCGAAGCCAAACAATCAGCCACACCCCACTCTCTCTACTATTGCAAATGGTCCGATGAAATGAGGCCTTAATTTCTCTTTCTTGCCGAAACAAAAAGTACCCTTCATAGGAGTTACTTTCAAGAACACTCTTTCTAATCTCAAACATTAAGTCTCTTCTTTGATCGGCATAACTTTAATCCGTAATCTGAATCTTCTCGATAACATCAACTGTTTTCTCAATCAATTCTGAACCCAATAATTTCCTGATGTGATCCGATACGGGGATCACCAAGAACACGCGGAATTAAACGCCGGAAAGCTCTAAAATCCAAGATAATAGACGGTAACAATGCAACCCCGACCTCACGACGCAAGAACTATGGGTATATTAAACCCAAAACCCGTTACGATGCGGAGATAAGAACCACAAAGGGGGAACGCCACAAAGGTTGTCAAATCCTTTGATGAGTTCAATTTGTTCTACGAGAACACGAAGAAAATATAAGGGAATATCTCACCTTCAATATCATTAATCTCAAGATAAAAAGTTGTATTTTACAATGCTGAATAAAGCCATATATATAGGCAAAGAAAATAAAGCAACTAAAAATAAACTAGAATTCAACCTAAACTAAAAAGCCCAAAATTAGGTTTTAATTACGGCGCAAAGTTACGGCCGTGACTTATACTCTTACGGCCGTAAGCAAGCTACGGATAAAAATTGAAAACATATGTTACGGCCGTGACTATTTATATTACGGCCGTAAGCTACCTTCTGAACAAAAATTAAAAGTTACAAAATCCTGGGTTACGGCCGTGAGACTTTGATTACGGCCGTAAGTCTTCTATTTTACTTTTACGGCCGTAAGAAGATATGTTACGGCCGTGAAGGCCTTTCTGTCAAAAATCCGCCAACATGGTTTTACGGCCGTAAAAGTAGGGTTACGGCCGTGAGAATGCTTCTGCCTTAATTTCTTGTTGTTCTTTATTCCAAATGCGTAGTAACAACTTTGGTTCTTCTTCCACTTTGTTATGCAACGTAAATGAAGTCTTTGCACTCGAGCACTCGTCCATCCACGCTTGCATGAATCCTTGCATTGTCTGCTTGATTCTTTTGGCTCTTTGTCTCGTTATTGGTCCTACGGGTACGTGCAACGGGTCAACACTCGTTGAGCCACTCCGGAACTCATCATCCCCTCCCTGTTGAAAAGGATTCGTCCTCGAATCATCACCTGCATCAAACAGAGAAAGATCAGCAACATTAAAAGAAGCAGACACGTTATACTCACCTGGAAGATCGAGTTTATATGCATTCTCATTTATCTTTTCAAGGATCTGAAAAAGGTCCATCACCTCTTGGCTGCAACTTAGACTTTCTTTGGATTGGAAATCGCTCCTTCCGCAAGTGCACCCACACCCAATCACTGGGCTCGAAAGTCACTTGCCTCCTACCTTTGTTGGCATGAGTCGAATAACGCTCATTTTTCTTTTCAATTTGCCCTTTCACCTTCTCATGAAGCTCTCTCACAAGCTTAGCTTTTTTTGCCCCGTCCAAACTGCTCCGTTCATCTGCAGGTAAAGGAATTAAATCAAGAGGAGTTAGCGGGTTGAAACCATAAACAACTTCAAAAGGTGAACATGAAGTAGTAGAATGTACTGATCGATTATAAGCAAATTCCACAAATGGCAAACATTCCTCCCAACTTTTTAAATTCTTATTTATTACAGTGCGCAAAAGTTGGATTAATGTCCTATTAACTACCTCCGTTTGGCCATCAGTTTGCGGGTGACATGTAGTAGAAAATAATAATTTGGTACCCATCTTCCCCCATAAGACTTTCCAAAAGTAGCTTACGAACTTAACATCCCTATCAGACACAATACTCCTAGGTACCCCATGGAGTCTCACAACCTCCCTAAAGAATAGGTCAGCTATGTTTGTTGCGTCATCAGTTTTATTACAAGGAATAAAATGCGCCATTTTGCTAAACCTGTCTACCACCACAAATATCGAGTCTCTACCTTTTTTTGTCCTAGGCAGATCTAACACAAAATCCATGGATATATCTACCCAAGGTTCATTAGGTACGGGCAAAGGTGTATACAAACCTTGTGGTAAGACTCTAGACTTAGATTGCTTACAAGTTATGCACCGTTCACAAATATGGTGAACATCCTTTTTCATTTTAGGCCAATAAAAGTGCTCTTGTAAAGTTTCTAATGTCTTAGTAACACCAAAGTGTCCCATTAACCCCCCACCATGAGCCTCACGTACTAGCAATTCATGCATAGAATAATTAGGCACACAAAGTTTACTTTCCCTAAACAAATAGCCATCATGCCTATAAAATTTATCAATTGCACCTTTTTCACATGAAGCGTAAATGATAGAAAAATCAGGGTCATTGGCATACATACCTCTTATATATTCAAACCCAAGCAACTTCGCATTTAAAGAGTTTAGAAGTACGTACCTGCGAGAAAGGGCATCGGCTACCACATTCTCCTTACCTTGCTTATAGCGAATGACGTATGGAAAAGTCTCAATGAATTCCATCCAACGGGCGTGTCTTTTGTTTAACTTACCTTGTCCCTTGAGGTGTTTCAGTGACTCGTGGTCAGTGTGTATGACGAATTCCTTTGGCCACAGATAGTGCTGCCATGTCTCCAAGGCACGAACAAGAGCATAAAGCTCCTTGTCGTAGGTAGGATAATTCAAAACTGCCCCACTCAGCTTTTCACTGAAAAATGCAAGCGGCCTTTTTTCCTGCATAAGAACGGCTCCAATACCTATTCCTGATGCATCACATTCAATCTCAAAGGTTTGGTTAAAGTTAGGTAAAGCCAAAACCAGTGCGGAACATAACCTATCCTTAAGCATTTTAAAAGCATTTTCTTGTGCTACCCCCCAATGGAATCCTACACTTTTCTTGACTATTTCTGTGAGTGGTGCTGCAAGTGTGCTAAAATCTTTAACAAATCTCCTATAAAACCCAGCAAACCCGTGGAAGCTCCTAACCTCCGTAATAGTTTTGGGAGTTGGCCATTCTTTAATAGCACGAATTTTCTCCTCATCTACCTCAACACCATTTGCACTAACGACAAAACCAAGAAAAATTACCTTTCCCATGCAAAAAGTACACTTTTTAAAATTAGCATATAGTTTCTCAGTTTTTAAAACTTCCAAAACAGATCTTAATTGTTCAATGTGATCACCTAAGTTCTTACTATATACCAAAATGTCATCAAAGTATACCACAACGAATTTACCAATGTAAGCACGCAAGACATGATTCATTAATCTCATAAAAGTGCTAGGTGCATTTGAGAGGCCGAACGGCATAACCATCCATTCATATAAACCATATTTGGTTTTGAAGGCGGTTTTCCATTCATCACCTTCTTTCATACGAATTTGGTGATAACCACTCTTAAGGTCTATTTTGCTAAAAATACAAGCACCATATAGTTCATCAAGCATGTCATCAAGTCTAGGTATGAGATGGCGATACTTTACCGTAATATTGTTGACTGCTCTACAATCCACGCACATCCTCCAAGTCCCATCTTTTTTTGGCACCAACAAAACTGGTACTGCACATGGGCTCATGTTTTCCCGAATATAGCCCTTTTTTAACAGCTCTTCAACCTGCTTTTGTAGCTCTTTGGTCTCTTCGGGATTGCTCCTATAAGCTGGCCTGTTTGGAATGACTGCTCCTAGCACGAAGTCAATCTGGTGTTCAATCCCTCGAATTGGCGGCAGCCCACTAGGAATCTCCTCGGGATATAAATCTGCAAATTCCTGCAAAAGAGACACAGCTAAACTGGGGAGGGAGTGGTTAGCTTCATCAAGTACAAGGAGAGATTCCTTATACATTAGTAAAATCACTGACTTATTTGTAGAAATAGCTTTGGTTATATCACTCTGTTTTGCGTAGAAGCTCACTTTTGTTTTCTCTCTTTTACTGGCACTCTTCACACCCTCTCCTTTTTCTGGGATCGTGGTCCCAACTCTCGGTTTTTCACACAACTCTCCTTTTTCCGGGATCGTGGTCCCGACCCTCTTCTGTTCACTCAACTCTCCTTTTTCCGGGAACGTGGTCCCGACCCTCTTTCTCTCTTCCTCACTTTTTAATTTCAATTGGTCTTCATAGACCTGTTGAGGTGATAAAGGCATTAGTTTGATATTTTTCCCATCCTTAGTGAAGGTATACCTATTTTTAAAGCCATCAAGAATAACCTTCCTATCGAATTGCCATGGCCTTCCCAACAAGATGTGCCCCGCATGCATGGGTACCACGTCGCAAACCACCCTATCTTCATACTTCCCAATCGCCAAATCAACTATGTAGCGCCCCGAGTTCCGTATACCCGATTCACTACGTCATTTTCTGTCTAAATTTTTCGAATAATATTTTTTTGCGGAAGAAATAATTGAAATTCATTTTTGGCAACATTAAATAAAATGTAATGGCCGATAAAATTGAAAACATTTATGAAACCATTTGAAATAGTAAATCGAACCATTAATATTGTAAAGAAATTGCCAATGTCATAATTTCTCAAATAAATGAACTTCTCTAAATTATTCGATTGTTTGGAAAATACGGAAATCATTAACGTCAAACTTTCAACTGTTTAACGATTATTGCCACCATCATTCATCGCTCGCCACCGTCTCCGAAATCTGCAAAACAGTTAAAAAGTAGGGTGAGTATTTCATGGGGGAAATACTCAGTACACTCATCGCAAATTAATTTAATTTATAAGATGATTAAACACATAAATCCCGGCTCTTTATAAAACGGGCATTGATAGAGCTTTTTTATAAAACGGCTCTTGATAAAACTCATATTGTGCATTACAGCACGGGACATATTTTGCAAATCATAGGCTCTTTGAAAATAGCTCTTTGAAAACAGCTCTTTGAAAACCATATACTTATAAAAACATTTTAATTATGCCAAGCATAATTTCTTTTGAAAGCATAACATAAGATAGGATTGAAATCCTCATAAACATAAGGAGACACAAGAACTTTACCGAACTTAGGTGGCAAGAATTTTTATGCAGTAAAATCATAATAACAGTAAAATCACAGTAACAGTAAAATCATAATAACAGTAAGTATACCAAAACATAATTCTTGAAATTCATAGGGATCATTTCCATCATAACATAAGATAGGATCGAAATCCTCATAAACATATGAGACACGAATTTTACCGAACTTAGGTGGTAAATCCTCATAAACATATGGAAACATAGGAATTTTACCGAACTTCGTGGCAAATCCTCATAAACTTATGGAGACACAAGAATTTTACCGAACTTCGTGGCAAGAATTCTTATGTGCATAGCAATGATCCAAAACATATAAAACATTATCGTAAAAACATAGGGTATACTTACTTTTCATAAAAATATAAGGTATATTTACCTTTCATAAAACATACTTAATTTTCATAACAACATAAGGTATATTTACCTTTCATAAAAACATACTTGCTTTTCTTAAAAATTGACTTTCACAAGTCACATGACATTCATATGAAATCATAATTTAAATCAATTAATAAGTGCGAGTCTACCTCAAATCCGACGAGTGCAAAGTTGAGCGGGAATGACTTCAATTCCTTTAAATTCTCCGTACGCTTCGTCTTAGCCAATAAGTCACTTTAGTCTATCGAATATATAGTTCAAAATGATAAATTATAATTTGAGGACTAAAATTGATGTTTTGAAAGTTGAGGGACTAAAATGAATACTTTTGAAAGTTCAGGGACTAAAATAGATATTTTGAAAATAGAGGGATTAAAATAGATACTTTTGAAACTTGGGCTTAAAAGTAAATCAACAGTGACTGAAATAATAGATTTTGAAAATGAAAGGGCTGATTAAAACTCATTTAAAACTTTGGGGGCTGAAATGGATAACTTAAAAAGTTGGGGACTGATTTGAAAACCTTTTTAAAACTCGAGGGGCTTAAGTGCAAATTTTGAAAATAAAATATATATTCAGATATGTTTTCTCTCTCTCAACTCACTCTCTCATGATCCACACTCTCTCACTAGTGTGAAGAAACAGAGGACGGAAGAAGGAGAGACACAGGCGAAATACGGTCTTCAGCCGGCGATTCGCCGGCGCACACCGGCGTAGGGTGCGGTGAGGGATGAGGGTTCCGCTAGGCTAGGATTTGGGACTGATTGGGTACGTTTTTAAGGTGAAACCGGAACTAGAGTTCACGGTTCTTCCGGCCAAAAGTCCGATTAAGATGGCGGCGATCGAGGTATGTAATTGAGTATTTGATTTCCTGGTTTTTTTGGTTGTAGTGGAATTGGTCGTTGATGGTGACTGGTCGGTTGTTTTGCTTGTGAAGTTGTGGTTCGATGAAGGAGCTGCTGACTAGGAATTTGGGTTGTGATCCTGTGGTGGTTTGTTGATTGATCTTGGTGATGGTGAAATTCAAAATCGGCTATGGGAAGAATTGAAAGGCAGTGAAGGTGATAAATTCTTGGTAGTGAATTGGTGATGGAGGTGATGATCATGGGTTGTGCAGTTAGTGAAAATCTGATGATGATGCTGGTTGATAGTGGTGATGATGATTGATTACAGATTGATGTATATGATGAAGGTTGCGGCTGTGGGTTGTATGGCTGAAATGTGGCTTGAAGGTGGAAATGATTTTGCAGTAGCTATGAAATTGATGTAGGTGTATTATAGGAGAGAAAAGGAGTTAGTGGAAGTATTGGTGAGGATGATGCAGAGAGTTGAGATTTGCAGTCGTGCTGGGAATTGAAAATGACAAAGCAGGCTGGTGGTTGGTTGGTGCTGGTGATTGCAGGTGATTGTGTAGACAATGGTTGCAGTGTACTGGAATTGGCGGTCGTTGAGTCAGAGGTGAGTTGAGCAATGTTTATAACGTTTGGGCTGTGAGGTTGATGATGATGAGGATTCCAATTGTATATAGAGAGAATTGTGGTGGTGTCCAATCGAGAAGGTAGTGATGATGATGGAGAATATATCAAAATAGAATAAAAGATGGTGGAGAATGATGATGATGGAGAGGGTGGAAAAAATCATAATTGGAAGGGTGGTGATGATAATGATTCAGGGTTGTGGGGTTGGAATTAGTGAAGTATGGGTTGGATGTTGGTGTTTAGTGGAAAGTGGTGGAAAAAGAAATGGAATTGATTGTGACTTGAAACCATTATGCGTGAGGATGAACTAAGTTATTGAAAATGAGATGGAAAGTGATCAATATGGGGACATAATAATTTTGAGGAGGGAATCATTTGAATGGAATAATTGAGATATTTAATAAATTTGGAATTCAAAATGATTTTGAAAAATAATATTTTGAATAAATAATTAAAATAACATAATTTTAGAAATTCGGATTTTAATTTAAAATCGAACAAATTCGATATTTCTTGACTTGGCTAGACGAATCCGTCGCGGCGTTAACTTCAAAATAATGGGTGAAATAGTAGCAACACAATTTTTTTAAATATTAAAATAATTATAAAATTGCGTAAAAATTCTGGGTCGCTACAAACTACCACCTGTTTATTCACCTTAATCTCACCTGATTCATTTAACCATTGTAGCTTATATGGCCTAGGGTGTTTTAGTATAGGTAGGCATGATTTCTCCACTAGAGTAGTGCTAGCAACGTTCGCACAACTACCACCATCTATTATCAAACTACACACCTTGTTATTCACAAAGCACCTAGTATGAAATATATTTTCTCGCTGCTCACCCGACTCTTCCACCTTAACTTGAGTACTAAGGGCTCTCCTAGTGACAAGTGATTTAGCTACTGCATAGTCCCCATCATCATTTTCACTAACATCCTCTAGAGCTGGCATATCCTTATACTCATCCTCCACTTCTCTCTCTTTCTCATCCTCCGAACTTAATACCCCGTCACGCATAACCAATATTCGTTTATTTGGACATTGTGAAGAAATATGTCCTAAACCTGAACATTTAAAACAACGAATATCTCTAGTCCTAGGAGTTTGAGAATCAGAAGCAATTTTACCTTTGTTGGGTGGCTCTACTTTTCCCTTTGGTGCCTAAAATTTATTTTTCTGCACAACCCCTTCATTTTTAGAAGTCCCGCTCCATGTAGACTTACCAAAAGAATTAGAAGTTGTAGAGAATTTTGAAGTTCCCTTCCTTTTTAGTTGTCGCTCCACCTTCATGGCCATGTGAAGCATTTCCTCCAAATCGATATAATGCTGCAATTCAATAACATTAGCAATATCTCGATTTAAACCATTTAAAAACCTAGCCATGGTTGCCTCCGGGTCTTCCTCTATATTTGCCCTAATCATGGCAACCTCCATCTCCCTATGGTAATCCTCCACACTCTTACTCCCTTGGGAAAGGGTTTGTAGTTTTTGGTAGAGATCCCTATAGTAATGTCCATGCACAAACCATTTTCTCATAAGGGCCTTCAACTCATCCCAAGTTTCAATTGGCCTCTCCCCATTTCTCCTTTTACTAGTAACCAATTGATCCCACCATACTTTAGCATAATCAGTAAATTCTACGACTGCCAATTTAACCTTTTTAGCTTCAGAATAATTATGACAATCAAAAATTAATTCTACCCTCTTTTCCCATTCAAAATAAACGTCCGGATTACTCTTACCCTGAAACGAGGGAATGGACATTTTAATGTTACCAACATGTCCATCGAAATCATCCCTACGATCACGCCTATATTCCCTATCACGTCTTTCTCCCCGATCTCGTCTCCTACCAACACTAGTAATAGAAAATTCACCACTATCCTCATCACTATCAACAACCTCAACACGTTCATTCCTAGCTCTAAATTGTGGGTTGAAGTCATACCTTAGTGGTCTCCGTAAATTAGGGAAATTGCGTTGTTGATCCTGACGTGGTTGAGCAATTCCCGCACCACGTGTCTCCCCCGGATTATTTACCCTTCCCACATTCTCGCCGGATTGTGGACCAAATTTTGCTTCCAACTTGGCATCCAACCTCGCCTCCCATTTTGCAAACCGTTCCTCCACCATTGCAAGCATTTTAAAATCTTGAAGATCCTTTTCCGTCGACGAAACTTCTTTCTTTGACATGGTTAGTAATAAAGAAAAGAAAAAAATTAAATAAAGATCCTCACGTGTTTTATCGCTCGTGTATCACTCAATTTGGCTTTTTCCCTCTATTATTCTCACCACTCTGCCTTTTTCTTCTCTATTCCCTTTTTTCCCACGTTCTCAAAGAACCCACTAAACTAGTCACGAATTTGGTCCTTGTGGAATAAACCCCAAAGTGCAAATAAGGAAAGTTGATGGAAAATATTGGAATTAGGAAATTTAAGAAAGAAATTATGGAAACAAGAATTCTATTGCAAGAAGAAGTTTTATGGAAACAAGAATAAGAAATTTTATGCAAACAAGGATTTGCTGAAAAGATTTGCCCAAGATTATTTTCTTGATTTCTTGTTCAAATCAACAACTATCTCTTTTCTTTTTTTTTTTTTTTTTTGTAATTTTCGGATTTTTTTTTTTTTTATTATCCTATCCAACAAGAATAATCAAGAACAAGAAAACAGAAATTGGCAAATCTTGAATTTTCTGGAGAAATTTCAAGAAACAGGAATTGGAATGAATTTTTTTTTTTTTGAATGATTAATAACTGGAAATAAAAGAAAAAGAGCTGGAATACTAAATAATTGGATTTAGAGACAGGCTCTGATACCAGATGATGTGATCCGATACGGGGATCACCAAGAACACGCGGAATTAAACGCAGGGAAGCTCTAAAATCCAAGATAATAGACGGTAACAATGCAACCCCGACCTCACGACGCAAGAACTATGGGTATATTAAACCCAAAACCAGTTACGATGCGGAGATAAGAACCACAAAGGGGGAACGCCACAAAGGTTGTCAAATCCTTTGATGAGTTCAATTTGTTCGACGAGAACACGAAGAAAATATAAGGGAATATCTCACCTTCAATATCATTAATCTCAAGATAAAAAGTTGTATTTTACAATGCTGAATAAAGCCATATATATAGGCAAAGAAAATAAAGCAACTAAAAATAAACTAGAATTCAACCTAAACTAAAAAGCCCAAAATTAGGTTTTAATTACGGCGCAAAGTTACGGCCGTGACTTATACTCTTACGGCCGTAAGCAAGCTACGGATAAAAATTGAAAACATATGTTACGGCCGTGACTATTTATATTACGGCCGTAAGCTACCTTCTGAACAAAAATTAAAAGTTACAAAATCCTGGGTTACTGCCGTGAGACTTTGATTACGGCCGTAAGTCTTCTATTTTACTTTTACGGCCGTAAGAAGATATGTTACGGCCGTGAAGGCCTTTCTGTCAAAAATCCGCCAACATGGTTTTACGGCCGTAAAAGTAGGGTTACGGCCGTGAGAATGATTCTTCCTTAATTTCTTGTTGTTCTTTATTCCAAATGCGTAGTAACAACTTTGGTTCTTCTTCCACTTTGTTATGCAACGTAAATGAAGTCTTTGCACTCGAGCACTCGTCCATCCACGCTTGCATGAATCCTTGCATTTCCTGCTTGATTCTTTTGGCTCTTTGTCTCGTTATTGGTCCTACGGGCACGTGCAATGAGTCAACGCTCGTTGAGCCACTCCGGAACTCATCATTTCCTCTCGCCAACTTCATCCCAATAGTTTGGCGATCGTCATCGACGTCCATACAAAGCTTCATAGGGTGTCATACCAATGGTAGCTTGAAATTATTTGTTGTAGGCAAACTCCACTGATAGAAATGTATCTCTCAATTACCATTTGGGTCTAGAACACATGCCCTAAGCATATCTTTCAATGTCTGAATCTGGAGATGGTAGGCAGTACTAAAATTTAATTTAGTACCCATTACCTCATGTAAACTCTTCCAAATCTCAAGGGAAAAAATTCTCGAGTCTCTATCTAAAAAATGGACACTAGCAATCCATGAAATCGAACAACCTCTCTAACATATATCTGTACCTCATACAAAGCTATCGAAAAGACGCTTGATAGCTATTGAATATAACTCAATCGATCATCCGACATTATCCAACTTATTAACTCATTCGTTGACCTTCTATTTCCAACCTTTCAAGGATCTATACTAATATCGAATCCACGACATAAATATCAAGAAGATTGATCAAGAATAAAACCTCATGATCTAGAATATAGAAACGAAATATCAATTCCAAAATATTGAGTACAACCCAAACTTGGCAGAATCTTTCTGAAAGATATACAAACGCAATCGTTTCTAAACTCGGCTGAAATCCCCTTTCAAAATCGAAGAAATTCAAACTTAAATCCTTTAGTCCAGACTTCTAAATCATGCATCAAGTACCTGATATCACATACTCATTCTAGTCGAGGACTAATGTACTAATTTAAAGTATCATCATAAGAATCAGATATGATATTCTCAAACCTAAGAAACCTCACTAACTTCCCAACCTGAAGTTCAAGGTTCAACTTTCCCTGTTCTCCCAAAACTTCAATTCATGTCATACTTTGGACAATACTCTGATTAAGTCCATCACCATTAAATAAGACTTCTGTGAATCACATAAGATTCCTCATCAAGTTTACTTAACCCAAAGATACAATCTCATTATAAGTAAAAGTCACACAACTGATCATCTCAGATTTTCCATTATTGTAGCAAAATACTTTACTCACATCAAAAGCACAACCGATAATAAGTAATCGAAACTGCATCACCAAACTTCAAATAAACCCATATATTATGTCTCAAAATGAAAATTCCCAATCGTAGGTAATATTTCACCATAATTCAATAACCATCAAATTAAGATCAATTGACTCAACATATTCACATAATTCATTCATGGGGATAGCCATAACATCCATTAACCATCTAGTTACCATTTCTTGGAGTAATCATGTAACATGTCACTTATCATCGTATCATATGACCTCAATTAAAACATACCAATCTCTCTAAGATTACAATATAATAACCATCATATCTATCGCGTGAACCTTATACGTCAATCTGCTCATTAAGATTATATATCAATCTCTCAAACTAAATAAATCTTGGATTCTGCCATATGTCACTCTTTCTGCACACTACTCCATAATAAGTAATCACGGTGAAGTCTGATCCCCATTCCTACAAACTTTATCCACAAGGACAAATACATAAAATTTCACTTCTTATTTTCGAACCAAGATATCATCAGTAACAATTTCCCAAAATTTCAAGATATGATCTATCATAAACTTTCATCGATCAAATGCATTACTTCTGTAATACTTGAACAAATTTAGGACCTGATAAAAATTTCTGTCATCAATTTCATTCAACAATTTCTCTCATGATCTTCTAATATCATAAATGGGAACTTAATGTACATCGGTGAATCATTCACATTACGAGGAAACCCTGATTCATTTCCATGACTGAGAATCATCTTTCTTCGAATTCCACTTAGAACCAAACATAGCATAACTTATTCATAAAAAGTCAACTGATTTCATAATTTCAATACATCATCACCTTCAGTTCTCATCATCACATTATTCCTTATAATCATCTATTGTACCTTTTATACTCAAATGACCTTATAACAATCATCATAATCTCACATAATCCCAAACATTCAATCATGTCTCCAAATTCTCACTTCGAAGAAATGGTTACTCCTTTAATCACCATAAAATACTTCCAATATCTCTCGTTCATGATAACTGACTTTTCCAAATAATCATATTACTTGTAAATAACCAAATCTTACACATCATATACCAATCAACTTCCAAAACAAATCAACAGTACTATCATATCCCATCATAGTTTATAATATTCTCCAGTACAAGTGCTCATTTCATATTAATAACCAATTCGTTCCCAATAATAATCAAGATTCTTCCCACTAACACCATAATATTTATCTTCACTCATCGTTCAAAATATAATTTGACATTTCCCAATGTATGCATCAAGTCATCACATAACTTCATGTATTCCTTGATATCCAAGTAGTTGTATACACCATCTTGTTTTTGAAATTGTGAGACAAGGAGAGCACCTCAATAGAACTATATCCATTACAAAATGATTATGCTTCGAATAAGCCAAGAATGTCTCAAGAGTCATTATCCCTTTTATCATTTATCATTTACTAAGTCTTGCTTGTGGTGTAAATGAACTTGCAAGTCAACCCTCAATTCCCTTAGTGGGTTGTCTTACCATACCATGTTCTTAACTCAAAATGATAAAATTCTGGGCAGAGTCTCCCTTGTAATTTGGACTTATCCAACCCGTAGGTATACTTCATAACCAACAATAACAACCTGTAGTTACACTCCTCATCTAACCACAACGATTTAAATATTGACAACAATTCCAACAAACTTCAATACTACCAAAAATATCCCAGAAAAATCAATTCATCATTCCTCAACATAACAATTTCAAATCATAGTTTCCAATATCACAATATCACTTCCTTCAATACATTAATTGGCTCAAATGCCAACTCATTGTCATACTTATAAAATATATGCCATAAATCATATTCCCAAAATTTCTTAATTACAAGACCAAACAACAATATAAATTTCTCTCAAAATAGAGGAATAATCCACTTACTCAAACATAATATCAAGTCCTTAATTCCCAATAATTAAAAACCAAATCTTTAAACCTCAAATTTCATAATTCTTCTCATAAAAGTCTCAATAAAATCATATCAATCATAATCTCAACATCTCATCACAACGTCATAAAACTGGCTTGCTATTTCTCGGTGATTTACTGAAAATGTTGACAACAAGTGATTAATGAATCTTCGCAACAGTTGCTCTAAAACCACTAGTCATGGCCTCATAATGCGAGGCACAATAGTCGATAGTGTGGTCATATGTCTTAACATGAGGTGTTGGTCAAAACGACATATATTCCGAAAATATTGTCTAATCCTTTCTGTTGACTCTTTGTAAATGGTGCCATGTCTAAAATCAATTATGCAAAGTCCAGCTAGGGTTCGTCATTTCTAAGTTCGAGGACAAAAATTATTATAAAATCATTCTTAAGTCATATTATTCCCATTATGCTCAACACTCGTTCTCTTTCTTTTCTTTTCTTTCTGATTTGGATACGATTTCTCGTTATGCTTCAAAACTCATTTCTTTCTTATTTGGATACATTCTCTTTCTCTTCATTCTTTCTCATAAATCAGTAAAATAAGTATCCGAAATACTGAAATAACTTTAAACATCATAAACTTCTTTACCTCGGAGTTGGTGGGATGAGTGATGGCAGTGGCAATCTTCATCAATAATAATTAAATAGTGTAAAATGTTTCTTGAAATTTCTATTTGAAAATTTGCCAGTCTACAGAAACGCAGACTGGCTTTGTTACCAAGCTGTAGCGCTCCGAGTTCTAAATACCCGGTTCGCCACGTCATCGTCTGATCTAACTTTTCGAATAATATTTTAGCGGAAGAAATAACTGAAATTCATTTTTGACAACATTAAATAAATTGAAATGGTCGATAAAATTGAAAACATTTATGAAACAATTCGAAATAATAAATTGAACCATTAATATTGTGAAGCAATTGACAATGTCATAATTTCTCAAATAACTGAAATTCTCAAAATTATCCAATGATTGGAAGTACGAAAATCATTAAAATAAGGTTTTCAACCATTTAACGTCTATTGCCACAATCATCCATCACTTGTCACCCTCTCTGAAATCTGCAAATGTTGTTAAAATAGACATGAGCATTTCATAGAAATACTCAGTAGACTCATCGCCCATTAATTAATCTACAATATAATTGAACACATAAATGCAGGCTCTTTAGAAACATAGGGTGTGGGTAGTCTCTTCTTGTGCATTAAAGCACGGGGCTTCTTTTGAAAAATCATAGGCTCTTTAAAATTATAGGGTGTGGGTAGTCTCGTCTCGTGCACATAAGGCACGTATGTTATGCATAACATCATCATTGATCTTCTTTCTTTCTCATGCATTTAAGCAAGTAATTCTCATGAACATAAAAGTTCAAGTCTCATGCATTTAAGCAAGTAATTCTCATGAACATAAAAGTTCAAGTCTCATGCATTTAAACAAGTAAGTTATGACAAGCATAACAACATCATTATTTCTGAAGAAATACATTCTCAATTTCATAAAAATGACTTTTCACAAGTCACATAACATTCACATGCAATCATAATTTAAATCAATTAATAGGGGCGAGTCTACCTTAAACTTGACGAGTGCAAAGTTGAGCGGGAAACGACTTCAATTCTTTAATTCTTCGTACGCTTCATCTAGCCAATTAGAAGATTAAGTCGAATTAGTCTTTTGAAATTTATAGTTTAAAATGATAAATTACAATTTGGGGACTGAAATTGATGAATTTGAAAGTTTGGGGACTAAAACGAATACTTTGAAAGTTGAGGGACTAAAATGAGTAATTTGAAAGTTGAAAGACTAAAATGAATACTTTGAAAGTTGGAGGACTAAAATGGATAATTTGAAAGTTGAGGGACTAAAATGAATAATTTGAAAGTTGATGGACTAAAATATAAATTTTCAAAAGTTGGGTCGAAGCTCAAAATGAATATTAAATTGTGGGGATCGAAATAATCGATTTTAAAAATGAAGGGCTGAATAAAATCATTTAAAGACTAAAGGACTGAAATGATTAGTTCTAAAACTATAAGGGCTGAATCGAATAACTTTAAAAATACGGGCTGAACTTAAAAACGAAGGGGGGCTGTTTTAAAACATTTTAAAACATTAGGGCTGAATTAAACACTTTTAAAAAGGAGGGGGACTAGGCTGCAATTTAAGAAAACTTAAAATATAAAATAAACTTTCATTTCTCTCTCTTCAATAGCATGCAGACGGAGAGAAGGCGAGGGGCGGGGGCGTGAATTGGGGCAAACCGGTCTTCCATCCGGCGGTTCGTCGGCGCAACACCGGCCCAGGGTGCGGCCAACGGCGGTGAAGGCAAGGTTAAGGTTTTGGGGCTGATTGGGTGCGAGATCGTGCGAAAACTGAGGCTAAACCGGGGCTTTGTGCGAAGCTTTTCCGGCGAATAGATCGGCGGTAAAGGTAAGTTTCTGGGTTTATTTGATTCTTGGGTTTTTGGTTTGATTTGGGGTCGATTTGGTGTGGGTTTGGTGTTGAACAGTAGACGAGTTTGGATGTGGTTCGACGGTGGATTATTGGGTGGTGACGATGATGATGAATGCTGGGTGTTTGAAGATGGAGGTGAGTTGGAGGTGACGGTGCTGCAGATAGTTGGGCGGTTTCGAGCATGGCAGTGGTGATGCTGAAGGAAGTGGCTGCGTGCGGTGGTGGCTGGTTGTGTTGGTGATGAAGGAGGTGGCGGTGATGATAGTGGAAGTTTGCTGCAGGTTGGCTGTGGTTTGGCTATGGTGATGATGAACGGTGGTGGTGGTGGTTGCATTTTGGGTTGTGCAGTGAACAACACGGTGGGGGTGATGATGATGATATTCTGGCTACGTGAGGGAGAAGGAGGAGCAACCTTACCTTGGCTGAAATGTTGGATTGGAGGCTGGACGAAGGTGAGGCTGAAGTTGTTGAGGTGTTGGGTTGAGTAGCGTATGAGAGAGATTGATAGGTATGGTGTAGTATTGGATTGATGTGATGGATGATGGTTGGTGGTGTGAAAACCTAGACAAACAATGCACGTAGTTCGAGGAAAATTCGCACGCGAAATCAACTGGGTCGGAAGGATTAAACTGATAAAACGAGATTGATGAAATTTGGAGTTTAATATGATTTTGAATATAATAATTTAAATAAATAATTAGAATAATAAAATTTTGGAAAATTCGGATTTTAATTAAAATCGAATTGACTTTACATTTCTCGACTTGGCTAGACGAACGCGTCGTGACGTTAACTTAAAAAAATGGGTGAGATCGCAGCGGCACATTTTTTGAAACTTTGAAATAATTATTAAATTGCATAAAAATTCTCGGTCGCTACAGCGGCATACTTTTTTGAACTTTGATTTTAACATTTGAAATTATTGCAGAATGGAGTATGCCATTGGTCTTGAACTAAGAGAGCTTCCGGATAAAGTTTCCCAGTACAGGGAATGTGAATTCGACGAAGTTCTAAAGACTCTTGATGAGTATCATTAAGATATCTTGAAGCGATCATTCCTATGGCGATTCAAGGAATTGACCAAGATGCAATTTTCGGCTCAGATTATAGATTCTCTAGTACTTCGACTTCTGAAGCCAGTAGACGGTGGTGCATATAGTTTTTGCTTCGGGGATGACAAGATAGTCACATTCTCGAGGTTTGAGTTTTCCCTCATCACGGGATTAAAGTGTGATCGCGAAACGAAAAAAATGCCCGAATTACGTTCAAAATCGAGGCTTCATCTGAAATACTTTGAAGAACAAAGGGCCATTTACAGGGAGGAGCTCTGGAATACTATAAAGACTTGTCCCGATATGTTGGACAGATTGAAATTATGCATGGTCTATATTCTTGAGAGCTTCGTGAAGGGCAAGCAAGCAAAGAATGGTATCGACTTATATGGTTTGGAACTTGTTGATGATATTGAAGCCTTCAACAACTATCCATGGGGGTCTATAATTTATGTCGATACCGTTAACATATTTAAGAAAACTCATTCGATGCCCAAGGTGAATAAGGGCCCCCGGAAGTATGATGCGTACGGCTTCCCTTTTGCTCTGCAGGTAATCAATTGTCGAAAATTTTGTAAAATATTAAATAAACAATATTCGACATTTAATTTCCACTTTTGTTATATCTAGGATCAACGCAGTCCAATACGAGACATGTCCCCGCCGCTCATGAGATCCCATTCACCGGGGGCATCTCGCAGACCTTTACGCTCCCCCACTCCCCCGGTATGTTAATGGATTCAGTTTTCAATAAACTATAGTATTTTAATGATCACATTTACATGTTATAATATTTGAGTTAAATAATCAATTGTCATTTTTGTTTTCAGCGCCCAGTACCTCACATTGATGATTTTTTTGAGCGTCTGGTGGGGGTCATTCGTGATGAGATGCATGTCCTTGGGGATTAGTTCCGAGGTAAGGTCAACGCCCTCGAAGTGAAGGTCGACGCCCTCGGAGGTAAGGTCGACGCCCTTAGGGATGAGCTCCGAGATGGGCATGGAGCCTCATATATGATGCCAGAGCATGATGAGCTGGATGATATGATAGCTCGGATGACGGAGCAAGATTTCTATGGGGTGCCGACTGAGGGGGTGCCTCGTGTGGAGGAGAGGTGCCTCGGGGGGCGGCGGAGGAGGAGGTGCCTCGGGAGGCAGAGGAGGAGGTGACTCGGGGGGCGGAGGAGGTGGTGCCTCGAGAGCCAGAGGAGGAGGTGACTCGGGGGGCGGAGGAGGTGGTGCCTCGGGGGGCGGAGGAGGAGGTGCCTCGAGTGGAGGAGGAGGTGCATCGGGAGGCGGAGGAGGGGGAGGTGCCTCGGGTGTCAGAGGTTCCGGAGGATGAGTCGACTAAGCGGCTGACGGATATGGTCGAGAAGAGGGGACGGAAACGTACTGTCGAGGTGAAGGAGCAGATTATAAGTAAGAGGACAAGACAACCCTCACAGCATGTTCTTTCTCCCTTCACGGCCGAGGCGAAGAAGAGGACATTCGTGGACGGCACTTATGTCAACTTATTCCGCGAAGTCGATCCGGCGAAGGAAAAGGTGTTCGATATGTGGTACTCTCAACTTAAGTCGAAGTAAGTTTTTTATCTTTTTATTTATTTATTTCTTAACTGTAAAAATGATTATATATGAATCTCTAATTATTTATTCATTCAGGTTTCGCTTCGCTATTGGGAAGACAACAATATCGGATGCCAAAGATTGGTTCGCAATAGTCCTCAGAAGCGGAGCTTGGCTTGCCGACGCTGTGAGTGCATAATCGTAATTATGTGAACTCACTATATTATTTGTTGATTAAATAATATTTAATTCGCTTATATTTTATGTTGTAGTATGTTGATCTTGCGATGGAGTTGTTGCGCGATCGGGCTAGTAGGTACCCGAAATCGTTCGGCTTTCCCGGGCGAGTGATCTTGTGTTGCGGCTTTAAAAATGCTGTCGACATTGAGTACTCAATGTTTGAAAGCAACCCTACCTCGTACGTGTTGCCAGATTACATGTTGGACTACGTGGTAGGGGCAGAGCCCGTGTGTGGCCAGCCGTGGACGGTTTGTACACACATCTATATTCCGGTGATCGGGAACTCGCACATCATTGCTGTTGAGGTCGTGTTCGCCGAATCGAAAATGTATGTGTACGACTCCGAACATGGTTGTTTCACAGAGACCCAGCTCCAAGAAACTCTGATGCCCTTGGCATTCATTGTTCCTCTAATGGCTAAGCGTACTGGAATTCATGTCGATAATGTACTAGCCATTGAGAGGATCAAGGGGATTTCCAAACAAGGTGTCAGGTAAATTTTCTTATACTCGTATTCTAGTATTTAATTAAATTCTTAACTATATTCATTTATTTCACTAAAGTTTTTTTTTTTAACTTACAGTGGAGATTGCGGGATTTTTGCAATAAAATATATTGAGTTCTTGAGCATCGGACGAGATGTCAAGATGATCAATTAAGAACATATACAGAAGTGGAGAATAAAGTTGGCTACTGATTTATTTACCTACAATTGTGATCCATAAGATTTAGAAATGTAAAAATATAGTTTTTATATGTAATTGTGTATATATATTTATTTGTCAATTATTTTATTACCGTCAATTTATTTATTATAGTTTTTATTTGTCAATTTCTTTAGTTGAATAAATTGCCTCACAAGTATAGATAACAATATATTTTTTGGAACAAAAAAATAGTATATATATATATAAACCCTAAACCCTAAACCCCAAACCCCAAACCCCAAAATAGAAAACTATACCCTAAACCCCAAACCCCAAAATAGAAAACTATACCCTAAACCCTAAAATATCTTTTTTTTTTCCCCAAGAAACATTTATCATCTTTCACCGTTTAATAAGTCATTCACGAACTTTATTAACATAGACAAAATAAGATAATTTATTATCAACAACACTAAAATTATAGTAAAAGTTTTAATAGTGATAAAATTAATTATTCAAGGGAATCTGACTAGTACAAGTTTGGCGAGTATGACCGACTGCGCCGCACCTGCCGCACTTTCGCGGTCTGGGAAACTATCCAGTAGATGGTATTCTAGACGTACGTACACGTCCAGGAGTACGTCTTCGGACATTCGGTGGCAGTAAATTATCAAGCGGGAGAAAGTGTTCGGGAAGTTCCCACTCAACCTCATTTGGTAGAGGAAATATAGTTTCAGCATATGCTTCTCTCCAAAAAGCAGTGGTATAGTACTCAGTTGATAATGACTGTGGTGAAAAGCCCCTATGTCTAGCAACTGCAACTGCATGAGCGCATGGAAAGCGCTCAAACTGAAACTGTTTACACGTGCACATGTTCTCATTCAAGTCCACAACATAACCAACATTACGTCCGCATACAACGTTGAATCTAAACTGATCCAGTGGCTCCACGCCCAACCTTCTAGCCAGGTCTAATGTCTTGAAGAGTTTGGTTTCCATGGCAGGGGTGAGATAAGATGTGCATGATTGAGATTCCTCGTGTCTATCGTGAAACCAAAACTGTAACTTCTCCCTAATGCTCTCAATCATTGCCAGAATTGGCAACTCTCGATCCTTCTTAAATAATGCATTCAAAGACTCCACATTATTTGACGTCATCATATTGTATCGACGTCCTGGAAATTGACACCGTGCCCAATGTTGAATCCCCAATTTATCTATTAAGTACTCCGAGGCTTTCTCACTCTTGTTATTTATTTCAATCATGAACTTATTGTAATCTTCAAAAGTGTAAGCCTCTGCCGCTCTCTTAAACAAGGCAACGATCCCAGTACCATGGTACGTCGTCTTCAAATTTCCTTGTATATGGTACATGCAATAACCGTGGTGTGCCTCGGGAAAAACTTCAGCTATACCATTTATGATAGAATTTTCGCGATCAGTTATAAAAGCAAGCTCATGGACATCTCCAATTACTTCCCTTAACTTTGAGAAAAACCAATTCATCGCTAGATCATTTTCGCTATCCACTATGCCGAACGCAAGAGGGTATATTTGAATGTTGGCATCTTGACATGTAGCAATAATTAACTTCCCTTCATATCTAGCTTTCAATGTTGTACCATCTACTAGAATTAGAGGTCGCATCGATCTTCTAAATCCATTTATACATTGTCCAAGAGCCATGAAAAAATACTTGAAGCGATTGTCATCGTCAGCCTCAATAAAAATGTCGAACCAGGATTAGTTCTCGACATGTTACGACAATACTTGGCTAATTTCGCATAACTTTCCTCGGGTGAACCCATTAAATCCTCTAACGCACATTCTCTAGCCTTCCAGGCCTTCTGGTAGCTCATGGTCACCCCAAAATCTCTCTGCACATCGTTAATGATGTCTCTGGGTCTGTAAATAGTCCTTGGGTCATCAAACTTATGCATTATCTGTCGTCCTATAAACCATGAACGAGCTTGTTTGTGATCATTTCGACGAATGCCCACTTGACAAGTATGCTCTCGTGCATACTTGCGAACTACAAAGAATTGATTTGTGTCCATCCTCGTTGCTCGAAGACGCCAACTACAATTATCATCTACACAGACAATTGTGTAGGTACTCCTGTCTGACTTCTTCACTTTAAACTCGAAATTGTGCTTAAGTGCAATACTGTGCACCGCTTCTTGGAGATCTTGCTTGGTATTAAATAATTTCTGGACTTCCAAATCTTCATCATCTGGAACCACACGTGAACAATTAGTCGATCGTGAACTTGGCCCAGCCTGTGAGTTCTCGAAGTGCTCATGTTGACGTCTGGATAAATTAATCAAATCATTGTTTGTAAATGGAATGTCCTCCTGATTGTCTCCGACTACGTCGTGACCTCTATGGGTGATAAGAGCAACTGTATCAGGGATAACATCATCATCCTCATGAACTATTTCTAATGTGTCCCAAATATCATTCACATTCTGATCCCCACCATCGAATTCTTCATTCTGATTATCGGGGGTATCCTTTCGTACTAAAGTTACATAGAGATGAATAGTTTCCTTTTTATTCGCCTCAATTAACCACGTAATTTGCACATCAGAAGTAACAAACAAGGGTGGCAATGCAACAGTAGAATTAGAGTTATATAGAAATCCAAATTTCATATCATATTCAGATGGATTAACTTCGAGTTGATCTTATAGTTTGCTGTACATGTCTGTAAATGACATACCTGGAGTTAAGAAAATTTCAGAAATGTTTTGATCACTTGTATATTTCCATGACCATCGCAGATTTTCATCAACCACGAATTCATCAAAATAAGAAAATGGTATGAAAGCCATATCTGCATTAATTAAAAATAATAAAATTTCAAAACAACAATTTAGGAAAATCAGAGTAACTGATAAAAAATAATTGTAAAAAAAATAGTTGTCGGGCCGTAGCCTCGGTTCGGCCGGACCATGCTTCCGCAATATTTAATCATTCTACATTGTAGACTACCGCACGTAAATGAAAAAGTAGGAAAATTAAACATTATTTAATTATTATAATTATATTTATTTTGATATTATTAATAAATTTGTTATTTGCATTATGAAATTATAAGTACATATCTTATTTCTAATTATTGTGAAATTATTAATTCATTTTTATTAAGAAATTATGAAATGATAATTACATATCTTATTTGTAATTATTATTAACAAATTATGACAATATTTACTAATGAAATTATTTTTGTAACATATGATAAATAATATTAAGAATAAAAAAATTATTTGAAATTTTATAATTTATTTATAATGTAAAAAATTAAATTAGAATAATCATTTTTGAAATTGGTCCGGCCGGACCCTGCAATTAGGTCCGACCAGACCATGCATTGGTCCGGCCGGACCATTACAGGCACCTTTTTCCGCTCTTATGTTCAATTTTTCCGATTTTGTTATTAAACTGATAAAAATCACACTTCACCATATTAATTTTAATTGTTTAATCTACATAATTATAGATATATAATTATTATTAACTAAAAAATTAACAATATATGAGTTTTTCGTTAATTTTTGGTTACTGAAATTATAGATCTGTTGAATAAGTTTAACACAACGAGAACAAAATTAAATACAGTATAATAAATATTGCTAAATCAACTTACCGATAAGAAATAGCGAATGAAATCTTTTAGTTGAGATTTGTATATTTTTTGCGGATTTTTTTTAGCACAAGTAGATAAAAATGAGAGAATAATTTATCTGCGTATTGAGCACAAACAGATGAAAAAATGAGAGAATAATGAAAAGTGAGAATTGTATTGTTTTCTTTTTAATATAAATATGAAATATGAGATAAATGAAGGGTATAAGAGAAATATGGTTATTAAGGGTATACACGTCATTTTAAAGAAAAAAGGGTATTGTTGTTAGTTTTTGAAAAGTTAGGGTATTTTGACTTAGCCATTGTTTGACTTGAGTATTTTTAAAATTCCCCCGCCACCAATTGGTATTGTTGTTTGGGATTAATTGGCTCAAAAGGGCATTACACTTTTTTCCTGTTTATGCCATGTTAATTGGCAGACAAGAAAAAGGAAATTACGTGAAGTGGCAGTCGTGAAAATAAAAGGAAAAAGAATATTTTGGGTCACTTCTTCTATGTGTTTTTAGTGTTGTCTTTCCTTATAAATATGTGTATTAAGGAGTCAAAATAGGTGTGACCAAAATATGTGACTAAAAGAGAGAAATTGTGACCTAAGTATCTTTTATAGTTTCTTGCAACTTTTTGTGTAGTAAATCAAATGGTAGAAACTTGTGTATGATAAAACTCATTTTTTAGTATTTTCTTTGTAGTCAGTGAGAATGAGATGGTGAGTGAGAAAGACTATATAATTGTAACAATTTATTATATAGTAAAACAGGCATGGACGGTCCAAATTTTGCATTGTTTTAATTTTTTTGTTTGCTCAATTATTCTTGAATATCAAAAGTCCTGCGAGTGGAGCAAAGAGAGAATTGGCATTAAGTTGCCAACAAGTGGTATCATAACGTCAGGTGGTTCGAAGAATTGGAGTGAAAGAAATATGTCTGAAAAATACGACGTGAAGAGATTTGGTGAGAGAATTAATTTTGGAAAGTACAGTTCATGAATGTATTGATTCAGGAAGGACCACACAAATCTTTGAAGGAAAAACTAATCTCAAGTTCTGACAAAGAAATTGAATCTAGTAAGAGTGATGAAGATTGGGAAGATTTGGATTTAAAGGCTGCAAGCACGTTACGTCTTTGTTTGGTCAAGAACATTCATGAAATATTTGTTGCTAAGGAGTTTTGGAAAAAACTGGAAGAGCTCTATTAGACAAGATTCTTTCAAATTTTTTGTATCTGAAGGAATAATTTCTTTCTTTGAGAATGAATGCATGTACGAGAATCTCAGACCATCTAATTGTTCTCAACGGAATTGTTTCTGAATTGGAGTTAAGATTGATGATGAGGATAAAGCATTAAAGTTCATCTGGTCTCTTCCATCCATATTTGAGCACGTCAAGCCTATTTTAATGTACGTGAAAGAAAATGTGATTTTTTCAGAAGTTACAAGTAAGTTGATCTCTGAACAAAGGAGAAAAGGTGGAAGTGATATTTCATCTGAAAACGCGTTGCTTGTTACTAAAAAGTGGAAGAGGGTAACTCCATGAGGAAAAATGTAATTTGTTGGAACTGTGGACAACTCGATTACTTGAGAGGAAATTGTCCACTGGGTGGAGCAGATTCGGTTAATTGCTCTAAGATGGGCAATGTGTCTCTCCTAGTGGGGGGCAGTGATGATGTATTCCGATTAAGTTGTTTACGTCCTCATGGCATGTCTCCATTTCCATGAAAGAGGATGTGTTCTTACTACGGGTCCATGTGTTTGCACATGGGCATTGTTTTTGCATTGATGCAGTGTGTATGGTAAAATTGATGTTGATGACTGATGAGCTCCTAGGGAAATCAAAATTGGGAGTTACAACATAACTTTTAGCAATTTTGTGTCGACGTGAGCAGATGAAAAGCTCGAAGTTTGTTGATAATTTTCAGTGGTTATACTCATATGGTGGTGTATGTGATTGTCAAAGTGTAAATGCTTCCCTTATATTACCCAATGTTTGAATTCGATTTTTTGGCTTGGAAGAATTTTGGGTTAAGGTGAAGATTGTTGGGTTTGACAAAAAATTAATGGGGAAAAAGGGAAAATTACATCAAATCATACCTTTAGATTAAAATTTTTAAAATCAGGTAAATATAAACTACTTTATTAAACTAGTTATTAATTTACTAACCTAAACAGAACCCTAACTCATCTCTCTGTCTTTCGCCTTTATCTTTCTTCTCTATCTCTTCACAGATCCTATAAAACAATAATTCTATTTGAATTTATTTTTGAAATGATTTGAATTATTCATTCTATATTAGTAACTATAAAAACAATTTAAAATATTTCCTCCGATTGAAAGAAATCTACAGGAATCTCAGCCTTGAAATTAATCCCTTTTATAGTATATTCGGATAGACTCCATGATACCCAATTCCTTAACCAATTGGAATGCATTTAATTGTTGCTCAGCATACATTGGTCAAGTAGCCATCAACACACCACACGGTCTACACCATATGCTTTTGGAGATTTCGACTTATCCTTTGGAGATTCCGCCAGATGCTCTGGTTACTAGATGTTGGCTGGGGTGATCGGCGGTGAGGGATAGAGCCATGTTTCGGTTCTTTTTCTGGTCAATTTTGGACTGGAAATTTGTGGCGGCGGAAGTGGAGTGTTGCTTCTTGGTCACTATTACCCTTTTTGTGGCAACAAACTTGCCATTGCAATCATTTGTTGAAAGTGATTTTGTTGTTGATGAAGTGTTGTTTTGATGGTCGCTCTTCAGTTTCTATTGTGGTAGCTTGCTCCTTTAATTGTTTGTTGGTGGTAATTTTGTTGTTGATGGTGGTTGTTGTGGTGATGGTATTCAATTTTGGTTTGATGTTGATGTAAGTGGTGGTGGGTGGTACGAGTTATAATTAATTACAAAATTAAATGAAAGTTACAATTGTAATTTATGACATAACGTAATTAAGTTGCAATTGTATATTAAGTTACAGCTGTAATTAATTAAAACTCGTAACTAATTCTATCAATTTCTTTTAAAAAAATAAAATTTCGAATGACTTGTAATATACAATTAAATTACAATAGTAATTAATTAGTTACATTTGTAATTTAGTTACCATTCTAATTAATTATAAACTATAATTCATTAAAATTTGTAACTAATTCAATTAATTTTAAAAGAAAAATGAACTTCGATGACTTGTAGTATACAATTAATTTAAAATAGTAATGAGTTACATTTGTAATTAATTAAAAAATTGAAATTAAGTTACAATTGGATTAATTACAAACTGTAATTCATTACAATTTGTCATTAATTCAATTATATATTTTTTTAAAAATAAAAAATTAAATTTCTAGTGACTTGTAATAAACAACTAAATTACAATAGTAATTAATTAGTTACATTTGTAATTGATTACGAAATTGAAATTAGGTTACAATTGTAATTAATTACAAATTGTATTTCTATAGCTTCATGAAAAATACCTGATTTTGGGAATATCCAATTTTTCTTAGCAGTTAATTAAATTTTAAAAATCCCAGAATAACATTTCAATCTGAACTTGATTTCTAAACGTGGGTACTGGAAGTAATATTTGGCAGTTAATATCATATTTTTCTTTAGGTTTATGATTATGATTATCATTCAGATCTTGATTTTTAAGGTTGATGTGATCAAGTTTGTCTTCAGGATTATGATTGTTTTGTTTACAATGGTGGTAAGGGTGGGAAGTATTGCTGGAGTGAATAGCGAGGCTGCTATGGTGCAAAAACTTCTGGGATTCTGCGATGGCTTCCACTCTAGATGGCGAGGAAGAGACACGAAGGTTGTATACTTCTACGGTTCTACCATCAGTACTTTATGTAGCTCTCGAATGCTTAGTTTTCTCTTACATTTATTTATGATTATTTAGTGAGAATTCCTTGAAGCTAGCTTCGAAAGGAAAGTTTTCTACAGACAGGGAACTTCGTAAAATTGACAAGATTTCTTCAGTTTTTCTAAACCTATATCTATGATTGCAGGCCTATTAACTTTGACGGATCACGCTCTATACTTTGAAGCTCTTCGTGTTGCCCGTGGGCCACTGGCATCTTCAACCGGAAAAGATTCAATTCCAAAGAGTGAAAGTACAGAATGTGTGTTTAGAGAGTGAGACAAGGAGAGTAAGAATTTTGGAATTTTCAGCTCATAGTTTTAGGGATTCTGATTCTGCTATCCAATTCCTTGAAACAATAAGTCTATGTGCAATCTTATACATACATATTTATATTGATACATAGGTTTTGTTTTGGGTGCAAATTGCTCTTTGCTTGTACTCTGCTTGGCTTCCATTGCCCCAAAAATTTAAGCTATCTTTACAATGGATTTGGTTTTCATGTCATAAGGAACCCCCTGATAAATTACAAGCAGAACTCGTATAGTGGATGGGAAAAGGAAGAAAAGGAAGCAGAAGGCAAGAAAGGAAATGAGGAACAGAGGCAACAGTCATCAACGGAAACTGAATTTCAAATGGAAGAGGAACGACGTCGTTTAGTTAAGAGTAATTCCACTAATAAATTATTGTAAAGTTTTTTCTTTTAAAAATTTAGAAATGCGACTTTACCTAAGATAAAGGGTGCAACTCTGGAGGAATTGGTTATGATGTTGAATCACTCTGTAATTCTCTCTCTCACAGATTCTTCTCTCACCTTATTCTTCATTTCTCATCTAATCTTCTGTAATTCTGTAATTCACGTTCAATTCCACAATATATTCAGCTGGGTCATTAATCACCCAATTTAATTGAGTTGTGTTGACTGTGTTTTGGTTGATTTCACTTGGAATTTGGATTGAATTTTGAAATTGGCATCAGAGCAGTGGAGATCCGTCTGGGATTATGGAAACAAGAGCTAAAGCCATGGAAGAAACTATCAAGTGACTCGAACAGGAGAAACGTGCATTAGAAGGAGTTGTATTCAATCTGAAGGAGTCGGTTGATGAACTACATGAGAAATACACAGGTAGCGAAGAGAAGATATCGATGCAAATTACCAGGGTCAGTGAAAATGTGGAGACGAAGCTAAGTCAAATTGATCAGAAAATTGATGAAATGGTGAAGAGTTTTCATCTGCAGATCACTGATATACGAGCACTCATTGAGACTGGACTGATTTCCAAACCGCACTATATTGGGTCAAGTAGCCAAGGGAAGGAGAAGACGGCGGAAGTACCCAATATACCTTGCTTTGCTGGAGACGGCCTATTACCTACTCCGACGGGTAATACTTTTCAATCTACAAATGTAACTGGTGAGAGGATGCATGAGAGGCTACCTAAAATAGACTTTCCCTACTTCAATGGAGAAGGTCCTAGAGAGTGGATAAGGAAAGCCCAGAAATATTTTCAGATTCACAGCGTAAGGGAGGAGATTAAGGTTGGCATTGCAGAGATGTACTTACAGGGAAAAGCAGATATATGGTTTCATAGTTTTTCTGCAACTCATCCAAATGCCACTTGGGGAGTCTTTTCATCTGAAATCTGTAGACGGTTTGCAGAGAATGTAGGAGAGGAAGTAGTGGAGTCTTTCTGTAAAATCAAGCAGAAAGGAAGTATCAATGAATACCAGGAATCATTCGAAGAATTGAAGGCCCAAGTGATGATGTTACTGCCATTGGCTCCAGAGAGTTATTACATTTCAGTTTTTACCAGTGGATTGAAAGAAGAAATCAGGTCTATGGTGAAAATGATGAAACCTTCTACCCTATCTGAAGCCTTTGAAATTGCCCTCTTACTGGAAACCACTATTCAGGCACTTACCAAGAATTCCAAACCCCAAAAACATCTCAATCATACCAGAAGTCCTTATCATTTCCAAAAGACACCCTACATCCCTAACCAAAACCAAAATAATTCCCAAAAAATACACCCTTCAAACCCAACATCCCAAAATCCAAATTACAGAACTATTTCACCCTCTGACATTCAAACCAAAAGGAACCTGGGCCTGTGTTTTAGGTGTGATGAAAAATATGCTCCAGGGCACATATGCAAAAATAGGGCGTTCAATTATCTTATGTTTGAGGAAACGAAGGAAAGTAAGGAAGAAGAGGAAGGGGAAGGTGTTATAGTGGATGAAAGTAACGAGGACTTCATGCAGATATCAGTCCATGCTTTGTTGGGAAACACTAAGCATAGGACAATTAGAATTCCTGGAACGCTGAATGGAAGGAAGATATCTATTCTTATAGATAGTGGGAGTACCCATAGCTTTGTTGATAAAAGGTTGGTGCAAGCGTTTGGATATGGGAATGATGACAGTAGGCCAATGACTGTCAGGGTGGCTAACATGCAAAAGTTAGAGAGCAAGAGTATGAACCAGCCATTATGTTGGACGATGCAAGGTTATGAGTTTCAATTCAAACTTAGAACTCTCAATCTAAGGGGAAGTGATATAGTACTAGGCATTAATTGGCTTAGTCAGTTTGGACCAATGGTTTGTGATTTTGGAGAGGGGTACATCAGTTTCATTTATAATCACTTAAGGGTTACGTTGAGGAGTGAAAATGATGCCAATATCAGTTTGATAACAGGGGAACAGATGGAGGAGTGGTTATAGAAACAAGAGTGTGGAGTAGTTGCCCAATTAAGTTCAATCATTGAGGAGGAGATGTCTACCATACCAGAAGAGATTCAACCGGTTATTACAGAATTTGAAGACGTTTTTAAGAGCCCTACTGGTCTTCCCCCAAGAAGGGATCATGAGCATGCCATTGTCTTAAAAGAGGGGGCCCAACCTTTCAAACTAAGACCCTACATATGTCCATATGTTCAGAAGGCAGAAATTGAGAAGTTGATTGTGGAAATGATGGAATCTGGAATGATCAGGGCAGTAACAGCTCCTTTGCCTCTCCAGTGTTATTGGTCAAAAAGAAAGACGGAAGTTGGAGATTCTGTGTAGATTTTAGACAACTTAACAGCCTCACTGTTAAAGATAAGTATCCCATACCTAGGATTGATGAACTCCTAGATGAATTAAATGGGGCTAGGTACTTTTCCAAGATTGATCTTAGGGAAGGGTACCATCAAATTAGAGTTGAGCCTAATGACATACATAAGACTGCCTTCAAGACCCATCAAGGTCTCTATGAGTTTAAGGTCATGCCCTTTTGCCTAACTAACGCACCGGCTACCGTTCAAAGTCTCATGAACAAGGTATTTGCGGAACACTTGAGGAAATTTGTATTGGTTTTTTTTTATGATAATTTGGTGTATAGTCAAAACATGTCTAAGCATTGCTATCATTTGAGAATGGTTCTGGAAATTTTAAGGGGGCAGCAACTGTTTGCCAAACTCAGTAAATGTGCTTTTGGCCAAACCAGCATTGAGTATCTAGGGCACATAATCAGTTATGCGGGAGTTTCAGCAGACCCTCAGAAGGTGGAAGCCATGAAATCCTGGCCTATACCCAAGAATCTGAAACAATTAAGGGGTTTTCTTGGGCTGACAGGGTACTACAGAAAGTTTGTTAGGGGGTACGGGACTGTAGCTAAGGCCCTTATTGATTTGTTAAAGAAAGATGCCTTTGAGTGGAATGAGGTAGCTGACTTAGCCTTCTAGAGGTTAAAAGAGGCCATGAGTACTACTCCTACATTAGCTATGCCTAATTTTAACCAACCCTTTGTTGTGGAGACTGATGTCTGTTATGGGGGATTAGGGGCAGTGTTAATACAGAATAAGCAACCTATAGCTTACCTCAGCAAAGCCATAAGTCCAGGGAAACTAGGGCTATCAATCTATGAACAGGAACTTCTAGCATTAGTTTCGACGATAACAAAATGGAGGCATTACCTGGAGGGCCACCACTTTATACTGAAGACTGACCATCAGTCCTTAAAATTCTTGCTGGAACAGAAAATCACAACACCCCTCCAACAGAAATGGTTAACTAAGCTTATGGGGTTGGACTATGAGATACAATATAAGAAAGGGGTAGAGAATTTGGTGGCTGATTCCTTGTCCAGAAGGGAGGAAAATGAGGGTGAATATGCAGCTATATCTACCATAATTCCTACCTGGATTCGAGAAGTAATTAGTAGTTATGAAGGAGATTCCTTCGCTACTGAAACCATTCAGGCCCTATCCCTGAACCCAAACATGGAAGGGGAATAAAAACTACAGAGTGGTATACTGAGGTATGGGCATAAAATGTACATTGGATACGGCAGTGGGCTTAGGCAGAAATTGATCCAGAACATCCATAGCTCTCAACAAGGAGGACACTCTGGCATTCAAGCCTGCATTTATCGGGCTAAGCAACACTTTTTCTGGCTAGGAATGACACAGGATATTAAGAGAGAAGTCCTGCAATGTGAAGTATGTCAGAAGTGCAAAGGGGAGAATGCAGCTTACTCGGGGCTTCTCCAACCACTACCTGAACCGGCTTATTCCTGGAGCCATATCTCCATGGACTTTGTAGAAGGGTTGCCAAACTTAGGTGGGAAAACAGTCATCATGGTAGTCATCGATCGATTCACCAAATATAGTCATTTTGTTGCCGTGAAACACCCCTACACAGCCTCCACCATAGCCCAATTGTTCTTGGATAACATCTGCAAGCTTCAGGAACTACCTCAGAGTATCATCTCAGATAGGGACAAGATATTCACAAGTGTCTTTTGGCTGGAGCTCTTTAAAATACTTGGTGTGGACATACTACTTAGCACAACATACCATCTGCAAACGGATAGGCAGATAGAAAGGTTGAATCAATGCTTAGAAGCATATTGGAGGTGCATAACTTACACTGAGCCTAAAACCTGGAGCAAGTGGCTACCTCTAGCTGAATGGTGGTATAATACCACTTACCATTCAGCCATTCAAAGAACCCCTTTTGAAGCCTTATACGGAATCTTACCCCCTCAATTGGCTCTAGGACCATATCAACAGACAAATGTAGCCTCAGTGGAAGAACTATTGCAGAAGAGACATGAGATGGATAAAAATTTGAGGGAGAGTTTAGCCCAGGCAAGGTCCAGAATGAAAATGTATGCTGATAGAAAGAGGACATACCAGGAATTTTCAGTGGGCGAATGGGTCTATCTTAAGCTTCATCCTTACCAGCAGCAATCTCTAGAAAAAAGGAGTAATCAAAAACTCAGTGTTAAGTACTTTGGGCCCTATGAAATTTTGGAAAAAATAGGGAAGGTAGCTTACAGGTTGGCCCTTCCAAAGCAATCCAGAATTCATCCCGTATTCCACGTTTCGTTATTGAAGAAAAAAATTCGGAGATAAGCATGTGCAGGTTGCCGAATTACCTGTCATAGACCCACCCATCGATGAGTTACAACCAGAGTCTGTAGTGCGGTATAAAGAAGTGCAAAAGATGGGAAGAACTCAGGTGTAATGGTTAATTAAATGGAAAGGTAAAGACAAGGAAGAAGCTACCTGGGGCTGGGAATCAGCTGAGGATATGCTAAGCAAATTTCCATATTTTAAACCTTGGGGACAAGGTTCTTCTAAGGGGGATGAATGTCATAAGGAACCCCCTAATAAATTACAAGCAGAACTCTTACAGTGGATGGGAAAAGGAAGAAGAGGAAGCAGAAGGCAAGAAAGGAAATGAGTAACAGAGGCAACGGTCATCAACGAAAACTGAATTTCAAATGGAAGAGGAACGGCGTTGTTTAGTTAAGAGTAATTCCACTAATAAATTGCTGTAACGTTTTTTCTTTTAAAAATTTTGAAATGCGACTTTACCTAATGTAAAGGGTGCAACTCTGGCGGAATTGGTTATGATGTTGAATCACTCTCTAATTCTCTCTCTCACATATTCTTCTCTCTCACCTTATTCTTCATTTCTCATCTAATCTTCTGTAATTCTGTAATTCACGTTCAATTCCAAAATATATTCAGTTGGGTCATTAATCACCCAATTTAATTGAGTTGTGTTGACTGTGTTTTGGTTGATTTCACTGGGAATTTGGATTGAATTGTGACATCATAAACCTTAGTAGAAGAAGAAGAAGAAGAAGAAGAAGAAGAAGAAGAAGAAGAAGAATTACTCCCTCCCGCATTATGAGGCCTCAGATTCTGCCTTCTGTGCAAGCAGAGACAATTGGGTCTCGAGTATTTGTAGTCTCGGACTTGCACACATATTACTTTGAGAACATGACCTGGGTGAGGTCTTTGTCAAGTAATAGATACAAGAAAGATGTTCTTATTGTTGCTAGGGACGTGGTTGAGACTTGCGCAAATTTCATTCTAACAATGTCACTTTCGAGAGAAAGGTTTCAGCATGTGTTCTATGTGCCTGGTAACCATGATCTTTGTCTCCGAAGGGAGAAAATCGATTATTTTGATTCTCTTTATAACCTGGATAAATTACTGGATGCATGTGAAAGACTTGGAGTAGAAACTAAACCTAGTATAGTTGATGGTTTGGGAATTATCCCATTATACTCTTGGTACCACGTGAGCTTTGATGAGGAAAGGGACATAACTGGAATTAGAATCCCTTCCTTGGAGATGGCATGTAAGGACTTCCATGCGTGCAGATGGCCTGATGGACTTGAAAATGGAGAGACGTCTCTTGCTTTGTATTTTGATTCTATGAATGACAAGAATTGGAACATAATAAAAAATATCCAGAGTAGATGCAGCCATATATTGTCTTTTTCCCATTTCCTCTGTGAACATGTCTGCGGCGAGAGAACTAGACCGCACAAACTCGGCCAAATTTGGAAGTGGGATGTATTCACTTAACCATTAGCAATTGCTTCTAATTTGGGATTTGCATGCGGAAGGATTGGTTGTTGGTGAATATGATGTTGGAGAGATGACTCCTTTGGAGAAAGCAATTAAAGAAGCTAGAAGCATCTATAAAAAGTTAGTGCATGCTCAATCTACAATAGATGGAGTTAAAGTTGCTGGAATTAACACCAACTTGGCAGTGATGAAGAGAGATGGCAGGTTTTCTGTCGTTACAAATCTTTGGTATGGTGAATGAATACTATTTTTTTTTAGATACAATTTGAACTTATTTTTAGAACACGTGTTCCATACTATAAAATATATATATATTAAATTTCATCACTATTTGTCAGAATTCATTCATAGGGGTAGAATCAAATGGAAATTAAAAATCAATTCACCACATATACTTAGTCAATTACTGGGAACTATACTTGGTCATATTTTTATCTATGATGTAATATCTAGATATTAGATTAATTAAAATCTAGATATATCAAATACTAAATTTTTTATACTAGATATATCAAATACTGCAATGCGTGTTTACATATATTGAGATTTTCTAATTTTATTCTTTGTTTGATCATATCACTATTTTTTCATTACATCAGTTTTTTCTAACGAATTGTAACTTAAAAATCTATTTTAACAAGAATTTTCTAATTTTATCGTAACTTCAAACATCTATTTTAAGCTGATAATTATTTTAACTTAAAAAAAAAAATATGTTTAGAACAATTTTAATAGACATTGTAAATTAAAACAATCATTTTAAAAGACTTTGCAAGAAAAACATTTCAATAGTTTCATATGCTATGACTATCAATAAGAGTTAAGGTTAATCACTCACACATGTAGGGTTGTTCCTGAAAAAGTTAATTTTCAGTCATGGGTAGCTTTATGCAGCAATTTCTGGAGTTAAAAATCGTTGTGATCTGATGACATTGATATGCCATAAAGATGAGAAGTCAACCAATGAAACAACAAATATTTTGTATAAGGAAGTTTTTTCAGAATTTGTAATATTATAATGATAGAATGATTTTTACTATTTAAATAAATGTTTGCACCATTAATTTTTCATTTTTTTTTTCTCGACTTACAATTGTCTATGTATAGCTTAGCTACCAACTTAATATGTCCGTGCAACGCACGGTGTGCAACTAGTTAATTTAAAATAGTAATGAGTTACATTTGTAATTAATTAAAAAACTGAAATTAAGTTACAATTGGATTAATTACAAACTGTAATTTCATTACAATTTGTCATTAATTCAATTATATTTTTTTTAAAATAAAAAATGAAATTTCTAGTGACTTGTAATATACAACTAAATTACAATAGTAATTAATTAGTTACATTTGTAATTGATTACGAAATTGAAATTATGTTACAATTGTAATTAATTACAAATTGTATTTCTACAGCTTCATGTAAATACCTGATTTTGAGAATATTTTTTTTTTTTTGTTAAAATATATTTTAAAATACACGATACTTAAAATATAGGTCCTTCAAGTTTTGTATTTGTGTACTTAACCAAAAATAATAATAATAATAATAATAATAATAATAATAATTAAAATTAAAAAATCTGATTGGGCCTTTATTCCACTTAAGTCCATTAGGGTCTAAATTTTTGAATTTATTAGTTGGGTTAAGTACACAAATACAAAATTTTAAGGACCTATATTTTAAATGTCACGTATATTAAAAGATTTTTAACAAAACAAAACAAATTCCCAAAATCAGGTATTTTTCATGGATGGAGAAGGATAAGTCAATTAACATTTCTAGGAAGTCCCTACAGTGTGATTACCCTATTTCAAACTCAAGGAATATTCATTTATGATCCGGGAATTTAGGGTTTGAGTTTACGTATAGGTCATCAAAATTGCTTTAATTGTCATCAAAGTTGCAATTGCAAGTTGTAATTAATTACAAATGTAACTTAATTAAATTCTTTAATAAATTATAGATTTATAGTTTTTAATTAATTGCAATTATAACTTAATTTCAATTTTGTAATTAATTATAATTGTAACTAATTAATTACTATTGTAACTTTAATATATATATTACAAGTCACTCGAAATTTCATTTTTCTTTTAAAATTAATTTAATTAATTATAATTGCAATTAACGAATTTGTAAAACATGACACTTTTTCTGCTGAAATTAATTAAATTAGTTACAACCACCTCAATTATAACTGCAATTGCAACTTCATTACATTCTATAATAAATAATAGTTTACAATTAATTACAATTGTAACTTCATTTTAATTTTATAATTAATTACAATTGTAATTTTATTTCTATTTGTAATTAATCAAACTTGCAACTAATGAATTCTTAGTATTAGTAATTTGTAAGAAAGACCAGAATAAATCTTGAAGTTTTACACATATGGAATAAATCTAGTTATTGCTGCTAGATGACGCATAATCTCCTGTCTGAAACTCCCAAAGGACTTGTGTGTAAAGGAGCAAGTATGAATGGGCATAATCTTCACGTTTTGCATCTGGAGGAGGAGGATGGATCGGAAGGTAAGTGACTTGACTCATCGTAGCCGCCATCGCTTGGAGACTTATTTGCAAGCTTGCTCGACCTTGCTGCTAACAATGAATGTCTAGGGCTTTAAAAGGTTGGTTGATCGTGAACTGTCTATTGTTGATGAAGTTGGACTGTGGTATGGACGTCAAATGATTCTTCCCCATAGGCGGTAGAACTCCATTGATGGTGGCTGCCACCTTTGGTAACATTGATGTTTTGAAATTGATAATTTCTTTGCCTAAAATTGATGTGAATCGACAATGTGGATTTGACTAGATGACTCCTCTTCACTTTGTGGAATCCGATGGATCCTCGAATGCCATTGATGCTGTAAAACTACTTTTGGAAGCAGGAGCACTCGAGCATATCCAAATCAGGCAGATGCCAAAGGCTGTTACGTACCCTTTGGATGTTATCACAGTCTCACCGAAGTTATATGATATGAGAACTTTCCTTAACGTGCCTCTGCTCTTTGCATTTTCTTGAGGGAGATTCAGCAAAATCAACTGTTTGCAAAGGGAGTGGGTTTGAGCTACTTGCACAGTAGGAGGAGGACGGTTTAAATATTTTTAACAATACCTGATTTCTATAAATATTTTTCAAATAACTGGTTTTAAAATTTTAAAATATAAAAGTATGAATGGACCTAATTTACCCTTATTAGTTCAACCCGTGTATTGGAAGAAGGGTTAAGTACACAAGTACAAAACTTCGGGGTGCTTATTTTTACATATCAGGCATTGTAAAATGTATTTCAAGAATACAAAGCATATTATCTAATAAGTGTATTTTATACACTTATTTCTATCTTAAAAGTAAGATTTTATGTATTTGTTTAAGAGTATTTACTATTTATTTAGTTAGTATTTTTTTGTATTTCAGAAAAAATCCCAAACTCGAGAAAACAATGAAATTGGAGCAAAAAACAAGTCATTTGGATGATAAAAGATCCAAATTGTGAAAATCAAGAGTTGATGAGTAAATCAAAGGGCCAATTGGAAAAAAAGTCAAAGAAAGAACCAAATTGGAAAAAATTAGAAGTTTAATGAATATAGTATACAAATAAAATGAAGAAGGAGCAAATTGTAAATGCTCAATGATTGATTTGGACTATGATACGATACTTGAAGATTTCTAGGAGTCAATTGCATGCAATTAGAAGTAAAAAATGAATGAAATGCGATAAGAATATTACTATAAATTGATTTCAATCACACAAGATTTTCTAACATATTTTTAGTCGGACTTTGAAACCTAATTTCGGGATAATAAATGTTCGAATTGGGAAAATCATATTTCAGGAAGAATTGTATCCCTTTAAGTTATATTTGTATCTCACTTTGAGATTCATCTCAATCGGATAAGGAAATAGAAAGATATGATCAAAATACTGAATACTGTGCAGTGACAAAAAGATCTCCCGCGAATGTGACTTTCCTTGTTCGGTTGAAACTCTTTTGGAAGCCAATTTGGAAGGATTTTCAGCATTATTCTCTTCCAAGTAACCTATACTTCGACCTAATCTATAAATACCAGACCTTAGACACGTTTTTGGGGGTTCCCAATTGTCTTGATTCATGCCAAAGTGCTGCCAAAGTGCCGAGGGATCCATGCTACGTCAAGAGCAAAATTAAAGACCAAAGAACAAGAAGATGAACGGGTGACATCCTTCTATTTTTCTTGTAATTTCTATTCAGTTATGTTTCTAGGCTAAGTTAATTGTCTTAGAATTTTGATGAAGTTTTGAATTCTTGAATCCATGTTTTAATCTATTATTTATTTCATGCAATTCATGGTTTTGATGCAATTGATTCGTGCTTTGATTATCATAAAAATTTTTGGCCAATTATTATGTGATTGATGTTATGATATCTGAAGTTCGAAAGATTAGAATTTCATTAGACTTGTTTCAATTGCCACAAAGTCCGATAGGGAATAGAAATATACCCCTATGATTTGTATTTTCTGCTATAGTATTCACAAATCTTTTAATGCTTTCTTACACATTTGCATTCAATATAGAAATATAGTTGGGTTGTGCTTAGGAATATGTGTTAATGCTTATCCGAAAGGAAGTTTTAGCTACATTTGGAATATGGAAATTCAAAACTTAAATAATTTGGTTAAAATATGGATTATACAGTCAAAATGGATTCAAGATTCTAACGCGTTTATTTTCATAAGTTTTAAAATCAAATCTTGTCATTTTTAGTTTAATCTTTATTTTAATTTTCAACTCAATCAAATCTCTTGTTCCAGTTAAGGTTCGTAGTCTAAAATATAGTTTACAACAATCCCTGTTGGTACGATACTTGGACTCACGTCCACTTTATTACTTGCGCGATTCGTACACTTGCGGTTTAGTAAACAAGTTTTTGGCGCCATTGCCGGGGATTGTAGTTTAAATTTATGTTTAGATTATTATCACTAATTCGGACTTTATGTCGTTACAAATCTTTGGTACGGTGAATGAATACTATTTTCTTTAGATACAATTTGAACTTATTTTTAGAACACGTGTTCCATACTAAAAAAAAAAATATTAAATTTCATCACCATTTGTCAGAATTCATTCATAGGGTAGAATCAAATGGAAATTAAAAATCAATTCACCACATATACTTAGTCAATTACTGGGAACTATACTTGGTCAGATTTTTATCTATGATGTAATATCTAGATATTAGATTAATTAAAATCTAGATATATCAAATACTAAATTTTTTATACTAGATATATCAAATACTGCAATGCGTATTTACATATATTGAGATTTTCTAATTTTATTCTTTGTTTGATCATATCTCTATTTATTCATTACATTAGTTTTTTCTAACCAATTGTAACTTAAAAATCTATTTTAACAAGAATTTTCTAATTTTATTGTAACTTCAAACATCTATTTTAAGCAGACAATTATTTTAACTTAAAAAAATATATATATATTTAGAACAATTTTAATAGACATTGTAAATTAAAACAATCATTTTAAAAGACTTTGCAAGAAAAACATTTCAATAGTTTCATATGATATGACTATCAATAAGAGTTAAGGTTAATCACTTTCACATGTAGGGTTGTTCCTGAAGAAGTTAATTTTCAGTCATGGGTAGCTTCATGCAGCAATTTCTGGAGTTACAAATCGTTTTGATCTGATGACATTGATATGACATAAAGACGGGAAGTCAACCAATGAAACAACAAATATTTTGTATAAGGAAGTTTTTTTCAGAATTTGTAATATTATAATGATAGAATGATTTTTACTATTTAAATAAATGTTTGCACCATTAATTTTTCATTTATTTATTTATTTTTTTTCTCGACTTACAATTGTCTATGTATAGCTTAGTTACCAACTTAATATGTCCATGCAACTAGTTAATTTAAAATAGTAATGAGTTACATTTGTAATTAATTAAAAAACTGATTAAGTTACAATTGGATTAATTACAAACTGTAATTTCATTACAATTTGTCATTAATTCAATTATATATTTTTTTAAAATAAAAAATGAAATTTCTAGTGACTTGTAATATACAACTAAATTACAATAGTAATTAATTAGTTACATTTTTAATTGATTACGAAATTGAAATTATGTTACAATTGTAATTAATTACAAATTGTATTTCTACAGATTCATGAAAAATACCTGATTTTGGGAATATGTTTTTTTTTTTTTTTTGTTAAAATATTTTAAAATACATGATACTTAAAATATAGGTCTTTCAAGTTTTGTATTTGTGTACTTAACCAAAAAAAATAATAATAATAAAAATTAAAATTAAAAAATCTGATTGGGCCTTTATTCCACTTAAGCCCATTAGGGTCTAAATTTTTGAGTTTATTAGTTGGGTTAAGTACAAAAATACAAAATTTTAATGACCTATATTTTAAATGTCACGTATATTAAAAGATTTTTAACAAAACAAAACAAATTCCTAAAATCAGGTATATTTCATGGATGGAGAAGGATAAGTCAATTAACATTCCTAGGAAGTCCCTACAGTGTGATTACCCTATTACAAACTCAAGGAATATTCATTTATGATCTGGGAATTTAGGGTTTGAGTTTACGTATAGGTCATCACAATTGCTTTAATTGTCATCAAAGTTGCAATTGCAAGTTGTAATTAATTACAAATGTAACTTAATTAAATTATTTAATAAATTATAGATTTATAGTTTTTAATTAATTGCAATTATAATTTAATTTCAATTTTGTAAGTAATTATAATTGTAACTAATTAATTACTATTGTAACTTTAGTATATATTACAAGTCACTCAAAATTTCATTTTTCTTTTAAAATTAATTGAATTAATTACAATTGCAATTAACGAATTTGTAAAACATGGCACTTTTTCTGCTGAAATTAATTAAATTAGTTACAACCACCGGCAATTGCAACTTCATTACATTCTATAATAAATAATAGTTTACAATTAATTACAATTGTAACTTCATTTTAATTTTATAATTAATTACAATTGTAATTTTATTTCTATTTGTAATTAATCAAACTTGCAACTAATGAATTCTTAGTATTAGTAATTTGTAAGAAAGACCAGAATAAATCTTGAAGTTTTACATATATGGAATAAATCTAGTTATTGCTGCTAGATGACGCAGAATCTCCTGTCTGAAACTCCCAAAGGACTTGTGTGTAAAGGAGCAAGTATGAATGGGCATAATCTTCACGTTTTGGATCTGGAGGAGGAGGATGGATCGGAAGGTAAGTGACTTGACTCATCGTAGCCGCCATCGCTTGGAGATTTATTTGCAAGCTTGCTCGACCTTGCTGCTAACAATGAATGTCTAGGGCTTTAAAAGGTTGGTTGATCGTGAACTGCCTATTGTTGATGAAGTTGGACTGTGGTACGGGCGTCAAATGGTTCTTCCCCATAGGCGGTAGAACTCCATTGATGGTGGCTGCCACCTTTGGTAACATTGATGTTTTGAAACTGATAATTTCTTTACCTAAAATTGATGTGAATCGACAATGTGGAGTTGACTAGATGACTCCTCTTCACTTTTTGGAATCCGATGGATCCTCGAATGCCATTGATGCTGTAAAACTACTTTTGGAAGCAGGAGCACTCGAGCATATCCAAATCAGGCAGATGCCAAAGGCTGTTACGTACCCTCTGGATGTTATCACAGTCTCACCGAAGTTATATGATATGAGAACTTTCCTTAACGTGCCTCTGCTCTTTGCATTTTCTTGAGGGAGATTCAGCAAAATCAACTGTTTGCAAAGGGAGTGAGTTTGAGCTACTTGCACAGTAGGAGGAGGACAGTTTAAATATCTTTAACAATACATGATTTCTATAATTATTTTTCAAATAACTAATTTTAAAATTTTAAAATATAAAAGTATGAATGGACCTAATTTACCCTTATTAGTTCAACCCATGTATTGGAAGAAGGGTTAAGTACACAAGTGCAAAACTTCAAGGTGCTTATTTTTAAATATCATTGTAAAATATATTTTAAGAATACAAAGCATATTATCTGATAAGTGTATTTTATACACTTATTTTTATCTTAAAAGTAGGATTTTATGTGTTTGTTTAAGAGTATTTTCTATTTATTTAGTTAGTATTTGTTTGTATTTCAGAAAAAATCCCAAACTCGAGAAAACGATGAAATTGGAGCAAAAAACAAGTCATTTGGATGATAAAAGATCCAATTGTGAAAATCAAGAGTTGATGAGTAAATCAAAGGGCCAATTGGAAAAAAAGTCAAAGAAAGAACCAAATTGGAAGAAATTATAAGTTTAATGAATAAAGTATACAAATAAAATGAAGAAGGAGCAAATTGTAAATGCTCAATGATTGATTTGGACTATGATACGATACTTGAAGATTTCTAGGAGTCAATTGCATGCAATTAGAAGTAAAAAATGAATGAAATGCGATAAGAATATTACTATAAATTGATTTCAATCACACAAGATTTTCTAACATATTTTTAGTCGGACTTTGAAACCTAATTTCGGGATAATAAATGTTCGAATTGGGAAAATCATATTTCAGGAAGAATTGTATCCCTTTAAGTTATATTTGTATCTCACTTTGAGATTCATCTCAATCGGATAAGGAAATAGAAAGATATGATCAAAATACTGAATACTGTGCAGTGACAAAAAGATCTCCCGCGAATGTGACTTTCCTTGTTCGGTTGGAACTCTTTTGGAAGCCAATTTGGAAGGATTTTCAGCATTATTCTCTTCCAAGTAACCTATACTTCGACCTAATCTATAAATACCAGACCTTAGACACGTTTTTGGGGGTTCCCAATTGTCTTGATTCATGCCAAAGTGCTGCCAAAGTGCCGAGGGATCCATGCTACGTCAAGAGCAAAATTAAAGACCAAAGAACAAGAAGATGAACGGGTGACATCCTTCTATTTTTCTTGTAATTTCTATTCAGTTATGTTTCTAGGCTAAGTTAATTGTCTTAGAATTTTGATGAAGTTTTGAATTCTTGAATCCATGTTTTAATCTATTATTTATTTCATGCAATTCATGGTTTTGATGCAATTGATTCGTGCTTTGATTATCATAAAAAATTTTGGCCAATTATTATGTGATTGATGTTATGATATCTGAAGTTCGAAAGATTAGAATTTCATTAGACTTGTTTCAATTGCCACAAAGTCCGATAGGGAATAGAAATATACCCCTATGATTTGTATTTTCTGCTATAGTATTCACAAATCTTTTAATGCTTTCTTACACATTTGCATTCAATATAGAAATATAGTTGGGTTGTGCTTAGGAATATGTGTTAATGCTTATCCGAAAGGAAGTTTTAGCTACATTTGGAATATGGAAATTCAAAACTTAAATAATTTGGTTAAAATATGGATTATACAGTCAAAATGGATTCAAGATTCTAACGCGTTTATTTTCATAAGTTTTAAAATCAAATCTTGTCATTTTTAGTTTAATCTTTATTTTAATTTTCAACTCAATCAAATCTCTTGTTCCAGTTAAGGTTCGTAGTCTAAAATATAGTTTACAACAATCCCTGTTGGTACGATACTTGGACTCACGTCCACTTTATTACTTGCGCGATTCGTACACTTGCGGTTTAGTAAACAAGTTTTTGGCGCCATTGCCGGGGATTGTAGTTTAAATTTATGTTTAGATTATTATCACTAATTCGGACTTTATGTCGTTACAAATCTTTGGTACGGTGAATGAATACTATTTTCTTTAGATACAATTTGAACTTATTTTTAGAACACGTGTTCCATACTAAAAAAAAAAATATTAAATTTCATCACCATTTGTCAGAATTCATTCATAGGGTAGAATCAAATGGAAATTAAAAATCAATTCACCACATATACTTAGTCAATTACTGGGAACTATACTTGGTCAGATTTTTATCTATGATGTAATATCTAGATATTAGATTAATTAAAATCTAGATATATCAAATACTAAATTTTTTATACTAGATATATCAAATACTGCAATGCGTATTTACATATATTGAGATTTTCTAATTTTATTCTTTGTTTGATCATATCTCTATTTATTCATTACATTAGTTTTTTCTAACCAATTGTAACTTAAAAATCTATTTTAACAAGAATTTTCTAATTTTATTGTAACTTCAAACATCTATTTTAAGCAGACAATTATTTTAACTTAAAAAAATATATATATATTTAGAACAATTTTAATAGACATTGTAAATTAAAACAATCATTTTAAAAGACTTTGCAAGAAAAACATTTCAATAGTTTCATATGATATGACTATCAATAAGAGTTAAGGTTAATCACTTTCACATGTAGGGTTGTTCCTGAAGAAGTTAATTTTCAGTCATGGGTAGCTTCATGCAGCAATTTCTGGAGTTACAAATCGTTTTGATCTGATGACATTGATATGACATAAAGACGGGAAGTCAACCAATGAAACAACAAATATTTTGTATAAGGAAGTTTTTTTCAGAATTTGTAATATTATAATGATAGAATGATTTTTACTATTTAAATAAATGTTTGCACCATTAATTTTTCATTTATTTATTTATTTTTTTTCTCGACTTACAATTGTCTATGTATAGCTTAGTTACCAACTTAATATGTCCATGCAACTAGTTAATTTAAAATAGTAATGAGTTACATTTGTAATTAATTAAAAAACTGATTAAGTTACAATTGGATTAATTACAAACTGTAATTTCATTACAATTTGTCATTAATTCAATTATATATTTTTTTAAAATAAAAAATGAAATTTCTAGTGACTTGTAATATACAACTAAATTACAATAGTAATTAATTAGTTACATTTTTAATTGATTACGAAATTGAAATTATGTTACAATTGTAATTAATTACAAATTGTATTTCTACAGATTCATGAAAAATACCTGATTTTGGGAATATGTTTTTTTTTTTTTTTTGTTAAAATATTTTAAAATACATGATACTTAAAATATAGGTCTTTCAAGTTTTGTATTTGTGTACTTAACCAAAAAAAATAATAATAATAAAAATTAAAATTAAAAAATCTGATTGGGCCTTTATTCCACTTAAGCCCATTAGGGTCTAAATTTTTGAGTTTATTAGTTGGGTTAAGTACAAAAATACAAAATTTTAATGACCTATATTTTAAATGTCACGTATATTAAAAGATTTTTAACAAAACAAAACAAATTCCTAAAATCAGGTATATTTCATGGATGGAGAAGGATAAGTCAATTAACATTCCTAGGAAGTCCCTACAGTGTGATTACCCTATTACAAACTCAAGGAATATTCATTTATGATCTGGGAATTTAGGGTTTGAGTTTACGTATAGGTCATCACAATTGCTTTAATTGTCATCAAAGTTGCAATTGCAAGTTGTAATTAATTACAAATGTAACTTAATTAAATTATTTAATAAATTATAGATTTATAGTTTTTAATTAATTGCAATTATAATTTAATTTCAATTTTGTAAGTAATTATAATTGTAACTAATTAATTACTATTGTAACTTTAGTATATATTACAAGTCACTCAAAATTTCATTTTTCTTTTAAAATTAATTGAATTAATTACAATTGCAATTAACGAATTTGTAAAACATGGCACTTTTTCTGCTGAAATTAATTAAATTAGTTACAACCACCGGCAATTGCAACTTCATTACATTCTATAATAAATAATAGTTTACAATTAATTACAATTGTAACTTCATTTTAATTTTATAATTAATTACAATTGTAATTTTATTTCTATTTGTAATTAATCAAACTTGCAACTAATGAATTCTTAGTATTAGTAATTTGTAAGAAAGACCAGAATAAATCTTGAAGTTTTACATATATGGAATAAATCTAGTTATTGCTGCTAGATGACGCAGAATCTCCTGTCTGAAACTCCCAAAGGACTTGTGTGTAAAGGAGCAAGTATGAATGGGCATAATCTTCACGTTTTGGATCTGGAGGAGGAGGATGGATCGGAAGGTAAGTGACTTGACTCATCGTAGCCGCCATCGCTTGGAGATTTATTTGCAAGCTTGCTCGACCTTGCTGCTAACAATGAATGTCTAGGGCTTTAAAAGGTTGGTTGATCGTGAACTGCCTATTGTTGATGAAGTTGGACTGTGGTACGGGCGTCAAATGGTTCTTCCCCATAGGCGGTAGAACTCCATTGATGGTGGCTGCCACCTTTGGTAACATTGATGTTTTGAAACTGATAATTTCTTTACCTAAAATTGATGTGAATCGACAATGTGGAGTTGACTAGATGACTCCTCTTCACTTTTTGGAATCCGATGGATCCTCGAATGCCATTGATGCTGTAAAACTACTTTTGGAAGCAGGAGCACTCGAGCATATCCAAATCAGGCAGATGCCAAAGGCTGTTACGTACCCTCTGGATGTTATCACAGTCTCACCGAAGTTATATGATATGAGAACTTTCCTTAACGTGCCTCTGCTCTTTGCATTTTCTTGAGGGAGATTCAGCAAAATCAACTGTTTGCAAAGGGAGTGAGTTTGAGCTACTTGCACAGTAGGAGGAGGACAGTTTAAATATCTTTAACAATACATGATTTCTATAATTATTTTTCAAATAACTAATTTTAAAATTTTAAAATATAAAAGTATGAATGGACCTAATTTACCCTTATTAGTTCAACCCATGTATTGGAAGAAGGGTTAAGTACACAAGTGCAAAACTTCAAGGTGCTTATTTTTAAATATCATTGTAAAATATATTTTAAGAATACAAAGCATATTATCTGATAAGTGTATTTTATACACTTATTTTTATCTTAAAAGTAGGATTTTATGTGTTTGTTTAAGAGTATTTTCTATTTATTTAGTTAGTATTTGTTTGTATTTCAGAAAAAATCCCAAACTCGAGAAAACGATGAAATTGGAGCAAAAAACAAGTCATTTGGATGATAAAAGATCCAATTGTGAAAATCAAGAGTTGATGAGTAAATCAAAGGGCCAATTGGAAAAAAAGTCAAAGAAAGAACCAAATTGGAAGAAATTATAAGTTTAATGAATAAAGTATACAAATAAAATGAAGAAGGACCAAATTGCAAATACTCAATGATTGATTTGGACTATGATACGATACTTGAAGATTTCTAGGAGTCAATTGTATGCAATTAGAAGTAAAAAAGGAATGAAATGCGATAAGAATATTACCATAAATTGATTTCAATCACACAAGATTTTCTGACATATTTTTAGTCAGACTTTGAAACCTAATTTCGGGATAATAAATGTTCGAATTGGGAAAATTATATTTCTGGAAGAATTGTATCCCATTAAGTTATATTTCTAACTAACTTTGATTCATCTCAATCGGATAAGGAAATAGAAAGATATGATCAAAATACTGAATACTGTGTAGTGACAAAAAGATCTCCCGCGAATGTGACTTTTCTTGTTCGGTTGGAATTCTTTCGGAAGCCAATTTGGACGGATTTTCAGCATTATTCTCTTCCAAGTAACTTATACTTCGACCTAATCTATAAATACCAGACCTTAGACACGTTTTTTGGGGTTCCCAATTGTCTTGATTCATGCCAAAGTGCTGCCAAAGTGCCGAGGGATCCATGCTACGTCAAGAGCAAAATTAAAGACCAAAGAACAAGAAGATGAACGGGTGACATCCTTCTATTTTTCTTTTAATTTCTATTCAGTTATGTTTCTAGGCTAAGTTAATTGTGTTAGAATTGTGATGAAGTTTTGAATTCTTGAATCCATGTTTTAATCTATTATTTATTTCATGCAATTCATGGTTTTGATGCAATTGATTCGTGCTTTGATTATCATAAAATTTTTTGGCCAATTATTATGTGATTGATGTTATGATATCTGAAGTTCGAAAGATTAGAATTTCATTAGACTTGTTTCAATTGCCACAAAGTCCAATAGGGAATAGAAATATACCCATATGCTTTGTATTTTCTGCTATAGTATTCACAAATCTTTTAATACTTTCTTACACATTTGCATTCAATATAGAAATATAGTTGTGTTGTACTTAGGAATATGTGTTAATACTTGTCCGAAATGGAGTTTTAGCTACATTTGGAATATGGAAATTCAAAACCCGTGAATTGTATTTAAATAATTTGGTTAAAATATGGATGATACAGTCAAAATGGATTCAAGATTCTAACACATTTGTTTTCATAAGTTTTAAAATCAAATCTTGTCATTTTTAGTTTAATCTTTATTTTAATTTTCAACTCAATCAAATCTCTTGTTCTAGTTAAAGTTCGTAGTCTAAAATACAGTTTACAACAATCCTTGTTGGTACGATACTTGGACTCACGTCCACTTTATCACTTGCGCGCTTCGTACACTTGCGGTTTAGTAAACAAGTTTTTGGCGTCATTGCCGGGGATTGTAGTTTAAATTTATTTTTAGATTATTATCACTAATTCGGACTTTATATCGTTTTATTTATTTTTATTTGTTACTTTTGATTAACCACCACGATTCTAAACATTCTTATATTTGGTTATCTTTCGAGGTATATTTGATTTCACCATTTGCTGAGAATAACCAGTTTGATCACGTCGAAACTTATAGTGTTTGGAGAATACTTGAAATGCTGACAACAAGTGATCGACACGTCGGACGCAAGTCACATGCTCTTTGATGAGTGTGTACCAAATGATTGGGATGAGGACATCGCTCTTGTGGGAGATGGTCCTCCACTATGGAGTGAAAGGGTAGTTGAAAAGTACTATGAGAAGCTAGCTAAGTTGGATGGAGATGATATGCTGATGGGGAATGCCATGTATTGGAGTGAATTTCAAAAGTGAGGGTATAATCCACTCGAGGTAGTTCATAGGAAAGATTCACCAATGCCCATGGAGTTTGATGACAAACCAGTCATTGAATCCAATGATGAGTCAACTATCGAAGAAACACGTGAATATGATGAAAAATTTAATCACGATCAAGCTAAATGGAGATTTGGACATCAATAAGGAAGAAATCAACTTGCATGATTTTAACCTTCTTGAATGCCACGGAATTGATTTTGTGATTAAACCAGATGAGGAGGTAGAAATCTTAATAGTTGAATTTGAATTGGGGGAGATGAACATGTTCTACAATATGGAGAGGGTAAGTTCTAAGTCTTGGAGATCAAATGAGGAGTGGAATAAATCCAAAATAAAGAGAATGGGCAAAGCATTCAAAGCCTTCTTTAGGTGCCTTGAATCAATTGCTAAAAAGTCTAGTTCTAGACTTTAAATGAAGCGCTTGTTGGGACACAACCCAACTTTTCAAACACATTTTCCTTTAGTTGTTTTATTATTGCTTTTGAGTTGTTTATTTGCTTTAAAGTTGTTTAGCTTCCTTACATCACATTTAGGAGCACTAGGGTGTTTAGAATGCATGCATTTAGTTGTTATGTGTTCTAAGTAATTCTAATATTCTATGTTGCATGTTTTAGCACTTTTAGTATTCATTGCATTTTTTATTTGTTTGAATGCTATACATTGCATTTTAGGATCACTAACATGTTTAGAATTCACATTTTGACATGTTAGTTACATTGAATACTTCATTGCACCTATTTTTGCATGTTTTAGCATTTACTTGCATTTCTATTTTTTTTATTGCTTATGATCACAATTGTCAACTTGGTCACCTAGCTTAGGATATGTGTATATAGTTTAGAAGTTGGTCACATGTATTGAAAGGCATTTAGGGGTCGGAAACATGATCAAAAACTCAAAAATTGAGAAAAATCTGGTCACTTCCAGTCTGAACCGTGCCTTCACACGGTGATTTAATCGTGCAGTCGCACGGCCTTCTACTGGGCATTTCGGACAGAATGTTACATATATCATAGTTCTTCCATTTTAACCACTTTACACCCGTTTTTCCTCCCCCAAATCATCCAACATTGAATCCCCAACTAGTCCCCTGTGTTTGTGCATCATCACAACTCCAATTCATGCCTTACATTGCAACCAAAACATTCAAAAGGTAAGGATTTCTACACAATTTCACAAAATCATGGATAATATTTGTGTTTTTCATCCTTCTTGTGAAATGTGAATTGTGGGAAATTGGAGATGGGTTTAGGTTAGTTGGTTGGGGGTATTGAATTGTGAATTTATAGGTAAATTTTTTTTGGCTCAATTCAACATTCCAAATCTATACAATGCCTTGATTTCTTCATATGCACACATGGTGTTTGATTAAATGTTACAATTAATGTTTTGTTGAGTTTTTGCAAATCTTTTTGAATGATCACCTTCATTACCTGTTATACATCATTTGTGCATCATCTATTCATTGTTTACACTAATTTAAGGCATGAAACTAAACTTGGACATCATTACACTACAAAACATCTCATTACAAGGTCATTGCTGGCACCATTGCACCATTCAGCTTCACTGCACCAACTTTGTCACATCTTTTCATGACCCAAATAAAATCCAAATGTGATGAATTTTTGATATGTTGTAGAACAATTTATGTACTTTCATATGCCTAGACACGTCTCGGGAAATTTTCACTTTTTCGAGGTGATGTCAAGGGATGAAAGTCAGTGGTCGATCATTTTTTAAAAAAATTCAAAATTTTTCTGATTCCTAGTTAGGGTGTGTTGTATTGATTTGATTTAGTTCCTAGGTGATAATTTTGCTTCTAATGATCATTAATTCTTGTTTTTATGGAAAATATCATCATGGACACTTCAAGCCAAACATGGAAAAGGAAGTAAATGGTCATTTCATCAAACCAAGCATTCAAGTCAAAGTTTCAAAATGAGAACACAATCTCTCCAAACCCGGGAAGTTCAAAAACCCTCTTTGTTATTTTGTATTTATTTTATTTATTTTCTTTGAAATACATTGAGGACAATGCATAGTTCTAGTTTGGTGGTGGGAATCTCATTTATGTGCATTTATTTCAACATTCATTTGATTTTGGGGTAGAAAATTCATAAAAATTTGAAAAATCATAAAAAGTGAAAATTTTGAATTTTTTGTTTATTTATTGCTTATGACATGATTTGAATTGAATTTTGTGCCTTAGTTAGAAAATTGGGCAACGTGTGAACTAAAATTTTTCTTAACATTCATCCATGTAAGACTTTAATCAAACTTTAGCACATAACCACTTTTGAATAATAACTTGTGTAGGGAAATGCTTGATACTTGTGGGGTAAACTTGTACATTTTGAATATAGAATTGACTGAAAAATTTCAAACCTTAAGAAATTAGATCCTGACTTGAAATGTAGAACCAAACTGCTCAAGAAGCAGTTTGGAGGTGGAAAGGTTAATATGAGTAGGCATTGATGGATTGAGGGTCTGAAATTTTTAATTTTGCATCTTTAGTGTAAGTGGTTTTGATCAAAGGGTATAAACCATAACCAGCATAAAAACAGAAAAATGTTGAAGGTCTTATTCTACTCTTCAAATACCATTTTGACTCGAGCAAGTAAGTCTGAGGGATTTTCTGAACCTGGTACCCTAAACTCAACTGAGTGAGGAGCTTCCAACCTAATGTTTTCTATAAGGGTCAAATAGAAAGCAAGTACGGAGAGTGGACTTACACATAAGACACTAAAACATCTTCAACTTTTCTGTTTAAGCCTTTATGACTCGGGTAATTAAGTCTGATGGGTTCTTTGAACCTGGTACCCTAAACTCAACTAAGTTGGGAGCTTCCGACCTAAAGCTCACTACAGAGGTCACAGAGAAAGTAAGTATGAAAAGTTCTACACAAAGATAGTAAAAGATAAGGACATTAAAAGAAAAAGTTATTCAAATAAAAGAAAAATGGAATGAGAATTGTATAAGCTTTGTTGATTGAAATTCCTAACGCTGGAGTGTGAGTTTGGGGATGTATTATTCTTGGTCTGTTGTGAATACTTGTCAAATCCTAATTGCCTTGTGTGGAAAAATGTAATTTATACATGTTTAGAAACCACATAAATAGGAAATACCTCGGGATATGAGAGAAAAGTAATAAGGTTGTGATCATTCATGAGAGTGTAAGGAAAATCAAAAGAAAATCAATATTGACCACATGAGATTCGAGCTTATTTCTGCATGACTAGTCACACAATGTCAAGTATATTTTTACATGAGTTTGCATTCGATTTTTGGCTATTCACACACACACACAATGAAGTTGAGCATCAGATGAATGAAAATAATTTTTGTTACTCATATTTCTTCTTTAAAGTGTCGTTAATTTGGATTGTTGAAGCACATAGTAAATGAGTTAACAAAAACAAAAACATTTGTTATTTGCATTTTTATTTTTGTTCGAGGACGAACAATAGTTCTAGTTTGGGGGTATTGATAAGTGTACTTTATACACTTATTTCTATCTTAAAAGTAGGATTTTATGTGTTTTTTTAAGAATATTTTCTATTTATTTAGTTAGTATTTGTTTGTATTTTAGGAAAAATCCTAAAGTCGAGAAAACAATGAAATTTAAGCCAAAAACAAGTCATTTGGATTATAAAAGAGCTAAAGTGTGAAAATCAAGAGTTGATGAAGTAAATCAAATAGCCAATTGGAAGAAAAGTCAAAGAAAGAATCAAATTGGAATAAATTAGAAGTTCAAGGACTAAAGTATACAAATCAAATGAAGAAGGACCAAATTACAAATACTCAATGATTGATTCAGACCATGATACGATAATTGAAGATTTCTAGGAGTCAATTGGATGCAATTTGAAGTAAAAAAAAGGAATGAAATGTGATAAGAATATTACTATAAATTGATTTCAATCACACAAGATTTTCGGGAAGATTTTTAGTCAGACTTTGAAACCTAATTTCGGGGTAGTAAATGTTCGAATTGGGAAAATCATATTTCACAAAGAATACATCCCTTTAAGTTATCATTTTGACGCACTTTGAAGCATCTCAATCGGATAAGGGAATAGTGAGATATGATCAAAATATCGAATACTGTGCAGTGACAAAAAGATCTCCCACATAAGGGAATGTGACTTTCCTTATTCGGTTGGAACTCTTTTGGAAGACAATTTGGACGGATTTTCAGCATTATTCTCTTCCAAGTAACCTATACTTCGATCTAATCTATAAATACCAGACCTTTGGCACGTTTTGGGGGTTCCCAATTGTCTTGATTCATTCCAAAACGCTGCCAAAGTGTCGAGGAATCCATGCTACGTCAAGAGCAAAATTGAAGACCAAAGAACAAGAAGATGAATGGGGTGACATCCTTTTATTTTTCTTGTGATTTCTATTCAATTATGTTTCTAGGCTAGGTTAATTGTGCTAGAATTGTGATGAAGTTTTGAATTCTTGAATCCATTTTTTAATCTATTATTTATTTCATGCAATTGATGGTTTTGATGTAATTGATTCGTGTTTTGATTATCATATAATTTTTTGACCAATTATAATGTGATTGATGTTATGATTTCTTAAGTTCGAAAGATTAGAATTTCATTAGACTTGTTTCAATTGTCGCAAAGTCCGATAGGGGATAGAAATATACCCCTATGCTTTGTGTTTTCTCCTATAGTATTCAAAAATATTTTAATGCTTTCTTACACATTCGCATTCAACATAGAAATATAGTTTTGTTGTGCTTAGGAATATGGGTTAATGCTTGTCCGAAAGGGAGTTTTAACTTCATTTGGAATATGAAAATTCAAAACCCGTGAATTGTATTTAAATAATTTGGTTAATATATATATAATAGAGTCAAATGGTTTTATGATTCTACCGCACTTGTTTTCATAAGTTTTAAAATCAAATCTTGTCATTTTTAGTTTAATCTTTATTTTAATTTTCAAAAACAAAATTTTCAACTCAATCAAATCTCTTGTTCTAGTTAAGGTCCGTAGTCTAAAATACAATTTACAACAATCCCTGTGGGTACAATACTTTATTACTTGCGCTATTCGTACACTTGCAGTTTAGCATTCATTATCAAAATCAGGTAATTAGGCAATAAAAATCATGTTGACATTGTAATTAATTACAATTGTAACTTAATTTTAATTTTGTAATCAATTACAAATATAACTAACTAATTAATTACAATTAAGTTGCAATTATAATTGTAATCAATTTGGATTGTGACTTAATTACAATTGAAACTTAATTATATTAATATGGAATGAATTACAGTTTATAATTAATTACAATTGTACCTTAATTTCAATTTTGCAATTACTTACAATTTTAACTAAGTTTTTACTATATTAACTTAGTTGTATATATTACAAATCATTCGAAATTTCATTTTTCTTTTAAAATTAATTGAATTAGTTACAAATTGTAATGAATTATAGTTTGTAATTAATTGCAATTGCAACTTTATTTCAATTTTGCAATTAATTACTGTTGTAACATTGAATTTGTAAAACATGATAAATCTTTTTTGCTAGAATTAATTGAATTAGTTACATTCATATTAATTATAAATGCAATTGCAACTTAATTACATGATGTAATTAAATACAGTTTACAATTAAATACAACTATAACCTAATTTCAATTTTGTAATCAATTATTATAAATGTAACTAACTAATTAATTAATTACAACAGATCCGCTATGATTACTCATTTTCGTGGTGGTGTAAATATTATTAGACTTGAGTGTAGTTTAACCAAGGTAACAAATGCGAAGTTCGTGGTTCATCTTATCATCTGTTTCTATTGTGGCTGTATTTTTCAATTATGGATGGGACTTTGATATTAGTGCCCACTTCATGCTTTCTCTGCTATTATTGTAGTCCCAATTGCACCATCTCTTCCATGCTCTCTTTACCATCTGAATAATAATACTATATTTGAGGGAAACCCCCAATGCTCCTATTCATCTTCTTCAACAACCATTCATCACCTTCTTTTTCCTTTAGTTCGTGTGCAGAAGAGAAGCTCAAATCATGAAGAGGGATAATCCGAATCAACAAAATTTTGTCACTTCCAGTTTATCGAACAAGGGCAAGATGTGGTGTGAAGGGAAAGATGTGGTGTGAAGAACAAGATGCAGGCGGAGCTGACAAACTCTTTGCAGTTTTGGGTTACAAGGGCGAAGTCATTTGATATGGCCTAGTTTTGTGCAGAAGCTTGAACAGCTTGAAGAAGTGATGAGATGTCAACATCGGCTTTCTCACATAGCATCGAAAATTGTACATTACAATCCTTCAGATCTCTCATCATGGCTTGAATCAATTTGGGGCATGGAATTAGGGCTAGAATGATATTAGGTCTAATATGTGGTTTTCGAGTTGGAAAATTGATATATGGGCATCGTTAGATGATGATGATGATGGGCATTGGTGTCTCCGGTGGTGGCTATTGATCGGAGACGGTGTTGGTGGTTTATCAGAGGGGGGACGAAAGAGAATGGAGAGAGAGAGAGAGAGAGTAACGAGGGTTCGGTAGATTGTTTTTAGAGAGAGTTAGAGAGTGTATCCAAATTATACCTAATTTGATAAAACACTATTAAATTACCTGATTTAAAAGATTTTAAATCTAAATATATGAGTGGATTTAATCATCCCTTGGAAGAAAGCAACCACCGATCAGGCTTATTGTTTGGGATTAATTGGCCCAATAGGGCATTGTTGTTTTGTGCTGTTTGTGTCATGTGAATTGCCATCCTCAGTAAAACATATGCAAAAAATGTAGGGATCAATAAGAAAATACTTCCATCACTTGAAAAATAATTTAGAGAAGTTGCTGCTGAATTGAGATCTGGTCTGGTTGGGGTAAGATAAGCTACTACCAACAATTTAGGTCAATTCTATCAGTATTGTTGGAGTATAATAACGACGGTCCTTGTAGAACCTATGAGAGATTTTGTTTTGGAGGAAAAATATTGCTTAAGGGTGTATCAGCAATATCTTTGGTCATCATCCAAAGAAGCATATGGCAAATGAATGGTAAGAGTTTAAGAAAATCTTGTAATGTCCTGAACAAAATAATCACTAAGGTCTTGAACACTAGAATGAAAAACCTCCTAACTAAGATCATTTCCCCAAATTATAGTGGTTTTTATCAGATAACACATTTCCTCAAATCACAGGTTCCTAAGCAATTGCAAACTTTCAGTGATGATAAATGGGGATCCAATAGGGTTCTTTGAATCTAGTAGAGGACTAAGACAAGGTGAACCCATCTCAACATCATTGTTTATTATCATGGTTGAATGTCTTTCAAGGGGATTAAACAGATTATTTTATAGAAATACAAGCATGGAATATGCTTATGGGGGGTCCAGTTCTAGTTTTACATCTTTCTTTTGCAGATGATGTGATAATTTTCTCTAATGGAGGAGGAGATACACTTAAGAAAGTAATTGATTTCCTATCTACTTAAACTAATGGATTTGGCCAAACCATTAACCAGGGAAAATTTTTATCCAGAGAAAGTGTCAAAAGAACCATTGCATAGATAAGTGGATTTAAATACTTGCCCTTCCTTTCACTTACCTTAGGGCTCCTTTATATAAAGGACATAAAATAATCAGTTTGTTTGAGGATTTGACATCTAAAATAAAGCTCCGAATAACCGGACGGGAGCATAAATTCTTGTCTGCAGGTGGTAGACTTTGATAAAAACATGTATTCAGCTCTGTTCTACGTCATCTTTTACATGTCAATGATCCTCCTAAGGTAGTTTTCAACAAGATAGCAACGCTCTTCAATGCATTTATATGGGGGACAACAGCTAGACAAAACATACTCATTGAATTTCTTGGGATAAGATCTGTAGGCTAGTTGATGAGGGGGGTTGGCTGCCAATCCTTAAAATACATTATTGCCTTAGTTTGCAAGATGTGGTGGAGATTCAGGAAGCATGATTCTTTATGGAGTTGGGTTATAAAGGGAAAACATTGTAGAATTGTTCATGAAACTAAAGTTAAGATAAAAGCCTAGGACTCAAAAATGTGGAAAAGGATGTTAGATGCTAGACAATTGGTGAAACCAAAAATTGTTTGGAAAATTGGAGAAGGTAAGATCAGGTTTTAGGATGAGCCATAGCTTAAGTCTGGATGTTTAGACCAAAGTCATATGTAGCCTATAAATTCTAAGAAATATATCTTAGATTATAGAAATGCAACGGGCTGGAACAGGGCAAAACTAGCTGCTGAACTACCTAAAAAGTATGTCAAATAAATTTGTAATATCCTCGTTATTATCAAAACTGATATACTCTACTCAAAATTGAGCCATGATGGTAAGTTCTCAAACAAATCTTGCATTGAACTCTTAGGGAGAAAGAGTCCTAAACAGATGATACTTGAGGTATTTATGGCACCCAATTGTTCCACCTAAAATATCATTTCTTAACTGGAGAATATGGTATAATTGGATCCCGGCTGATGAAATCCTTCAACCTATATATGTGATACAATTAGCTTTATAATGCATATTTTGTCAAGGGGTGGAAACTATATGTGGATAATTGGCCCAGTACAACATCCAGCCCATAATGAAGAAGACGAATACAAAGCCCAACATTCAAGTTGCAAACTCAAGTTCAAGATCCATAACCTGGGCACAAGTTGCATTTGCAAAACACATTTTTATTGTTATAACTGAATCTGTTGTGAGCCGTTGATCTAACCACCTGGAGCGTCCTTGGCCGTTGGATTAAAGCCCCCTATATGTACCAGATGAAGGTTCTGGAAGCCGGGATTGAGCCCAGATATTTCTCTCTCTTTTTCGTTTTCCTGAGGCGATTTTCTCATCTCTCTCTCAAAAACTCTCTGATTAAGGAAGAATTGCTTTGTGATCTTTCTTCCCTTTGTAATACTTTTTGATTCATATGAGAGAATACTTTGTGGTAGTATATTCATTATTTTGAGAGAGATATTCATACGCAGTTTGTCTGCAAAACTCAGTTTTGAGTTACTTTGTGAATCTTTGTGATTTTTGTACAATCTTTACAGCGATATTGTAAAATACTTTGTGATTTTGAATATACTTTGTGTTTTTTGTTCGTATTCTGGGTTTTCAATTTCTTTACAGTGGTATGAGATCCTTAGGGTTTCTAATATACAAAGAAATATTTTGGATTTTTGGGGGATCTTAAAATTTTTCTCTTAAAAATAGCAAAACTTTTGTGAAAAAAACTAGATCTGAAAACTCAGGGTTGATTCTTTGTGATTCCTTCGAGTTTTCTTAAGATCTATAAATTTGGCTTACGGATCTGGTGATTTTCGACATAAAGGAGCCTTGGTTCTAAAAGATCTGCTAACAGATCTACCTTCTTTGGAAAGTTCTTGAAAGAAACTGAAAGGGTTAAAAATTTTCTCGCATCAATCAAGTGAAATCCTTTAATTTTTAAGGTTTCTTGTATTCTTTCATTTGATCTTTCTATATTCTTCCATTGAAACCTTGCTTGGACCCCTTCACTTACCTTTATCCAGGATTCCTTAAGAGAATCCGGGAATCTGTGGTAGTTTAGGGCCAACCTAAGTATGGTTGAGGAAAAGAAAGATTTTCTTCCACATTCTTGCCTTTTCTTTATACCTGCTTTCTGTGCTTCTGTATACTTTGTGATTTGCAGTTGTTATTTCTGCTTTGTACTGTGACATCTTCGTGTAACTTGAACTTTTGTAACATCTTCGTGTAACTTGAACTTTATGAACCTCGTTCTTGCATTTTACTGCAATACCTTGACTGTATTACTTGCCATGTGTTGGTCTCTGTAATTCTTTTCTCCCAAAATTCTTTAAAATGGCTACTACAAAAGTTGAGGTTGAAATTTGGACTAGGAAAGGGGACTTTATTTTATGGCATTAGAAAATAAAAGCTCTTTTACTCCAATTAAAATGTGCCAAAGCTATTGATGAAACCTGGCCTGATGATATATCTCCTGAAAAAGGAACTGAAATGAATGAATTAGCTTGGAGTACTTTATTTCTTCATCTCTCTGACACTGTGATTAGGAAAGTTGGAGAAACTAAAACTGCTGCTGGCCTATGGGATAAACTAGAAGAACTCTTTTCTCACAATCTCTCTTCCAAACAAATGTTTTCTATGGAAGCAATTTTTTAGTTATAGGTTTGATCCTTCTTTGGATGCTGAAGAAAACATATATAGATTTAATAGACTCACACAAGACCTTTAAATGCTGGTGAAAAACTTTCTAAAGATCAAAAAGTTGTCCGTCTATTAAATGGTATGGGGGAAAAGTATAAAGATCTTAGGAATGCTTTGGAATATGGGGGTTAGAAGTTAACTGTTGACATAATTCATACCTCCCTTAAGAATAAAGAACTTGAATCTAAATCTGAATATAAGGAGGCATATAATGTAGAGTCCACTGTATCAAAAGGTAAAAACTTATTCAAAGGTAATAATGAAACCTGGAACTATAATAAGAATAATCCCATGCAGTCTAGAGTACCAGAATAAGAAATATAAGCCTAACAAACATAGAGATAAGAGATTTGATAGTAATAGGTTTGAAAATAAGAAATTTGATAATAACATGTTTGATAATAAAAAAAATGATGACAAGAAGTTTAATGATAACATCATACCCAGAAAGTGTTATTACTGTGAAAAGATTGGACATCAATTAGAGAATGTTTTAAAAAGATAAGAGATAGCAAGAACTCCCAACAAGAAATTGGGGAAATATAAAACAATAGAGGGGTTGTGTGTGACCACTACTTCAAAAATGAAAGACGAATGAATCTTAGACTCTGGCTGTACTTTTAATTTGTACCCTTATAGGGATTTGTTTGATAATTTCTCTGTGCATGCTATTGGTTATGTGAAACTTTACAATGATGTATCCTGTGATATTTAAGGAGTTGGGAAAGTGGTATTAAAACTTAGTAATAATAATACCTAAACCTTAAATCAAACTAGATATGTCCCTGATTTACGGAGAAATCTCATCTCCTTAGGAATATTAGATGATGAAGGTTATGATATTAGAGTCAGTAATGGATACACTAAAATTTTGAGAAATAATTTGTTGATTGCTAGTACATCGAAGTCTAATGGTATTTACATTCTCTCTGTGCAGTCCTATTCTCCCACTTCTTTTACAATTGAAAAAGTTAATAATGGCCTGATTGATATTTGGCATAAAAGACTAGGTCATATAGGACAAAAGTGACTTAAAATGTTAGAAAAAATGGTGTTTTTGGTAAAGACAGTTTACAAAAACTTTCTTTTTGTGAAGAATGTACTTTAGAAAAACATAAGAAGTCATCTTTTGGAAAAGGAATACACAAATCTAAACACATTCTTGGGTATTTTAATGCAGATCTATGGGACCCTGCCCCTGTAAATACTATTTCTGGTTATAATTTTTTTTTGCTTATTGTTGATGATTATTCCAGAAAGTCTTGGGTTCATTTGTTGAAATCCAAAGACCAAATTGTCTCTGCTTTCAAAAGCTGGATCACCTTGGTTGAAAATTTGAAAAATAAAAAGGTCAAAACTATCAGAACTGATAATGGATTAGAGTTCTACAATTTTGAATTTGATGTTTTTTGTAATCACCAAGGTATTCTTAGACATAGGACTGTTTCATATAGTCCACAACAAAATGAGGTTACTGAAAGGATGAATAGAACCTTGTTGGAAAGAACAAGGTATATGTTAATCCAATCAAATTGATGATAATCATAGAGGGCTTCTTAGAAAGACTAAAATCCAAACAAAGTGCAATCTAGTCAATTATGCTAGAATTAGATGCATAATATATGTTTTTCAAGTAGAAACAGGTCACTGAGCAAAGCTCATGGTCTTATTGTTAAGAACTCGAGTTGTTCTACTCACAAAAATTGATTTCTTGTGACAGATCATCCCGTTACAGGATTTTCTGTTCTATGTATTTAACTTGGAATAAATAATTTTGTGCACACAAAAAATGAAAGAGATAACCCCTTGTAGGGTGCTTTACAATAATCTCTTTTCCAATTGCTTCTTGATTCCACCAAAGCTTCAAACCCTCAAACTTTCCTCGGTGTTCTCCAATGGCAGTTATGCACGTGTGTGGTCACCTTTCTCAAGATCTACGTTACACTATGATTAGGGTTTCTTTATAAAGAGGAAACACACACTACACACTTTAGTGTTTATCTCGCCACTTTGCCAACTAGGTTATGAAAAATAGTCTTGGGAGACTATTTGTAACCTCTTTACATTCCAAAATCCTATCAACCCTAGCACCATGACTCAAGCCCATTTCTGCACAGCCCAATACAGGTAATAAACTCGTATAAGCCTATTATACTGAAGTCACCGAGTGAACCTGATCGGACCCAATTAAACTAAGCTCCAATAAATTAATTATGACCCGATCAACTCTTGGAAAGTCAAAATTAATTTATTAATCACGGTCTATTCCACTAAAAGAACGAGATTGCACTCTTAGTAAAATTGAAATTACTGAAACAATTAATCAATTATTATATCCTCTGACTTATCGTTCTTACATGTTACCCCTGTCGATCAACTCGAATATTCGGAGTAAGTTAAAATGACCAAAATGCTCTTCTTTGAATATTCATAAACTTTCAACTCTCATCTTCTATCTAACAGTTCGATGTGATCACGTCACATCACAGAATTCAACAGTCACTGTCGAATTACTGAGCTTAGATTCAACTTTCCACTAGAAGAACCAGTGAGATTATGATCATACCTTAAATGTGACGGATTCCATAATGCGAATATATGTCCCTTGTTAGTTCACTTTAATTTCCATAATTATTTACTGGTCTTGAACGTTAATTTTAGATCGAATCACAAATTGAATCTTTCTGTATTTAAAAACACTCAATTTGTAATATCAAATCGACACATGGAGAAACGCAACTTAATATTAATACAATCAATTAATATTTTATTTCAAATATCGTGAATATACTCTATGGGCATATATGATTCCAACAATCTCTAACTTGCCCTTAGTGTATACATGAAACATCGAATCACCCATCTTTTCAACATCATCATTACACTAATGATTATGTTCTCAACCAAGATGGTAACTCCTTTCGATGTAAGTCACGGTTGTATAGCAAAAAATCCAAGATTGTATTATACTCAACCAATTAACTACATTATCCACTAGTTATATTCCAATTTTGACGACTCTGGAGAGTCCTAGTCAAATCAAATCTTAATTAGTTTTAATCCATCAGATCACAACCTGAATAGATAAGCAAATATTTACTCGTTTTCCAAAAATGCTTGAGTATATGTTTTATCTCTATTCAATGATCTGATCCTGGATCAAACTAATAATCACCAACAATATCCCCAACATAAGATATGACCTATCTAGTGCAAAGTAAGGCTTCCTATAACCGGAGCATAAGGAACATTCTCTATCTTACCATTAGTCTTAGGAGAATACTCATAAGATAGATAAAGTCCACAAAGAAAGTTATCACTTTGAGGACTTAAATATTGCAAATGTAGATAGTATCTTATTATTACATGAAACTTGAGACTATTCTATTCAATTTTCTCCCACTCCGAAAAATACGGATGTCTAGAGAATAGACAGTCATCTACAAGTCTAATTGTTGGTACCAACTACCATTTAAGGAAAATACTCTCACATATAAGTAGAGTGTCATTCAAACAAATAGTCACGAAAATTGTCTCATCTTTCTGTATACACAAGTGTACTAAAGATATATCAAGATTTTGATCAACAATATGTATCACAATGGTTCGATCAAATTCTATATTCCATATCTTAAACAATTACCCAAATCCAAAGTTGGAAACTTGTAAGTCATGAACTTTACTTTCATAGTCTTTAGTATGAACTCATCAGGTTACACTTTGTAAATGATTTCCTCAAGATGCATTCAAGAAACAGGGTCTTGACATCCATTTGTCGTACCTCATTTTCACATTGAACGACAATGGGTAAAAGATCCAGGTAAACTTTTGCATGGCGATTGGTGAGAAGGATTTTACAAACCCACAGCCATAAGCCTCGCACTAAAGGCATCAACCTTCCCATCTACCACTCTCTTATCGTCTTAAAATCATCGCACCCTATATGTTTGACCCAATTAGGTGCATCTACAAATATCCAAACCTTGGTTAGTACAAGGAATCCAATTCCGAGTTCACGTTCACCTTCTATGATTTCAAATCCATAACTTCTACCACTTCCCTAAGTGAGGAGGAGTCCTCTTATTTCAGTAGAGACTTTCTGAAAAGACTCTTTATAGAATAAGTGTCAAGAAGGTTGTCTTACAACCCTCCCACTCCAATTAGTTGATGGAAGTGTATTTCTATTATGTCCAAATAGAGTTACTTCCTCTCCTCCCACTACTTGGTTATATCCCATACTGGGATCAACCTCTCCACTACCTCCCTATGAACATAAAGATGAGGTGGAACAGTGAGAACTTCTTCAACTACAACCTTTGATTTTTCCTTGTCCATTAGGATCACCAGGCAAAAGTAGTGATTAAACCACTTGTCCATTTCTCCCACTAGGATCAGCAACAATCTGTCCTATAGGAAGTTCCAAATCACCAAGATTAATTCTATGCGTAAATCTGGAATCAAGTTGTTTGAACCAAGTTCTAACATCTTATTCAATAGAATTTTACTTGTGGATTTGTATTCTTCTATATGTTTTATCCTTTAAGAAAGTTACATCTGTACTCAACAAATACTTTTTTGACTAGAGGACTATAGAAGAAATAATATCTAGTTTCGTCGTATACCTTATAAATAATCAAACCTTCATTGTTGCCTCCATTTTGTCAATCCTTTCTTTCAGCTTGTGTGCCAAAGTCCCAAAATATGAATGTGGTATAGACTGGGCTTGCACCCATGCCACAACTCTAGGGGTATTTCAGGAAACAAATCAATGGTACTAGACTATGAAGGAACCTGACTATCTCTGGTGTACATTCCCAAATGAAACTAGTAATAAGGACAACTCATCATGGATTTGGTATTACCTTTTTTTTCTTTTTTGATGAATGGTTCCTAAACTCATATGAGAGATACATAAACCGCGATCAAATCGAAGTATTTCGATTCTCTTAATTACTTCTCAACTTCTATCCAAAATTCTAGAATTTCTTCAACATTTTGGATTAATGAGATATTAAGTATAGAATCGAGATCTGGAGTGATCATCAGTAAAAGTGATGAATTACTCACACTCTCTCGTAGCTTGAGCGCAAAAGGATGCACACATATCGAAGTGTATTAAACCCCCCAAACTCTTAAGTCCATTTAATGTATGAGGACTATTGGTTAACTAATCCTCTAAACAAGATTCAGAAAATAGTATAGATTCCACCTCTGGTCCTTTTGAGGTCCATCCCTTACTAGTATTAGAATCGAGTTTTGGATAAGTACGACCAAGCTTAGGATCTTAATCATTTTACCCTCTAAATGAGATTCATAAGCCCACATAGATTCCACCTCCAAAATAATTAGAGATCTATCTTTACTAGCCTTTGAATCTTATTTATATAAATATGATTATCTTAAGATCTTATCAAATAGTTCATTAATACAAGGAACCATCTATCCCTTATCACTTGTATTAAAATTATACTTAGAACCATTTACAAAGTTTTGAGATTGTTAACTATTTGTCTCGCACTAATAAGAGCATTATTCAACTTAATTCCAATTAAAAAAGGGAGATTAAGTGCCAAATAATTCCATTCAAATAGCATAGAGACAAAATAACAGTCAAAATTATTTCGCAAACAGAAAAGCCCAACGGCTCCTTCCATGTTACCATAACCGTGCTTATCCTTATAGTATATTATATCTCATTGAGTCATTTGGTCACCTAAGACCATATTGCAACAATTTGCAACAGTGATTAGTTACTCTAGAATCTATAATCAAGATAGATTCAATTACTAACCATAACACAATGAATAGTCTTACTTCATTATAGAGTTTCCAAGAAAGGCTACCTCCTCATTATCCTAACTTTGCTCAAAATCAAAAAGAGGTTAGAGGGCCCACCATACCATCAGTTGTTTTAAAATAATCTCCACTCTATGAATAGCGTACGTTGAACCTTTTAGAGACACGTTCATCTTGGTGAATATAGTCTACACTGAACTGTAAGAGATTATCTTATAAGATTTCTCAAGCATTATGTCACCTGAATTAATATTTGCAAGTAGAACCTCCACCACGTTAAAGTGACCAATAATGTTTTACCAAATGGTCTCTTGCAAAAACGTGATCGGTTCATAAGTAGAGATATATTATAGCTAGATAGCATATTTTGTATAACTCCATAATTAAGATGTTCAAATTATCATAAATGCCTTTCCATCAAGAAAATAAATATGGTTATCCTATTTTGATGTTTTTATTGCAAAGTACTTGATATGTGAATCAAAATTATGCAATAAATCATCTCATCAAAATAACATCATTTTCATTTGAAGATTTATGATTACTATTGAACAAGGATCTCCTAGCACGAAAATGTTATAAGTGGAAAGAATTATAATGAGACATTTTGCAGTTTTTGTAAATTAGTTGGTGATATCTAAACATATAACTAGGTGTGGAAATATGACATTCAAATAAAATAAATGTATTAAACACGAGTTGCATAAATGATGGATAATTTCATATATGATGCATGAATAATAAAAAAATTATGCACAAGTAGACCCAAAACTAATATAATATGACGACAACTTAAAACCCCAAAATCTTAACACATTTCTCTATAGGAGAAATAAATGTGATTTATGGCTAGGCTAGAACCCTCCCGCTAGATTCAATATATTCAGCATCTCATGCAATATTTAATTTATTGTCGTTAAAATTTGGCCATCATTGACATCATTTGGATATTCTATAGGAAGTCCCACGATGTCATTGATTTAAGTGTCTAACCCCTATATTGATAATATTTCAAGTACCAAATTAATTACGTTACCTATAGGGTAATCATGATTAATTGACACCTAAAACATCACCACCTAATGGGCCCAATCTAGTAACCAAAACAGTGTAGCCTTCCTATAGGGAGACTAATTAGATTAGCACGAAGCATACACAAATTTTTACTAATGGGTTGTTAGGGGAGGTCGCGGGTTCAAAAATTGCACCCTAACTCACTTAATATTTTTGAACTCTTGGATTTTTAATTTAATAATTAACCAATCAATTTTAACTCTTAAAATAAATTTAATTATTAATAAATATATTTATTTTCTAATCTAACATTTAGAAAAGAAAATATAATATAAAACAATGGATGACATATAGTATCTAGAGTGGTGTTTATGCGATCTACATGACATGTTATTTAATGACATTGATTCACAATTTAATCAAAGTAATAAATAAATGCATTTATAAATTAAATATGAACATAATTTATGGTCAAACCTAGACACAAAAATTACAAATTAATTAAAGAGTTCATTGAGCCAGAAGCCGACTCAATTCTTCAATTCTCATTTGCAAGTGTCCAGTCCAAATCTGTAAAGCTTCAATCTTCAGCCTAAATGCAATTTCAATATGTAGTGATCCAATTAAATATTCCAGCCCATTATAAAATTTAACCCGTATTACAATGGTCCAACTAAACGATTTAGACCACATTACAAATTAATCAAAATAGACTAATTTCACAATTTTGGACCATATTTAATTGGGAAAATTACACCAAATACCCTAAATAATTAAGGATTTTGAAAAGTATACTTTTAACTAATTAGAACCTCTAATTACAGTAAAAATACGGTCTAAACCTTCCAAAAGGTCAAAAAAATGTCTACGAAGAGTAAATTGCTACTTTATACTTTCTATCTCCAAGACACTTTACTTTTTCCAAGTACACTTTACTCTCTATCTTCATCAATGGCATCGAAGCGGAGAAGAAGCCAACCGCCGTGATGGCACCAGCAGAGAAGAAGCCAAAGGAAGGGATAAAGCTTTTGAATGAAGGTGCCGATGTCGTTGGAGACAAGAAGCACGAAGAAGAGGGCGAAAACTTACAAAAATTGTTTGAACTGATTTCATTTGCTAAACTACTCATTGGTGCTCTGATTTGGCCTTCAAAAGTTGTTTTTGAATCCTTGTTTCTGTGAAGTGAGAAACTATTTGTTTATCTATCAATATTTTTTTTTTTTGTTAAAAAATGATAAAAACATTTCTTGCTGTAAATATAAATTTTCTATTTTACCTTTTACTCTACACTAACCATGTAGAGATTTTACTGGGTAATAATTTTTATTTCTTATAAGTTGTTTGTTTAAGCATATAAACATGTTACAATGTTGGATCAGAAAAAGTGACAACAAGCTTGGTAAATTGTTTTAACTCCAGGAAGCATATTTTGCCGTTTTGGGAGATGAATTTTCATGCTTTATTCTTCTATTCTAGAGTGAAGACTGTTTGGAAAGAAGTTGGATGAGGGGAGAATGTGAAGTCCTTGGTCAGTGGTAATATGGCTGATGAATTAATGGACCATTTGAAACAAATTTAATGACTACACTGATAAATGGAATTTGTGGCCTTTAAATGGATGAAATTGACACTTTTGTTGTTGAGGCTTTCTCATATGAGATTGCCATTTATTTTTTTCAAATTATGTCACTCTATTGTATAGCTTCCAAATTAAAGTTTCTATACCAATTCATAGAAGAAAAACATAATCACAAAGAGACAATGTGCAGAAAAATTAATCACTCAATGAACAAATTCTAATAGTTTGATAAACATGAGTTAATATTTTTTAAGTGTTTGCTACTTTTTTTTATTTTATATCATCTTATTTTGGACACAAATTCTAAAATTTGATAAGCACGAGTTAATATAATTTTACTACTTTTATATGATGCGTTTGTGTATGGAGAATGTGAATGTATATTAGTGTTTGTGCACTTGTATAATTCGTTAAGATGCGATGCATCTAGTAAATGATGAATATTGCAAAAATTGAAAAAGTGACATTCAAGTAGCAAAAAGTGACAAAACGTCACTTTTTAATTAAAAGATAGGTGAGTTAAAAGAAATGCTGATAAGAAATGACATTATGTATTTAATGTTTGTAGACTTGTGTAATTTGTTAGTTAATGATGGATATTAAAAAAGTGACATTCAAGTAAAAAAAAAAAGTGACTGTCACTTTTTCTCACTTAAAAGTGTCAATTTTTAGTTAAAAGAAAAAAAGAAAAATGTGACATTGTATATGTGTATGGAGATTGAAGAATGTTTGACGTATCTATTAGTGTTTGTGACTTGTGTAATTTTTTAGGCAATGATGAATATTGCAAAATTGAAATTTTGACCTTAAAATAAGAAAAAAGTAACAAAATGTCACTTTTTCCACTAAAAAGTGACAAATTGTCACTTTTTAGTTAAAAAATAATGTGATAAAAAGTGACATTTGTGTCTTTTTTTTAAAAAAATGGCACAATTATTTTAATATTTTTAATAAAATTAACATGTCATGAATTTATTCTAAAATTTTAATTTATATTTGATTGAGAAAGTAACATGCATATCACTTTTTAAAAAAAAATAAGTGAGATAATGTCACTTTTTTAAAAAGTGGCAAAATTATTAAAAAAGTGGTACCGCTGCCGTGGTAGTCAGGCCATGATAGCGGCACATTAGAGTTCTTCCATCAACCACCGACTGAAACGGCAGTACCCAGAAGCGCGCCGCACACTTCCCTGCCTTTGTTACCTCACTCTGGTGATTTTGCATTGGACGTCCTCACCTTTTGAAGAAGGTGAAGTGAAGCCCCTGAACTGAAATTGCGGTAGAAGTCCTTTAAATTTTGCGACAGAAGCCCCTGAATCAGTAACTGCAGAATTGGTCCCCTCAATCTAAAAGTGCAAATCTGGTCCTTGAAATTTACAATTACAATAGAAACGATACAAACCCTAATTCTATTGTGAAATTTAAAATTAAAGGGGAAAACATGGAGTCGTAATCCATCATTTTTGTTACATGACTCAATAAAACACTTACATAAATTTACAACAAAAATTTTAAGGCCATAAATTTGTTCAAAAAAGAATATCATTCATCCAATAAAACTCAAATCACATAAAACTAACACAGCTTCACTAACACATGCAAAAACAAAATAATTTATTCCTAAATACACAAAAGAGTATCAAAAACCTGACGCTCTAATACCAATTGTTGGGAATCCGAGTTGCTCTACTCACAAAATTGATTTCTTGTTATAGATCATCACATTACAGGATTTTCTGTTCTATGTATTTAATTTGGAATAAATAATTTTGTGCACACAAAAAATGAAAGAGATGTTTCCTTGTAGCGTGCTTTACAATAATCTCTTTTCCAACTGCTTCTTGATTCCACTAAATCTCCAAATCCTCAAGCTTTCCTCGGTATTCTCCAATGGTAGCTATGCACGTGTGTGGTCACCTTTCTCAATATCTAGGTTACACTAAGATTAAGGTTTCTTTGTAAAGAGGAAACATACACTACACACTTTAGTTTGTGTCTCACCACTTTACCAACTAGGTTATGAAAAATAGTCTTGTGAGACTATTTTTAACCTCTTTACATTCCAAAACTCTATCAACCCTAGTACCATAACCCAGGCCCATTTCTGCATAGCCCAATACAGGTAATAAACCCGTATAAGCCTATTATACTGAAACCACCGAGGGAACTTGATCGGTCAAAATTAATTTATTAATCACGATTTATTCCACTAAAAGAACGAGATTGCACTCTTAGTAAAATTGAAATTACTGAAACAATTAATCAATAATTATATTCTCTGACTTATCGTTCTTACATATTACCCCCGTTGATCAACTCGAATATTCGTAGTAAGTTAAAATAACCAAAATGCGTTTATCTGAATATTCATAAACTCTCAACTCTCATATTCTATCAGACAGTTTGATGTAATCACATCACATCACATCACAGAATTCAACAGTCACTGTCGAATTACTGAGCTCAGATTCAACTGTCTACTAGAAGAACCAGTGATATTATGATCATACCTTAAAGGTGACGGATTCCATAATGCGAATATATGTTCCTCGTTAGTTCACTTTAATTCCCATAGTATCGAGATATTGATCAGCAATTTGATCTCACCCATTGATACCTCAAAGAACTTCAAGTTAGTAATCGAAGTCTATTATCCGATTAGGATTAAGGTCTCACGTACGATAGTCAAGTGAAATTAAATTTGTATGGTCAATGTCACAAATTAATTTCACGTGGTCTCATCCAATACGTTCCAAACGTACTCTGAATTTTATCACCAAAGTCAAAGATAGACTTCAATAAAATCGAGACGATCTTATCAAAATAAATTGTCCATATTTATTTATTGATTGTGAATGTTAATTTTAGATCGAATCACAAATTGAATATTTCTGTATTTAAAAGCACTCAATTTGTAATATCAAATCGACCCGTGGAGAAACACAACTTCATATTAATACAATCAATTAATATTTTATTTCAAATTTCGTGAATATACTCTATGAGCATATACGATTCTAACACTTATGCCCTTGAGCCCACTGATTTTATGGTCAAATTCCGTCGTTTGGGGCTTCAAATCGGCAAGTCAATTGTGCAGACAGAAATTTACAATATTTCCATAATTTCAAGATTATTTTTATTATTGTTCCAATTAAATTAGGACTTTATTATGAGAGATTTTATGTATTCCCTAATTAGATTAGATTTTATTTAGTTTCTTAAGTAAACTAGGATTTTTATTCTGGTAGCCTATATAAAGGCGTCTTCATTGTAATACAACGCAGACTTTGATCAATAAAAATTGTGTTAAGTTATTTTTCTCCTAAATATTGTTCTTGGTTGAACACTTTCGAACTTATCAAAGATTATTCGAATCTTTGTGGTGTTTACCAAACTTGAACTTATCAAAGACGTGGACAACCTTTGCGGCGTTCAACCTATATGGGTTCTTGTCTCTGCATCTTAACGGGTCGAATGTTTGATATACTTTGCGTTCTTGAGTCATGAGGCTCGGGTCTCCATGTCACCGTCCGTTACAATCTAAATTCGAAACTTTCTGTAGCGACCAAGAATTTTTACGCGATTAATAATTATTTTAATAGAAAATCGTGTCGCTACTATTTCACCCATTTTTATTAAGTTAACGCCACGACGTATTCGTATAGCCAAGTCAAGAAATAATCGAGATCGTTCGATTTTAAATTAAATTCCGAATTTCTAAAAATATCTCCATTCTCTTGATTTAAAGTATATTAAGTCCAAGTACTTAATTCAATGTTATCCCAATATTTATTTATACAAAAATTATTTTTATTATTGAAATTAAGAAAATATATGCAAGCATGAGAGGTTCCATTATATATAATAATTATGAGAATCTTAATTTAATAAATATGGAAAAGTATATGAATGATTTATATACTCCATTATATGTAATCATGAAGAGCATAATATTTGTATAAATATGGAAAAGTATATGAATGAATTATATACTCCATTATATGTAATCATGAAGAGCATAATATTTGTATAAATATGGAAAAGTATATGAATGAATTATAGACTCCATTATATGTAATCATGAAGAGCATAATATTTGTATAAATATGGAAAAGTATATGAATGGTTGATAAGATTCCATTATATGTAATCATGAAGAGCATAATATTTGTATAAATATGGAAAAGTATATGAATGGTTGATAAGACTCCATTATATGTAATCATGAAGAGCATAATATTTGTATAAATATGGAAAAGTATATGAATGGTTGATAAGACTCCATTATATGTAATCATGAAGAGCATAATATTTGTATAAATATGGAAAAGTATATGAATGGTGCTTTACTTTAAGAAAAGGATGTGTTAAAATTAATAGAATTGAATGATTATGTTTACAATATGCCAACTTTATACATCTATTTAAACCCATCTCTTTTACACACAACTCTACACATATACACTTATTTCCAATCTCTTGACAAAATCCACAAGTAAGAGAAATTCAAGGTGGTCAAGAAAGTTTTGGTCCATTTACTACTACACTTCATTTTAATCTTTTAAAAGGTAAGTATATCTTATGTTTTTATGAAAAGTAAGTATGTTTTTATGAAATGTAAATACACCTTATGTTTTTATGAAAAGTAAGTATGTTTTTATGACAAGTAAGTATATCTTATGTTTTTATGAAAAGTAAGTATGTTTTTATGAAATGTAAATACACCTTATGTTTTTATGAAAAGTAAGTATGTTTTTATGACAAGTAAGTATATCTTATGTTTTTATGAAAAGTAAGTATGTTTTTATGAAAGGTAAATACACCTTATGTTTTTATGAAAAGTAAGTATGTTTTTATGACAAGTAAGTATATCTTATGTTTTTATGAAAAGTAAGTATGTTTTTATGAAAGGTAAATACACCTTATGTTTTTATGAAAAGTAAGTATGTTTTTATGACAAGTAAGTATATCTTATGTTTTTATGAAAAGTAAGTATGTTTTTATGAAAGGTAAATACACCTTATGTTTTTATGAAAAGTAAGTATGTTTTTATGACAAGTAAGTATATCTTATGTTTTTATGAAAAGTAAGTATGTTTTTATGAAAGGTAAATACACCTTATGTTTTTATGAAAAGTAAGTATATCTTATGTTTTTATGAAAATGTTTGGATCATTGCTATGAAATTAATCTCACAGGATTGTTATGGGTTCCATATGATATGTTTATGATTATGCTAAGGGGACCGGAGTTTAGTAGCGTTACACATAAGAATTCTTGCCATTTAAGTTCGGTAAAATTCTTGTGTCTCCCTATGTTTATGAGTATTTCGATCCTATCCTATGTTATGATGAAAATGATCCATATGCTTTCAAAAGAAAATTTATGCTTGGTATACTTACTGAGATTTTATAAATCTCACTCCACGATATTTACCATTTTCAGATAATTGAAGGTTCGAGGCGGTCAACATGGAAGTGGCAAAAGTGGTTAAGATTGATGAGATAATTATGTTGAACTTTATGTAAGAAAATTATGTTCTATTTTTATTCACAAATAAAATTATGGGATTCTAATTATTCTTTTGAATAATTTTACATTTCTATTTAAGTCTCGATAATATGATATGAGTCACTTTTAGTGGCACTCGAATGGTCGAGAATTCGGGTCGTCTCAGTTGGTATCAGAGAAAAGAGTTTTAAAAACGATTCTGTAGATTTTTGAAATTTTATTTCTTTAAAAAAAAAAAAAAAAAAAACACTATTCACGTGAACAGTAAAACGACGTGCTATTCATGATGAACAGTGAACGAAATCACTATTCAATTAAAAAAAAAAATTTGAATTTTCACATGTCAAGTATGGTTATGATTTTGAAAAGTATGATGAAATTTGATGTGCGAATTTCAAGGACAAAATTCATTTTAAGCAATGGAGTTTGTAATGTTCTGAAGATTTTATGGAATATAATTAGTTAGTGATATGATGTTTATATTGATGTCTTTGATAAATTTCTAGAAGTTCGGGGACTAAAGGAAAATAAGATTTGACGATAAAATTTTATTTGGGTTAATTAGGCCCAATCTTATGTAAAGATGCGAAATGATTAATAATAATTTTTTTTTAAAAATATTTTAACTCATCACTCTACTATGTCACTCTCCACGTATTGACTCCTCGAACCAGGTATGTTATATGCTTTGCAAGTCATTTACGATTTTATTAAGACATGTTAAGTATGAAATATTCATATGTTATGAATCTTTAAGTGAAATATACATGTTGAGTATGATATGAATTGATAGGAGCCTAAATTTTAATTTATTCATTTTAATGTAGAATCATGAGACATAGAGGATATTGATATGAATTTTGGTTCATATTAAGCTTAGTAAGATTGACTCAATTAGAAATTAAGTTGGGTTGTAACTTTGGCCCAAAATATATGGAATAATATATTAAACAAACAAAATTGATAATGAATTGTACAATAATTTATCCCTTTATCACTACCTTTGTGTAAAAACAAGGGAAAAACTGTGGATGGTTATTAGTACTTCCTCTTCAAGTTTCAATTTTCGGTTCAATAATTTATCCCTTTATCACTACCTTTGCTTAAAAGCAAGGAAAAACTGTGGATGATTATTGGTACCACTCTTCAAGTTTCAATTTTCGGTTCAATAATTTATCCCTTTATCACTACCTTTGCTTAAAAGCAAGGAAAAACTGTGGATGATTATTGGTACCACTCTTCAAGTTTCAATTTTGAAAAAAAAAAAAAAAAAAAAAATATGATTTACGAATGATTTTCAAAATAATCTTTGTCGTCAAGTTTAGAAATGATGAGCCCTAAATGGACTTTGCATAATTGATTTTAGACATGGCACTAAGTATGAGAAGTCAACAGAAAGGACTAAATAATATTTTCGAATTATTCATCGTTTAGATTAAACGAGAAATAGAAAGTCAGTTTTATGAAGTTATGATGAGATGTTGAGATTATAAGTGATATGATTTTATTGAGATTTTTATGAGAAGAATTATGAAGTTGGAGATTTAAAGTTTAGGCTCTTAATTATTGAGAAATAAGGACTTGATATGGTGATATTAGAAATTATGATTTGAAATTTCTATGTTGAGGAATTATGAATTGATTTTCTGGAATATTTATGATGATATTGAAGTTTGATGAAATTGTGATCAAATGTACAATTAGTTATTATTGTGAGTTATGAAGTATGCTTACGATTTGGATAAGTCCAAATTTCAAAGGAAAACTCTGCCTAGAATTTTATCGTTTGGAGTTAAGAGCATAGTATGGTATGCAATCACTAAGAGAATTGAAGTTAGACATACAAGTTCATTTACATCACAAACGAGATTTAGTAGATGATAACAGAGATATTATTATTTTCTCATAAGGAGAACACACAAGAGTCACCCTAGAAAGGAAATACATGAAAACACGCAAAAGCAAAAGAAAGCAACATGGGAAATTCCTCAAATTGAGAGATGTGTTTCCGGAGTAGCCGTATCCTACCACCTCTGACCTTTTGAGGAAATAAAGAAACCTTCAAAAAGGTGTGTTTCGAGAGTAAGAATACTCCGTAATCTACCACCTGGAACCTTTGAGGTACACACAAGATTTAAACATTAAGGAAAATCCTAGGAAATTAGAGGGGTGTCTCGAGAGTAAGAATACTCCGTACTCTACCCCCACCTATTCTAAGATTCATAAAGTTAAGTTTACATTAACCGGACTCCATTTTCGCTTGATTCCCCTTCCTTGCGACCAATCTATCTTAACCCCTGCTGGATCTTGTATTGAGATATATGACTGCAGCTTATCCAATAGTTCATCAATAGTAGGAGCAGAAATAAGGAGTCTTCTGTAAATGGAGAGATGAATCCCTGTTCCACAGCATAATCAAGAAAGGTTAACAAGCCATCAAAGAAATTGTTAACATTCAGAAGCCCAATAGGCTTAGTATGGAGATCTAGTTGAGCCCACGAGGTAATGTTAAAGATTTCTTCTAAGGTACCAAAACCTCCGGGCAGGGCTATAAAGGCATCAGAACCATATAGCATACAAGTTATGCGTTCATGGATGGATAAGGTTTGAACTTCATGCCCTCGTGTTTTTCCTGCAACATCTACCAAAGGGACAGGTATGACACCGATTACTTTTGATTTCTCTGCAAGAGCAGATTGGGAAACACAACCCATTAGACCACTGCTACCACCCCCATACACAAGAGTGATACCTTTTTCCCCCAGTTTCTTTCCAAGATCTACGGCCGCTTCTAGATAACTGAAGCCTTTCCCCACTTTTGATCCACAAAATACACAAATAGTTTTGATCTGTCGAAGTTTTGGTGCTTCCATCTTTGATAGTATAGAAGAGAAAACTTACGAAGAAGATGTGATTTTGGGATGCCTGAACTATGAAATATGTTTGGCTATTTAAAGCCGAAAAAATTTACTGTTTTTGATTGATTATGAAAAAGTAAAGATTTACTTTTGACAAAATCGGCCAACTTTTGACTGTTTTACCAAAGATATCACCTTTCGGTGATTTATTTCCAGCTTTATCAAACCTCGAGAAAGGAAAATATATTTATTTCCAGCTTTATCAAAACTCGAGAAAGGAAAATATATTTTATTTCCAAAACGCGTGAAAGAAAACAGCAAAATATTTTAAATGTGTATCAAGAGATTTACCTTATATCATTGATGAACTGCCAGAAGCCTCATTTTGTAAAACAGACTGGCAAACAGGATCTTTTGCTATTATATTTTGGAGACTATAACGATTTTTGTCCCCGTTAAACTGAGCGTATAAGGAGAAAAGTTCACGTTGCACATAACCACTTGGGTGCGTCTCAAGAGTCAGTCGAATATCATCCAAAGACTCCTTACTCAGTCCACCCTTTATGAATTTGATTTTATCATCCCGATTAGTAGAAGAATATCCTACTGTTTTGCAACGAGTATCACAGTTCCAACGAGCACATTTGTAGCAACCATTCAGCCTTTTTGCTCTTCGTTTCTTTGCGAAGGTGCTTTTGCCTAAACCAGGCATGTGCTTTGGAAATGTTATAGGTAATTCACCAGATAGTCGAACCTTTGCTTCGATCAACCAGCGAACATCTTCTGAAACACCATAAGCCATCAGCAACCTCAATCTTTCGAGTCTTATTCGATAAATTTTCCTCAGATCATTCATTGGAAGACTGGAATAATACTTGCGAATGTTTGTAAGAATGATATCCATGTTTTGATGGATCTAACCTCTTCCCAGCATGAACTATTTAAAAGCATTAAGGATCGGAGGAAATCCGCATGATATTGATTCCAGCAAGAAAGCGCGGAATAGAATAATGGAAAAGAGGGAACAAGAGTTATGCGCCGTTTACTTTCTTGATAAAAGGAAGATTTGATGATGACGGGATTTGAGATATGGAATATTTTCTTGGATTTTGGGTACTGATATTTTGATATAATAATCAAGGTATAGAAATAATACGGGGATACGTGAAAGTGAAATAAGGACTGTATTGAATCAGGATTAATAAGTTTGTGCAAGTGAAAGGAATACCTTACGGGAAATGTTATGATATTTGAGTTAAGAATTTTAATTATTTGGGAGATATTTGTTTATTGAATTTTGCAGAAATTTTGGGTTACAAATATTGGAAAGATAAACTGATGATTATGTTGATATGTGAATAACATGTTTGGGTATATTACATAGAGAATATTCAGGTAATCGTTTTAATTATTTTGGGATATTTGGTGATAAGAAGAAATGACAAATTATTATGGTATGATATGTTAGTAAAGATTTATTGAAATTTTAGAGATATTAATACGAATATTTGAGGTTACATGATACGATGATAAGTGACAGGTTACATGAGTACTACAAGATATGATGAAATATCACATACGATTGGGAATTTTCATTTTGATTCAGAAGAATTTATGAGTAGACATATGTCTATTATTGATAGAAAAGTTCATGTCTTAAGAAAAAAAATTGATGCATTTAGTCAAAGTCCAGTGGGTTAAATATGGTTGGGTTAAATATGGTAGCGATGATGCTACATAAGAAGAAGAAGAAGAGATTCTGATTAAGTGTTCAGAAATCATAAGATCAAGTAAGTTTAATTTCGAGGACGAAATTATTTTAAGGGGGTAAGTTTGTAGCGACCAAGAATTTTTACGCGATTAATAATTATTTTAATAGAAAATCGTGTCGCTACTATTTCACCCATTTTTATTAAGTTAACGCCACGACGTATTCGTATAGCCAAGTCAAGAAATAATCGAGATCGTTCGATTTTAAATTAAATTCCGAATTTCTAAAAATATCTCCATTCTCTTGATTTAAAGTATATTAAGTCCAAGTACTTAATTCAATGTTATCCCAATATTTATTTATACAAAAATTATTTTTATTATTGAAATTAAGAAAATATATGCAAGCATGAGAGGTTCCATTATATATAATAATTATGAGAATCTTAATTTAATAAATATGGAAAAGTATATGAATGATTTATATACTCCATTATATGTAATCATGAAGAGCATAATATTTGTATAAATATGGAAAAGTATATGAATGAATTATATACTCCATTATATGTAATCATGAAGAGCATAATATTTGTATAAATATGGAAAAGTATATGAATGAATTATAGACTCCATTATATGTAATCATGAAGAGCATAATATTTGTATAAATATGGAAAAGTATATGAATGGTTGATAAGATTCCATTATATGTAATCATGAAGAGCATAATATTTGTATAAATATGGAAAAGTATATGAATGGTTGATAAGACTCCATTATATGTAATCATGAAGAGCATAATATTTGTATAAATATGGAAAAGTATATGAATGGTTGATAAGACTCCATTATATGTAATCATGAAGAGCATAATATTTGTATAAATATGGAAAAGTATATGAATGGTGCTTTACTTTAAGAAAAGGATGTGTTAAAATTAATAGAATTGAATGATTATGTTTACAATATGCCAACTTTATACATCTATTTAAACCCATCTCTTTTACACACAACTCTACACATATACACTTATTTCCAATCTCTTGACAAAATCCACAAGTAAGAGAAATTCAAGGTGGTCAAGAAAGTTTTGGTCCATTTACTACTACACTTCATTTTAATCTTTTAAAAGGTAAGTATATCTTATGTTTTTATGAAAAGTAAGTATGTTTTTATGAAATGTAAATACACCTTATGTTTTTATGAAAAGTAAGTATGTTTTTATGACAAGTAAGTATATCTTATGTTTTTATGAAAAGTAAGTATGTTTTTATGAAATGTAAATACACCTTATGTTTTTATGAAAAGTAAGTATGTTTTTATGACAAGTAAGTATATCTTATGTTTTTATGAAAAGTAAGTATGTTTTTATGAAAGGTAAATACACCTTATGTTTTTATGAAAAGTAAGTATGTTTTTATGACAAGTAAGTATATCTTATGTTTTTATGAAAAGTAAGTATGTTTTTATGAAAGGTAAATACACCTTATGTTTTTATGAAAAGTAAGTATGTTTTTATGACAAGTAAGTATATCTTATGTTTTTATGAAAAGTAAGTATGTTTTTATGAAAGGTAAATACACCTTATGTTTTTATGAAAAGTAAGTATGTTTTTATGACAAGTAAGTATATCTTATGTTTTTATGAAAAGTAAGTATGTTTTTATGAAAGGTAAATACACCTTATGTTTTTATGAAAAGTAAGTATATCTTATGTTTTTATGAAAATGTTTGGATCATTGCTATGAAATTAATCTCACAGGATTGTTATGGGTTCCATATGATATGTTTATGATTATGCTAAGGGGACCGGAGTTTAGTAGCGTTACACATAAGAATTCTTGCCATTTAAGTTCGGTAAAATTCTTGTGTCTCCCTATGTTTATGAGTATTTCGATCCTATCCTATGTTATGATGAAAATGATCCATATGCTTTCAAAAGAAAATTTATGCTTGGTATACTTACTGAGATTTTATAAATCTCACTCCACGATATTTACCATTTTCAGATAATTGAAGGTTCGAGGCGGTCAACATGGAAGTGGCAAAAGTGGTTAAGATTGATGAGATAATTATGTTGAACTTTATGTAAGAAAATTATGTTCTATTTTTATTCACAAATAAAATTATGGGATTCTAATTATTCTTTTGAATAATTTTACATTTCTATTTAAGTCTCGATAATATGATATGAGTCACTTTTAGTGGCACTCGAATGGTCGAGAATTCGGGTCGTCACACTTTCCCAGCGTTTCAAATCGATTTCCACGAGGATCCCCGATCGGGATCACATTAGTTAGTATCAAAGTTGGACTTTGAATTCAGGTTTTATTCTATCCTAGTTTGATTTTGGGTAAATTACACAAAATCATACTTTTAAATTAAATTTTTTTAAAATCATATAATGATAAATTAATTTATCAAATCAAGTATTAATTTAATAAACATAAACCAAAACTTAACAATTCGACCCTTTCTTCCTTCTCTATGTTTTCATTCTCTTTCCTCTCCCTTCACACCATATCATCGTAGCTTTCACTCCCTATATTTGAACCGGTGAGCCCATTGAAAAAATTGAGGTTTGGGTTTGTTGTGGACGGCGTTGCTAGGTGAAGATAATGGAGGAGGGGCAGCTTCTTCAGGAAACATTCAGATTGTGATGAAAGATTACAGATCGGTGGTGGTTTTGGTAGCATCGTCATAAGTATGCTCCGCCTCTAGTGATGTATTGAAGGTGCCGATCCAAACCCTGGCACCAAGATTTGGTCTCCCCTTTTTCTTCCTTTTCAATTCCAATTTGTAAATCCAGTCGAACACGCTTTGCAATCTCCAGGGTGAGCCTCCGGCGGAATCCTATGTGGAAATCAGCAGTTGATCGTCTTGGCGGTTGCGTGTATGGTGGTCTGTGGTGGTTTGTATGTGCAGGTGATTTTTTTGGTTTGAGTGTGTTGTAGGCGGCTCAAGGGTGGTGGTGGTGGTGGTGATGGTAGAGGTGGAGTGGTTATGTTGTTGAGACGGTGGTGGTGGTAAGTGCCCAACTGCAATGGGCGGCAGTGGTGGTTGGTGGTGATTAAAATTACAATTGTAACTAATTAAGAATTGTAATTAATTACAAATTGAAATAAGGTGGTGGTCGTGACTGGTTACAAATAAGGTGGTGATCGATGGTGGTGGTGGTTGTAATTAATTACAATTTTAATTAAAATTACAATTATAACAGTTACAAATTGAAATAAAGTTACAATTGTAATTAATTACAAAATTGAAATAATGCGGTGTCTGGTTACAAATTAGGTGGTGATCGGTGGTGGTGGTGATTAATTACAATTTTAATTAAAATTACAATTGTAACTAATTACAAAATTGAACTAATGGGGTGGCTGGTTACAAATTAGGTGGTGATCGGTGGTGGTGGTGATTAATTAAAATTACAGTTGTAACTAATTACAAATTGAAATAAAGTTACAGTTGTAATTAATTACAAAACTGAATTAAGGTGGCGGCGACAGTGACTGGTTACAAATTAGGTGGTGATGATGGTGGTGGTAGTAATTAATTACAATTTGAAATAAAGTTGTAATTGTAATTAATTAAAAACTGAAATAAAATTACAAATCCTGATTTCTGATTATAAAAAAAAATACCTGATTTCGAAAATTATGTTGATATTTCTGTAATTAGTTACAAATCACCTGAATTTAAAAAATGTCATACTTAAATGTGTGTAATTGTGTACTTAACCCTTTGATTTTTATGTGTTTATCATCAAGTCTGCCACATAAAAATCATCCATATCCATTTTTTTTATCTTGTTTGTCGAGTCTTTATTTCTTGTTTTCTGTTTTCTTAATGCCGATAAAATTTTTTAGTTTTGATCCATAAAAAAATTCCAAAAAAATTCCAAAAGTGTTTATTTTATTCAATTCTTATCCAAATTCAATTTCGTTTGTTTCGCTGTAATCGTAGTCGAATTTCGGATTTATATAACAAAAAAAAGTGATTCAAAAAATTTAAGAACTACTTTCTTGAATTTCCTTAAATTCTTGATATTCCTTACCTTCCAAGTCAAAATTAAAATTCATTCTAATCCATGTGTCAAATTATTCAATTCCATTCCAAATGTCTAAATTTTGAGAAAAATCATCGTCTGGGGAAGATAACCAACAATTTCATCTGCTGGCAATGTTGGAGAAACGATTTGAGAAATGGTTTGGGAAATTAGATGAGAAATTAGATGCGAAGTTGGGGAAGGTTAAGAACTCAGTGCATATGCATAGTGCAGAAATTGCTCAACGGTGTAAGGGATATAGGCTTGATCATAACCTCGGGTTGGAATTGGGGTTGAGAGGGAAGAAGAGATTAATGTGAGGGCACTTGAAGATTCAAACTGAAATTTATAAGGAAAGGATGATGTATGAATGGAAGGTTAGAAAAGAAGCGAAATTTAAAAAGAAGGAGAGTGAAAGGGAGACTGGGGCAAAATTACAACAGGGTGAAAGTAAGATCGTAGGGGATTTAAAATTGGAGTCTCGGGATATGAATACTGAGAAGAAGGAGGGGGAGTTGAAAATTGAAATAGTTGAACAAACATCGCATTTTGAGGTAAAAGATGAGGGATTGGGTGGTGAAGAGGTGGATGAACATGAAGTTAAAATTATTGAGGAGGAGATACATGAATTGGAAGTTGGGCATGAAATATTAGGAGAGGTGGTAGAGTCCAAAAATTTGGAAGAGGAGGATGCGCATTAGAATGTGGAGTTAGAAGAATTGGTTGAGCAAGAAATTGCAAACAAGGAAGGAGGTGAAGAGCATAATTTCGTTGTTGGGAAAAATGAATTGGAAATAATTCATCACGAGTACAAGGATTCATACCTTGTACCTCATGAAACTAACATTTCCCTCCCCATTTTATTTGACACTTTTTTGTAGGTTGATTACACATGGAAGCTTGAGTGAAATCCTCCTTGGCAAATTAACCTCGTGTTTCAATACATTCGTGTTCACCAATTGGAGGATTGCCAACTATCGAATTCATGTCATGGAGTCCATAATTTCCCATTTGATTCAAGTGGGGACAGCTGTAAATCATGAACAAAGCTATGATTTGAGACGAATCATCTTGAAGAAGGAGAGAATGATGAGAATCATAGTGGGCTTGTTAGAAAGACTAAAAGCCAAACAAAGTACAATCTAATAAATTATGTCAGAATTAGATGCATAATATATGTTTTTCTAATAGAAACGGACCACTGTGCAAAACTCATGGGCCAAAACCATTGAGCCAATTGATTTTATGGCCAAATTCCTTCGTTTGGGACTTCGAATCAGCAAGTCAATTGTGTAGACAAAAATTTACAATATTTCCATAATTTAAAGATTATGTTTATTTTCTTTTTATTATTATTTCCAATTAAATTATGACTTTATTATGAGAGATTTTATATATTCCCTAATTAGATTAGATTTTATTTAGTTACCTAAGTACACTAGGATTTTTATTCTGGTAGCCTATATAAAGGCGTCTTCATTGTAATACAACGCAGAATTTGATTAATAAAAATTGTGTTAAGTTATTTCTCTCCCAAATATTGTTCTTGATTGAACAATTTTGAACTTATCAAAGATTATTCGAATCTTCGTGTTGTTCACCAAACTCGAACTTATCAAAGGCGTGAGCAACCTTTGTGGCGTTCAGCCCATGTGAGTTCTTGTCTCTGCATCTTAACTGATCCAATGTTTGATATACCTTGAGTTCTTGAGTCGTGAGGCTCGGGTCTCCATGTCACCGTCGGTTCCAATTTGAATTCAGAACTTTCCCAACGTTTCAAATCGATTTCCGTGAGGATCTCCGATCGGGATCACATCACGAATTTACCAAAAATATTTTGGGGGGAAGCAGTTAAGACTACATCTTTTTTGATAAATAAATGTCCTTCAAGTGCAGTGAACTATAACATTCTGGAATGATACAGTTCCTAATTACTCATTTCTAAAAGTTTTTGGCTGTGGAGCTTATGCACTTCAGATTCAATCCAAACTTGATCTCAGGTCTTTAAAATGTGTTTTTATTGGTTATGAGGAAGGGGTAAAGGGCTACAGGATGTGGGTTAAAGAGCAGAAAGGTTTAAAAGTAATTTTAAGTAATTCAGTTGTCTTTAATGAAAATATTTTTGCTTGTAGGCTTGAAAAATATGAAAACCCACTTTGTGAAAATGATTTTGTGACTACTGAAGTGAGTTTTAATGATACTCACATTCAGGTGGAGCAACCCCAACATTTACCTACTGAAATTTCTGCACCAAATTCACCCACTTTACCTGATAACAATGATGAACTTGATCTTAGTGATTATTAGTTAGCTAGGGACGGAATAAGGAGAAATATTAAACCTCCAACTAGATTTGATGATTTTGAATATATTTCTGCTTCTACTTCATCAACCTTTTTGTATTCTGAACCTAGTACTTTTGAAAAAGCCATGGAATCTAAAGAAAAAGTCCTATGGGTTACTACAATGAAAGAAGAAATGAGCTCTCTGATTAAAAATCAAACCTGGACTTTAGTTGAAAAACCTCCTGACAAAAAATTAATTGACTGGAAGTGGATATTTAAAATAAAGGATAATTATATTGACATCACCTATTTTGTTAACCACACCACATTATGTATACACATTTCTTGAAATATGAATTTTTTAAAGACACCACATTCAATTTCACAAAAATAACCTTTAATAATCAAATTGAAAAAAAAAAAAATACCATACACCACAAATCATTCAAACACCGAACAGCCTAAATCGATTCTCTCTCTCTCTAGAAATTACATTGAGAGACTGACTTTTATCTCTGGGCATTTCTCCACCGGCTTCTTCCAAGCTTAGTTAGTCCGATCTTCGTCAGCTCTCAGTCGGAAACAAGATTTACTGAAGTGTTCATAACACCAACATCATGCTTCTTTTTTCTCCTTTTTTTGGTACTAAAGATGAAATCGAGACTTATAAGAATTACTTAAGGTTTTTTTATCTTAAATTCAAATTGATTAATATTGGTAAATACTGTTATTAATCTTTTGTCAATTTGTTTACTAATTAAAAAAATTTGTGTGATGGAAAATCAATACTTTTCACAAAATTAAGAACTGAGAATTTGAAACAAAATACATCTTGTAGGGTAATTTTTTGCTGGCAAAGAGGATATCTTTTTTTGCTTAGTTTTGTGGTTTTCAAACACGTACTGATGGAAAATTTTCAATCTGCAGCATTCATGTTTGATGTGTTGCTTATGGGATTTCAATACCTTGCATTATGGCTTATAAAGGAGGAGGTGCTTGCTGTGTTTATTTCATCAGTGCATTCAGTGGGTTCTTGTTGAATCTTCTAAAAATTCCACTAGCAATTGTTAGAAGAGATGCAGTACAATCGGATCTTGGAATTGGAATTAGCAAACCATTCTATAAAATTTAGGGTTTTTTTATATTTGTGGTGCACTTAAGAATCGCAAATAAGATAAATTAATATAATGAGATGGTTATTTTAGTCAATTTAATTGTGGCTTTTTTAGAAAATATGAAAATTGTAATGTGGTTAACAAAATAGGTGGTGTCAATATAATAACCCTAAAATAAAAGATAGGGATTATGAAGGGAGTTAACCTAGATATAAGACTAGGTTAATTGCAAAAGGCTTTTCTTAAAAAGAAGGGATAGATTAAACAGAACTCTTTTCTCCTGTTGTGAAATATACATCTATCAGAATATTATTTGCCTTAGTTGCTCAAAATGATTTAGAACTTGAGCAAATGGATGTCAAAATTGCTTTTCTGTATGGCCTGCTTGATGAAACTATATATATGACTCAACCAAAAGGCTTTGAAAAGAAAAATAACACTGATATAGTGTGTCTACTTCAGAAATCACTTTATGGACTGAAGCAAGAACCTAGACAGTGGTATAAGAGATTTGAAACTTATATCCTAAGTTTGAATTTTCAGAAAAGCCAATATGATCCCTGTTTTTACTTTAAAAATGACAAATCTGATTCTATGTACTTGTTATTATATGTTGATGATATGCTGATTGCTGGAAAGAATCTGTATGATATTTCCTGTCTTAAAGAAAATTTAAAAGCTGAATTTGAAATGAAAGATCTATGTCCAGCTAGATAAATTCTTGGTATTGATATTTTTAGAAACAGAAGTGAAGGAAAACTATTTTTGAATCAAAGAAGTTACATTGAAAAAGTTTTGAAAAAGTTTTATCTTTTTGATTCAAAATCTGTTTCATTACCTCTTCTCAGCCACTTTAAATTGTCTATTGGTCAATGCCCTAAGTCTACAGCGGAAGAACATAGAATGCACAATGTGCCCTACTGTAATGCAGTAAGTTCTGTGATGTATCTTATGGTCTTAACCAGACTTGACATAGCTTTCTTTGTTAGTATCTTAAGTAGATTTATGAGCAATTCAGGTGAACCACATTGGGAAGCTTTGAAATCTATATTGAAATATTTGAAAGGTACTCTAAATTTGAGTCTAATGTTTTCGAAGTCTAAAAATGATTTAAAACTAAAAGGCTTTGTAGATTTTGACTTTGCTGGGAATATTGACAACAGAAAATCTACTTGAGCCTACTTTTTTTTTTTTTTTTACCTTAAATAATTCCTGAATCAGTTGGAAAACACAACTATAGAATTTAGTTGCCCTTTCATCAATTGAGAGATAATACATTACTGCCACAAATGTAGCGAAAGAGTGCATGTGGCTTAGAGAACTGCTTATTGAAATAGGCTGTTTAAATAACTCTGAAGTTGAAATCTGCACTGGCAACAAAGTGCTTTATATCTTAGCAAAAATCATGTTTTTCATAACATATCAAAACACATTGATGCAAAATTTCATTTTACAAGAGATATTACTGAAAAAGGATCTTTGCAGGAAACTAGACGTGGATACTGACTGCACCAATTAAGAGGAAGATTTGTGGATAATTGGCCCAGTACAACATCCAGCCCATAATGAAGAAAGCCGGATACAAAGCCCAACATTCAAGTTGCGAACTCAAGTTCAGGATCCATAACTCGGGCCCAAGTCGCATGTGCAACACACATTTTTATTGTTATAACTGAATCTATTGTGAGTTGTTGATCTAACCACCTGGAGTGTCCTTGGTCGTTGGATTAAAGTCCTCTATATGTACCAAATGAAGGGTTTGGAATACGGGATTGAAGCCAGATATTTCTCTCTCTTTTTCGTTTTCTTGAGGCGATTTTCTCATCTCTCTCTCAAAGACTCTCTGATTCTGGAAGAATGCTTTGTGATCTTTCTTCCCTTTGTAATACTTTGTGATTCGTATGAGAGAATATTTTGTGGTTGTATATTCGTTATTTTGAGAGAGAGATTCATATGCAGTTTGTCCGCAAAACTCAGTTTTGAGTTACTTTGTGAATCTTTGTGATTTTTGTAAAATCTTTATAGCGATATTGTAAAATACTTTGTGGTTTTGAATATGCTTTTTGTTTTTTGTTCGTATTCTGGGTTTTCAATCTCTTTACACTATCCAACATGTCTTCACATACATGGGAGAATTGCCAAGGAAGTCTGGAAACATTTTACTGTCACATTGGGGCTGATTAATAGAGAAAGCTGTCATCGAAGAATCATGTATTGGTCATGGATATTAAGTAAACAATCCAAACCTGGGACACTACAATCCATTATACCCCTGATTGCTATGTGGTTTATATGGTGAGAGAGAAATGAAGCCAAGCATATAAAGGAGTGAAAATAAATCATAATAAAGTGATAACAAGAATCACATACATGGCTGGTTCTCTGCCCAGTATTATGTCAGATAAGATTATGAAAAGGACATTAGTTCCTAATATTGGCTATTAGACAAAGCCAAAGGAGAGTTGTGTAAAACTTAACACTAATGGATCACTTAAGGAAGATAACCAGGCAGCTAGGGGAGGCATTACGAGAAACTATAAGGGTGAGGCCATATGGGCTTTCAAAGAATTGTATGGAGAATGTTTCATCTTGGAGGCTGAAATAATAACTGTTGAAACGGGACTTAATATAGGCAGGGATAGGAAACACAATTTTCTTTTTGTTGAAATGGATTTGAAGGAAGCACTTCTACTATGTTCACAACCAGAAAAGGGACCTTGCTACATTCAATATGCTTTGGAATCTATGTTACAGATTACTAAGAAAATGGTGGTCAGATTTTCACATGTATGGAGAGAAGGAAACTCAACTGCAGACTGGTTCACCAACGAAGGATACAAAGAAAGAACTTTCAAGATCATGGAAGCAGAGGAACTACGCAGTTAGATCACAGACATGCTGAAAATGGACAGAATTGGCGTGGGAAATGTTAAGAGATGATACCCAGAAATATTTCACAAAGTGAACAAGAAACAATGACGCAAGTAAAAACTCAGAAACTTTTATAAAAACTTCAAACCACAAAGTATTCAACAACAAATATATAGATCACATCTCTTATACAAAAGAAATCAGAAAACCTAAAACAAACTCACAAAACCACAAAGTATTATATACAGAATAACAATCTGTATACAAACTACAAAGTTACACTAATTTTACACTAAGAATCAGTAAAAGAACCACACAGATATGCGAGAATCAGAAACAAGATTAGGGTTTTTCTGAGAGAATGAGAGAGATGAAGTTGAGAGATCAGATGGATGTTTCTCGAGAAAAAAAGTGAGAGAACCAAAAGTCAACAGCACGCCTTATCAACAGAATGAAGGGCTCAGATCAAAGGCAATGATCCAACGATGTGAAATGAGGCGGTGATAAAAACGGGCCAGTGAACCGGGTTATCAATATTGGGCTTCTTCCATTTTTCCGGTCCAAGGGTAATACAGATACTTGGGTTGGTCTGGTTCCGGTCCAATACACAATATATGAGTCAGATATGGGCTGCAACATTCTGGGCTAAAGAATGGGCTGACAAAATTGGATCTACATACTCCACCTCAATTTTGGATCAGCTCACCTGTAAATATCAGAATTCAAAGCAGTATCAAAATTCTAACAAGTTAAGAGAAATTAAAGCATCTTTAAATTTATTTATAGGTATTATTTTAGTTCCTGCATCTGCAGGATTCAACCGAGTTGGGATTTTAACAAGTTTAATAACACCTTTTTCAGTTATATCCCTAATGAAGTGAAATTTAACATCAATGTGTTTGGATCTATTATGAAAAACAGGATTCTTACACAGGTGTAAAGCACTTAAACTATCTGTACTAAGTTCAATAGCAGATTCATCAATACAGGAGATTTCAGACAACAAACCTTTTAACCAGATACATTCTTTTACAGCATCAGTGGTAGCAATATATTCTGCCTCAGTTGAGGACAGTGCCACAAGTTTCTGTAATTGTGATTTCCAACTGATGCATGTACCATTTAAAGTAAAGAAATATGCAGAAGTAGACTTCCTATTGTCAATATTACTTGCAAAATATTAGTCTACAAAGCCATTTAACTTGAAATCATTTTTGGTTCTAAAAAATGCTAAACTCAGATTTGCAGTGCCTTTCAGGTATTTTAAAAGTGATTTTACAGCTTCCCGGTGTAATTCACTAGGGTTACTCATAAACCTACTAAGAACACTCACAGCAAAGGCAATATCAGGTCTAGTACACACCATAAGGTACATAACAGATCCTATAGCATTAGAATATGGTACATTTTTCATCCTAAGTTCTTCTTTTGCAGTTTTAGGACAATGATCAGAAGATAATTTGAAGTGAGCAGGCAAAGGTAGAGACACAGGTTTAGAATCAATCAAATTAAATCTGGTCAAAACTTTTTCAATATAATGCTTTTGATTTAAAAATAGATTCCCAGATTGTTTGTCTCTAAATATGTCCATACCTAAAATCCTTTTAGCATGCCCTAAATCTTTCATTTCAAATACAGAATGCAGTTTGTTTTTCAACAGGTTAATCTCATGTATATTAGGTCCAGCAATTAACATATCATCAACATATAACAACAAATACACGAAATCAGAATTATCAATCTTGAAGTAAAAACAAGAATCATATTGGCTCTTTTTAAAATTTAGGCTTTGGATATAAGAATCAAACCTCTTATACCACTGCCTAGGTGCTTGTTTCAAGCCATATAAGGATTTTTTCAATAGGCAAACTAAATCAGATTTTTCCCCTTTTTCAAAACCTTTAGGCTGATTCATATATATAGTTTCATCTAAAGAGCCATACAGAAAAGCAATTTTAACATCTATTTGTTCAAGTTCTAAATTAAAATGTGCAACAAGAGCAAACAGTATTCTGATTGAAGTATATTTAACCACAGGAGAAAAAATTTCATTGTAATCAATTCCTTCCTTTTGAGAGAAACCTTTAGCCACAAGCCTAGCCTTGTACCTAGGTTTAACATCTTTAGAATCACTTTCCTTTATTTTAAAAATCCATTTGCAGTCAATGACCCTTTTATTATAGGGTCTATTAACCAAAATCCAAGTGCCATTTTTCAAAAGAGAATCCATCTCTTCCTGCATGGCAGTATACCATAAATTTGATTATTTTGAAGAAACAGCTTCTTCAAATGATTCAGGTTCAAAAACAAGAGGATCAGAATAAGTATAAGCAGACACAAAATCAGGATCCTGAAACTTAGGAGGAGGTCTTATCTCCCTTCTAGGTCTATCCCTAGCTAGTTGATAATTATCAAGGTCTGTTGCAGCTTCAGGAATGTTACCAGGCAATGGTGAAGTCTCAGTCAGTTCAGGTTCAGGTTCAGGATTGTCATTTTGAAAATGTGGGGGTTGCTCCACCTGAAACTGAGTATAGGGCAGGCCATTTTCATCACCTAAATGGTCTGCACTCAGCTCAGTGGTAAGGAAATCTTTATCATTTACAGGATCATCTAATTTTTCATCTTTACAAGGAAAAACAGTTTCATTAAAAATGACAGGCCTACTTAAAATAATCCTGTAACCTCCCTGCTCTCTAACCCAAAGTCTATAGCCCTTGACCCCTTCTTCATATCCTAGAAACACACATTTCAGAGATCTGGAGTCAAGTTTAGTTTCAGTTTGGTGTGAGTAGGCAGCACAACCAAAAATTTTTAATTTTGAAAAATCAGGAAGAAAATTATTCCAAATTTGATCAGGTATTTTGAAATTAATTGCACTGCAGGGAGAAAGATTGATCAAATAAGAAGCAGTTTTAACAGCTTCTCCCCAGAAAATTTTTGGCATGTTAGAATCAAGTAGAAGACACCTAGTTCTTTCTAAAAGAGTTCTATTCATCCTTTCAGAAACCTCATTTTGCTGTGGACTGTATGCAACGGTCCTATGTCTAAGGATTCCTAAGTTGCTACAGAAAGAATCAAAGTCTTGATTACAAAATTCTAATCCATTGTCTGTCCTAATTATTTTTACCTTCTTATCCTTCAAATTTTGGACTAAGGTAATCCAGTTTTTAAAAACAGACACTGTAGCATCCTTAGTTTTCAACAAATGAACCCAAGTTTTCCTAGAAAAGTCATCTACAATAAGAAGAAAGTACCTATAACCTGAGACAGAATTAACAGGAGCTGGACCCCATAAGTCAGCATACAAATATTCAAGAACATCAATAGATTTATGAATACCTTTACCAAAAGAAGTCCTTTTCTGTTTTCCTAACACACATTTCTCACAGAAATCAAGTTTATGCAGCACATCATTACCAAAAACACCTTTGTTTTCAAGTAACTTAAGACCTTTTTCACCTAAGTGTCCCAATCTTTTATGCCATAAAACAGTTTTATCCATATCAGACACAACATTAAAAGATTTTGCATAAACAGGTAAGGTATTTAACACATAAATCCCATTACTTTTAGGAGTAGAGAAAATCATAAAGTTACTTTTGAAAATACTCAAGTAACCATTAAACATTCTAATCTCATAAGATTCAGAATCTAGTACTCCAAGTGAGATAAGATTTCTTTTTAAATCAAGAACATATCTTGTTTGGTTTAAAACAAGAGTTTTGTCATTTTCAAGTTTTAACAAAACCTTCCCAGTTCCTTTCACAGCACATGTAACATTGTTACCAAGTTTCACAGAGCCAAATGATCAGAACAGAAGTCAGAAAATAAATTTCTTTCAGGACACATAAGAAAAGTGCAACCAGAATCAAGTATCCATTCATGTTTGTTTTCAGATTCAGTGGTAACATAAACCACTCCATTATTGTCTTGGACTGCAGCCTCTGTTTGATTGCTGGTTCCTATTTCATTTTTCCTTTTAAAACAATTTTGGATATGATGTCTAGGTTGGCCACAATAATAACAAAGTCTGGGTCTATTTATGTTATCAAGTCCCCCAGAATTATCTTGCCCCCTGACATTATTTTGACTTCTATGGTTGTCTTGATTTCTAGAGTTACCATAACCTCTAAAATTGGTTTGACTTCTAGAATTATTCAATCCTCTATAGGTGTTGTCATTAGACCTATTGAAATTGGCTCTATTTTGGTAATTCCCTCTTGCAGGCTTATTATTCACATTATTCCAGGTTCTATTATTGCTAGAGGTATTCCAATTTTTATTGAAATTACCCACTGGCTTATTGTTCCTAAAAGGAGTCTTCTTCTTAGAGGATCCTATCACATTATAAGTCTCTTTAGGATTGTTCTTGAACTCAAGTTCTTTATTTTTAAGTGAAGTGTGAACAATTTCAATAGTCAATTTTTGTCCTCCATATTCAAGAGCATTTCTAAGGTCTTTGAACTTATCACCCATAGCATTGAGCAAACAGACAACCTTTTGTTCATCAGTTAATTTTTCATCACAATTTAACAGACTCTGAGTAATTTTGGTAAACCTACTCATGTTCTCTTCTACATCCTTTGATGGATCAAATTTAAAAGAGAAATATTGTTTCCACAGAAAGCACTTATCACACAAAGACATAGTATCAAAAAATTCTTCCAGTTTATCCCATAATTCCATAGTGGTTTTAGTCTTGCCTACTTGTCTAATGACATTATCAGATAAGTGTAAGAACAGAGTACTCCATGCAATTTCATCCATTTCAAGCTGTCTGTCCTGAGGGGTATCAAGAGGCCAGAACCTATCTATAGCCTTAGCACATTTCATTTGAAGTAATAAAGCCTTCATTTTCTGGCTCCAGAGATTAAAGTCTCCTTTGCCATTCTATACTTCAACATCTACTTTTACAGTAGCCATTGAAGTAATGACCAAATGATTTTAGAAGATTATTTAAATTGAAGGCTTTGTTATTCCAAAAGAATGATCAAACAGATTGAAGTACAAAGTACAAACACAGAAACCCAAGATTTATCAATAAGTATTCCACAAAGATCAAGATATAAGAGTATAGTTTTAAACAATTTATGAAACAGCAAGGCAATCAAGATGATTACAATTCAGATACTGATCAGGATAATCAAATAACTACACAATGCAAATGTATAGAAACAGGTTCTCCAAGTATATCCCTCAACCTATTTATGGGTCAGCCCAACCTCCCTCAGATTCCCGGATTCTCAAGGAATCCTGGACAAAGGTAAGAATTAGGGTCCAATAATAGGCTTCAAAGGAGGAATTTTGGAAAGAACCAAAAATTTTAAAAATAATCAGTATGAATTACAGTAAATTGGAAGGAGATCACATGATGCAAAAAATTATATGAGCTCAGCAGCACAGAGATTATTTTTCCACAAAGATTCAGAATCCATAGGTTCAATATCACCAGGTTCCAGAAAATATTTCGAAGATCAGCCAACAAAGAAATGTAGGATCTATTGTGTATGATTCAGTATATTTATTAAGTAAATATACTGAAATCCCCACAAAACAAAATAAAGACCCCCAAAGAATTATATATGACTCAGAATAAAATCCAAAATCGTGAGAAAACCTAATTTCAAAATAGGTTTTAAACAAGAAAATACCACAAAGCAAATTTCTGAACCACGAAGAGAGTTTGAGAAAATTTTCAAACAATTTCAGAAAACTGAAAAATTCCAGAATCATAAACTAATTTACAAACAGGTTTTCAAGAAACTTTAAGAACAAATATTTTCTCAAAGATCACCACCAAGAACTGAAGAAACCCTAAATCGTTGTAAACAGTAACCACAAAGAAATTTTCAAGAAAAATACAGATCCGTACAGAAAAATCCTGGATCTAACAAATCTGAGTCAAAAATCAGCGTTTATAACATGAAACCTAAAGCTCTGATACCACTGTTAAGAGATGATACCCAGAAATATTTCACAAAGTGAACAAGAAACAATAACGCAAGTAAAAACTCAGAAACTTTTATAAAAACTTCAAACCACAAAGTATTCAACAACAAATATACAGATCACGTCTCTTATACAAAAGAAATCAGAAAACCTAAAACAAACTCGCAAAATCACAAAAGTATTATATACAGAATAATAATCTGCATACAAACCACAAAGTTACACTGATTTTACACTAAGAATCAGTAAAAGAACCACACAGATATGCGAGAATCAGAAACAAGATTAGGGTTTTTCTGAGAGAATGAGAGAGATGAAGTTGAGAGATCAGATGGATGTTTCTCGAAAAAAAAGTGAGAGAACCAAAAGTCATCAGCACGCCTTATCAACATAATGAAGGGCTCAGATTAAAGGCAATGATCCAACGGTGTGAAATCAGGCGGTGATAAAAACGGGCCAGTGAACCGGGTTATCAATATTGGGCTTCTTCCATTTTTCCAGTCCAAGGGTAATACAGATACTTGGGATGGTCTGGTTCCGGTCCAATACACAATATATGAGTCAGATATGGGCTGCAACATTCTGGGCTAAAGAATGGGCTAACAAAATTGGATCTACAGGAAATGTTGGAATGAAGAAAACATAATCATAGTTCCAGTTCTGTTTACTGCTTTATTTTACATTGTTTTGGGTAAATAGTTTAATTTAATATAATTTTGGAATATGATTGTGTATTGACTCAGTTTGCATTCTTGTGGTAGTAAGGTTATTTGTAATGGAAAGGTAAGGTTAGTCCCCCCACTTTTGTAATCTTTGGTTTTTTGTAATAAATTCATATCCTAGATTTGGCTTTTCAAGCTAGAATATTTAAAAAGAAAGAACCAAAATAGGTGTGACCAATATATGTGACTAAAGAGAAAATTTGTGAGTTCAGTATCTTTTATAGTTTCTTGCAACTCTTTGTGGAGTAAAAAAAAAAGGGTAGAAACTTATGTGTGATAGAATCTCAATTTTTAGTATTTCTCTGTGTTTTTGGGATTGGGTTGGTAACTAAGAAAGACTATATAATTGTAATAATTTATTATATAGAGAAAAAGGCTTTGGTGGTTCAAATTTTGCATTGTTTATATTTTCTTGTCTGCTTAAATATTTTTTGAACATCAAAAGTTCCCATGAGCAAAGCAAAGAGAGAATTGAAGTTAAATTCCCAACAAGTGGCTCGTAGATTATTATTATTATTTTTTCACCCATGTTAGAAAATGACATGTTTTCCTTGAAAACAAGGAAATTATTTTCTCGTGGGGATGGTGGGAAAATGATTTCCATAAAATTTCTTTTCATTTTCCTTTTCTTCCTCTCAATTAAACACACCCTAAGTGAAAATTGCAAACTAAAAATTTAGCCCCTGTTCTCTTTGCTGTTTTGAGGTCGTTTTCTGTTTTTATTTTCGAAAACGCTAAAAACGCGTTCTCTTTACCATTTTCGAAAACGCATTTTGGAAAACAAAAAAAAAATTGTACACAAAACGGAAAACGCCCGAAACATCGTTTTGGGCGTTTTGTGTGTATTTCGACAAAAAATGTCCAAAACGCGGAAAACGCGTTTTGGGATTTTTTTTTTTTTTTTTTTTTTTTTTTTTTTTTTATGGAATTATCTTAACTTAGAACTAAGCTTAATATAAAGTTTTTATTTTTTTTAGAATTATCCTAGCTTGGAACTAAGCCTAAATAAAGAATTTTTTTTTTTTTTTTAGAATTATCCTAACTTGGAACTTAGTTTAAATAAAGTTTTATTGAATTCAATATCAACATTACAAAAAAAAAAATTAAATGAGAATTCTTGTTGTTATATTTCAAAAAATGCAATGATAAATGGACTCTGGTGGTTTTGAAAGAACTTGCATTTTCTGGATTTTAATAGAAGTAGAGCTTTCTCAAGTCTCGAACCTGACCAAGCTGTGTTAATATAGACTCTTAATGCTCACATTAGTGTGTTGCATGTAACCATATTTTTAGTGTATTGTGAAAGGAAATTTGAGTTGGAGTTAGTAGTATTCTGCAAGCAAATTAATTAAAAATAGTTTAAATAGTGTTCTGCAAAATTTCAAACAGAACGTGTTTTCTAACTTTTCATTTTCAAAAATAGTTTTCAGAAATGACAAACCAAACGCGTTTTCAGCAAATTTGAAAACAAAAATGAAAACACAAAACACAAAACATTTTCGAAAATGAAAATACAAAATAAAATACAAACAGAACGCCACCTTAGATTTTAAACTTATTAATTCAAAAATTAGATGATAATTAAATTATTTAACAAAAACAACAACAACAATTGTTGAGATCGTACCCAAAATGTAGCACATTGGGCCACCAGTGAAGGTCCAATGAGGGTCCAATGGACTTTAGCCCATGATTAAGGTTTAGGATATCGCCCTGGGCCAATGGCCGAGGTGGAAAAGCACACGAGCTCCTCTATCCGAACTGATTTGTGGCTACCAGACGCGCTTTATGCTTAGCCGAGGTGCTTACGGTGGCGCCTCGGATGTAAAGATGGGATAAGAGATGAAGTCAGAGATGTGACACCGCCTTTACCAAGATGTGACAGGCGCCCATCCCTTACTAAATGCAGCAATGATTACGGTCAAAAAGCAAGGTTGTCCCCTCCAAGAGTTAGGGTGAATACACGTGTAAAGTCCCTCATGTGTCACAATCCAAAACAGCAAATCCTTCTATAAATAGAAGCCTCCTCCCGCCATGTAGGGGGTTAGCATTTTTCTCTCTTAACTGAATATTTTACTCTCACTCCCTTTTCTCTCTTTTACACACTTATATTTCCCGCACTCAAATTATATTTGTTTAACATGGGCACTGACTTTGGCATCGGAGTGCAAACGGGAGCCACCTCGGCCCCCTTTGCAAGCTGATTGTTTGTCCTAGTGTGCAGGAGATCTACGTGTTCAAGAGGGAGGAGCTGAGACGTGTTGGTCCAAGGTCCAGCCCGATTTTGCGGTCAACGACAACAACAACAACAACAACAACAACAACAATAATAATAATAATAATAATAATAATAATAATAATAATAATAATAATAATAATTAACCAATCCCATCTTATTCCACCAACCCAATTTACTCTCAACCCCAAATTTATTTCCTATTCTTCCAGGTTTTAAACTCTCCTCTCTACCTTTGCATTTAGGTTGATCGATAGCGAAGATAGGTAGTACCATCACGCGGCAGTGCACGATGGCTACGATGTCACGTGCTAAACGGTGAAGAAACGCACTACCAACACAGATGAAGGTGGCACTCTCCCCAACTCCTCTCATCTCCTTTGGGGACCTCCATCCAAGTGTAGCTATGCATGGAAACACTACCAATACGTAAATCATTGTGGTGCAATATCTCAGCACTATCGGTGCTCTGCACCCCTACCTCCTTTATCACTGAGCGATCACTTAGGGGTCTTAGCTAGTGATCTGAGCTATTTCCCTCTCAACGATGAAGCTTATCCCTCATCGTTTCACTGATTTAAGTCCAAGATGGCCCAGCTACACCATGGAAAAGAATAGAAGAAGGATCTGCGTTGTATCCTGCATTCGGGAAGGATGAGTTGCTCCCGAAAAGGAATCTATTGATTCTCTCCCAATTGGTTGGAGTGTAGGTGTGATGATTTACTTCACCGGCGATGTCTCTTGTTCAAGTCCAGGATGGCCCACCTGCACCATATGGCCAATACTGGGTATATAAGCAGTGATTTTAAATCCAGATGTTAATCGTACTCTAGCAACTTTACATAAGGTAGAGTTTGGTTTTTTTTTTTTTTTTGGGTGATAGTGGAAAAGTTTTTTTTTTTTGGGGGGGTGGGGTGGGGTGGGGGGGTATCATTTCAATTTTGGATCTGGGACGAATATGTTCAAGAGATGAGAGAATTAAGGATACCCACCAAAAAGGCTTACCCAATCCATAAAAACTACTGGTCTTAGAACCACAAATTAATAGGCTTATTCTTTGTTCACTTGAATTAGAATTACAATCAGAACTCAAACGCAGATTGTTGTATTCGCGATGGCAATAGCTACTTTCTGATCTTCTCTGCAGAATGGACAATGGGCGACATAGTTGCTTCATGTGGTTATTCACGTGATGGTCAATGTGATTGCTTTCCGTCGTCGCTAAGTTCTGTTCTTCTCTGTGTTGCTGCTATCTGCACAACAACAATCTACATACCGATGATCTATGTTTTTAGACGTTGATATGTGTTGTATGTGCAATGGTAGTGCGATGGTGATACTGATGCTTTAATGACGGTGTAATGTGCTTGATAGTGTCCGTTACATTGCGTATGTATAAAGAAGTGTGTACGTGTACACATCTTTGTGTAGAAATGGCACTGAAATGCGTATATGTGTGGTTGTTCTTTGGTGATGGTGATTCTAATGGTGTTGGGACTTGGGGTGGTTTACATTGAAGGAGGTGGTCATGCATAGGAGGTGTTGATTTTGGTGGTGGTTAGTCGCAGAAGGTAGGGTGGTAGCTGTGGCGACTGTAGTGGTGGTTTTGATATTAGAGTTAAGGCAGTGACACTGTTTTCGGTTAGTACCACCGACGACGGTGATGATGGCAGTGATGGGCTTAGATGGGGGAAATGAAGAGCATTTTTTGACCGTTTATTGATAAATTTTGACCTAGAACTACGTTGTGATCAATTAATGAGATAATTTATGACCAATAAACAAGTCATTATAAATTATTTTGACAATTTTTAACCTATATAATCTGCATTAGTAACCAATGAAATTGATAGTTTATAATCGAAAAATAAGTCATGACCAAATAATTCGATAATTTGTGATCGTTGTGATGTGATTTTTTTAATTTGTGATCGAAAAATAAGTCATGATCAATTAATTTGATAATTTTTGTTCGTCGTGATCTGCAAAAATTGTAATTTGTGACCGGAAATAAATTGTGATTGATTAGCTTGATAATTTATAACAAAAAATAAGTTGTGATCGGCTAATTTGAAAATTTATGGTCGACGTGACATATAATATTTTTGATTTTTGATCAAGAAATAGTCGTAACCCATTAATTTGATAAGTCTTGACCAATAAATAAGTCATGATCGATTAGTTTGATAATTCTTTTTTACCAAAAATAAGTTGTGGCTTATAAAATTTGTGAATTGTAATTGAAAAATAAGCCTTCGTCAACTAGTTTGATTATTTATGACCAAGAAATAAGTCTTGACCTATAAAGTTTGGAATTCGTGATCGAGAAATAATTCATGACCGATTAATTTGATAATTTGTGATCGATAATAAAATGTAGCCTATAAAATTTGTGACATGTGACCATGACTATTATTGTGAATTTAGCTATTTAAATAATAAATTATATTTAATTATTTGATTATTTTAATTAATAATTATTGAAAGAAAATCTTAAATTACTTAAATTTGAAAATATATATTTTAAATACCTTAATTATATATTCTTCCCAATTTTTTGGGGAAAAATCACTTTTTAAATAATTTCGTCCATACAATAGCTTATAATTAAAGAGTAATTATATTACCACCACAAAATTTGTTTCTCCCACCACATTTTAAATATTTTGTATTATTTACTAAAATAGTCATTAATAAAATGACTTAATTGACCTTCAAATTTTCCTTCTCCCTAATTTTTATATACACCACAAAATTATAACCACCAATTATTTTCTCCTCTTCTTTTTTGTTTTCGTTTCATTTTTCTCTACTGATATATTTTAATTTGAAACCTATTCAATACTGAATTGTAGCCAATGAGTTGATTAATTGGTGAGATACTCAGATTCATTCATTGCCATTATTATAAATAAAAAAAAATATTTTCTACTATGTTCTACTCCTTTCTCTACCTTAATTGATCATTCATTGCTATCAATGGTAAAAGAATATGCTTCTCTGGAAATTCACTGTTCTCTTAATCTTCAAGGCTAATGGATTGAGTAACTACAAAAAAATTCAATCAATCTTTTTTTGGCATTTCCTTTTGACCCGATACCTAAAATTCCCCCCTTATGGTGCTAAATTTTGATTTAGGATCCAAGATTAACTCAAGAAAAAGCTGATGATAGATTATAATTACAAAAAAATTTAATCAATCTTTTTTTGGCATTTCCTTTTGACCCGATACCTAAATTTCCCCCCTTATGGTTCTCGATTCTAATTATAAAAAAATTTAATCAATATTTTCTTGGCATTTCCTTTTGACCCGATACCTAAATTCCCCCGTTATGGTGCTCGATTTTGATTTAGGATTCAAGATTAACTCAAGAAAAAGCTGATGATAGATTATGATTTCAATTAGAAAATACTCACATCAGAAATACAAAATCTTGAAGAAAGAACAGAAATATTTGATTTATGTGGTGCAATCCTCAAATCCGTGGACAGAGTTGACTTGAGATTTTCAAAAACTGATCCTTCAAATGCATGCGCCACACTTAAGGTTATATTAGTAAAATAATTGTGATGTAATTAATAAAAAAAATATTTGAATGTGGTGTAATTAAAATGTGGTGAGAGAAATAATGTTTGTAGTGGTAATATAGTTACCCTGATTAAATTCAAACATAGATTCTCTTATGTTTCTTCTACATGCACATAAAAGAGTGAGCGGGGCAATCCCTGTTCACTTGTTGTGGCCCCCTTATTTTATCATTTTTTTTAATTGATGCACTATTTGGGCAAAAGTACACTTTTGGTTGTTTCCCCATTTTTTATTGTTCCACTATTTGAACATCACACAATGTGACTATTTTTCTTCTTTCGATATTATTGCTTTCAAACATTATTAATGTTATGAACTAATTAATATTTCCTGCAAATGTTAAAATATATTATAGTCACACTTAAAGCGGACATCAATCCAGTAAATAAGTGAAAGTGTATAATTAAAAATGGACGAGGATAATTTGAACTACAGCACAAATAAATTGTGAATCGAAATCATTTATTTTAAATCAATCTCCATAAAGAGAAATAATAAATAAAAATACTCATAATACAAATAAAGTTTATAAAATAATTTTTGAATAAATAAATAAAACACAAATCCTACATGTTTATCAAAATAACAAAACTAATAGGACATTTTAAAGTGCATGAATAAAAGAGGGACATCAATGAACAGTAATCCTAGGAAGTGCCTCTTGTAGGAGAAGTATCGTAAGATACTTGTTTGATATAGTTAATGTGAGTGAATAAATAGATTTTTTTTTTTTTTTTTTTTTTTTTTTTTAAGAAAATGTGTGGTCTGAAAATTATGAGAATATAGAAAATATTATGGGTGAGTTTAGAAAAAAAAAATGTATGAAGCTCATAATATCTATTCATTCGTGTATATATTTTAAAAAAAGGAAGAAGATATGAGCGCGCGTAGACCTTAGCTGTTTAATAATTTCAATGATCGTTCGTTTTTTAGATTTTTGCATGTTTTTCAAAGTAATATATTAAAAATTCAGTTTTATCTAACATATTTATATATATATTTTAAAATGGTATGAAAATTAATCCGTAAAAGGAAAATCGAAAAATACAATTTTAAGGACATATAACCACAAGAATTTAAAAAAAAAAAAAAAGAAGAAAAATTGAATGGTCATTTTTGATTGCACATTCGCTTATTTTTATAGTCATTAGATGATTTCAAAATGTAGATTTTTGTGATCTCTTCGAAGCCGTACTTTAAATATTCAGTTTTGTCTAAAGTGCAATGCCAAAAATAGAGTTGGACATTTACCGGTTCGATTCGGTTCGGTTATTAAAGGAACCGAAACCGAACCGAAACTTTTGGTTTGGTTTCGGTTTGGTTCCTTCAAAGACAAGAACTGAACGGTTTCGGTTTCGGTTCGATTTTCGGTTATTTTTCGATTTTTGATCGGTTTCAATTAAAAAAATTAAATTTGATGCAAATACAAAAAAAAAATCTAATTGTTTGCAAAAATTAAAGGTAAATACAACCAAATAAAACTTTCAATTAAAATTATATTACAAATTCATGTATAATATACCACGACTGTGAATCTAAAAATCCTTATAGTTAAAATCTTTTTTCTATTCTAAAGCAATTCTTATTTGAAAAGGAAATCACGTCAAGGAAGCAAGAACATTTGAATTTCATTAAAAGTAAAATTCACAAAATAATAATACTATAATAGTATATGAAATGACTTAAAAGTAAATTACTAAATTCCATAATAATAGTGTATCAAACAGACAACATTTCATGCACTCTCTAAGTGTCCATAAATTAAAGTATGATTCTACTTGGATAAGATTGTAAATCATGGATTTCTAAATAAAATATTACCAATCTAGACAACATTTTTCAAATAAAAAAATTGTCAGTAAATTTATACTCATCTGACCCACTGTCTACACATTAAAACGTGAACATAAGTATACTTTGCCGTATAATTCAATGAAAAATTCAAAAAAAAAAAAAAATTTATAGGTTTTGATTTCGGTTTTCGGTTTTGATTTTATGAACCGATCGGTGTCGATTTTGAATTTTTTTTTCAAGAACCAAAATATTTTGATTTTTTTGGTTCGATTTCGGTTCGGTTTACTCGGTTCCGATTTTTTTGTCCACCCCTAGCCAAAAATGCGATGAGAATTCAATTTTGTTATAAAATATATATTTTATGTATAATGTGAATGACCATTATACCATTGTAAACTTTACATATTATGATTGTGTCATTGTCCACCCCTATAAATAGGGGCCTAATTCTCATTAATAAATACACCTAATGAGAAGTACTTCTCTCTTTTGTCCATTTCTCTATCTATTTCTTGTACTAGTTTTGATAGTTTTACAATACGTTATCAACACTAGTCTCTAGCCAAATGAGTAATATCACGGGAGTGTGCTCTGCAATTGCATCTAGATGATGAACCTCTGTATCAGAAACCAGATTATTATTAATCAATGTTTTCCTTTCCTAGATCTAATGTTTTTAGCTTTAGAAAATATCTCATATATCGTAGATCTGAAAAGTTCAAGAAAGATGGAAACTTTACAAACTACTAATCACTGTAAGATCCAAAAAGTTTTCATAAAAGGAAAGAAACGAGATCTCAATGTTGTGTAATAAGAAAAATTGGAGAATTGTGCAATTTGAAACTTTGAACATAGATCTATGGAAAACCGGATGTCGCATGAATGATCGAAGACCAGATCCAGAACCACGGTGATGAGACGAATCCCCAACATCGGCGCGTGATACCGTTCGACCTACCACCGTGGCAGTGCATGAAGTCCACGCCCAGACATCAACTTGGCTCGTGTCGGCGCGTGGAACGAAATTCGACGACGGTCTCAGAAGACAGTTTGTTAGTCTTGACATTCCAGATTTTTCTATGGTCTTACTTTTCTATTCGGTGCAATTCTGATGATTTTCCAGTGGTCGAATGTTGCGGTTCCTTAAAAACTAATTTTGGAGCACTTCCAACGAGATTTTGAACTTCAGACCAAAAGTAAGTTTGTTCTAAATTAAATTTCAAACTCATTGATGGTTTCGATTTATTCATATAAGAAATATAATAAAATATGGATGATGTTTCCCTTGATAATACGTTAAGGTACATTAATCGTGATTTAACGTAATTGATCATTCATGATTACTGATCGTATGATTAGTGTTAACATAATATATATTCTCAATTATTTAGCACTACTATGTGATCAATAAGATAAATTAAAAGTTTGAACAAGGTAAAAGTAAAATAATTATTACCATGCCGTGATCTATTGAGTTATTATATACTAGATTTATATCTTGATCAAATATGACTCATTATTGTAACAGACTGGACTATTATGAATACCTTGACTGGATTTGGAGATATAACCCCCTCACTTATGAAAGGTAATTTTTTATTATGTTGACACCATTTATATGGTTGGTTTTATCAGTTATATAAGATACCATTATTAAAAGTTAGATAATATTTTATAAAATGGCACTAGAAGTTACCACCAAAAAGTTGTTGGATGTTGATGAAAATATTTTATCAAACGGTACCAGAAGTTACCATTATCTATATTGGAAAAACAGATGAAAATAAATTATTCAACAAGAAAAATGTTGATGTATAATAAGATAATATCACATGATAACACGGATATGGCTAATGTGAAAATGATCTTATCAGTCCTACGAGACAAATATTATATGATTGAAATAAACAGATTTGATAAATATCTGGAAAAGTTATTGCACAAGCATGTATGTACTCCAGAAGAAATATATTTACTCCAGAAGAAGTACAATTCGTCATATAAACATAGTGAAATGATCTTATTATTGCTCTTAAAGAAGTACAAAGAGTCAACTGAAACATGTCAAGTAAAGGGATACATGCAAAACACAAAAAGGGATACAATTATAAAATCCTCAAAATTAGAGGTGTGTCTCAAGAGTAAGAATACTCCGTACTCTACCACCCTTTCTTTTTGAGGTTCACAAGGTTTGGTTTAAACATTTATAAAATCCTCAAAATTAGAGATGTGTTTCAAGAGTAAGAATATTCTACTCTACCATCCCTAATTTTTTTGAGGTTCACAAGGTTAAGTTTACATTAACCGGACTCCATTTTCACTTGATTCCTCTTCCTTGCGATCAATCTATCTTAACTCCCGCTGGATCTTGTATTTGAATATATGATTGCAACTAATCCAGCATTTCTTCGATAGTAGGAGCAGAAATAAGGATCCTCCTAGAAAATGGAGAGATAAATCCCTATTCCATGCATAATCAAGAAATGTTAGCAAACCATCAAACAAATTGTTAACATTTAAAAGCCTAACGGGTTTGGTATGGAGATTCAGCTGAGCCCATGAGGTAATATTAAAGATTTCTTCTAAAGTATCAAAACCTCCGGGCAGGGCTATGAAGGCATCAAAATCATATAGCATGTAAGTTATGCGTTCATGGATAGATAATGTCTGTACTTCATGCCCTCGTGTTTTGCCCATGATATATGCCAAAGGAATAGGTATAACAACTATCACTTTCGCTTTCTCTGTTTAAGCAAATTAAGAAACGCAATCCATCAATCCACTCCTACTTCCTCCATTTACTAGATTGATACCTTTATCTTCCAACTTCTTCCCTAGAAGCACTCTGCTTCTAGATACCCAAAGTCTTTCCCGATTTTTAATTCACAAAATACACAAATAGTTTTGATCTGTCGAAGTTTTGATCCTTCTATCTTTTGAGAGTATAAGGAAGGAAAACTTACGAGAAAATGTTATTTTGGTATGCATGAAACTGTGAAAAAATTTGGCTTTTTAAAACCTAAAACCTTCTCTATATACTGCTCGTCTTTTGAAAAAGTGACTATTTACTTTTGACTAAATGACACTACTTTTGATTATATCTCTGACATCAATTTAATGCTCCATAATTGACACTCTTTGGCAGTGATGACTTAGTAACAGTCTGTTCATATGCGAAAAATGAAAATATAAAATACTTTGTTAAAATATATATGTATACATATATACACTAAATTGATTTGCCTTGTATTAATATTGAGTGGCCAAAACATCATTGTTTATAATAGATTGACAAACAGGATCTTTTGATATTATATTCTTGAGACTATAACGGTCTATCTTATCTCTGAATTGAGCCCATAAAGATAGTAGCTCATGCTGCACATATCCACAAGGTGCATCTCAAGAGTCAATCGAATATCATCCAAAGAATCCTTACTCAGTCCACCCTTAATGAAATCTATTTTATCATCTTGATTTCTTGATGAATAACCTACTGATTTACAGTGGGTATCACATGTCCATCGAGCACATTTGTAACAATCTTTTAATCTTTTTGCTCTTCATTTATTTGCAAAAGTACTCTTACCTAAATCAAACATGTGCTTAGAAAATGAATCTGGTAATTCACCAGCTAATCGAACTTTTACTTCGATCAACCAACTAACATCTTTTGGGATACCTTGATCTATCAACAGCCTTAATCTTTCAAATCGAACTCAATAAATATTTTTCAAAACATTCACCGGAAGATTAGAATAGTATTTGCGAATATTTGATAATATAATACCCATTTTGATGGATCTAATCTTCCCAAACGATCTATTTAAATGCATCATTTAACGCATAAAAGAGCGGTGGCTCCACGTGTCATTGATTTCACCAAGAAAAAGGGAAAGACTTGTAGACAAAAATGGAGACAAGAATTATTTTCTTGGGATTTCGTTCCAAACCTTTTTAGATATAATAAATCAAGGTATACTGAGTTATATTATGTATAAAAATATTGTATTGAACCAGAATTTCATAGGTACAGTGATATATATATATATATATATATATATATATATATATATATATATATATGTCAATATGATGAACTAGGGATTAACTTATGAAGCTTTATGATTTCTAAGAAGTGCGATACATATATATACACTTCAACAAAATGCACTGAGATATATAATTGAGATTATATCCCTACTTATGAAATAACATGTGTTGAGGCATTTTTCTCCAATTGATATAAAGATTTGCGAACATTATGAAAAAAATAAAACAATAACACACCTGAAGCATGATCATACCCGAAGCACAATGACAATCGATTCCAAAAAAGCAAATGCCTCTAAAATAATAAAGATAAAATAGAATCGATAAATAAGTTGACTACATACATTACATAACTCTCTTGTGAAAATGAGGTTGATGAAATATAAAACACCTTGGCCAAATATAAAATCTCAATGTAGGGATTATTATTATTATTATTATTATTATTATTATTATTATTATTATAGGACCTGAAGTCCAAACACTTACATGTGTAAAGCCAGCAATTATTTATGCAAACAAAAAATATTACATAGTCATAAAAGACGACTCGTTGCATACAAAATTTTTCGAAGAACTGGCATAATATATGGTGGATGAGACTGTAATCTAAATCACTAGCTTGATCTCTTTGAAATACCAATGAGTAAGAAAAAAATGTATGATTCTCATCTCGGTACTTTGGGAGTATTTTTTGATGTACCAGTTGATCGCGGTATGTTGACGATATGATCCAAAGTAGGCTTCGAAAGGAGAAATCAAGCTATAAGCAATACGATAGTGATCTATATGAGAAACAGAGCAACTTCCACTTTGGGGTCGAGCCAAGAAGATGGACGGATCAAGCCAAGGCGACGGGACTAAGTTCGAGGGCCAGAAGCATGATTACTGCCGCAACAATGGACTCTCACGGCCGTAATCTCTCTTGGAGAAAGGGGAAGAGTTCCAAGTTCATGATTCTTACGGCCGTAAATCAAGAAAACTCACGGTCGTAACTTGTTCTCGGGTAAAATGAAGTATTCTAGCAAAACAATACTTACGGCTGTAAGTCCGGAAGTCACGGCCGTAATGGTCAATCAGAAAATTACTTACGACCGTAAATTCAATTTTCCAGATTTTTGCGAATTTTAATTTTTTTCCATTTTTAATTAATTTTTTTCATATTTTGAACCCTAATTACGGATAGGGCTAGGTTTTACGTGTTTTTGACTATATTATGTCGTGTTTTTAATTATGAATAATTAGAGAACTTTGATATTATTGAATTGAAATTGAGATTTTCTCTCTAGTAAAAGGAGGATTCATTTTCTTGTTCTTCAAGAACACCAATTCTGAACTTATCAACTACTGTGAAATATTTGTGGCGTTCCAATCAAAACTTATCAAGGAATTTGACATTCCTTGTGGCGTTTCGAAAACCTCAAATCTTTAATTTGCATCGTCGAGTCATCGCGTCGTGATTGTCGGGTCAAGGTCCTATTGTCAATCCTATATTTTATTTATTGTTCTTATTATTTCTTAAGTCTTGTTCTTTTTGTTTTCTTGCTGAATTTAGATATTTCCTATTGTCGTGTCCTTTATTCCGCGTTATTTGTCGCGTTCCCTGATTGGGATCGCATCAGGTGGTATCAGAACTTGGATCTAATTTAGATTCTTGCCTTTACTTGTTTTTCTTGATTCTTTGTGTTCTTCGTGTCAATCAAGTTTTCCTTATTTTGATCTATTAAAAATCCTTCAAAAAATTTCAAACTTATTTATTTTAGTCAATTCTTCCTTACGTAGTCAAATTTCGGATTTAAAAATATATATATCCGAAAATTACAAAAAAAAAAAAAAAAAAATCTCATATTCCTAGAATTTCTCGATTCCTGTTTTCTTCGTGTCTTCCATAAATTCCTTATTTGTGATCATTGATAGGTTCTTGGGTGATATTGGAAAGGTGATTTTGAGTGATACAAGAGTGATACATTTTTTGAGAAAATTCTTAATTATTTCTTTGAGAACTAACAATGTCCAGGAGGCAGGATTCATCTTCTTCATCAGTTGGGGACAACAAGAAAATTGATAGAAGGAGGTCAACAACTTCGTCAATGAACCACAACAAACGACCTGAAGGTATGAAGAGGGTGGATAGGAATGATGTAGGTGATGACAACTCTACATGAACACTTTGAGAAGTTGATAACTAGGATGGATAGGCACGAAGAAACTATTAATCAGTTGCGTAGGGAGGAAACTCATATAGGCCCTAGCGCTAGGAGGGGTGATGAGAGAGATCATAGGAGGGGAAATAATCTTAGGGCTGGATATGGGTTTCATGATGAGGAGCTTGGAAGTGAGGGGAGTAGTATACAATCGTCTGTGGCTAGTGTAAGAAGGAGGAGGCGTAGAGGAGATAGGTATGAAAGGGAAAATAATAGAAGACCTCGAGATGATCGGGATGAAGTAGATGGTAATCTAGGTAATATCAAAATGTCTATTCCACCTTTTCATGGGAGGAGTGATTCGGAGGCTTACCTAGATTAGGAGAAGAAGGTAGAGTTGATGTTCGATTGCCATAATTATTCGGAGGGAAAGAAGGTGAGGTTAGCGGTAGATGAGTTCACCAATTATGCAATAAATTGGTGGGATAAATTGGTGAAGGATCAAAGGAGAAATGGTGAGAGGCCGGTGGATACATGGCGCGAGATGAAAACCATAATGAGAAAGAGATTTGTCCCAAGCCACTAACATAGGGATATATTTAGCAAAGGTTGCAGGGGCTTACGCAAGATTCTAGGAGTGTAGAGGAGTATCATAATGACATGGAGGTAGCCATGATTAGGGCCAATGTGGTGGAGGATCGGGAAGCTACAATACCGATTTTTGGGTGGGCTGAACAGAGATATTGCCAACATCATTGAGTTACAACATTATGTGGAACAATAAGACATGGTGCATATGGCAATGAAGGTAGAGAGGAAAATAAAGTGAAAGGTGGCAGCAAAGCATTCACCTGGATCATATCCTACATCCTATCCACGAAGGGATCCTAATGAGGAACATGTTCCGAAGGTAAAGTAGGAACCTACAACTAAAGGTCAAAACATTTCTAATTCCTAACCTACGAAGGATAGGAATATTAAATATTTTAAATGCTTGGGTTCGGGTCATATTGCATCCCAGTGTCCAAACAAAAGAGTAATGTTTTTGTGAGATAATGGGAATATTAGTTCGGAAGATGAGTTTAAAGGGATGCTTAGATTACAAGATACTGGGCTAGTAGTAGCGATGATGAAGGGCTAACTTATGTGGTGAAGGGATCACTTGTTAATAGGCGTATCCTAAGTACTAGAGTTAAGGTGGCTGAAGTGGAGGAACAAAGGGATAACATTTTTCACACTAGGTGTTGGGTTGGAAAAAAAGGTTTGCGGGATGGTGATTGATGGGGGAAGTTTTACTAATGTGGTTAGTACAATGTTGGTGGAAACATTGGGATTACCTAAGCTGAACCACCCTAATCCCTATAAATTGTAATGGTTAACCGAATCGGGGGAACTTAAAGTGAACAGGTAGGTTAATATCAAATTTACCATTGGGGGTTACATAGATGAGGTTGTGTGTGATGTAGTACTGATAAGTGCATTTTATGCACTTATTTACGTGCTTAAATTAGGATAGTCATTTGAGAATAATTGCTACTAATTTATCTATCACTTGTATATATTTCAGTTTTATCTCGAAATCAAGAGAAATGGAGCAATTAGAGAAACTAATGAGCAAAAGGGAAGGAAATTGAACCAAAATTGAGCAAAGCGAGAGTGCTGGATGCGGAACATGGATAAAGAAGGAAAATCATGGAAGAAAAGATGAAATCGAAGATTTTCGGAAGTATAAGGATCAAATTGTTTCAATCAGAAGATGGGGACTTGAGGAGAAATAAAGTATGAGGACCAAGATGCAGAAATTAAAAGAAAAAAATTGCAGTCACATTTACAACCGTGCGGCCGCACGGTTGACTATGGCGTGTGGTCACACGAGCAGGAAAAAAGGCGACTGAATGGCAGGTTTTAGAGGCTGCGACCGCAAGAAATTCTACCATGCGATTGCACGGTAGTCCCGACTAGGCCACTGGTGGGCTTTTCACGCGAATTTTGATTTAATTCATCCCTTTTCGCCTAGGTCAGAGGGGGGCATATATATATATATATATATATATATATATATATATATATATATATATATATATATATATATATATAGAACAAGACAGACGAATTTGGACATTCTCTCTTGACCTAAGATACAAAACAACATATCAAAGTTTTGGAGAGCGGCTTTGTGGAAGATTCATCACCAAATTCTTGGATTTTTCATATTATAGGTGATGGAGTTCCCTTATATTTGTGATTTTCTATTAACAATGTATCTAGACTAATTTTCTATTGTGCAGGGATTATGATGAAGTCTTAGATACTTATTTCATGCTTTGGTTTATTTAATTTTATGACAATTGATATTTTGAGTAATTGATTCGTATTTAGTTTCATCTATAATTTTGATGCATGAATTTTATGATGCTTGTGGTGAATTTCTATGATCGAAAGAGTGGAATTTTGCTAGACTTGAATCAATGGCCATAGGGTTCGATAGGGATAGAAATGTACTACTATGCCCTATGTGATCTTTTCATGTTCATGTTTGTTTAATGCTTTTCTAAATATTTGCATTCATCATAGAAATATAGGTGGATCTTAATTAGGAAAATGCTTAATTCTTGTTCGAAAGAGAGTTTTAGGTATTATAGGAACATTGATCGTCAATAATATACCTTGTCATGGATTATTTGAATCATAGTGTGAAATGTCAATACTAAGATGGATTCTAAATCCTAGCACTTCATTCACATACATTTGTTAAACAAATCTTGCAATTTCCATTTACTTGTTTCTTCAATCAATAATTTTAGATTTATTTGTTACTTTAGTATAATCATTTAGGATCCTCTATAAACAACTTTACATTCATTTGTTTCGATTAAGGTTAATAATCTAAGAAAATAGATCTACTCAATCCTTGTGGGAACGACATTCGGACTCAATTCCATTTTATTACTTGTTCGATACCGTACACTTGCGGTAAGAGTAAAAAATTAATCAATCAAGTTTTTGGCCCCATTACTGAGGATTGTAGTCTAGATTTATTTCTAGGTTATTTTCACTAATTCGAACTTTTAGATTTATTTAAATTTTTCTTCTTTATTTCAGTTCATACATTTTCTTTCATTTGTTTCTCGCAGATTTGTGCATGCGAAGTTCGAGACACGGAGATCTTCTAGAAGTTGACTAGGAAATCGAACGCACTTTTCATCGCAAGCTAAGAGAGGCAAAATTAGTAGAAAAACAACAAAAACAGTAAGATATGACAAACAGCTTGGGAAATCAAGAATTGCAAGTCCAAGATGAAGTGACCATGCTAGTTGGGGACTTTATGACTCCGAAAATAATTCAAAATCAGTCAAGAACTGTCTACCCTCCATTTGGTCAGCAAAACTTCCAGTTAAAAACAAATGTTATCCATTTATTTCAAAATGGACATCAATTTTATGGAAGAGCCGACGAGAATCCGCACACCCATGTATCAAGGTTCTTAGAGCTTTGCCAACACTTCAAGTTTCAAGGGATATCAGATGATGCCATCAGACTTCGTCTTTTCCCACATGCTCTGAGAGATAGAGCCTTGGAATGGTTAGATTCTCGACCTACAGCTAGCATAACAACATGGAATGATCTGGCTCAGAAGTTCTGTACAAAGTTCTTCCCAGCAATCAAAATTGCAAAGCTCAAGCACGACATATCAGTATTTCAACAACAGGATGCAGAGTCATTTGATGATGCATGGAACAGATTTAAAAACATGCTCAGGAAATGTCGTCATCATGGGATTTCGAGGGGAGTGCACGTACAGTATTTCTACGCAGGTTTGCTTCCTCAATTCAAAAGTCTAGTAGACTCATCATCTAATGGGTCACTTTCTACTAAGACTATTGATGAGGCATTGGAGTTGTTTGAAAGAATTGCTAACACAAATGCAATGTGGGCCTCGGACCGAGTACTCCAAAAGAGACCTGCGGGAGTTTATGAGGTGGATAATTATACAGCCTTATCTGCAAAAATAGACTCTTTGGTAAGTAAGGTGGAAAGCATAGCAATGGCTGGAAATCCAATGAAGAATGCCAGAACACTTTGTGAAGAATGTGGTGCAGACCATAACACTTCAGATTGTCCTATCTTGGCTCAGCTACCAGAGCAAGTTGATTTTGTTCAAGGGGGTGGTCGTCCACAGAATAATCCCTATTCAAATACATACAATCCAGAGTGGCGAAATCATCCTAACTTTGGATGGAGGGACAATCAAAATACAGGAAGACCACAACAACCTATGTACCAGCAAGAGGAGAAGAAATCTTCAATTGAGGATCTATTTGGGAAATTTTTCAAGAAAACCGAGCAGTATATGGGAAAAATGATCAGTTTATGAGAAAGACGGAGACCACACTTCAAAATTAACATGCAGCTATAAAGAACCTAGAAACACAGGTGGGGCAGATGGTGATAGCTATTTTAGGGAGACAACAGGGTACTCTACCTAGTAACACAGAAATAAATCCTAGAGAGCATGTGAAAGCCATTACTACTAGAAGTGGGACCCAGCTACCAGAGATCGGTGTTAAATAGTCAGCTGCTAACCAAGATAAGGGGGGTAGAACAAGAAGCAGAGCAGAAACGAGCGTCGAAAAATACGTCTGAAACAAAGGATGGGTCAAGTAAGGTGAAATCACCAATTAAGCCTTACGAGACTCCAATTCCTTTTCCACGGAGGTTAAAAAATCAGAAGATGGACAAACAGTTCGAGAAATTTCAAAATATCTTCAAAAAGATCCATATCAACATCCCCTTCGCAGATGCACTTGCGCAAATGCCTATTTATGCAAAATTCATAAAGGACATCCTAACACACAAAATAAACCTGGAGGAAAATGAGACAGTGATACTTTCAGAGGGCTGCAGTGCTAGACTGCAAAATAAACTTCCACAGAAATTAAATGATTCAGGGAGTTTTACTATACCTTGTAAAATTGGAAATTGTCACTTTGATAATGCTTTATGTGATTTAGGAGCAAGTATTAACTTGATGCCATCCTCTGTTTATAGGAAACTAGGTTTGGGGGAACCAAAATCAACAACTGTGACTTTACACCTGGCAGACCGATCAATCACTTATCCAAGGGGAATAATTGAAGACATTCTAGTAAAGGTGGAGAAATTTATTTTTCCAGCCTATTTTGTTGTGTTGGGTATGGAAGAAGACAAGAATGTGCCATTGATACTGGGGAGACCATTCTTGCGGGACTGGGGGTGCGATCATTGATGTGGGAAAAGGACAGCTCAAATTGCAGTTCGACAATGAGGAAATCACATTCAATGTCTATAAAGCAATGAAGTATCCTACCCCATCAAGTTCATGCTATCAAGTCGATGATGTAGATGGGGCAGTACATGAAGCAGTACGAGAAGTATTTAGTTTGAATAATCCATTTGACCCCTTGGAAGCAATCATCATGAATTCAAGCTCCATAAATTCGCTGTCAAAAGAAGAGCTTGAAGCATGCAAGGAATTTTTGGCTAACCCTCCATATAGACACATAACACGTTTTGAGGAATTAGGGATGAATTCTACAAAGCCACTTCCATCCATTCAGCAGCCTCCAAAGTTAGAAATCAAGTAGTTACCACCTCACCTTCGCTATGCATACTTGGGGGAGTCGTCTACTTTACCTATCATAGTGGCGAGCTCTATTACAAAGGTTGAAGAAGATAAACTACATGGAGTTCTGCGGGATCACAAAAGGGCTATTGGGTGGACCATTGCTGACATAAGAGGCATCAGTCCGACACTTTGCATGCACAAAATACTAATGGAAGACAAATTTAAACCAACGGTGGATGGACAAATGTGGTTGAACCCAAATATGAAAGAGGTGGTTAGAGCAGAAGTGATGAAACTGTTGGATGCAGGAATCATTTATCCCATATCAGATAGTGGTTGGGTCAGCCCAGTTCAGGTTGTACCAAAGAAAGGGGGAATCACAGTAGTCCAAAATGAAAAGAACGAGCTAATCCCCACAAGAACAGTTACTGGGTGGAGAGTTTGCATAGACTATCGCAAACTCAACAATGCAACAAGGAAGGATCACTTTCCCCTTCCATTTATTGATCAGTTGTTGGAAAGATTAGCAGGCCATTCACATTACTGTTTTCTAGATGGATATTCAGGGTACAATCAGATTGCCATCGCGCCAGAAGATCAGGAGAAGACAACATTTACCTGCCCCTATGGTACTTTTGCCTATCGCCGGATGCCATTTGGTTTATGTAATGCTCCAGCCACATGGATCTAGATGTGTTTGGCTGGAGCATTACATAAAGTGGACCTTAGAGTCCGGATTATCGTTCCCACGAGGACTGCTATTAATTACCGAAATATTTCAGTTCTTAGCTTTATTTGAACAAATGAAAATCGTTTTAAGAATAAAAATCTAGAATTAAGAAATGTAACTAATGAATTAAAAAGAATTGTTAAATTTTTTTGTTTTCAAATAAGATTGTAAAGTAGTTGGGATTCACGAATTCACCTAGCTAATTAAATCAATTCCAATTCCAGTTTTATTTCCTATTTGTGTGTTCGGTCGAATTCACTAATTTAAATTGAGATTCCTCTCTCGAGTTTAAATCAATCCTACCTAAATAAGTCAACCTTGTATCTCTACAGCGGGTCCGAATATTTCTTAACTAGATGCATTACACACAAGAATTCACACACGACCGCAATAATTACAAGAGTATATCTCTATCTCTCGTTCAATTACCGGATTTATTACCTAGATCTATGTTATTAACTCACATCTCGGATTATGGAAATAACACATGAAATCATGAATAAGTGGCCAGTTCATTCACGCATTAAACGCAATAATAAATCAACACATGCATTAAAGCGTTAAAACAAGGAATATGACATTAAAATAATTAACTAGGCTACATCGTTCATCCCAACGTTAAAATTAGTTACACATCATCATGAAATAACAAAAACAGTAAAAATAAACGTTCATTGAAAAACAATATAAAGAATGGAAAGATTGCACCAATTATCAATTCTTCAATTGTTTTCAATTCACGCCCCTCTGCGATATTGGAATCTCCAAGGATTTGATGTTGAATTCTCAGTTGTGGCTCATTCTTTGGAGAGGCAAAGGTCTCATTTTCGTACCTCTTATGTTGTATATTTAGGTTTTGGAGAAAACCTAGGTCAAAAAGCCCAAAGCCTGTTAAAAATCGTGAGAAAAATCTGATCTGCGGCCCAGTCGGACAATCGCGCGATCGCGTGGTAGAACCTCTGGCGATCGCGTGGTAGACGTTAAAAACTCTCGGGTTAAGAATTTGCACCATCTCGCGATCGCGTGGAACGTATCCAGCGATCGCGACTTCCTCTTTTCTCGGCTGTACAATTTAGTCCCTAACTTTTAATTGCACCTTCAATCCTCAACTTTCAATTGTTGCAATTTAGTCCCCCAAACTTTATCTTCTTTTTGATTTGCCCATTTAAGCTCTCATATCCTTCAATTCGTTCCTCCAACCTTTGATTTCTTCACTTTGGCACCACGCATGTTTCCCGGTTGTTGTCACAAACTCCTCACTTGTCCAATTTAGTTCTAATTAACATCCAATTGTGTCCTTTTTCCATTGATTTCATCATTCTTCATCTTTTGGGATATTTTCTGAAAAGTAAACGATAAACACAAATTAAATAGCAAATATTCCTAAACGACAATAATTACACCTAATTTAGACATACAAATAAGTGTATAAAGTACACTTATCACCAGTGTTGGCTGATATTAGTGAAGTATTCCCAGATGAGCTGTTGTTTGGTGTAGAGGAGGCTCTGTGGTATGTAGACATCGTGAACTATCTGGAAAAAACCATCATTCCACCTGGATACTCGAGTCATCAGAAGAAGAAATTCTTTTCTGACTTGAAATATTATTTGTGGGAAGATCCTATTCTTTATAAAAGATGCTCGGATCAAATTATTAGGAGGTGTGTGCCAGAAGATGAAGCAATCAAAATATTGGAGCAATGTCATTCTTTCGTGTATGGTGGTCACTTTGGAGCTTCTAAAACGGCTGCAAAAGTTCTACAGTCAGGATTTTATTGGCCTACAATATTCAAGGACGCCTACGTACTGGTGAAAATTTTTGATAGGTGTCAAAGGACCGGGAACATATCCAGGAGAAATGAAATGCCTCTAAATAGTGTTCTAGAAGTGGAAATTTTTTATGTTTGGGGAATAGATTTCATGGGTCCATTCATCCCTTCCAACTCAAATCAGTACATTCTTGTAGCAGTGGATTATGTATCTAAATGGGTTGAAGCTGTTGCGTTACCTACAAATGATGACCGCATGGTGATGGATTTTCTAAAGAAAGTCATTTTTGCAAGGTATGGCATTCCACGAGCTATAATCAGTGATGGAGGTAAACATTTTTGTAACAAGCAGTTTGAAAACTACTGGTCAAATATGGAGTAAAACACAGGGTTTCCACTCCATACCACCCCCAAATGAGCGGACGGGTGGAAGTCTCCAACAGGGAGCTTAAGAAGATCCTTGAGGTCACAGTGAATTCAACAAGGAAAGACTAGTCCAAGAAGCTCGACGATGCATTGTGGGCTTACAGGACAACTTTCAAAACACCCATTGGAATGTCCCCATATCGCCTCGTATTTGGGAAGGCATGCCACTTACCCGTTGAGCTAGAGTACAAGGCTTTTTGGGCTATGAAGAAGTTGAAGTTTGATTTACAAGCAGCGGGGAGAAAAGGTTGTTGCAACTAAATGAAATGGATGAATTCAGGTTGGAAGCATATGAGAGTTCAAAATTGTATAAGGAAGGCACCAAAAAGTGGTACGACAAGCATATTCAAAAAAAGGATTTTGAGGTTGGTCAGCAGGTTCTACTATATAATTCTCGCCTTAAATTGTTTCCTGGCAAACTAAGATCAAGGTGGTCGGGTCCCTACTCGGTAACCAAGGTCTATCCATTCGGGGCAGTTGAAATCACTCATGAGGAGAATAGCACATTTAGAGTGAATGGACAACACTTGAAGCCTTATTGGGGTGGTGATTTCTCTAAAGAAAAGACCACCACTACTCTTACCTCACTGGAGTAAATCCCGAGAAAATCGAGCTTAAGACTATAAATGAAGCGCTCTATGGAAGGCAACCCATATTTTTTCCTTTTTATTTACATTTGCTTTTCTTTATTTTATTTTATTTTATGCTATTTTATTATTTTAGGGTGCATGACTTCATTTTTGCATTTTGATACTTTTGCATTTCTATTTGACACTTCATATTACCACATTTCGCATGTATAGAAAGTTAGGTAGTTTATTAGCCACATAATGTTCTTACCAATCATTCACACAGTTACCCACCTAAAACATGTTATCTATTCTCATAATTCATGTTCATGCATTATAAAATATGTTGGAGTCGAGCACAAGTCAAAAACAAAATTGGAGAATTTTTTTTTCATTAGGTCAACCGTGCGGTAGAAATCTGGGCGCTGAATTTTTTTTTTTTAAAACCGAACGGCAGGTTCATTTCCAACAAGCAAACCCGACACTGCCTCTCTCAAAAAAAAATCGCCCAGCACCCAACCTTCGAGTTTTTTTTTTGACAAAATCTTCTTGCTTGCATTACATTGGGTGAAATCAAACATCTCCAACACCTTCAATTCAAGAATTCAAGGTTAGTTCCACTAAAATTTTGTAATTTTTGCCCTAAGTTCGAAAATTATACCTATGTTCAAAAATCGATTTTGTTGCTTGATGGATGATGGGACTAGGTAGAAAATGGTGTAATTGTTGATGGGCATTGATGTTAGGAAATTTTGGGAGTGATATATGCATATATTTTTATGATTTTCACCACATTTCACCAATGCACTCAAAGTGCTCGACAAAATGCCAATGTGATGATTCGTGTCCCATTTGCAAATTTCGCCTGAACCATTATCTTCACTGCATGCTTGGGGTTAATTTCATGCAAAAAATTCATGTTTTGATCCATTGGAATGCATAAAAATCTTAGATTTCATATTTGCATTCATTGCACCTCCAGTGCACCACTGCAGCCTCACTGCACACTTTCGTCCCCCTGGTTCTTGACTCGAATGACCTCCATTTGACTTGAAATTTTAGTATGTTGTAGATGAGATCATGTACTTTCATATGCCCGAAGATGTCCTTGAAATTTTTTAATTTTTCGAGGTGATATCCGAGGTCAAAAAGCACCACTCACCCATATTTTCTTCTTTCCCTTTGATGCATTTTCATAAGTTTGGGTGTGTTTCTCATTGTTTTTACAATTCATACCTGCTCTATTGAGTCTAATATTTCCTAATTATCATTTGTAGGAACAATGCTGCCTCGAAAAGCCCAAGTTCCACCTCGCAAGGGCAAGGGAAAAGCAGGGCCATCAAAACGGCCAAGGAGACACCCATCTAGCTCAGACTCCGATTCTGAGGAGTTCGATACAGGATCAATCCATAGATTCATGGGGCCCAAAGAACAGAAATTGTTCGAGGAGAATCTAAAGAAAAAATGGTTTTTGGGGGAAAGGGAGGTTATACTAACCGACTTCCCACATTCTGAGTTGGTACATCTCATAAAGTATGCGGGATGGCACAAGCTCGCATCCACACCACATAAAATCTACCCACTACTGGTAAAGGAATTTTTTGCTAACTTTAATCCATCTATTGATACCGAGGGAGCAGAATACAGGGGCCGGACTTGGGTGTGTGGTAAGTGGATCCAATTTTCTCTTGCGGTGATAGAGAGGGTCCTGGAGTTGACTAGGGATGGGATAGAACCAATACCGGGGGATATTGAAATTGACATGATCGCTCGATTCCTATACAGCCGAGAGGATGCGGTGCTAGAGAGGCCAGGGCGATTTGTGCACAGAGAGCTTACTGACTCCTTAAAAATCTTACATATCTTTGTGTGTCATAACATCGACCCCATGTCGCACCGCACTACATTTAATGTGGAGAGGGCCCGACTGCTACACCACTTAGCAAGGGGGCGCAAGATAGACTTGGGGCGGCACATATTTGACTTCATCATTACTCTTGCATCCCAGTTGGACACCACGCGAGGTATTTTATTCCCCAGTCTCATCAGTGCCATTTGTCTGGCCGAGGGAGTGGAGTTACTCCCTCATGAGGAGCTTGATCCCTTAGAAGCCACTATCAGCCGAAAGACTATGGAAAATGTACGAGGACCCCGGGCACCTCCAGCTCCTGCAGATATGCCGAGACCAGTTATGGGAGGTCCAGCACAGCCAGCCCCACTTGCACCTCCGGCAGATGACAGGCTCTTGCGACAAATCATGACTGAGCTTACACTGATGGAGCAGAGGCTGGCTGCTAGGCACACAGCTGTCATGGGGATACTAACTCGCCAGAATGGGAGGCTGGACACGCTGGAAACTCAGATGCAGGGTTTGATTCGAGCCGATATTCCTACTAAGCAGAGGCTAGCTCGATGCACCTGGGAGGAGGTCTGCCGACAGAAAACACGTATCATGACTCGCCTAACCTCCATGGAGCATAGACTCGAGACCCTGGAGCCCAGATATGCACGCGATCCACGTGACCCACCAGATCCATCTGCAGGGCCCTCACATCAGTAGCAGCCTATATACACCAGGGAAGTGTTTGATCTTTTTGATTGTACTTTGCCTCATTTCTCTTAGTTTTTGTTTACATTGAGGGCAATGTACAATTTTTGTTTGGGGGTGGTGTATTCGGCTTACCTCATAATGTCAATATTGATCTGTATAACTGCTCTAATATCTATTAGAACTCTATTTTGCTGAATCTATTAGAATTTGCTCAGATTTTCTCTCGATTTAGGATTTTATTGTAGTTTCGTAAAAAATAAAAAACAAAAAATATATATATAAAAAAATAAAAAATAAAATTGGTTTTTCCTGATTTGTTTGTTGTCTGTGATGTAGTTTGGTTTATTTGCATATTTTAGTTGAGACTTGGGATAGCATGAAAACCTACATTTTTTATTTTACTTTTTTCATGCTAAACTGTGTTACACTTGAGCTCATAGCCGAAGTCAAATAATTGCTTGTGTAGGGGGATGCTTGACACATGTGGGGTGAACTTGTGCACTCGGAACATAGAATTGACTGAAAAATCTCAAACCTTAAGAAATTTAGATACCGACCTGAAATGTAGAACCAAACTGTTCAAGTAACAGTTTGGGGGTGGAAAGGTTAGTATGGGTAGGCGGGATGGATCGAGAATCTGAAACTTAGATTTTTGCATCTCTAGTGTAAGGGATTTTGATCAACAGGTATAAAACATAATAACCAGCATAAAAATAGAAAAATGCTGAAGGTCTAATTACGCTCTTCAAATGCCTTTTTGACTCGAGCAAGTAAGTCTGAGGGGTTCTTTGAACCTGGTACCCTAAGCTCAACTGAGTTGGAGCTGCTAACCTAAAGCTCGCTACAGGGGTCAACTAGAAAGCAAGTACGGAGAGTGGACTTACACATAAGACACAAAAACATCTTTAACTTTTCTGTTTAAGCCTTTATGACTCGGGTAATTAAGTCTGAGGGGTTCTCTGAACCTGGTACCCTAAGCTCAACTGAGTTGGGAGCTGCCGACCTAAAGCTCGCTACAGGGATCATATAAAAAGCCAATATGAAAAGTATTGCACAAAGATGGTAAAAGACAAGGACATTAAAAGAAAAATTCGTTCAAATAAAAGAAAAAAAGAAAAATGAATTAATATGGTATAAGCTTTGTCGATTGAAATCCCTAGCACGTTATAAATTATTCTCGGTTTGTCGTGCCAACTTTTCTAAACCTAATTGCCTTGTGTGGGAAAATGCAATATATATATGTGTGTGTGTGTGTGTGTGTGTGTTTAGGAACTATATATATATATATATATATATAAATGTGTGTGTGTGTGTGTGTTTAGGAACTACATCAATAGGAAATATCTCGGGATATGAGAGAAAAGCAGTGAGGTGGTGATCATCCATGAGCGTGTAATGAAAATCGAAAGAAATTATTGTTGATCACATGGGATTCGGGTTTATTTCTACACAACTAGTCACACAATGTTATGTATAATCTTACATGAGTTTGCAGTTGTCCTCTGGCTATTCACACACACACATGAAAAGTTGAGCGTGGAATAAGTAACAAATATTTTAACGTGTTGTTTGCTTCTCTTTCTGGAATGTGTATTTTGAGCGAACCTGAGACATAAAAGTAACAAAGTCAACTTATGAGTCAATGTTATTTTCTTGGAGTCATGTTTCAGTTTTATTTGTTCGAGGACGAACTATGATTCTAGTTTGAGGGTGTTTGATAAGTGCATTTTGTGCACTTATTTACGTACTTAAATTAGGATATTATATATTCATTTGATAATAATTGCTACTAATTTATCTATCACTTGTATATATTTCAGTTTTATCTCGAAATCAAGAGAAATGGAGCAATTAGAGAAAATAATGAGCAAAAGGGAAGGAAATTGAACCAAAATTGAGCAAAGCGAGAGTGCTGGATGCGGAACATGGATAAAGAAGGAAAATCATGGAAGAAAAGATAAAACCAAAGATTTTAGGAAGTATAAGGATCAAATTGTTTCAATCAGAAGATGGGGACTTGAGGAGAAATAAAGTATGAGGACCAAGATGCAGAAATTAAAAGAAAAAAAAATTGCAGTCAAATTTACAATTGTGCGGCCGCACGGTTGACTACGCCATGCGAATGGACGAGTAGTGATGTGATCCAAACCACGGATACAAGCCCGCACAAAGATCCGTTGAAGATCGGAGGAGGACCGATGACTCGATTGCAGACAAAGAGGGCCAAGGAAGCAATGGACAAGTTAGTTCAAGAAACAATGGCCAAAACAATGTTCGTGTCATCGAAAGAAGCAAGTTCCATGTTGGGGCCGAGCCAAAACGACGAGTGGATCAACCTCATTCAAGCTGTCGAAGAAGATTGCCAAATTTCAGGAATTACGGCCGTAATTCATAACTCTCACGGCCGTATCCTTGCTTCTGCTGAAAACTGAATTTTTTGAAGAAATAGATTTACGGCCGTAACCAATACTCGTCACGACCGTAACGAAGCCTCGGGTCAAATTGAGAGTTTTCAGAAATTTGGCTTACGGCCGTAAAATTAGTCTCACGGCCGTAATGTTGGAGCAGAAAGGGCCTTACGGCCGTAATTGGAAGGTTCACGGCCGTAAACAATAATACGCGTGAATTTTAGGAATTTTATTTATTTCCTTATTTTTAGGTATTTGTTTCCTAGTTTAATTAGAACTTTTAACCTAGATTTTGACCCTATTTATAGGGATGTAATTTTCATTATTCACACACAACTTTGATATTAATATTGAGAGGCAAATTGCTTTCACAATCTTTATTCTTCATTGAATAAAATTCGAACTTGCGAGTTTAATTCTTGTTTGTTCAAATCTTGGGTGAAATTTATTTTCATTGTGATCAAGAGGTCAACATATCAATTGATTGTGTTGGTTGCTTGGTTCAATTAATTTGAATCAATCTCTAAATCGTGATTCTTTGGCGTTCTTGGGTCGATTCCAATAATTTGTGGGTTGCATAGCTACAATTGCTACGTGGTTTGCATCAAGTAGGAAAAAAGGCGATTGAAGGGCAGGTTTTAGAGGCTGCAATCGCAAGAAATTCTACCATGTGACCGCACGGTAGTCCCGACTGGGCCACTGGTGGGCTTTTCACGTGAATTCTGATTTAATTCATCATTTTTCGCCTAGGTCAGAGGGGGGCATATACACATATATATATATGTGTGTGTGTGTGTGTGTGTGTGTGTGTGTGTGTGTGTGTAGAACAGGACACATGAATTTGGACATTCTTGACCTAAGATACAAAACAGGATATCAAAGTTTTGGAGAGCGGCTTTGTGGAAGATTCATCACCAAATTCTTGGATTTTTCATATTATAGGTGATGGAGTTCCTTTATATTTGTGATTTTCTATTAACAATGTATCTAGGGTACTTTTCTATTGTGCTGGGATTATGATGAAGTCTTAGATACTTATTTCATGCTTTGGTTTATTTAATTTTATGACAATTGGTATTTTGAGTAATTGATTCGTATTTAGTTTCATCTATAATTTTGATGCATAAATTTTATGATTTTTGTGGTGAATTTCTATGATCGAAAGAGTGGAATTTTGCTAGACTTTAACCAATGGCCATAGGGTTCGATAGGGATAGAAATGTACTACTATGCCCTATGTGATCTTTTCATGGTCATGCTTGTTTAATGCTTTTCTAAATATTTGCATTCATCATAGAAATATAGGTGGATCGTAATTAGGAAACGGCTTAATTCTTGTTCGAAAGAGAGTTTTAGGTATTATAGGAACATTGATCGTCAATAATATACCTTGTCATGTATTATTTGAATCATAGTGTGAAATATCAATACTAAGATGGATTTTTAATCCTAGCACTTCATTCACATACATTTGTTAAACAAATCTTGCAATTTCCATTTACTTGTTTCTTTGATCAATAATTTTAGATTTATTTGTTACTTTAGTATAATCATTTAGGATCCTCTATAAACAACTTTACATTCATTTGTTTCGGTTAAGGTTAATAATCTAAGAAAATAGATCTACTCAATCCTTGTGGGAACGACATTCGGACTCAATTCCATTTTATTACTTGTTCGATACCGTACACTTGCGGTAAGAGTAAGAAATTAATCGATCAGGTTCCTATGCACGTTGGGCATATTTTTTGGGGAAAGCCTTGGAAAAATGATAGGAGGGTGGTGCAAGATGGTTTTAAGACCCAATATTCGTTTGTGAATGGTGGAAAGAAGATCACTTTTGTTCCTTTATCTCCTAAAGAAGTCCAAGAGGATCAATTAAAAATAAAAGGTGAGATTGAAGGAAAAAATAAAAGTGTTGAGGTCATGACCTCAAAAAGAGGAGAAGGTGTGAAAATTGAAAACAAGAGAGTTGAGGTCACGAACTCAAAAAAATGAGAGCTTGAGAGCAAAAAGAAAAAGAAAAGAGAGTCCACCCCCAAATTGAGTTTTTTTCTTGCACAATGGTCGATGTACAATGATTCATACCTTGCACTTGACTAATCTAACAATTCCCTCCCCAGTTCTACTAAATTTGTTTTGTAGGTACCTAAATCAAACTCCAAAACTAAAGTTGGGACTGAATGTATTAGCAAGAAGAATCAGCCTCGAAAGCCCAAGGAATGCACAAAGTATAGGCATAAACATCAATCCTGCAGAAGCAAGTATAGGCATGAACCAAGAGCCAACAAACCTCGGAGTTGCAAGAGGATTGATTCTGTTGCAGATTCGAGGTCGAATCATTTTCAAGAGAGGGGGAATGATGTGATTCAAATTAGGCATCTAAAGGAGAAGTCGAGTCAAGAAGATGGACGGATCAAGCTAAGGGTCTAAGTTTGAGGGCCAGGAACATGATTAAGGCCGCAACGATGTACTCTCACGGTCATAACTCTCTCTCGCGGCAAGGGAAAGAATTCCAAGTTTTTGATTCTTACGGCCATAAATCAAGAAAACTTACGGTCGAAACTTGTTCTTGGATAAAATGAAGTATTCCAGTAAAACAATACTTACGGCCGTAAGTTAGGAAGTCACGGCGGTAATGGTCAATCAGAAATTTACTTATGGCCGTAAGGCTCACTTTCAATGCCATAACTTCAATTTTCCGACTTTTCGCGAATTTTAATTATTTTTCGTTTTTAATTAATTATTTCCATATTTTAAACTCTAATTGCGGGTAGGCAAGGTTTAAGGTGTTTTTGACTATATTATGTTACGTTTTTCATTATGAACAATTAGACAAGTTTGATATTATTGAATTGAAATTGAGATTTTCTCTCTAGTAACAGGAGATTCCTTTTCTTGTTTTTCAAGAACACCAATTCCGAACTTATCAAGTAATTTGACATCTCTTGTGGCGTTTCGAAAACCTCGGTTCCTCAATCCGCATCGTTGAGTCATCGAGTCGTGATTGTCGGGTCAATGTCCTATCGTCAATCCTATCTTTTATTTATTTATTGTTCTTATTATTTCTTGAGTCTTGTTCTTTTTGTTTTCTTGCTGAATTTAAATCTTTCCTATTGTTGTGTCGTTTATTCCACGTTGTTCGTATTATTGAGAATAATGTACTTTTTTCCCTTCGCTAAGGTCTTGTCCCACCGGATTTTCCTAACAAGGTTTTTAGACGTTATCAAAGGCTCTTATTCAACAACAATGCCTTTTGATTATACTGGAATGATAGCGACAAATGAAGAAAGTCATAACCACCTTATGAAGAATGTAATGACATCGACTTCACACAAAGAGACTTCCATATATATACATATTCCAGACGAAAATGTTCAAAAGGTTCATGAATACTCAGTTGCACACTGGATTTACTGACAATGTTTTAACGAGGTGACACTTCAAAATTCCAAGCTTCAACACATAATTTGTTCTACTAATAATTTGATGTATTTTCAAAAGTAGACTCAACGATTCATGATGACCAACATCAAGGAGAACTGTACTCCTTTTCCTTCGCCCAAGTTTTATCCTACTAGATTTTCTTAGCAAGGTTTTAAGGCAGGCAATTACGTAATGGGTCATTCAAGGGGGAGTATTATAAAATATTTATTTATTTTATGTATAAAGTGAATGACCATTATAGCCTTGTAAACTTTATATATTATGATTATGTCACTGTCCACCCCTATAAATAGGGTCCTAATTCTCATTAATAAATACACCTAATGAGAAGCACTTCTCTCATTCTCTCCATTTCTGTTTCTATTTCTTGTGCTAGTTTTGATTGTTTTAAACAAATTCTGTATTTGTTATCCATTCTAGCATTATAACGTTTTTGTTTTCTTGTTAAGAGCCGACAAGATTTCCCATGCTAATTACTTGTTGAGAGCTAACATAATTTTGCATGCTAGACAATAAAAAGAATTGGAATACCTGGAGAAATTAGACTTGCCCGATTGCAACTATCATGATATTCAATTGACTAATTTTGTGCTTAGGAAAAGTATGCAAACGTTAATTACTCCATGGTTCCATTATAATGGTAGACTTGTTTCTATTTTTATATATATTAAGAAAACATAATTAATACATCGTTCTCTTGAAATACGTATTTATCTATTATATTACTAATATTTTTTTTTTTTTTTTGAAATACAAATAATATTTTGATTTAAGTATCGTATTTAAATTTTATATGATTAAAATTATACAGTTAACTTCGAATTAGTTTAGTTCTTTTTTTTAGTAATGCAATAAATCGTTAATATATTTTTATTTCTATTTTATATTTTTATTATAATTACAATGATTTTTTTTAATTATTATTAAAGTTAATATTGAATGAATTCAGTTAATATTTATAGCTATCAATATTAAAATTATTATTTAATTATTTTTATTTTATTCATTTGTTGTTCTTAATATTATAAATTAAATTTTCTAAAATATATGTTACATATATTATCATTAACTATTTTAATAAATTAAACCTCTGTTCGGTATAATTTCTTGATATCTCATGTTGTCTAAATTGTTTTATCAGCATAATTAGATATTTTCGTAATTATGATTTTAACTACTTGATTTTCTAAATAAAAAGTATAATTTTATTGGTTAAATAGAAATATTTGCTAGGTTGAGATTGAACACAAACCTACAGTTATTGTGATGCATGTTTTTTGAATGAAATTGAAAAAAATATTAAACACGAGAGACAAATGCATAAATTATGAAATATCTATTGATACATTCCACATGATTCAATATTAGTACCTATAATATTATGTCATACATGATATATCATTAAAAATTAATAAATTTACATTTTCAGTGAAGTTAATAATAACTCATAAAAATTATTGAAATCTACAGTAATTTATTATTTAAATATATAAATTGATATTTACTATCCAAATAAGGTTTTAATAATTTGGATTAGTTCTGGGGTGGTTATATCGATCTACACCACCTCTTTTGAATTTCTTTTTTCTTATTTACAAAAAAGACCATTTATTAAATGACCAAAATACACATTTCTATATATGTTATTTTAATGTACACCACAAATAAAAAACTTGATTCTCTCTCTCTCTCTCTCTGTAGAGAAAAATTCACGTGTTTGGAAAATTTATGCAATGGCAGAAGAACTTGCAAGCACCACTGAAGTTGAATCCGAGATGGCCACCAATGTTAGGTAGTGTTTCTTGCACTTTTCATTAATTCTTGATTCACATTTGGCGCACACTGTCTATGCCTCATCCCCCCCCTCCCCTTTTTTTACTAATTTTTGCTTGCTTAATAATTCTTGATTTACAATTGGTGCACATTAAGTCAAATGCTTACTGTTTTTTTTTTTTAAAATTTATTGAGATGCCAATCCAGTTTCTCCTTCCTCTTTTATTTTTATTTATTTATTTTTTGTTTAAATAATTTCTTAAGCTAATTGTTTAATTTGAATTGTTATTTTACGTTCCACGATTCGTTTCACAATTATGTACACGTTTAGCGCAATTTACACGCTCAAGAACAAGCTCCAAAAATGAATGAAGATGATCATGTTTATGAAGATATAAGTTTTGGATATGTTCCTTATCAACAAGAAGTAGGACATTTTTATTATTACACTTTTTACCTGTTGTTGTGTTAAATTTAATATCTTGGATTTGTATACATAAGATTGTATAAAATTTAAATGATTTGCATCATAATGTGTTTCTTTGTTCATTTTGTTTAAATGTTAGGAAACTGAAGAAGAACTCAATATGTTTGATTATATAGATAATTTAACCACAAGTCAAGTATGATTAATTAAATGTTAAATTTATCATTTGATGTATGTAAATATGAAATTTAATTTTTTTAACATTGAAATGTAGGTTTTTAATGTAGTAGAGATTCACAGTGTGATTGGGTTCGGACATTTGAGAAGGAGCTTGGTTTGATTATTGTTGTGACACACTTTAGGTTAGGTGGAGATAGACGTAAGCCTAGAATATGTTTTGGATGTTAATGTGGTGGAAAATATAGAAAACATAAAAGTTATTTTAGTCTTGAACCAAAACGAAAAAGGTCTACTGGAACCCATAAGTGTGAGTGCAAATTTAATTTAAACGGTGTAAAGTTACATAACGAGGATGATTGGATGGTAAAGGTGGACTACATAATCACCCGCCAACACAATATTTAGAAGGACATCCTTGTGTGGGAAGATTAACAAGTGAAGAAGAGAAAATTTTAATAGACGTGTCAAGAAGCTTAGTGAAACCGAGAAACACACTAGTAACTATGAAAGAACCAGATAAAAAAAATGTAAGCACAATGATAACTATCTATAATGCACGTGTGAGACATAGATTGACCGAGAAGGTTGGGAAAACAAAGATGCAACAGCTAATGAGTAAGATTGAAGAACACAATTATCTCGAGTGGCATAGGTCAGATGCTAATGATGAAGTTGGAGGCCTTTTTTTTTTCCCACATGCGACATATGTGGACTTGTTATATGCCTATCCATATGTTCTCGTTGTGGATTGTACCTACAAAACTAATAGGTATCGACGACCTCTTTTTGAGATTGTCGAGATTACTTCTACTTGAATAACTTTTTGTATTGCTTTTGTGTTCATAAAATCTAAGCATGAAGCTAATTATACTTGGGCGATGGAGAAGTTAAAAACATTGAATGAAACATGATATCTTGCCTCATGTTATTGTAACGGATCGAGAGCTAGCTCTTATTCAAGCAATTGAAAATATTTTTCCAAATACCAAAAATCTCTTGTGCACATGGCATATATCTAAAAATGTTTCTGCCAACACGAAAAAGGTTTTCAAGTCAAAAGAAGAATGAGATATTTTCTGTACAAGTTGGAGCAGTCTAGTTGCATCTACCACAAAGGATGAATATGAACATTTGACCAAAAGACCGTCTCTTGAATTTGAACAATTTCCGGAGGAATTGGAATATGTTCAAGTATCTTGGTTGAGTAAATATAAGGAAATTTTTTTTGGTGTTTGGACAAATAAAATTATGCACTTTGGTAATACCACGAAAAATAGGTAAATGTTTTTTAACTATTAATAATTTAATTATGCTTAAATATTATTTATTATGGTATTTTGGACAAAATAACTCATAACATATTTAATATTATATTTCTCTACTTGTTGACAGGGTTTAGAGCGCACATTCTAATTTGAAGAAACACCTTGGATCATTACGGAGTGATTTTGAAACTCCATGGAAGGTTATACACTATCTTATGGAATTGAAATTTACAGAGATAAGGGCTTCATTTGAGCAGTGCATGAACCTAATTCAACATAATTTTAAGCTTACTCTTTTCAAAGAGTTGCGAGGTTTGATTTCCATGAATGCAATGAATCTTATTTTAGAAGAGTCAAAGCAAGCATGGCTCATTGGCTTAGATCGTAGTTCTTGTCGTTGCACTCTAAGCTCCACACATGGGTTGCCACGTGAATGTGAGATTTCAAAATACATAGTAAAAAATTGCCTAATTCCATTATCTGATGTTCATCCTTATTGGAGAAAACTAGATGGTTCCATCTACTGACACTTCATTGAATATTGAGGTTGATTTGAATAATATTTGACGAGTTTTTAGTGCATGTGATGATAAAGGAAAATTATTCTTCAAAAAGAAGTTAAGAAAAATATATGAACAAGTACTTCTACAAAAACTAGCTCTGCCAAAGTTCTAAAAAAGAGAAAGCTTAAAGCTGAACATCGTTCTATGTATAGTTTTGCATGACATTTGGATAGTTTTACTGATAATATCAAAGAGTGTATTTTTAACATTTTTGACGTCAAGTCTGATGGCCATTGTGGTTTTAGGGAAATGGCTAATTCACTTGGATTAGGTGAAGAAGCTTGGTATAAAATTCGACAGGACCTTTTTTGTGAATTGAATTTGAATTGCAAGTCTTATGAGAGATTATATGGTAGCAATGACAGAGTGAAAGAAAAGTTCCATATTTTGAACTACTTTAATATTGATGCACCACCTGATCGATGGATGACAATCCTTGACATGGGTCATTTGATATAATCTCGTTAACAATGTTGTACTTATTCATCTATCATCCATACAATATTTGACATTCTTACCATTGCGCTCTCCACTACTTGCATATGCAAATAATAAGATTATTTGTTTGGATTTGTTGAATGATAATCATTTTGTTCAGGTATACTATTCTAACGACACTAATTTATTTTATTGGTTTGAAGATATTAATTGCGATTCGATTTGTCACTTGCACAGGTAAAGTTAATGTCCAATAGTCCGATTCCACCCGTGGCATGTAATTGGGACAAATATAAAATGAAGTTGCAAGTTAATGGGAGAGTCCGTATAAAGCGTGTATTGAAGCATTTAAAAAGATGATTGGAATTCATATTGCCACAAAGGAGATTATTAACTTGGACTTCCGTAGTTTGTTAGTTGATTGCAATATACATTCTTGTATTTTCATTAACTTTTATTGTGTTTTTATTTTACTTCATTGACTAATTTAATATAATTGAGTTGTTAACATTTTTGCTAGAGCAATGATGATGCCTAATTATCAGAACACTTATATGTCTTTCCTTTTCCTGAGATTTTATTATGCGAATATGGGCAGCGGCATTTGCGGTTCGGTAAATTTTTACATAGTAGGTAAACAAAAGGTTTCAAGTAGGCGTAATATCCTCTGAATGATAACTCCTTCTACTCCTTCTACCTTTGCAAATCCGAATGGCACCCACGACTAAACTTGAGTCCGATTCGATAGCAAAGGGATTCACGCCCTCATCAATGCTTGCATTGTAATCTCCCCTCCTGTGCATTTTTTCACAAACTCAGCTTGAGCCTCGTTGTTTGAACTAGATACCCTATCATTTAATTTCATAAAAAATCATTTAATTTCATAAAAAAATTAGTAACGTGTATATGGAACAAAACACCACAACAAACTTTAGCAGCTGTTTTTAACATTATCTCCGATAGCTATTAACAAAAAAAATATACACAAATAAATACACTAACATCCACCAGCATTCACTAGTTTTAAGTCAACGAACATACAAGGACGGATCTAGGGGGCTGCGAGCCCGGCCGGTCGCTCGTGCTGGATTCGCAAAATTTTTATTTTATGACCTTATAATTTTGACGTAAATTTTTTTTCCCTTAATCTTGTAGTGGCCGCTCGTGCTGGATCACTTTTCTGGATTCGTCACTGCGAACATAGACGAGATATGGTCAAAAATGGTTCCTACATTTATTCCAAGATGGCAAGATTCAGTATTAGTTCTACACTGGTAAATACTTTTCTTCCTATCCAACAAAATAACTTTTAAGTCCATGTTAGTATGAATGTCACTGAGAGCATAGAAGGAAAAATAATCAAATGGTAATTTATTACATACATATGATTGAATATACATCTCAAATGGTAGTTTAAATATCCTCCAATTAAAAATATCTTCCGCACAAACCAAACTCTTTTTATTCTTGTATTTGAACAACAACACAACGTCTTTGTTGTATAATTTTGGTGCTTCCTTGATAAACTTCTAAATTGACAAAAATTTTAACCTATTGAACTTGCAAGTAAGCCAGTCAAGCTGTTGTAACAAATATTATGCATGATCGAAAGTTAGTTTTCTGAAGAGTGTGCCTCAAGGAGGAGGATAGTAATGACGAGTTGAATAAATACACCATCATTCACTAGTTAAAGAATTTAATAAATTAGCAAAAGCCTTGAGTAATATCATGAAAATTAGCAAAATACACCAATGTTGCGAAATCACTCAAAATTTAAGAAATAACTCTTACCGTTATACACGACACTGTTTAATCCAAACTCGGTCGATGTACGAAGGCGAGAAAGTGGCAATGAAGGCGGACGAGAGCGAAGTCGAAAAAGGAGTTTTAAATAACGCCAGCGTTGGAAGGAGAATCAGCGGGTGAGAGCGAAATATCTGGGAAGATTAGGGGTTTGTATTTTGTGTTATACTTGCTTCTTTTTTTTTTTTTTTAATGTATTATGATATTTTAAAATTTTAAGGTTAGTTTTGTAAACAAAATGTGGTTTATTTATAAAATTAGATTTAATTAGTTGTGTATATATAATGTAGTGTGGTTAGTAAAAATTGTGGTGTAGATACAATCACGCATAGTTATGTTGTTTTTTAAATTTTAATAATTACTGTAATAGAATATTATTATTTTATACCTTTTGAATTTGTGTTGATTATGTAAAAGTATTAAAATCTTACAAATACTTGTTGAGATCGATATTGCGGATAGGAACTTTCGTGCATCACACCGAATAAATACTAGTATATCTAGTATAATACAAGAGTCGTCACAAAATACACACATAGATTCTAGCGAAAATGCACTTTCTATATTTTAAATAATATTTTGTAGAAAAATTAATATATATTATATATTTTGTAAAAGCCGTAATAAATATATTCTATTTACATGTGTTACATCGAAAACAAGAAATTGGATTAATATATTTGAATATAAATAAATGTAATATTCTATGTAAAAAATAATAATATAATACTGTTATATCTGCATTTATTACATATCACATACATTGCAGTGGTCCACCACTGGAGATAAAATAAATCAAGGTAACGATTTTTTTTATTTTTATTTTTTTTATTAAATTTGAGAAAAAGCACGAATTATTAAACAAATTATAGAGAAAATATGTTACAGTCAATATAGTGCTGGCACAACCTAACCACTCAAACATAGGATAAAAATTATTTTATAGGCTTCTTATAAAATTCCACCATTTGTACAGATCGCTAAGAAAATGAGAATGAGATGTTATATCTAAGCATGTGTTTGGTAAAAAAAAAAATGTTTAAATGGTCGGGTGATAAAATTTTTTGACCACTTCTTTCAAACTCAACAGTTTCAATTGGTCAAATAAATTCTCCGCTCGAAAACGGTTTGTAAATGGACATTAAATTTTATTCTTCATTACGTACATAAAAGAAATCACCGTAAATTTATAGAGATTAATGGTTGAATCGTTACCCTAATTCTTTCTCCAAAAATTGGTTGCTGAACTTCTAGTTCGTGGAAACATTATGTATATTTTTTTATAAATAGCGCAAAACGTCCTTAACATTTACATGCCATTCGAAAATCGTCCTAAAATTTCAATTTTGGCATTTACAACATCAAAATCACCATCCTTCCGTCAAATACCGTTAAATTTCACTATTAAAAAATGAGTAATTGACACATTATATCTATAACGTTCACATGCATTGTGGAATACACACCTATCCTTTTATTTTGGCGCAAAACATCCCTAAATCATTCAAATCTTACTAAATATATCATTTTCGTCAATTTTCCTTATAAATGATAAATTTATACTCCATCTTTAAACAAAAAAGGAAAGAAAATAAAAACTTGACATTTTTATTCTTATTTCAAAATTTTTGCAGAGTTGGTCATTCTTTTGCAAAAACATTCTCATTGTTTGTTTTCATCGTCCACATCATTTTAACTTTGACATTTGGATCATCCGATCGATCTTTTTTGAGCAAAACTCATTACCATCTATTTTCTACATTGTAAAACGAATATTTTACTCTCTTCTTAAATAATTATATTCATATTATTTTACATTTATTTTTCATTTAAAGTTTCCTCTTTCAATTATATTTTCTCTCTACAAATTAAAATTTTTGTAAAGACTTTGATTACATTGTAAAAAAAGTCAAAATTCTTGTTATTTTCTAATTAAAATATTTTGTAAAATGAGTAAAAACTAAAATATATAATCGAGAGATTTTATAAAAAATTAATTTGTAGAGAGAAAACGAAACCGAAATAGAAAAACTTTAAATTAAAAATAAATGTATTTAAAAAGGGGCAAAATAGTTATTTTACAATGAAGAAAATAGATTGTAATGAAGTTTTGCAAAAAAGATAGATTGGATGGTCAAAAAGTCAAAGCTGAAACAATATGGATGATTTGTGTAATAAAGACAAACAATAATGATATTTTATGTAAGAGAATGATTAACTTTGCAAAAAAAAAAAAAAAATGAAAGAATGAAAATGTCAAGTTTTTCTTTAATGATTTTTTATGTAAGAGAATGATTAACTCTGTCAAAAACAAAAAACGAAAGAATTAAAATGTCAAGTTCTTCTTTTCTTTTTTATTTAAAGAGAGATATTTAAAAAGAGAGGATACATTTGTCATTTTATTTAAATAGATATAGATGGTAATGAGTTTTGCTCAAAATTGTTCAACTATGACTCATTTGTACTTTTTGAAAAAAAAAATGTGGGTGTAATTAAAGTTTGAATGAATTTACTTTACTCACTACATTCTATCACATCGGGTACCCTCACTCACATGGTGGGTGTGCGGTTGATTTCATAATTAGCAGCTCCACCCTCATGTAAAGGGTGACACCCAGTGTGGTAGAATGGAGTGAGTAAAACAACATCCATTCTCTTTCTTTTTTTCTTTTTTTCTTTTTTAAATTTAAAGAAGGAGACAAAATTTGTCATACCATAAGGAAAAATAATGAAAATGATGTATTTAATAAGATTTGAATGATTTAAAGATGATTTTTGCCAAAAAAAAAAATGATAAAGATGTATTCCATAAAGCATGTAAATGTTAGAGATATAACCCATGTTTGGTCCCAAATTTTCAACCATACATTTTTTTAGGACCTAATACTTTCACTTGTTAAACCTTTTTTCAATCACAAATTCTTCCAAAAATCCATTTTTTATTTTCCAAAATATCCTACGCCAAATGTGTCTATAATATGATTTTTACACATTCTTTAACGGTGAAATTTAACTGTGTTTAAGAGAAGAACGATTTTCACAAAGAAAAGTGATTTTGAAGATATAAATATCAAAATTGAAAGGTTATGGACGATTTTCGCAAGATGTGCAAAAACATATTGTGCCTTTTTTCTTCCCCCATGTCTTACTTCGTTAAGGGTGATTGTTTCACAATCAAAATCAAGGATTCAATGTTTGATATCTTCTTTATAGTTTCATTCGGCTTAAAGTGAATGTTTATGGAAACTTTATGACTTTCCTTGCCAATTTGTAAACGCAATCATTCAATTGCGCCATAGATATAGATTCGGACTTGACATAAAGAAAATCTTCACACCTTTATTTCTCTTATTTTTCAAACTCTAGGAATTTTCGCATCTTTTGAGGCAGATTTCCCATCAGTTTGATTTTCTAAATAAAAAAACAAATGAATAACGTTAGATAGTCACATTTATTTGTCATTCTAAATTATCGGATTTTTGTGTGTTTTTAATTTTGGACTTGATGTGACAAGTAAATAAATAAATTGTTGTCATGTGTGTGGGCGTAAAATTTTATGTCAAATTTTCGATTCCTATCGCATAATTATTGAACAAATAGAAAATTGAAATGGTGCTTCTTTTGAGATTGTCAGGCTTATCAATTATCAAAGTAGAAAATTTTTAATAATTTTCTTTTTCAATGCCCTTCATATTTATCCTGTTGAGGTAACAAAAATAAAGTTTAAATTTGAAAGGCAAGTCTAACATGATGACTTGACAATATTGATGAGAAAACTGAAAATCACGGTTGACAATTCACCCCCAACACCTCCATATTTCTCCACTTTCTACAATTTTTTTTTTTTTTTTTCAATTTCTTAAATAGATATAGAAACATTGTTTTCTTCTTCATCTAAAGTTGCACCAATTGTTGAATTGAAAAAATGTTTGTAAAAAAGAAGGAAAATAACCGGAATTGAATCCCACTCACACATGTTTAATAATTTCTTTTTGATAAAACATATTTAAAATATTTTTTTTAAAATAAATAAATGTCAGATAGGCATCAATATTGTGTAGTAAACATACTCATTGAAGATCAATTTTTTGCTTCAATGTCTGTTTATTAGACATTCATTATAAGTCTAATTAATGACTTTCAAATTACACCTTTTTTATTTTAGGTTGAACAATGTCACATTGAAGATGTTCTTATCTTCCTAATCGGCAATTACAAATGTCACAATCGAGTTAATGAAGGCCATTGAACTTTTGCTCTAAGTGCAATCACATCACTGAACTTTAATCTTAAACAATCAAGTCATCAAATTTTAATTTAAAAGCAGTTAATTACTTCGCTTGCATTCCGTTAACACGCTACGGTGACATGTCTATCAAAATTAAACGGATGCTAACAATAGGCAGTGCTGCCGCAGCACACAGGGATCTTTGTTGAACTTCAAGGTTTTTAAACCCATAAAAAATTGGAAGAAGTTGTGCATTATTCTATAGAAAAATCTACTTGCACATAAAAAGGAAGTACATAACCTTACATAATGAATAAAGTTACCAAAATACCCCCATTTTAAAATATATTTTAACATAGTAGTCTCTGAAGCAAAGAAAAATTTAAATGATTTTAATAAATGATTTTATTCATAAACCCCTCTCAATTGGTATCAGAGCTATATGACAGAGCTAAAGGACAAATATTACATAACAAAATATAAAAATGAATACAAAATACATAAGTCTAGAGTTATAATACATACATTAATACTACTTGATAATTATAAATTAGAAATATTAAGAACCTTAAGGGATTTAGAAAAAGACATAAGAAGAGATATATATGATATAATAAATTTCGATATAATAAAAGCAAATTTTATCATAAACGAAACATTAGATTTAATTCATAAAGATATACTAGAAGAATTGTATAAAAACTATAGAAATAAATTATCACAGAGCAGATCCTATATTAGTACTAGAAAAATACCTAGACATAGAAACAAATGAAAAATTAGATTTAATAGCTGAACAAAGAAGAAATTTAAGTGATATGATTAGAGAAGAAAGAATTATAAAAAGAGAAGAAGTCTTAAGATTAAAATCATTAGAAAAAATGAGAGAATATTTTAATACAATCTCAAATCAATTGCGTAAAATACAAATAATTCTAGATAACAAAGAAAAAATTAATAAAGAAATATATGAAAAAACTAGAGAAATAGAAAGACTAAGGAAATATTTTAGAATATAAGGAAGAAAAGAATTATTAAAATCAATAGAAGAATTCTCTGAATATAATATAAGGATATGTAAAGAAGCAAAATATCAGTCAGAACTTATACTAGAAATAGAACATATTAAAGGAAGGTTCTAATGACAGAATTTTCAGAAATAAAATTTGAAAAACAAATAATAAAAAATAGTAAACTACCAGTTGAATCTTATCAAATAAAAGGAGTCAATACAACCGTGTTTCAACCCTTAAGCTCATGGGGAGAATCTGATGGATTTCTCAATATGCAGTTAAATTGGATAAGTGCTTTTTATGGCAAACATATAAAAACATAAATTTACAAGATAAAATGGCTATTGAAGAACTTCAACAATTAAATATACAGGATAAGAATGTTAAATAAAAATTACAAAACATCCAAAACAAACTAATAATACAATTTCAAGAATTAAAAGATATGATAGGAAAGACTAAAAATATAAATGAAGAAATTATAAAAGAATTCCAAAGAAAATTAGGAGAATTAATTAATCAAGATAAAATCGAAATGATTGTAGAAAAAATATAAAAAATAAGTCAAAAAATAAATAATGAAAGAATCATATAAATAGAAGAAAGAATCATGAAAACAGAAACAAAGATTGATGATATGTACGATAGACTATTTAAAGTACAAAGATCACAAACCGCTAAACCAAGAGCATAAAATGTCAATGAGTGAATGTTTTGAAGAATTAAAAGTATTAACAAAATCGTTAATAAGTAATGTCCAAGAAGTTAAAAATGAATTAAAAAAAAAAGTAAGAAATGACATAAATATATTAAAATTTGAAATTAGAGAGTTAGAAAGATAATAATAAAAATAAAAAAAAAGAAAATAGACAAAAAAACTTATAGAAAAAGAAATTGTTAGAATATGAAAGAAACACTTTGAACAAGAGAAAATTGTAAAAGAATCGGGAAGCGTGAATGATGAATTTAGAAAAAATATATTACAAAAAATACCAGAAGAAGAATTAGAATTTCAAAGATCCATAGAAAAAACTATAGGAAAACTTAAAACTGAAGAAAAACAAAACAAAGATGAATGAAAAGCTAGACTTACTAATAGAAGATTTTGATCAAGTAAGCTTAGAAAATTTAGATGAATACCAAGTTTTAATGAATACTGGAGGAGTACCTAATCCAATTCCAATAGGAACTTCTAAATAACCAGATCCAGATGAAAGTTATGCACCTTTATATAGCAAGCCACAATGACAATATTATGATAGAATCAGAGAAATGCAACAACTTAAAGGGAATAAGTACGAAGATAGATATAAACCAGATAATAATTATAACAACCCTATTAACCATGGAGGAGCAAAATTAGACATAGATTGCAAAATAGATACCAAAAAAACCATATTGACCTGGGCAGATTCAATGATATTATTATTTTTTTATAATAAAGATGATGCATGGGAAAGTACTGAAAGAAGAATAAACTTCCTAATTTCGTCCTTTGAAGGGAATGTTAGAAATTGGTGGGAAGGAATTAACAGTGATTCAAAAGCCTTAATAAGAAGAAATGTACAAACAGAAATAATAAAATCAGATAGAGAAGGTATAGAAAAATTAACAGAATATATTGTAGATGAATTTATAGGAGAAAATTGGATAGGAGATAGAGAACGAGAATCAACAAGAGAAAAAGACAATGCTAGAGTCAAATTGATAAATTTAGCAATATGTGATATGTGTAAGATTAAAGAATACACATGTGAATTTAAAGAATACTATTATGTACAATTTTACAGTAATGAAAATCAAAAAGTATACCAAGATATGTATTACAATAAATTACCTGGTTCATGGGGAAAATATTTTAAGATAGAATTTGAATTATTTGCTTGAGATAACTCTAGAATTCCTAGGACATTAGGATCAATGATAATATTTTTATTTGAAAGATTATGATATATATGTCAACAAAGACAATTATTAAAGAAATCAGGAAAATTAACTAGAATCTATTGTGAAGATATAGAAAAACCTATACAATGTGAATGTAATCCTGAAAGAAGAAATATTAAGAGAAAATATAAAAACAGAAAGTTTAAAAAATTTAAAATATTAAGAAAAAATATATAAAACCTAAAAGAAGATACTATAAATGAAGATATAATCCAAATAAAAAATAGAAAAATAAACCTTACAAAAAGGATAAAAGCCCATGCAAATGTTGGAATTGTGGAGAAATATGATATATATATATAAGTCCTAATTGTACCAAGAAAAAAGTCAAAATATTATAAAAAAAAATATTTAGAAATAGAAAATGAACTAAGTGAAATATCTAACATTGAAGAATATTATGATCAAGAAGTTTATATAAGTGAAACAGATTCAGAAAGCAATGAATTAGAATCAGAATAGAGAAATAGAAGAAAGAAAAAAAAATAACATAGATATACAAGAATATGAAGGAATAGAAGATTATGGATTAAAAGTATCTTTCGATAATAATAAGTTCAGGAAAATACAAAAATTATCTTTAGATTTGAAAATAGGAAAATGGGAAATATTAGACAGAATATGGAGAAGAGAAAGAGTAGCAATAAATGAATATTATAAAATTGAAAAAATAATAGATGTTAGAACTACTCAAAGAACACACAAATTAAATCTTTTAACAAAAAAAAAAAAAAAACGGTTACAGAATTATCAACAAAGATCAATAAAAAATAAAGTGAAAAAATTCAATATGTTCATTTAGCAGGTATCCAAATAATGTTTAAATCCTTGTTTAGAGAATGATTAGATTCGCCTTTGACTATAAGTTTATATGATGGAAGGATAATAAATTTAAAAGACAATCATTTAGGAACAGTAGAAGAAAACTAGCATATAAAAAACTAATATTTACATGTTACCCAAAATATTGTATATCATTAAAAGACAGAAACTTTAATGAAGTTTTAGGACTATATTTCAAATTACATAAAGATGATATAATGGAACCAGGAGAAAATTATGACTATAGAATATAGAGCATTATACACATTTACTAATTATAATTATGGAAACATTTATTCTAAAAAATCATATATTGAAATTAATAAAGAATGCAAAGATATTGGTAGAGCTGTGGAACCAGATAAACAAATAAGTCTAGGCCCAAGAAATTATGAGCTTACTATAATAAAAAATAAACCAGAAATTATAGAATTAAGAGAAGAATAATACCCTAATAATAATATAACATTTAAAGATGACAGATTAATTAGAAGATCAAGAAGTCTAAGTCAACCTAATAGAAGACAATTAGGAGAGACTAGTAATACAGGAGAAATAAAACTTTATAAAAATGCTGGAAATATGAAAATAGAAGGAGAATACTTCAATGGAAAAGAGCATATAAAAGGATCAAATATATTAAAAGATACAGGACCTAGTGAATGTCACATAGCTTCAAATAAGAATAAAAGTTTAATAACTCATAGAACTAATCCATATAGATATGTTAATTTTGATGGACAACTAAATACTATAGAATTAGAGGCTAAGGTACCAATAAAGATAGGAGGAATTAACCTTATAGTACCATGTTACATAGACAATAGTATGGACATAAGATCTCATATACTATTAGGAATGAGTTTCTTAAATGGATTGGAAGATTATAGTATAAAAAGAGAAGGATTATATATAACTCATAATGGCCAAACTATACTATGTAGAAAAGCTGAATGAATAATCAAATAAGCTTTCCATTAACTGTTTATATACAAGTTACCATAGTTGAAACAAATATAAAAACTTGTGCATTAATTGATACATGAAGTGATATATCAATATTTAAGAGTTTTTTTAATCAAATCATGGAATACCAATAATAAGATAAAAATAACAGGAGTAACAAGCGAAAGTACTCATATAATTAATAGTGTCAATAAAGTCGATATAATACTTGGAAGTAAACAAGTTATAATAAACAAAATATATAGTTATGATAAACTAGAATGTGATATATTATTACGAAATGACTTTATCCAACAATTTCAATATTATAAACAAAATAATTATATGATAATGTTACAAAAACCATGTGCACATTTATTAAAAATACCAAAAGAATTTAGACCTTATAGAGTCAGCCAGCCCATCGTGGTGATAAATGAGAGAAAAAACCAATTATACAAAACGAAATAAAAACATAATGATGCGAACCCCTTCGGTGCGTTGACCAAAAATTCTCACAACAATTTTAATACCAACCCAAGAAAGCTAAAGTGGTAAATAAATGGATAAACACCTTAACCCAAGTTTAAATCTAACCCAAAATTCAAGGATTAACAAACCCTAGCCCAATGAAGAGATTAAAACAAATTCCAAGGTGGGGGAAATAAACAACAATACAAGAATAACAATACTCAAACAAAGTTGATTAAATTTCAAGAAGATAACAAGATCAAAGAGGTTTAACCTTACCTCAAGAATGAGGTCTTCAAGACCTAGCTCTCAAGAGCAATTTTCTTAACATCCAAAGTTATTTTTACAAAATGAAGAGAAATGTGAATATAATGTACAAAATGAGAAAAATGTGCAATTTCGGTATTTACAAGAAAAACCCCGTTTTTGTGGAAATTGCAACAAAAACCCCGTTTTTTTGTGAAATGAGGTGTTTCGGTCGACCGAACTTATTTCGGTCAATCACTGGGTTGACCGAAACTGGACTTTCGGTCGACTGCCACTCAGCCGAAAGCGCCTGAGGCTGGATCAAAATTCCTCTGCAGAAGATCGGTCGACCGGAAGAAAGTTCGGTCGACCGAAAGTGGCTGAAACTCCAAAACTTCTCATTTTTGGCTCCAACTTGATTCTTGGCTTCTTTTCTTGATTTATTTACATTGTTTAGCCTCGAATCTTGAACATCTTCAACTTCGGATCTCGTTATGGGTCCCAAGGGCACGTACATTGAGGTTTGACTTTCCCGATTCTCATCATCCCCTCCCTCTTAAAAAGGATTCGACCTCGAATCTTGGTTGAATGCACTGTCGTGAAACTCCTTGAACTTTGATCTTGCAACATTGTGGATCACAGGTTAGTGCAATGAAGTTGGACCCTCGTGATTCTCATCATCTCCTCCATCTCGAAAGAGATTCGACCACGAATCGACACCTACAATAAAAATAGAAAATTCAGACACAATAAATGTTACTGAAATTTTATACTCACCGTGTAAAATCAATTTATAGGCGTTGCGAAGAACTTGAGAGGTGCCAACATCGCGGGGTAGCATTTTGGATTTTAATCGATCGGGAACCCGTTCTCCCCTTGAAAAGAACCATTTCCAACCACCCGGATCAAATACGAATCGCCTCCTACCATGGTTGGCATGGGAAGGACAATGTAGGCCAGTCCCCTCAGATGGAGGCACGAGCCTCCTGCGAAGGGGCTTAACCAAAGGTGCATTCTTGTGTCCACCTAAACCAACTCTTTCTCCAGTAAAAATATGCATATATTTCAACAGAGTTAATAGGTTAAAGTCACAAGCAATTTTAAGTGGAGGAAACTTGCTAATATGATGAGCAATTAAAGTGTAAGCAAATTTAACAACCACAAAATCAGCACCAACTTCGTGCAAATGCACGACCTCCCGAAAGAAAAGATTAGCTATGTTGATGACCTTGTTGGTTTCATGGCATGTAGTCAAACGTGACATTTTAATTCTCCTACCAACAATCACAAAAATAGCTTCATTTTCTTTCGTTGTTCGAAGTAAACCTGCTATAAAGTTTATAAGATTAGTAATCCAAGGTCTACTCATGATGGGCAAATATGTATGAAATTTTTGGGGCAAAAACTTGAGTTTAGCCATTTTGCAAGTTAGGCATTTTTGACAAGTACAAACATGTTCAACACCAATCTTCAAATTAGGCCAATAAAATTGATCACATAATATCCCTAAGACCCCGTTGATTTTAAATTGCCCCATCAAACAATTATCATGTGCCTCTCCCATTAGCAATTTACACATGGCACATTTAAAAAGCAACAATCCAATTTTCCAAAATAAATAATTATCATGCCCATAGAATTCATCAAGATATCGCTCACAACATGATTCATAAATGTTTAATAAATTTGGATTATTAACATGCATGCCCTTAACATGTTCAAGATAAAATGAGGGGGCATCAAGAAATGTTAGAAGTGAAGTCTTATTATCACCAAGACATCTAAATAAATTTCTCCCATGGACTCCCCTAGCTAGCAATTTCTTTAGAGAGCAAATATGCACGTCAAGCATATTTTCACACAAGGATTTAGTACTTAGGAAAATTGGCACATGCAAAAAGTTGCATCCACAAATCAAGCACTCATCATGCCAATGACTCTTACCACATGTTACATTTCCACAAGTCAACAACACACTGGTCAAATCTATTTCAAGATCATACAACCCTCTAATGTATTCAAAGCACAATAACCTTACATTTAAAGAAATATTGGGATCATACCTCCTAGATGTTGCATCGGTCATGTCATTTTCTTTACCTCGGTTGTACTCGTTGTTGTAGGAAAATGTTTCCATGAATTTCTTCCATAAGGCATGCTTTTGGAATTCTTTGTTGCCTTGATAAGTTGGCCTCACAATTTCCTGCAACAAAGAAAGAACCAAACTAGGGAGGGAAGTGTTAGAATATTCAAGAGTAAAGGACATTTTGGAGTGATCTCTTCTCTCAATTTCTTTGGTGGCACTCATCATTTCCTCACCTTTTTCTGAGGTAGAATCCTCAACCCTCGGTTCTTCTCTCACCTCTCCTTTTTCTGGAGTCGTGGCTCTAACTCTCACTGCCTCTCCTTTTTCTAGGGACGTGGTCCCAACTCTCTTGCTCTCATTTTTATTTTCTTCAATTTTATCAATTGAAGGTTCTTTTGTTTTCCTATCCTCCCCTTCTTTCTCTTCTTTTTCCTTCTCCTTCTCCTTTTCTTCATCGAATTCCTTCTTGAGCTTCATTTGGTCTTTGCATACTTCTTCCGAGCTCAAAGATAGGATCACAACCTTTTTTTCATTCATTTTGAAGCTACACCGGTTCCTCCCCCTATTAAGATTCACATTTCGCTCACATTGCCAAGGTCTCCCCAAAATTATGTGAGTAGTGTGTAAGGGAACCACATCACATAATATTTGATCACTATAAGTACCAATGTGAAAAGTAAGAAGAACTTGTTCACTTACCCTCACCTCCCCATAGTCGTTCAACCTTTGCAATATATAAGGACTAGGATGCTTCATAACCGGTAAACCCAGTTTCTCAACTCTACTAGCACTCACCAAATTAGTGCCAATCTCCCCATCAATCATGAGACTACATGGTTTATCACTCACTAGGAACCTAGTGTAGAAATTATCCTTCCCATGTTCCTCCACCTCATTAGTATGGGCCATAGATTGTGGTGGCCTAGCATTTATCTCCAACACTCCCTTCTCATTATCACCCCTCCTATGGAATGATGGACTTTTCATTTTTGCCTTATCAATAATATCATCAATTCCATCTCCACTCCTATCTACCCATTCTCTTCTCCTCCTATTCATACTCCATTCTTCTTCCACTTCTCCACTTCTACCCATTCCATGGAGTGATGAATTTTGAATTCTCGCACTATCAATATTTTCATCAACTCCATTTCTCCTACCTTCTAACCACTCTCTTCTTTTCCTATTCAAATTCCCATTTTGTTCACCATCCCTTTCATCATTCCAAGCAACCCTTCTAATTTTCCTATTCAAACTCCCATTTTGTTTTCCACTTCCATCCCTATACACAATGTTCCCAAATTTATCCCTCACCCTTCTTCTACTACACCTCATTTCTTCATCTCCCCTATTTGATGTACTCTCCCCTCTTGTCCCTAAATTTTCTAACTCACCCCCACTTTTCTCCATTTGTCTAGCAATGGTGGTTGAAAGATTTTCCAACAAGTACTTCAAATCTTGAGTTTGAGAATTGAAAATGGACATTGTGTGCAAGTGTGAAAGTGTTCTCACAAGAAAATATTTCTCTCGTGTTTCACTCAAATTTGGCTTTTACCCTCTATTGAACTCACCACTCTTGCCTTTTTCCACTCAAAATCTCCTTTCTCAAGTTCTCCAATGAAGGTAATCAACTAAACCACAAAGTATAATTCTTGTGGAGTTAAAGAAATCACCAACACGGAAGAAGGGATTTAGAACAAGTAGACACAAATAGCAAGTGGAATTTATGTGCTTGCTATACTCAAAAGGAACAATATCTATGTGGGATAAGATGCTAGGATCACAATTTCAACAATGGGATTGAAAAACCACAAGTATTAGACAAGGCATATATGTAGAGCAATAAGCACATAGAGTGTAAATTTTGAATGAGCCGATTTATCAAACACCTTGTACTCAATTTTTGAATGACCTTGAATGTGGATAATGTGGATATATGAAAACTCCCACAACACAATTGTGGCAAGAAGTGAATGATCAACAATTATCCAATAGATGAAGCAAGTGATATATGGAACAAAATGTTGATAACACAATCTCAATGATGGGAATTGGATAGCCCCAAGTAATTAGCAATATATGGACATTGGACAACAAAGCATTAATGTAGTAATTTTCATTGGAACATTTATCAAACACTTTGAATACACAATTTGGAAAGTGTAGCTTTTGTAGTGAATGAATATGAAATTCCCCCAACAAACTCACAATCAATATACCCAATACATAGAATCAACAATACACATGAGCATATCAATTTTCCCCAATTTTTTTCCCAATTTTCGGATTTTTTTTTTTCAATGACAAGAACAACAACAAGAAAGTAAAGATAGGTTTACCAAATTAGAGCCAAGCTCTGATACCAAATGATGCGAACCCCTTCGGTGCGTTGACCGAAAATTCCCACAACAATTTTAATACCAACCCAAGAAAGCTAAAGTGGTAAATAAATGGATAAACACCTTAACCCAAGTTTAAATCTAACCCAAAATTCAAGGATTAACAAACCCTAGCCCAATGGAGAGATTAAAACAAATTCCAAGGTGGGGGAAATAAACAACAACATAAGAATAACAATACTCAAGCAAAGTTTATTAAATTCAAAGAAGATAACAAGATCAAAGAGGTTTAACCTTACCTCAAGAAGGGGGTCTTCAAGACCTAGCTCTCAAGAGCAATTTTCTTAACATCCAAAGTTATTTTTACAAAATGAAGAGAAATGTGAATATAATGTACAAAATGAGAAAAATGTGCAATTTCGGTATTTACAAGAAAAATCCCGTTTTTGTGGAAATTGCAACAAAAACCCCTTTTTTGTGAAATGGGGTGTTTCGGTCGACCGAACTGGTCGACCAAACTTATTTCGGTCGATCACTGGGTCGATCGAAATTGGACTTTCGGTCGACCGCCACTCAGCCGAAAGCGCCTGAGGCTGGATCAAAATTCCTCTGCAGAAGATCGGTCGACCGGAAGAAAGTTCGGTCGACCGAAAGTGGCTGAAACTCCAAAACTTCTCATTTTTGGCTCCAATTTGATTCTTGGCTTCTTTTCTTGATTTATTCACATTGTTTAGCCTCGAATCTTGAACCTCTTCAATTTCGGATCTCGTCATGGGTCCCACGGGCACGTGCATTGAGGTTTGACTTTCCCGATTCTCATCACATTAGAAAAAAGTTTATGGAGAGAATCCATTATCATTCTGGAAACCATATCATCCTAGAGCTAAAATAGAATTAACAGAAAATGTTATTATAAGAGTTAGACCAATGATGTATATTGTACAAGACACACAAGAATTTAAAACTCAAATAAAAGAATTACTTTATCAAAAACTTATTAGACCCAGTAATGAACCTCATAGTAGTCCAGCCTTTATGGTAATGAAACATTCTGAACAAATAAGAGGAAAAGCTAGAATGGTTATAAATTATAAATAATTAAGCAAATATACTAAGTTTGAAGGATACTATTTACCTAACAAAGAAGTATTAATAAACCTTGCAAAAGGGAAACAATATTATTCTAAATTTGATTGTAAATCAGGATTTCGGCAAATCAAAATGGAAGAAGATAGCATCCAATATACAACTTTTAGTACGTCTCAAGGTAAGTATGAATGGATGGTTATGCCATTTGATTTAAAAAATGCACCACAAATATATCAAAGAAAAATGGATAACATATTTAGAAAATTTGATGAAATTTTAATTGTTTACGTTGATGATATATTAATATGATCTCATAATAAAGAAGAACATAGAAACCATTTAATGAAATTTATAAATGAATGAAAAAATGAAGGAATTGTTCTTTCAAAAAAGAAAGCAATAATATAAAAACAGGAAATTGATTTTCTTGGATTATAAATAGATGGAAGAGGAATAAAATTACAAACTCATATATCTAAAAAGATATAAAGCTTTCCAGATAAATTAGAATCAAATGAATAAATACAAAAATTCTTAGGATGTTTAAATTATGCAGAAGGATTTTTTGAAAATCTTTCCAAAAAGAGATATAAAATACAGGTTTTAGTCAGGAAAACAAATACTAAAGGATGGAGTGATGAACATACATAAATTGTTAAATCACTAAAAGAGGAATGTAAAAATTTACCAAAATTAAGATTATCAGATGAAAAAGATAATCTAATAGTTAATACTGATGCATCAGATAAAGATTGGGCAGCAATATTGCGTCCAGATACTGCTCCATTCGATATTCATATGGAGTCACTGAGGATGTGTTGGCTAAAGTATTCAAATTCATATTTTTTGCTAAATTCGTGATTCTGGATATGGAGGAAGATAACAAAACGCCACTAATCTTAGGTCAACCCTTCATGGATATTACACGAACCTTGATTGACGTAGAGAAGGGAGATGTGATGTTTAGGGTTGAGGATGAGCATGTGACATTCAATATAACTCAAATGGAGAATCAAGATCCACATCTTGAAAATCACTCCAAAATAAAAGTCGACTTACAGCATGGCCAAGGGAAATTTTGAGCATAGGGTCAAAGCAAGTGAAAATGTATCTACATCTAGTTTCATGCCACCTTGAGGAATTTTGCCAAAAATTCGAGTTTAAGACTATAAATGGAGCGCTTCTTGGGAGACAACCCAATTCTCCTTTTATTTATTATGCTTTATTTATAACTTTGTTATTTGCTTGAGATCTTAGTTGTAGGATTGCATGCATCTTGGTTTTCATCTTTACATATTTGATATATTTTATTGCTTTTTAGTTAGTTAGTTGGTTCACGTAATCACTAGCAAACACTCGAGTCTAGAGTATGAACAAACTGTTAGGAGAGACTTGGCATGCACCACGAGGTGAATTGGGATTGAAAACGGAGTTTGAATGAAGAAGAAGAAAATTTATTGGAAGTTGATGGAACAACCGTGCGATCGTGCCTGGTTACTATCACATGGTTGCGCGACCACTTGTTTTTTAGACAGAAGCTACAGGTTTCGATGGCACGATCACTCCCAGATACCCCCATGCGATCACATGGTACATTTCTGGATATATTTGATAGCCTTCAACAGATTTTTCGAGTGTTGTTAGTTGCATTCACCACACCTGAATTTATCACCCCAATTCACTCTAAAAATAATCGATTTTCCCAAAAACTACCAATTTCTTCATGACAACAAGTGAATTTCATAGAGTTCATCTCATCAAAATCAATTCAAAGGTATGGATTTTCAAACTTTATGGAATTATGCAAGATATGGTTGAGTTTGTGATCTTCTTGGGTTTTTTTGACTTGATGATAATTGGAGAATGGGTTTGATTAGAAATTGAAGTGTTCTTTTTGTAATTTTTTTGAATTATTTTAATGCACGCTATAAATAATATTTTCATTATTCATTCATGTTTTACACTTTTTTAAGGCATAGAACTCTAAGTGGGCATCATTGCACCTCACTGTAGGCACCACAACACCAGAAATCTACTTCATGTAACCTACTTCACCACATCTTTTCCCGACCCTAACGAACTCCGATTGCTTTGAATTTTTAATATGCTATTGACCATACTTCATACTTTCATATTCCTAGAGATGGCTAGAGAAATTTTTAGTCTTTCGAGGAGATGTTAGGAGTTGAAATCAATGGTCAAACATGTCAAAAATTCATGATTTTGCTATATCCTAGTTTGTAAGTGTTTATATGGTTTTCTATATCCTAGTTTGTAAGTATTTATATGGTTTTCTTTCAGTTTCTATATTTTTTCTTGTATATTAATGTCGATTATCTATCATATGCAAGGAATACACCAACTTAGAACACCTTAGACCGAACATGGAAAGAAAAGAAAAAGGCCGGATCATCTAAGAGATGTCAACGAAAGAAGCTCTAAACCCGAGAAGTACTTGAACCCTCTTCGTTATCTTGTGCTCAATTGTTATATGTAATGCATACATTGAGCACAATGTATATCTCTAGCTTGGGTTCAGAATCTCATTCATTTGTTATAATATACGTATTCATTCTATTTTTGGGGTAAAAAAAATTTAAAAATTTTGAATTTTTTTTTTTTTTAGTTTGTTTATTGCTTATGATTTTGTTCAGGTTAAAATTTTGTACTTTAGTTTAGATTAATGGACAACATTCAACTTTATTTTTTTTAACTATTTATCCATGTTAGGCCTTATATACCAGCACAAACACATAGCCATTATCGAATAATTACTTGTGGGAGAATGTGTTTGATATATATATATATAGGGTGAGTTTATGCAATTTTAATATAGGATTGACTATAAAATCCCAAATCTTAAGATTTTAGATCCCAACCTTAAATTTAGAACCAAACCGCTCAAGAAGCAGTTTTGAGGTGGAAATGTTATTATATGTATGCATTGATGGGTCGAGGGTCTAAAGTTCTTGTTGTTGTACTTTTAGTTGAAGGTGTTTTAGTCAACGAGTATAAGCCATCTCTAGCAACATAAAAATCGTTTTATTCTTCTCTTTGTAGTCTTTTTACTCAAGCAAGTAACTTTCTAAGGGTGTTAAAACCTGATACCCTAAATTTATCTGACTTGAGTTATTAGCCTAAAATAAAGCTCATTACATAGGTCAATTAGAAATCTTAGGGAGAGAGGATTTATATATAGAAATGTACACATAAACTCTTTACTTATTCATGTGCCTTTGAACAGAGAAAACATGTTTCAAAAGGTTTCTAATAGCCTAACACTGAACTAGGAGCCAAGCTACAAGAGGCTTCTAATAGCCTAAAGTTGTACTGGTCCACTGGAGTTCAAGCTGTACGAAGCTTCTAATAGCCTGTTGTAGAAACTTCTTTCTTAATTTTCTTTTAAGATTTTATTTGTCTTAAATGATAAACGGAAGTTCAAGAAAACGAATAATTTCATTCTCAAATAAACAGAAGTAGGAAATACGATAAATCTCATTAAAGATCTTACAATAGTTACACATCATGTCCTGTCCCTCCAAGACATATTAAGTTTATAACCATTTCAAAATATGATATCTTGATTTTACTTTATGTCTTAAGGCTGAATTGCCTTAGTTTTACATCAAAGTAGGAAAAGCTTTTCCCACACTATTCTCTTAGTAATAATATGATACTTGATCCATCTAAGAAAGATCTCTCCCAAGTACGCAAAACCTCCAAATAGTTAGAGCATGTGACCTACATAAGAGTCATAAACGACTATATAAGCTATGAAGCTTAGTGAGTAAAGCTACACATTAGAAATTAAGCATGTTATCATATAGAAATGATCAATTTGATGGAAATACACTTTACCTCTTAACTTTGATAAGAATAAGTAATCCATATAAATCTGTCCGGAATCATCTCAAGTATCTTTTACCATATGAAACATCTTCTCTCATGAAATCTCAACATAAGAATACTTGAATTCGCATATTACATATCAATCTCAAATTACACTTTACCTCTTAACTTTGAGGAGAATAAGTAATTCATATAAATCTATCCGGAATCATCTCAAGTATCTCTTGCCATATAAAACATCTTGTCTCATGAAATCTCAACATAAGAATACTTGAATTCATATGTTACATAACATTCTCGAGTTACACAATATAATTAAAAGAATATGCATGTCATAATGTAATAGCCTCTCTAACTTCATTTATTAATTTCTTTGGGCCCTACCCTAAGAGTAAGTATCCATAGAGCACTCAATATAAGATTTGATACACTTTCGGTACAAATCTAGTACCCTTTTGGTACAATTCTGATACCCTTCCAGTACAATATGAGAATCTTTCACTTGGGTATCTAGAATCCCAAACTAGTGAATACTTAACATTTTAGAGTTCTATTCTTATTCATGCACATTCTTAGGTATACTTTTGAGCCTAACTGCATGCTTAGAGAGTGAACCATGAATTTATTTAAAGATGTAATTGTAACAAAGTGCTTATGAATTCATCCAAAATCTAAAAATTACTTTAAAATACTCAATTATCTTCATTTAAGAATTTGAATTGATAAACCACCCAAATATCATCATTCATAAATCTTAAAATTTCCTTTAAACTATCAAATCAATATTATTTAAGAATCTGAGAAATTACTTGAAATACTCTAAAAAAAACTGTTTCAAGAATCTGAAAAATAACTTAATATGTGAGTAACATCATTCAAGAATTCAAGAATCTGAAAATAACTTTAAAATATACAATATTATTCAAGAATCTGAAAATAACTTTAAAATATGCAAATAACATCGTTCAAAAGTTCAAGAATTCTGAAAATAACTTTAAAATATACAACTAGCATTATTCAAGAATCTGAAAATGCTAGATTAAGGTAAATTAAGTAACTTTCAAAATTGGGAGCTTTTTTAATTCATTTTATACGTGTGCAATATTATCTTGGTGATGATAACCCTCATAGAAATCAAGGATTCAACATGCAGTTAAATAAAATACAAAAATATTGCAGTAGCTCTTTTGATCCCAAAAGAAACATAAGCTACTGAACAAAAATTAACTCTAGATAAGAACTAAGAGAAAAAGCTAAGGAAAAGCATGAAAACCAACATTAAGTATTAAATAATCACAAACATATAACTCTAATAAGTCAAGGATGTTACTTGTAGCAGAAATTAAACTGTACATAATAAAAATTACAAGAAAAACACATAAATGCTTTACTCATTGCTTGTTAGGGTGTTTATACTTTTAGATCCTACAATTTAATAAGTTTTTGCGATTAGAAACCTTGTATAAACTCAGTTAATAAATATCTATTACTTATGAATAGTCTACAACTTAGTTTTCCCTCAGAAAAATTGCTAGAAATCTGTTTAGTTCATCATCTAAAAATTCACTGTTGCAGGAGACTATTAGATGCCTCCATCTGTGTAAAAATTAGGCTTCTAGTAGCCTAATCCTGGCTGACTATTTCTGGGCTGATTTTTCTGCATATTTTGAAACTAAAATGTATTGAAATATTATGTTTAACAGGCTGAAGATGATGAATTTCATATAGAATCAAGAATTCATCATTTTCACTTGTTAATCCATGATTTGGAAATGAGAATTCTCCACTTTACCTTTGATTTCTTCCCAGCAGTTTTTAAGTGCTCAAGAGAAACTATGTGCTGTATTTAAAGAGGTGGAGTAAGGTCATGTTTTTCCCTTCTTAATTCTCCAACTTTTAGTTTATTAGTGTTTTTCGATAAATATACAGTTGTTATGCACTTACAATATTTTAACATGCACTCTAATTAAATAAGTACTTCAACTAAAATTACCAAGCTGCCAAACACATCCTTAAGAGTGGAGTTTTTGAAATGACACTTGTCCCACTTTCATTATTTTAATAATATTTCTTCCAAATCTTCATGTCTCAACAGGCTTATTTCTGGTTAACATTCGAGGGTCAAAATAATTTCCAAACTAGTCAAATTTAATATCGTTGGAAAGCTCGTACTATGAGCATGGTTACACATGCAAAAGCATCAGATCATCCAAATGTTTGTACGACACTTGAAAACATGGTCACTCGTCCACTATTTTCATACTTAGAAAAACTTGACAATTTACACATACTTACTATAGTTCAACTATAGTACTATGGCTTGATTTCCCAACACATGCGAACCTGAAAACATGGAATCAAGGTATCAATCTCAATGTTTCGCTACAAACTTCGCATAGGTATAACATGCATTGTTCTCGGGTCAATATTTAACTCATACGATGACTACAAAGATTTCTCGATGAAATGTCAAGGTTGAAATAAATCAACCTTTTCTAAAATTCCACATTGGTCCCTAACTTACCTAATCAAGTTTAATTAAAGGCTCCAAGGCCTTCCAAAACTTTAATTTCTAGCAAAGTAGTCATCAAAACTTTTTAAGTCATGTAAAGCATTCCCTAAATTTAAAGAAATTTAATAGAAATGTTATAATCATTTCCATTAAACGAGTTTCAGTTAGGAAAAATAATATTATGCCAATTAAACTCAAATATCATAATTCATACTACTTTCTCCTCCACTTTCTCAAAAAGCGTTATCATCTCATGAAATTGGCTATTTCTAATAAAATAATACCATCTAAATTTCTAGATAAATAGAAATAAGGTACGAAATTTTTGGCTTATTATAGAATTTATATGTAAGAAGCAAAAAACATTTTTAACTATTCTTTGTAGCCCTGGTGACTCGAGTAGTTAAGTTTTCAAGGGTTCTCAAAACCTAGTGCCATAAAGTCATCTGACTTGAGAGTCACTGACCTAAGGCTAGCTACAGGGTTCACTTAGAAATCAAATAAGAAAAGTATTGTACAAAAGATGAGGAAAAAAGAAAGAAAAATAAAAATAAATAAAGTGCTTGGTATAAACTTTGAGAGTACAGCTTTAGAGACAGAGGGTGTGAAATTTGGCCATCGATCTTTTATGCAAACTTGTCTAATTCTTACTGCTTTGTGTAGAAAGATGCAATGCATTGATATTTATAGACAACTTAAATAGAAGAAACCTTGGGATTTGAGAGAAAAATATAAGGTTGTGATCATACATGAGAGACACAAGAAAAATTGAAAAAAGAGCATTGTTTGACCACATGAGATTCGAGTTTGTGCATTTTAAGCCACACTGTGTCAAATATCTTTTTACACGAGTATGCGTTTGATTTTTGGGTATTCATACACACACAAGGAGAGTCGAGCATCACATAAGTGGAAAATCTTTATTATGTTGTTCCGCTTTATTTTCTAAAGTATATTTTATATTCGAACCTGAGGCATTTGGTAAACAAGTTGACAAAGGAAAAATATTTGTCATTTGCATTTTTTTGTTTTTGTTTTATAGTTTAGTTCTACTTGGTTTGATGACGAAAAATAATTATGGTTTGGGTGTTTGATAAGTTTATTTTATATATTTATTTACATGCTAAAATTAGGATATTATCTTATTGTTATAGAGTAAAAGATACCTAATTTGTAATTATTTATTTATATTTCAAAAATTATCCCAAAATCAAAAGAATGAAGGACTTGAAGCAAATAAGGAAAAATTGGATGATAAATGATGCTAAATTGTACACATGGGAAGTTAATGAAGTCAATCGAGGTGTAAAGTGGCGCTTCATAAAGAAGTTTATTGAAAGAAATTAGAAGTTTGTGGAATAAATTGCTCTAATAGAAAGATGGAAGACTTGTTGTGCAACTAATGAATGAGGACCCACTGGAACGGATTGAAAGATGAAAATTGTTGCCTAAACATAAAACCACATGTTTGTATCCTTACAAACTATGCAATCATGCCTGAATAAATAAACCAAAATCACGTAACCACGCGATCTCCGGTTCGTGAACTACGCAGTCGCACGGCTTGTCAACTAGGCCGTAGCTGGGCTTTAAACACAGATTTTTTATCTAATCTTCTCCTAATTAACCTAGACTTTTCCTAAAGATATATATACTCAACAACATGCACGAGTTTTGGGTTTCCAACTCTCTAAAATTCACACCAAGACTCTATCATCTTGTTGGAGAACCTAGAGGTGCACAAAGAGAAGATTGAAGGTTCATACAAAAGGAAGAATAATTTATTCAATCGGGTCGTGAATTCTACCACACCCTTTTGTATTTTATCTTCGTTATGTTTCTAGGCTAGACGTTTATGTTAGAATCGTGATGAAGCTTTACTTTCCGGATTTTATGCTTTGATTTATCATTTAATTTATATAGTTCATGAGTTTAAACAATTAATTCGCACTTTTATTATTCTACAATTGTTTTGCAAATTATTGTATAAATTTTGTGGCATTCCCTTAAGTTCGAAAGATTGAGATTACGTTATACATGTTTTAATTGCAATAGAATTCGATATGTGATAGAAATATACCACTATACTCTATGCTATCTTTAAAAGTGTTCATAAAACTATTAATGCTTTCTATTGTGTTCATATTCTTCATAGAAATATGTCAAATCACATATAAAAAAATGTTTTAATTCATCGTTCAATTGAAGTTTTAATAAAATTAGGAACATGGATTTTTAATTTCCTATGAATTGTAGTTAACCGTTTAAATCAAAGCATTAATGATGGAAGTAAAGTGGATTCTCAATTCTAGCATGACTTTCTCAATATTTACATGATTAAACTTATTTATTTTCATTTTTTAGTTTAATTAAAAATTCAAAATCAAATTGATTTTCCTAGTTTCGGTTAAGGTAATTAATTTAAAATAAAAAATTTACTCAATCCTCGTGGGAACGATACACGCTCATTTTTCACTTTATTACTTTTGCGATCCATACACTTGCTATCAGAAATAGCACAACAATATCGTGTAAGATACATTTTTTCCCAAAATCATGACGGTCTTGCAACAATTGCGAACCTAGATTGTAGAACCTCAAATACTTGATCGACGTCTTTTCTACAACTTTCTTGTTTCATTGTTAAATATTTTCTTCAGACCATGTGGCTCATGAATTGTTTGTACGAGAGTGGCCAACTTCAGATATATACCATCAGTTAAATAGTAACACATATTGTATTACGTCCCTATATGATGTAATTAGTATATGGAGCAATACCTTTAGCGAGATTAGCAAATAGATAGGAGTTCTCCAATACATTGATGTTGTTGTTTGAACCTGGAATATCAAAGTGTACGTGCCATATCCAAACATCATAATATGCTACTGCCTCTAGGAAAATGATTGGTGATTCACTCGTGCCTACATATTGGCCTATCCATGCAGTTGGACAATTTTTCTTTACCTCTAATGAATACAATCAAGACTGCCCAACATTCCAAGAAATCTACGTTGTTGACCAACATGAAGAAGCCGTGCATGTAATCTTAAATAATGGCTCCCAAATACCTCCACAATTGCATGGTGAAACCTCTTCGAACATTCTATAGTTGTTGACTCACATATCTTAATGTACACATCAGTTGCATCCACACAACACCATAAGCTAGCATCTTCAGAAATCATTGCATGTATCATAGAAGAGCAACATGAACTCGTGCAAGTCATACGCAAGGGAAACGACACGCTTAAAAATTATGAACTTCAAAGGGCTCGAATGCAATTGGCCAAATATTATTTTGACAATGCTATTCTAAAAAAAATATTTAAACTCCATTTCATATCCAAAGCTACGAGATTTTTTTCAGAAGTAACAAAAAAGAATCATGGTGAAAAGAGGTGAAAAAACAAACGAAGATCACCGAGGTTCATCAACTTCATATGTTCCGGATCTGATCTACCAGAATATTAGATTGTTGTCTTTTATTTAACTCGCCTTATATTTTAATTTCTAATGTTTATGTAGTCTCTTTTATGTCGCATTTCATTTTCAATGTTTATGTCATTGTGCTACTCAAGTTCTCAAATTTATAATTCTATTGAGTAATTTATTTTATTGAGTTATTTAATTGTAATATTTTGATTGATTTTAACTTAATTATGTGACAAAAACAATGGTCATTTTTTTTGAAATACAATAAAATTCAACAATACAATGAAATAATCATGTTTACTAAAAGAAAAGGACAAAAGGGGAATTGAAATCCAATTTATTTAAATTTATTTTTGATCATATATTTCATTAAATTTAAGACTTTTATAAACTACATATTTAATAATTTTCTATTACTCTCTCGTTCCATAAAAATAGTTTTGCTTCCTTTTCCGTATGTCCAAATGATATGTCATTTTTCTTATTGAGAGTATAATTAATTTTTAGTTTTCTAATATACCAATATTTAATGTGACTTTTTATTAACAAATACGAAATACTCATATTTAAGTCATTATTTAATGTAAGAGTATATTATGAAAAACGTAAGAAAAAATATATCTTTAATTATATAAATTACATCTTTATATATATATATATATATATATATATATATATATATATATATATATATATATATATATATACATATATGTATGTATGTATGTACGTATGTATGTATGAACGAAAATAGAAACAAAAGATGGAGTGAGTAGAATTTATTAAAAAAATGTATTTTTAGTTAAATCCAACATATGTATAATATGATCGGTTGTGCCATACATGCATCATAATTTACAAATCTATTTACCAACAGATGATGTGGCGAGATTTAATTAGATCAAAATCTCATAAAAAAACATCTCACTTTCTTTTCTGTACATCATCAATTTTTAAATTATTATGGCAATTTAAATAAATACCTGACATTTCGTAAAAGAACTGAAATTTACGTACTTCAGAAAGTATAACACATTGACAAATTCAAGAATTTTATGATACCTTTGATATACTAAAATTTACAAATTCTAAAGTATCATATAATGATATTTTTCAATCTTTTTATGATATTTAGGGCTTAAATCTTAGTACCACACATTGATACTAATGATACTTAGGGTGTAAATTTCAATAAAGTTTTGTTAAGGGGCCAACATATTTTATTTCATGAAGATAAGTGTTGGAATAAGTGCAAGGTTTATCCGAGCTATGGTTTCGGGTTTCTTTTAATTTCTGTTTTGTATGTATGACCTGAAATCTTAAAGTGGTATCAGAGCATGCCATGTGATGCGAACCCTTTCGGTGCGTTGACCGAAAATTCCCACAACAATTTTAATATCAACCCAAGAAAGCTAAAGTGGTAAATAAATGGATAAACACCTTAACCCAAGTTTAATTCTAACCCAAAATTCAAGGATTAACAAACCCTAGCCCAATGGAAAGAAATAAATAAATTCCAAGGTGACGGAAATAAACAACAACACAAGAATAATAATACTCAAGCAAAGTTGATTAAATTCCAAGAAGATAACAAGATCAAAGAGGTTTAACCTTACCTCAAGAAGGGGGTCTTCAAGACCTAGCTCTCAAGAGAAATTTTCTTAGCATCCAAAGTTATCCTTACAAATGAACAAGAAATGTGTATAAAAGGTACAAAATGGGAAAAATGTGCAATTTCGGTATTTACAAGAAAAACCCCGTTTTTATGTAAAATGAGGTATTTCGGTCGACCGAACTGGTCGACCGAAATTATTTCGGTCGATCACTGGATCGACCGAAACTTGACTTTCGGTCGACCGCCACTCATCTGAAAGTGACTGAGGCTGGATCAAAATTCCTCTGCAGAGTTTCGGTCGACCGTAATGATTTTCGGTCGAAATTGGCTGATTCCAATTTCTTCTTCTTTTTGGCTCCAACTTGATTCTCAACTTGCTTTTCTTGATTTATTCACATTATTTAGCCTCGAATCTTGAACCTCTTCAACTTCGGATCTCTTCATGAGTCCCACGGACACGTACATCGAGGTTTGACTTTCCCGATTCTCATCATCCCCTCCCTCTTGAAAAGGATTCGACCTCGAATCTTGCTTGAAGGAACTGTCGTGAAACTCCTTGAACTTTGATCTTGCAACATTGTGGATCACAGGTTCGTGCAATGAAGTTGGACCCTCATGATTCTCATCATCTCCTCCATCTCGAAAGAGATTCGACCACGAATCGACACCTACAATAAAAATAGGAAATTCAGACACAATAAATGTAACTAAAATTTCATACTCACCGTGTAAAAGAAATTTGTAGGCGTTGCCAAAAGCTTGAGATGTGCCAACACCGCAGATCAGCAATTTGGATTTTATTAAATTGGGAACCCGTTCCTTCCTCCAAATGAACAACATCCAACCACTCGGGTCAAATACAAATCGCCTCCTACCATGGTTGGCATGGGAAGTACATTGTAGGCCAATCCCCTCAGATGGAGGCACGATCCTCTTGCTAAGGGGCTTAACCAAAGGTGCATTCTTGTGCCCACCTAAACCAACTCTTTCTCCAATAAATATATGCATAAATTTCAACAGAGTTAATAGGTTAAAGTCACAAGCAATTTTAAGTGGAGGAAACTTGCTAATATGATGAACAATTAAAGTGTAAGCAAATTTAACAACCACAAAATTAGCACCAACTTCGTGCAAATGCACGACCTTCTGAAAGAAAAGATTAGCTAGGTTGATGACCTTGTTGGTTTCATGGCATGCAATCAAACGTGACATTTTAATTCTCCTACCAACAATCACAAAAATAGCTTCATCTTCTTTCTTTGTCCCAAGTAAACCCACTATAAAATTCATAGAAGTAGTAGTCCCAGGTTTACTCATGATGGGAAAATATGCATGGAATTCTTGGGGCAAAAACTTAGACTTAAGTTTAGCCATTTTGCAAGTTAGGTATTTACTACAAGTGCAAACATGTTCAACACCAATCTTCAAAATAGGCCAATAAAATCGATCACATAATACCCCTAAAACCCGTTGATTTTAAATCGCTCCATCAAACAATTATCATGTGCTCCTCCCACTAGCAATTCACGCATGGCACATTTACAAGGAAACAATCCAATTTTCCAAAACAAATAATCATCATGCCCATAAAATCCATCAAAATATTGTTCACAACATGATTCATAAATGTTTAACAAATTCAGATATTTAACATGCATGCTCTTACTATGTTCAAGACGGAATGAGGGAGCATCTAGAAATGTTAGAAGCGAAGTTCTTTTATCATCAAAACATCCCAATAAATCTTTCCCATGGACTCCCCTAACTAGCAATTCCTTTAGAGAGTCAATATGCAAGTCAAGCATATTTTCACAAAATAAGAATTTATCATGCCAATGATATGTACTATATGCAACATTTTTACAAAAAGATTTGGTACTTATGCAATTGGGCACATGCAAAAAGTTGCATTTACAAATTAAGCACTCATCATGACAATGATTCTTACCACATGTTACATTTTCACAAGTTAACAACACACTTGTCAAATCTACATCAAGATCATACAACCCTCTAATGTATTCAAAACACAATAACCTTGCATTCAAAGAAATGTTAGGAGCATACCTCCTAGATGTTGCATCGGTTATGTCATTTTCTTTACCTCGGTTGTACTCGTTGTTGTAGGAAAATGTTTTCAAGAATTTCTTCCATAAGGCATGCTTTTGGAGTTCTTTGTTGCTTTGATAAGTTGGCCTCACAATTTCCTGCAACAAAGAAATAACCAAACTAGGGAGGGAAGTGTTAGAATATTCAAGAGTAAAGGACATTTTGGAGTGATCTCTTCTCTCAATTTCTTTGGTGGCACTCATCACTTCCTCACCTTTTCCTGAGGTAGAATCCTCAACCCTCGGTTCTTCTCTCACCTCTCCTTTTTCTGGAGTCGTGGCTCCAACTCTCACTGCCTCTCCTTTTTCTAGGGACGTGGCCCCAACTCTCTTGCTCTCATTTTTATTTTCTTCAATTTTATCAATTGAAGGTTCTTTTGTTTTCCTATCCTCCCCTTCTTTCTCTTCTTTTTCCTTCTCCTTCTCCTTTTCTTCCTCGAATTCCTTCTTGAGCTTCATTTGGTCTTTCCATACTTCTTCCGAGCTCAAAGATAGGATCACAACCTTTTTTTCATTCATTTTGAAGCTACACCGATTCCTCCCCCTATTAAGATTCACATTTCGCTCACATTGCCAAGGTCTCCCCAAAATTATGTGAGTAGTGTGTAAGGGAACCAAATCACATAATATTTGATCACTATAAGTACCAATGTGTAAAGTAAGAAGAACTTGTTCACTTACCCTCACCTCCCCATAGTCGTTCAACCTTTGCAATATATAAGGACTAGGATGCTTCATAACCGGTAACCCCAATTTCTCAACTCTACTAGCACTCACCAAATTAGTGCCAATCTCCCCATCTATCATTAGACTACATGGTTTATCACTCACTAGGCACCAGGTGTAGAAATTATCCTTCCCATGTTCCTTCACCTCATTAGTATGGGTCATAGATTGTGGTGGCCTAGCATTTATCTCCAACACTCCCTTCTCATTATCACCCCTCCTATGGAATGATGGACTTTTCATTTTTGCCTTATCAATAATATCATCAATTCCATCTCCACTCCTATCTACCCATTATCTTCTCCTCCTATTCATACTCCATTCTTCTTCCACTTCTCCACTTCTACCCATTCCATGGAGTGATGAATTTTGCATTCTCGCACTATCAATATTTTCATCAACTCCATTTCTCCTACCTACTAACCACTCTCTTCTTTTCCTATTCAAACTCCCATTTTGTTCACCATCCATTTCATCATCCCAAGCATCTCTTCTAATTTTCCTATTCAAACTCCCATTCTGTTTTCCACTTCCATCCCTATACACAATGTTCCCAAATTTATTCCTCACCCTTCTTCTACTACACATCATTTCTTCATCTCCCCTATTTGATGTACTCTCCCCTCTTGTCCCTAAATTTTCCAACTCACCCCCACTTTTCTCCATTTGTCTTGCCATGGTGGTTGAAAGATTTTCCAACAAGTACTTCAAATCTTGAGTTTGAGAATTGAAAATGGACATGGTGTGCAAGTGTGAAAGTGTTCTCACAAGAAAATATTTCTCTCGTGTTTCACTCAAATTTGGCTTTTACCCTCTATTGAGCTCACCACTCTTGCCTTTTTCTACTCAAAATCTCCTTTCTCAAGTTCTCCAAGGAAGATAATCAACTAAACCACAAAGTATAATTCTTGTGGAGTTAAAGAAATCACCAACAAGGAAGAAGGAATTTAGAACAAATAGCAAGTAGAATTTATGTGCTTGCTAAACTCAAAAGGAACAATATTTATGTGGGATAGGATGCTAGGATCACAATTTCAACAATGGGATTGAATAACCACAGGTATTAGACAAGGCATATATGTAGAGCAAATAAGCACAAGAGTGTAAATTTCAATGAAGCAATTTAGCAAACACTTTGTACTCAATATTGAAGTGGCCTTGAATGTGTATTATGTGGATATATGAATAAATCCCCAACAACCCAAATGTAGTAAGGAATGAATGATCAACAATTTTCCAATGTATGGAGCAAGTGATATATGGAATAAAATGTTGATAACACAATCTCAATTATGGGAATTGGATAGCCCCAAGTAATTAGCAATATATGGGTATTGAACAATAAATCACTAAGGGAGTATTTTTGTTTGGGACAATTGATCAAACACTTTGAGTACACAATTGGAAAGTGTAGGTTTTGTAGTGAATGAATATGAAATTCCCCCAACAAACTCACAATCAATATACCCAATACATAGAATCAACAATACACATGAGCATATCAATTTTCCCCAATTTGTTTTTCCAATTTTCGGATTTTTTTTTTTTTTTTTACAATGCCAAGAACAATAACAAGAAAGTAAGGATAGATTTACCAAATTAGAGCCAAGCTCTGATACCAAATGATGCGAACCCCTTCGGTGCGTTGACCGAAAATTCCCACAACAATTTTAATACCAACCCAAGAAAGCTAAAGTGGTAAATAAATGGATAAACACCTTAATCCAAGTTTAATTCTAACCCAAAATTCAAGGATTAACAAACCCTAGCCCAATGGAAAGAAATAAACAAATTCCAAGGTGGCTGAAATAAACAACAACACAAGAATAATAATACTCAAGCAAAGTTGATTAAATTCCAAGAAGATAACAAGATCAAAGAGGTTTAACCTTACCTCAAGAAGGGGGGTCTTCAAGACCTAGCTCTCAAGAGCAATTTTCTTAACATCCAAAGTTATCCTTACAAATGAACAAGAAATGTGTATAAAAGGTACAAAATGGGAAAAATGTGCAATTTCGATATTTACAAGAAAAATCCCGTTTTTGTGGAAATTGTAAGAAAAACCCCGTTTTTATGTAAAATGAGGTGTTTCGGTCGACCGAACAGGTCGACCGAAATTATTTCGGTCGATCACTGGATCGACCAAAACTTGACTTTCAGTCGACCGCCACTCATCCGAAAGTGACTGAGGCTGGATCAAAATTCCTCTGCAGAGTTTCGGTCGACCGTAATGATTTTCGATCGACCGAAATTGGCTGATTCCAATTTCTTCTTCTTTTTGGCTCTAACTTGATTCTCGACTTGCTTTTCTTGATTTATTCACATTGTTTAGCCTCGAATCTTGAACCTCTTCAACTTTGGATCTCTTCATGGGTCCCACGGACACGTACATCGAGGTTTGACTTTTTCGATTCTCATCACCTTGTTACTTATTAGAGTTTGTTAATGCTTTGATGAATTCAATATAACTAAAATTGATTTCTTGTTTCTAGCTTTTAAGAAAATTACACTTCTTGTTCTAAAGCTAATTTGGAGAATAATGATAAGTGTGTTTTACATACTTATTTTACTTTTAAATCGACAATTTAATTGACAAATTGAGCGAATTTCTACTTATAAATTGTATTTATCTTGTACAATTAGGTACAACCTCAATTGGAAAGAAAATTGACAACATTGGAGAGCAATGGAGCGAAAAAAGGAGCAATTTTGATGTTCAATGACCTAATTGAAAGAAATCAAAAGTTCAGGGACTCAATTGCAACATCTCAGAAAGTTGGAGGACTAAAGATGCAAATATTTCAAGGGCATAGTTGTAATAAAAGTCAAAATTCGAGGACTAAATTGAAGAAGACCAGAAGTTGGAGGACACAATTGCAAATCATGGAAGGACGGAGCTGCCAGGTGAACCACGCGATCGCGTGTCTCGACCAGGTCGCGTTCACGAAATCAGGCCAAAAATCAACCCGAGAGTTTTCAGCCTAACCACACGATCGCGTGGTCATAATTTTGAAAAAAAATTTAGGCCGACCCAGTGCGACCCGATTTGGCCCAAATGCTGAGAACACGGATCTAGACGAAAATGGGGGGTTTTTAGGGCACTTTTTGGCTAGGGTTCATAATTTTTTATCACAATTTTCATCTCAAAACCCTAGCCTCTTCTCCCATTTTTCTTCCTCTTTCTTTTCTTTGTTTTTGCTTTATTTTGTAATTTAGTTTGTAGTTTATTTTTGTTTCCATGGTGCTAGTCTCCATTTGATCAAAGAAGCAAAAAAGTGAGGTGAAGATTCAAAACATTGTTGAAGGAATTTTGGGGCAAAAATCAAGGGAAATCTTGTATTTTTATCTTTGATTTCTATATTTTGTGATGTATTTTTGTAAACCTCAACTTTTGTGCAATATTTATACAATGAGCTAGTTGTTTTATATTGGGATGATTGATGTAGCTTAACTTAATTTAAGTAATTTTAATGTTTGTTTATTATTTTTGAGTTTATTTCATGTGTGTTTGTTATTGAGATTATTTCATGTGTTTGATTGATCACCAAATATATGTTTTGTGAAGTGTATGGTAATCGAGAGATATTGTGCATTTTAGACCAAATAACAAATGCTCTAGGTTCTTGTTAAGGATATAGATATACCTTAAACCCTAAATGATCTATTGAACTATTTTCACAAAGAGTTAATACAATTGATTGAGCTTTAATCGACACAGAGATATAGTAGGTTAAACCAATTGATTAGGGTTAATTTCACTCGAGAGAGGTAATTAGCTAAATTGGAAAATCGGGTCTAACATTGTAAATGAGTAATTTATTAATTTGCATGTGTTGAGAAATTACTTAAGCGAGAGTTAAGTGAAATCATGAATCCCAACTATTTTATCTTTCATTTTCCTTATTTTAATTTGGTTTAAAATTAGTTTCGTTAATTTAGAATTGTCAAAAATCCATCTTTTAATTGTGTTTTTCATTTGTTAAGATTAAATTAACTAGAGTATAATAGAGTAAACATTCCTCGTGTGATCGACAACCCGGACTCAAAAAGTTCACTTTATTACTTGTACGCGACACGTGCACTTGCGGTACACTATTTTGAGCGAACAAAGAAAACTAATTTTTTGGGTCAAAAAATGGATCAAGAAACAGATTGGGAGAAGCGGCAGCAACCACCACCACCACCACCAGAGGAGGAGGCGGCACAGCAGCATGACTGCAAAACCCTGCCGCGCTAGTTGCCGGCAGAAGCATTCCAACAATCTGCAACGGCACCTGTTGCAGCTGCAGCAACACCTGTTGCCACTGTAGCAACAGGTTATGCCGCCGCTGTAATTAGCAATTGCAGCGGCAGCATGGTTGCAACGTGAAGGTCACGCTACCACCGCTCAACAATGGCGGTTCCCGCCGTAGGTGAGAGAGGTGGCGCCTGGGTTGCCGGCGCCGCCCAACTGAGAGGAAGAGCCTTAGAGTTCGATTGATGGATTTTTCGTGCGGGGACCTGTAATGCAATTTTAAAATTTTTAGGGGCCCATATGCAATTTTATCTTAGGGTTTTTGAAATGGCGGCAGGGACCCTTCCTGTTATTTTCGAAATATCAGGACCTTGGCAATTTCGTTTTAAGGGTCAAGTTGCAATTTTGAATAAAGGGATGTTTTTGCAATTTATGAAATTGTAGGGGCTGTTTGAAATTTTAAAATTGGGTTAAAATGCTATCTTACTAATACCCTTAAATGTAATTTTAAAATGAGTTTTAAATTGAATTTTCAAATTGGTTTGACCCAATGTAAAACTTTGATCAGAATTTTAATTTTGACCTAATTCAAAATTTTATTTTAAAATTCAAGACTTTCAAATTATTGTTAAAATTAGATTATAACAAAATATATAACTTTGAGCCCAAATTGAATTTTATTTTATTTAGGATTTTATCCTATTTTAAAATGTTAATTCAGTTTGCCCTAATTTTAGAATTAGAGTTTGGACTCTAATTGGTGTTTAATTCAAATTTGATTTTAATTAAATTCGATTTAATAATTAGTTAATTCAATTAATTGATTATTAATTAAATATTATTTAGGATTTGATCCTAAATTCAATTAGCACTATAATCTTGAAATTGGAGTTGGACTCTAATTTAGTATTTAATTAAAATTTGATTTTAATTAAATAAACCTGTCAATTAAAGTAATTGGTTAATTTGATTAATTAATTACTAAATTGAATTTTATTTTATTTTATTTTAGGAGTTTTATCCTAATTTAGAGATGTTAATTTAATTTGCCTCTTTTGGAATTAAAGTTGGATCCTAATTGGTATTTGATTAAAATATAATTTTAATTAAATAAGATCCACTAACTAAAGTTAGTTAATTAATTTGATTAATCAATTATTGTTCTGATCCATTTTATCTAAATTAGTTTAGACGACCTAAATTGCTAAAAACTTGAAAGTTGTTTATATATTATTAGATATTATATTTTTATACATTTATATGATGAATGTGTATTTAGTGGATGGTTATGGACTCGACCCATGTCATTGGTTGGATGGTTAATTTATCTACTTTTGTTGGTTGGGCCTGTGAGCCTATTATTATTTAATTGGGCTTGCGAGCTCTAATATGGACATGCGCATCCATTTGACACAGGCCTGTGTGCCAACTAGTATAGGATATAGGTTGCAGCTAGCCACAAGAAGACAACTAGTATAGGATAAAGGTTGCGCCAACAGATGGAGGTTATTGCATTTAGCATTCGATGATTGAATACAATGTCCCCTAGGAATTGACCAACTAGTCTTCTTTATGGCTCGAGAAAACTAGAAGATATTGTCCATAAACATCCACAGTAATACTGTATGTACGATTAATTGCATGTTTGATGTTAGTTAATATACATAGGAATGATGAGACAAACCTCTCAATTAAAATTATATTAAGACATTGTTATAATGAAAAACCAAAGTTTACTATTGATTTTAGCTTGTTGAGTTACTCAGGACTACTCGTTGGTAGATATGTTTCTCATTATGAAGTATCAGATACTTTTGAACAATGGGTTGGACTTAATCGAAACTATATCCTTTATTGTGTAAATCAAAAGGGATATAATTTTGGAAGCAATTTATTAAATTCGTATTAACTGGTTAATATAAAGTGCCTTCCATTGTTATAGTGAAAAATCAAAATCCGCCCTCGATGCTGTTTGTTGAGTCACTCAAGGCTACGAGTGGGAATGTTTGTTTATCACTATGAAATATAAGATGTTTCTGAATTATGGGTAGAATTTAAACGAAATCTATCTTTTGTTAAGTCACTCAAGGAGATGAGATTTTGGAGGCACAGTCAAGTAAATACATAAGATGTATGGGAAAAAGAGTTGTCTACTTGATGATTTAGGAATCACATGGAGATGTGATTGATAGTACTATCTACCTGGATATTTTATTAGGACTTGTTGAATCACTCGAGGTTCTAATAGAACAAAGGGATCCTAGCCCACTGTTGACGCCACCAGCCTCTGGGGTACTTACGGCTCGGCAAACACACGGATTGTCCACCGCTTAGTGGTTACCAGGGAGGCCTTTGGAATTCATATATTCCAAAGGTCCAAGGTTCGAAACCCCCTAGGGACGCGTCCACCTCGCGTGGTACAAATCCACACCATGCGGTGGACAATCCGTGTGTTGGCCGAGCCGTAAGTACCCCAGAGGTTGGTGGCGTCAACATAAAAATGCACATTTTATATGTTGACGCCACGAGCCTCTGGGGTACTTACGGCTCGGACAACACACGGATTGTCCACCGCATGGTGTGGATTTGTACCACGCGAGGTGGACGCGTCCCTAGGGGGTTTCGAACCTTGGACCTTTGGAATATATGAATTCCAAAGGCCTCCCTGGTAACCACTAAGCTACTTAGCTTAGTGTGGTACCAGGGAGGTCTTTGGAATTCTTAAGTTCCTTAGGTCCAAGGTTCGAAACCCCCTGGGGACGCGTCCACCTCGCGTGGAACAAATCCACACCATGCGGTGAACAATCTGTGTGTTGGCCGAGCCGTAAGTACCCCAGAGGCTGGTGGCGTCAACATAAAAATGCATGGTGTGGATTTGTTCCATGCGAGGTGGACGCGTCCCCAGGGGGTTTCGAACCTTGGACCTTTGGAATATATGAATTCCAAAGGCCTTCCTGGTAACCACTAAGCTACTTATCCACACCATGCGGTAGACAATCCGTTTGTTGGCCGAGCCGTAAGTACCCCAGAGGCTGGTGGCGTCAACACCCACTGTGAATATAACAGGATTTTACGAGATTAATGTAGAGGGTCATTAATTATAGTAAAGTAGTGGGAGTAATCGATTTAATAAAATACCTTATTAAATTGATTTATGCATGATAATACATGATTCTATTTTTATTTTATGATTTTAAATTTGAGTTATTACTCGAACTTATAAAGTGTAATTGACACTGAGTAAGTTCATTGGACTAAGATCCTTGAATTGACGTCGTCCTTTGAAAACTGATCTAAAACACGATATGATCGAGAATACTCTAACATGTCAATAATAGTACACTAAGCCCTTGTTTGGTACTCTTTAAAAATTTCTCTTTTTTCTACAGTACTCAATCTCAACCATCCATCAAAAGTCAAGCCCATCATTTTTGACTTTTCAACCAAATCTCAACAATCAATTCTCCTAAAAATAACTATTCATTTAAAAAAACTCTTTTTAAACAATACCAAACACACAGTAAATTTATAATTGCGAGGCTTCATTAACCGAACTGGAGAAGTGGAAAGTTTGGTTAATCTTCTATTTCAGTTTTCTATTCGATAGAGGTTAAATAATCTACTTAGCCAATTGAGTATTAGGTACCGATAATATACAATGGCTAAAAGTAGAATAATTGTGAAAAATGGTGATATACCTATTTGTGGGTAATAAAGAAAATGTTGCTTGAACAGCTTAAGAAGCTCTCACTTATCTTTGTCTTCTCATTCAGTTTAAAATTAGACAATTTTTAATTACAGTTCTTATGAAAAACGACACTCCTACTTCATGTTTGGACATGAAGTGATTATCCTCTTTAATTAAGAATAATAGTTATTCGTTAACTTAGATGGGATACTATGGAAGTGAGGTAAATAACAAATAATCTACATTCTAAATATTGATAAGGCAAAGAAGAAGTCACAACTAAATCTGGTACTTGACTAATTCAATTAATAGAAATATATGTATATCTCACCTTGGAGGTAAATTGACAACTCAATTTTCTTGTAAAAGGAAAAAGTGGGATGGTTGATCCACACTTTGTCGTGTTCTATGATAATTGGTTGATGAAAGTCCATATAACAAATGGATTTCAAAGGTTTAATCTTCCTCGTATTAAGATTTAAGACGACAATACTTATTAGAAGTATACCAAATTTAGATGAGCAATGGCCTTAGTCCAATATATATATATATTTGTGGGATATCCAAAAGATGGTTGGATATTATTTCTATGTTCCTATCGAGAAAGAAAGTCTATCTCGATTTTTTTCAATTTCTTGGAGAAATAGTTCATCTAAGAGAAAACAGTGGGAGTAAAAGTGTGAAATAGTTCATTGTATCACATATATATTAATCGATTATTTAAGCTAGAATTTGTTCTTGCATTAGATGAGGCACAAATCAATGCTTGGAATGCAAATACTACATAGGACGTAGTGACGACTGAGAACGCACTAGCTCCATGTAAATATATTAGGATGTGTACTCCATTGACTTACACATCCCTGATTGCTGATATTGTATTAGTCATCAAGGATAATGAGTCTATATTTACATAGAAGCTAAGTCAAATGTTGACTAAACTAGATGGCAGGAAGCCATAGAATCCGAGATAAAAACAAGTTTTGGAACTTGTTTGATTCGCCGAAATGGGTAAAACCAATAGGCTATAAATGCGTTTACTCTGAATATTCAGATTCTGCTTGCGGTACCAACATACTATGATCATGGGATTTTTGAATCCTTAAATATATAAAAATAGTATACTAGCTACAAAGATCTAATCTAATTAAGGATTAAAGCAAGTCTCACAGAGCTAGAATCTTAATTTTGATGAGATAATCAAAATGTTTGATTTTATCAAAAATTGTAGGTGAATCATGTGTGTATATAAAAGGTTAGTAGAAATGTTCAATATTTCTGATACTATATGTAGATGACATATTATTGATCAGAAGTTGAATCTCTAATCTTCAAAGTGAAAGTGCAATTATTTAGAATTTCTCCATGGTGGATTTGAGAAATAAGACATTCACTTTGGGAACCAGAATCTATAGAGATAGATCTGGAAAGTTGTTTTGATTTCTCAATCCATGTACATAGATAAAATGTTAATGGGGTTAACATTAATGAATCCAATGTAGGATTCTACCCCAAAATTTTTGGGTTAATCTTCTCAAAATGGTTTTTAGAACAAATATTGAGAAAGAATGAGATGGAAAAGATACTTGACTGTTTGAGATCTTCTTAAAAGCGACACTATGTATGAAACCTTTTGTATTATTGAGTACTTGAGAAGCACTAATAATACAATAGACATGAGGAGAAATGTAGACTTACAGTGTTTAGGTATAGAGATACCATCCTTCAGTTCAGGAAAGGATGAAGGAAATATTCAGCCTAATTTTTAATTAACTCATAGTAGTTTGAAATGGTTTCAAACAAGGGATACCGCTAACTATACAACTGAGACCAAATAGATATGTGCTTGTGAAGCAATATCAATCGTTAAGTTCATTAGTGAACTATAAGGCTGTGTTCTCTTTGTGTTTCAGTTTCCTGTTTTCATTTTCGAAAATGTTTTCTGTTTTCCATTTTCTGTGACTTTTTTCGAAATTGCTGAAAACGCGTTTGGTTTGTTATTTCTGAAAACTGTTTTCGAAAATGAAAAGCTGGAAAACGCGTTCTGTTTAAAATTTTGAAGAAAATTATTTCATATTTTTTGTGAATATAAATGAAATAAAGATATCATATTTTGAGTTACACAACAAAAATAAATGAAATAACCCCTATCACACAATTTGGTTATACCAAAAAAGTTCAAAAATTCATATTGCCCTTCTAAAGTAATCGTTCCACATTTGAGTAGTAATTTTCCCTTCTAAAGTAATCGTTCCATTTAATACTTTATATAGATACATCCTTCTAGTAAGCACTCATAACGTTTAAAATTTAAGTTTCAATAAAATTTGCAAAAATCAATTTACGTTAATTAATTATGCCCTTACAAAATAAGTGTCTACAATACAAAAGTAAAAAAGAAAGGTCTAATAATTAAGCACATGATACATCATCAGAAAGATGGTTGAATTTGGAGTTCTACGCAAAAAACAGAGTGCAATTCGGAGTTGTACATCAAAAGTTATACATGTTTGAAGACAATGACCTATAAAGCAAATACGAAAAGGACTAAATTGAAAGAAAAGTAAAATTTGTGAACTAATGTGCAACAAAATCTGAAGTTGAGGGACCTAAGTTGCAAATAAATTAGGATATTTTCGAAAGAAATTTCAAAATTTGAGGATTAAAATGACAAGTTTTGAAAATCAGGGACCAATAATGTAATTAAAAATGATAAATTTTGACAAATTTCAAATTTTTTTGATTATTTTAAATTTTTTTTTTAAGTGAAAAACGCGCGTTTTCCACTTACAAGGCAAAAATTTCGGAAAACGTGGAAAACGTGATTTTCACGTTTTCCATTTCCTTTACAAATTTTGAAAATGTTTTCGAAAACGTTTTCCGAAAACGGCTCAAGGGAACGCGTTTTCCTCGTTTTCGGAAATGGAAAACGGAAAACGGCTGGAAAACGCCAAAGAGAACGCAACCTAAGTGTTCCTAGTGTTGTAGCTCCAGTAATGAGTACTGTGACGACAATGGAGTCATCGTGCAAGCGAGGGAACTGGGCCTCATCGATGATCAAAGTATGTATTTAGGGGCTACTATCACATTCAAAGATTGTAGAAAAATAGAGTTCATGCGAGAATGTTGAATATGTGAAGAGTCATATATTGAAGATCCACCTGTAAAACCACTATCCCAACAAGAATATGATTATCATATAAACTCATTATGTATAGGATACATGCGTTGTTGGATCTAGGGGGAGAATATCAATGTTATGCTCTAAATCCAATTGTTGGATAGCATAACACATATATTACCATTGTCTCAATATAGTCATATATATTATTACATTGAGTTTAACTCATCATTTAAATAATAGAGTCCGTAGAGTAAGTTTAAATAACTTGTAAGTCACAAGGTGTTGTGACTGTGAGATACAAGTCATTGATAACTTATTCTAAAATTGTCCCTAGTCGAAGTAATAACAAGATACGGATATTGTTGTTGCAGTTAGGCTAGCATGTGTTGCATTTATTTCTTATGAAGAAAGTAGGTTATCTCGCAAGCTAGAATATAGAGGGACATTCGAATGAACACATGGATGCATTGTTAGATGAACAAAGCATTGGATGACCCGCCTAGAGATTCCACATGGATAACTATCTAAGCGTTAGTGGTGAATCTCTAATGCGCGATTGTGGATTTGGTCCTTTGACTTGAGGACGTCATAAAATCTTATATGAATTTTGAGTTTTTGAAAAATTAATTTTAAAAAATTAATTTTGAGTTTGGCACTTAATTTTAAATGAATCTTAGCCTCCATTTGGCACTTGATTCTTGTTTTTAAAAAATGAATTTTGAGTTTTTAAGGTAAAATGTGATTTCAAGATATGTGCCCAGTTAAAAAATGATTTGAGAAAATGTAATGTTTATAAACTTATTTATAAACAAGCTCTTCAAAAACACATTAAACAAGGTATTTATGTAGCTAGACCACTAGAGCTAAGTTGGTCATGACAATCAAGCATTAATACCTGTTGATACATAAAAATTATGCCAAGGCCCAGTTCAGTTTCATCGATAAATTGGGCTTGACCCATATTAAAAGGTCTTTAACAAGATGGGCATGGCCCATATTAGATCTTCCACTTAAGCTTCAGGCCTCATTGGCGATCCTGTCCTCCGACCTCCTAGCTAAGTACGAACTCATTCATCAGAATATTCCCTAGGTTGATAAAACACCGACCTCAACACAAACAAGGAATAAAGAAGGCCCTGCGTAAGGCAAAGAATATCGACCTCAATGCAAATGGACTACCTAGAGCCATGTGATTCAGAGAATATCCCTACAGAAGCGGCACCCACCTTATACATCTGTAGAAGATTATGTACTAGTGGGCCCACAAAGCATGGTTAATACTTATTCAACAAGTTATAATCATTATTTTTATAGATTAATATGAAAACATCTATATTTAGCTACACTAAACCCTAAAAATCATCTATTTATGATTTTTTGTTTATTACTTGTTTTACTTATAATTATTATAATGTTTAATGAGTTAATAGTTGTTGGATAATTGATACCTTCTCTATCCCACAAAGATATGCATGTTCCCATTTTCACATAAATTAAGAAATGGTAGTTAATATAGTTAAAATAATAAATTTATCTATACTTTTCCAAATATACTCTTATATTAATTTCAAAAACTCATTAATTCATTCAAACTACATGCCATTAAATTGATATTGGAATTAACTACCAATGTACATTAACTAGGGGTATATGAGGAAATGAAAAATTAAATACATGTTCATTATAGTAAGTTGCCTATCTTTGTGAGAATTACGAAAATAGTATACAAGCATATCTTTGTGGGATGGGGGAGTATTGACTAATGGACCAGATAACATGCATTAAGATTAGGAATTGATGATTTTTTTAAAAAAAATTTAAATTTAAATTTAAAAAAATCGTGTTTTGTTCTGGTTCTAGTTCTGAACAAAGAACCGAAACCAGAACTGGAACCGATTAAAATTTTGATAGAACCGAACCAGGACTGAACCTAATGGCTGGTTTCGGTTCTTTTGCCCAGGCCTACAAAGTACAAACCTCTATCAAATCGAATTTTCTTGATTCTCTTAATTACATCTCAACTTTTGACCAAAATTCTAGAATTTCTTCAACAATTCGGATCAATGAGATATTAAAGGTAGAATCGAGATCTGGAGTTATCATCAGTAAAAGTGATGTATTATTGTACTCTTGCATAGCTTGCGCACAAAAGAATCCACACATATCGAAGTGTATTAATCCCCAAACTCTTACGTCCATTTAATGTATGAGGACTCTTGGTTAACTAATCATCTAAACAAGATTCAGAAAATAGTACAGATTCCACCTCTGATCCTTTTGAGGTCCATCCATTACTACTATTAGAATCGAGTTTTGGATAAGTGCGACCAAGCCTAAGATCTAAATCATTTACCCTCTAAATGAGATTCACAAGGTCACATGATTCCAAATCAAAATAATTAGAGATCTATCTTTACCAGTTTTTGAATCTTATTTATATAAATATGATTCTCTTAAGATCTTATCAAAGAGTTCATTAATAAAATGAAACACCTATCCCTTATCATTTGTGGTAATATTACACAAAGAAACCATTTATAAGACTTTGAGATTGTTAACTATATGTCTCATAATAATAAGAGCATTGTTTAACTTAATCTCAACTGATAACTAGAGATTAAGTGTCAAATAATACCTCTCAAATAATAAAGAGACAAAATATCAAAATTGTTTTGCAAACACAAAAGACCAACGGCTCTTTCCATATTACCATAATCGTGCTTATCTTTATAGTATACTCTATCTCATTGAGCCATTTAGTCACCTAGGACCATATTGCAAAAACTTGCAACAGTGATTAGTTACTCTAAAATTTATAATCAATATAGACTCGATTACTAACTATAACACAATGAATAGAGTCTCATTTCATTATAGAATTTCCAAGAAAGGCTACCTCCTCGTTAATCCTATCTTTGCACAAAAGCAAAAATGTTAGAGGGCCCACTATACCATCAATTGCTTTAAAATAATTTCCAGTTTATGAATAACTTATGTTGAACCTTTCAAAGACACATTCATCCTAGTGAATTTAGTCCACACTGAACCGCGAGAGATTATCTTAAAAGATTTCTCAAGCATTATGTCACATAAATCAATGTTTGCAAGTGGAACCTCCACCGCATTAGAGTGACCAATCATGTTTTAGCACATGGTCTCTTGCCATAAACGTGATCGGTTCATAAGTAGAGAGATGTATTATAGTTTGATAGCATCTTTTGTATAATTCCATAATTAAGATGTTCAAATTATCATAAATACCCTTCCATCAAAAAAATAAATATGGTTATTCTATTTTGATATTTTTATTGCATAGTACTCAATATGAGAATAACAACTATGCAATAAACCATCTCATCAAAATAAAACAATTTTCATTGGAAGATTTATGATTACTATTGAACAAGGATCTCCTAACACGAACAAATGTTATAAGTAAAAAGAATTATAATAAGACATGTTGCAGTTTTTGCAAATCAGTTGATGATGTCTAAACATATAACTAGTTGTGGAAAATACGACAATTCAAATAAAACAAGTGTATTAAACACGAGTTGCATATATGATGAATACTTTCATATATGATGCATGAATAAAAATTATGCACAAATAGACCCAACACTAATATTATATGACGACAACCTAAAACCCCAAAATCTTAAACACATTTCTCTATGGGAGAAATTGTAACGTCCAGAAAATTCTAAAGTCAGAGATTTAATGAATGATTTTATAAATGATGTCTTTTAATGATTTTGAGAAATTGAAGGAAAAAAATATTTTATGTTTTGATGATAAGTTTATTTGGGCCAAGTAATTAATTATGATTTACAATGATAATTAGTATATTGATATTAGGCTCGTTTTGTAGATCATAATTAATTAAAAATTTTGACATAAAAAAAAAGTTATTTTGGATAAAATCACGTCAACTTATAGTTTACAAGTTTAAATTGAATTTCCAAATTTTAAGTTGCATTGCATACCTTTTGACGTGTGATGTTATATTTCGCGGAAATTAATAAATCAATTTATTCCAATTTTCAACAGTCAAATTTATTTGGATCTATCCTTCATCAGTTAAAAAAAGATTCCCTTTTATTTCACATGTTATTGCACAGATATTGATTGAGGAAATAATTATTTCAATTTACCTTTATCATGTTTATTACTTGATATGCATGGCTTTTCAATTATAACCGTTTTAGAACTCAAACGTCATACGGTAATTTTATCTATAAATATTTCCCCAAAATCAGATCAATCACCAAGTTCACAATAAAAATATACTTTTCACGTTTTTTGCCCTTCCAAAGTTTAGAAAAATATTTTCAACGTGCAATCATATTTTCTTTCAAAGTTCATCTCATGTATTAAGGTATGGATATCTCTATGTGCAAAGTGGTTTTTCTTTTCACTCTTTAATGTTTTAAGTTTGAGTATCTTATACATTATTATGTGACCCGAATTAAGATGCTCTTATGGGTAATATCAAATGGTATTATGTAGATATACGAAAATCAGTCACAGGACTAAACCCTAAGTGGAGAATGAGTATGACCTAAAGTGGGACTGAGATGGTCAGTTTCTATCCCACCATTAAAGTATGCTATGTGTGTAATCTACTTTCTTTTGATATTAAATTGTGAAAATACTGGCACGAAATCTATACCGAGTATATTCGTATGCTCATTCTATATTTTAAAACATTTTTCAGGCTAGCTCGAGATTGATTGGATCTGTAGCAAAATAGTGATGCAAGCTACCAAGAGGATTTGAAGAGTTAAAATAATTAAGTTTTCAATTTAAATTCTATTTATTATTCCAGACATGTTGATTTTATTAAGTTAGGTTATAAGGATTTAATTGTATAGAATTTAAATCTCGTGTTTGGAAAAACCATTTATTTTACGCTTCCGCATTTGTTTAAGAAAATCAAATAATTTTTAGTAACACACCAGCATTTTTGAACCAAAAAGTATGGGGCGTTACAGAAATAAATGTGATATATGGTTAGGCAAGGACCCTCCCACTAAAATTAATATCTCTAGTATCTCATACAATATTAATTTTATCGTCGTTAAAATTTGGCCATCATTGACATCATTTGGATATTCTATAAGAAGTCCTCATGATGTCCTTAATTTAAGTGTCTAACCCCTACATTGATAATACTTCAAGCACCAAATTAATTATGTCACCTATACGGTAATCATGGTTAATTCACACTTAAAGCATCACCACCCAATGGGGCCAATCTAGTAACCAAAACAGTGCAGCCCTCCTATAAGGGGACTAATTAGATTAGCATTAAGCATACACAAATTTTTTACTAGTGGGCTAATAGGGGAGGCTGCGTGACGCGATCCTGGTTGGGGAATCTCGTGGAACGCGCGGAATAACGAAATCTAAAACCTAGGAAAGATCTAAATCAGATCTGACACGAAAATAACAAGAATTAAAATACTGGAAAGATAGATTTGACGATAGGACCTTGACCCAAGATTCACGACGCAATTAATTGACGAGGCGGAATCGAGATCCAAGGTTTTCGAAACACCACAAGGACTTGTCAATTTCCTTGATAAGATTCTAATCGGACACGCCACAAATATTCTCGCGAATATTTGATAAGTACAACGCCACAAATATTTCCACAATATTTGATAGGTCGGATTTGTTCTCGAAGAATACAAAAGGGACTCCTCAACCTTTCAATTGGAGAAAACTCTCTCAACTATATTAATCTCAAAATCAATCTTAACTGTTTTTACAATGAATTGAAAAGCGTATAAATAAGCAAAATAACCTAGCATCTAATTTACTCAAAATAGAATTCTAATTATGCTAAAATTCTAAAATAGGAAAATAACCTAAAATAATAAAAGGAAATAAAATAATTAAAAATCCGCAAAATATGGCCCGCTCCTCATTTACGACCGTGAAGAATACTTTTACGGCCGTAAAGCCTTCTCTGGTCCAAAATTGTTTTATGAGTTACGGCCGTGACGAATTTCATACGGCCGTGAAGTTTCCCTTTTTTGAACGTTACGGCCGTAACTTCCAGACTTACGGCCGTAAGCCTCCTTCTGCAGAAAATCTTCATTTTTCCTCGTTAATTTATTACGGCCGTGATTGTAAGATTAACAGCCGTGAATACATGGGTTACGGCCGTGAAGGTCATCCATTACGGCCGTAATGGAATTTCTGCATAAATAATTTCTTTTACTCGATTCGGCTCGATCCGTCCCTCTTCTCGGCTCGACCCCAACACGGAACTTGCTCCGTTTTGCACGTAGATCACTATCATATTGTCGATGGCTCGACTTTACCCTTCGAATCCTGGTCCGGATCACATCATACTCCCTCTCTTGAAAAGGATTCGACCTCGAATCCATTTTTGGTCGGCTTTTCAAATTCCTCCTGCTTTCCTGGGCTCGGTGATCATTTTTATGCCTCGTGCGATCCTTTAGACTTTTGGGCTGCTCATTTTTGCCAACAAGTTTCTTTCCTATTTTAAGCTCATGGTTTGACTTCGGTACCTGTAAAACAGAATTTAACGAACTGGGGAGGGGTGTGTTAACGTGAGTAAGTGCAAATAGACTCATTTTTGTAGTAGACTCTCTTTTCTTTTGATTTTTGCACTCAGTCTCTCCTTTTTCTGAGGTTTGAACCTCAACCCTCTTTTCTTTACTTTTCACTCCCTCTCCTTTTTCTGAGGTCATGGCCTCAACGCTCTTATTTTTAATTTCCACTCCCTCTCCTTTTTCTGAGGTCGTGGCCTCAACTCTCTTATTTTTCCCCTCGAACTCACTCTTCACTTTCAATTGATCTTTCAGGGCTTCAGTTGGAGATAGTGGCATTAGAGTAAACTTTTTCCCCCCTTTTACCAAGCTGTATCTATTCGTATACCCATCATGTAGCACAGCTCTTTCATGTTGCCAAGGTCTCCCCAACAGTATATGACTAATTTACATTGGCACCACATCACAAATTACCTCATCCGAATACCCACCCAAAGAAGAATTCACCAAGGCCTGTCTCTTCACCTTAACTTCCCCTAACTCAGTCAACCATTGTAATTTATAAGGCGTTGGATGTTTCGTTAAAGGTAAGCATAATTTTTCCACCAACATTGTACTAACTACATTAGTACAACTTCCCCCGTCAATCACCAAGCTACAAACCTTTTCATTCACTAAGCATCTAGTGCGAAAAATATTATCCCTTTGCCCATCCACATTTTCCAAAACATTCGCCTTACGCTTAGCGCTAAGAACATGCCTATCAATAATTTACTCATCCACCACAACACTTTTTGTCCCTTCACTATCACACCTAACCTTTTTACGTGGACAATCAAGTGCAATATGACCCCGTTCCAAACATTTAAAGCACTTAATATTTTTATCCTTAAGAGGCTTGGAATCAGAATTATTTTTACCTTTAGTTGTCGGTTCCTCCCTCCTTTTGTGAACATGATCACTACTTTCCCGTTTTGATCTATGTGACTTTGCTTCTTCCTTTCCCCTTAATGACCTGTCATCCACCCCATCTCCAAACCTAGCATGACATTCATGCCTTCTGCTCCTCCTAGCCATAGAGTCCGCACGCGATTGCTCCTTTTTCAATTGAGCAAGTTCTGTTTCCCTTCTATCCATCCTAGCCATCACCTTCTCAAGTTTTACCTTCATGGCCTCCATCTGTTTAAAATTCTTGTGGTCACCTGTTGATGGAGATTTTTCCCTGCAAGACATGGTTAGCTTTCAAAGATAAACAAAAATTCCTCTCGTGTTTATTTTCACTCGTGTATCACACTCAATCCCTTCAAATTTCACTCAAGAACAAACCAAGGATCAACAATCAAGGAATTTATGGAAGATACGAAAAGTAAAAAAAAATTAGGAAATTCTCGAAAAATTCGAATTTTTTTTTTAATCTGCCAGAAAATTTGACTACGAGTATGGCAGAAAAAACGAAATTGGATTTGGACGAGAAACGAATAAGAAAAACACTTTTGAATTTTTGGGACTGACTCTTATGGATCAAACTGGAAAAATGTATGACTGACACGAAGAACGCGAAGAGAAGAAAATCAAGAAAAATCAAGAAACGCAAGAATCTGAAATAGATCCAAGCTCTGATACCAGATGACGCGATCCCGGTCGGGGAATCTCGTCGAACGCGCGGAATAACGAAATCTAAAACCTAGGAAAGATCTAAATCAGATCTGACACGAAAATAACAAGAATTAAAATACTGGAAAGATAGATTTGACGATAGGACCTTGACCCAAGAGTCACGACGCAATTAATTGACGAGGCGGAATCGAGATCCAAGGTTTTCGAAACACCACAAGGACTTGTCAATTTCCTTGATAAGATTCTAATCGGACACGCCACAAATATTCTCGCGAATATTTGATAAGTACAACGCCACAAATATTTCCACAATATTTGATAGGTCGGATTTGTTCTCGAAGAATACAAAAGGGACTCCTCAACCTTTCAATTGGAGAAAACTCTCTCAACTATATTAATCTCAAAATCAATCTTAACTGTTTTTACAATGAATTGAAAAGCGTATAAATAAGCAAAATAACCTAGCATCTAATTTACTCAAAATAGAATTCTAATTATACTAAAATTCTAAAATAGGGAAATAACCTAAAATAATAAAAGGAAATAAAATAATTAAAAATCCGCAAAATCTGGCCCGCTCCTCATTTACGACCGTGAAGAATACTTTTACGGCCGTAAAGCCTTCTCTGGTCCAAAATTGTTTTATGAGTTACGGCCGTGACGAATTTCATACGGCCGTGAAGTTTCCCTTTTTTGAACGTTACGGCCGTAACTTCCAGGCTTACGGCCGTAAGCCTCCTTCTGCAGAAAATCTTCATTTTTCCTCGTTAATTGATTACGGCCGTGATTGTAAGATTTACGGCCGTGAATACATGTGTTACGGCCGTGAAGGTCATCCATTACGGCCGTAATGGAATTTCTGCATAAATAATTTCTTTTACTCGATTCGGCTCGATCCGTCCCTCTTCTCGGCTCGACCCCAACACAGAACTTGCTCCGTTTTGCACGTATATCACTATCATATTGTCGATGGCTCGACTTTACCCTTCGATTCCTAGTCCGGATCACATCACTGCGGGTTCAAAAATTGCACCCTCACTCACTTAATATTTTGAACTCTTGGGTTTTCTATTTAATTATTACCGAATCAATTTTAATATTAAAAATCGATTTAATTATTAATAAATATATATATTTTCTAATCTAACATTTAGAAAAGAAAACAAAATATAAAATAATGCATGATAGTATAATACCTAGAGCGGTATTCATGGGATCTACATGACATGTTATTTAATGACATTTATTCACAATTTAATCAAATCAATAAATAAATGCAATAATAAAATAAACAAGAACATAATTTATGGTCCAAACCTAGACACAAAAATTACAAATTAATTAAAGAGTCTATTGAGTCACAAGCCGGCCCAATTCTTCAATTCCCTTTAACATGTGTCCAACCCGAGTCTACAAAGTTTCAATCTTCAGCCCAAATGCCAAATTCCAATAGGGGCGTTTGCAAAAATACCCAACTTTTGGTATCATATTTAAAACTTACTTCATTTTCAAAAATCACTGAAAAATACTTTATTCTTTTTTTAATGAAAAATAATATTTTCACACAAGTATCATATAATTAAAAGTATCATATGATACTTTTAAAATGTCACAACATGATATTTGTGATACTTTTAAGATTTTTGGTATCATAACATGAAATTTTATTAAACTTTTATGATACATAGGACGAAATTTTAGTATCACATTATGATACTTTACAAAAAAATTTATGATACTTTGTCTCAGACATAAAATCAAACACTTTATATACACTGATCTCACACTTTACATGCATTGTCAATGGCTGCCGCCGCCAATAACGGTGGTTTTGGCGGTGCAAGTGATATATCGAGGTAGCTTTTTCATTTTGCCACCTTGCCACCTAATTCAAATGAACATACTGATGAAGAAGAAGAAGACACGGCCAATTGTTTAATTCTTTTGGCTATAGGTCAAACCAGAATGCCATTAGAACTGACGCTGGCCGTGTTTTCTGCCTCCAATAAGATTGTAGTAGTGGCGGCATCATGTTCTCTGAACGTTTCCAATGATGATGAAGACGGTGGTGGTGGTGGTGGTGGTGGTTCGGTGGTTGTTGATGAAGGTGGTGGCTTGGTGGTTGTACGGTGGGGGAAGGACAAGCATTGTAGCGGTGAGAAAGCAGGGGAAGATGTGGCAGTGAAGAAGAAAACGTATTCTTCAATTGAATTCAATTCCACTGTAATCTTCAATTTGGTGTTAATTTTACAGTAAACAGTGCAATATCCCCATTCCAATATGTAGTAATCCAATTAAATATTCTAGCCCATTGTAAATTCCAACCCACATTGTAATGGCCCAACTAAAAAATTTAGTTCACATTACAGTTAATCAAAATAAACCAATTTTACAATTTTAGGGACATATTTAATGGGAAGAATACATAACTAAGGTTTTTAAAGTGCACATTTTCAAAATTAAGAAACTTAAGATTTTATTTCAAAAACCAGGTCATTATTAATTATATATTTATTAATGGTCACAAGTCACAATTTTTTAGGTCAGGGTTTATTATGATCACAAGTCACAATTTTTTAGGTCACAAGTCACAAATCAGGTTATAAGTTTATAGTCACAGTCACAATTTTTTAGGTCACAGTTATTTCTCGGTTACAAATTTTGAATTTCGTAGGTCACAATTTTTTCCGTCGTAAATCTGGAGTCAATTGGTCATAACTTAACAAATTATGAGTCATAATTTCTTTATTGGTCACAAATCACAAATTTCATTGCTCACAATTTTTTCTCACAAATCAAGAACTTTTTAAGTCACAATTTTCACAAATCACTAGTTTTCTGAGTCACAGATCACAATTTATAAAATTATTTAGTCACGACTCATTTTTTTATCACAAATTATTGATTTAGTTGGTCATAATCTATTTCTCGATCGCAAATCACAAATTTTATAGGTCACAACAATTAATTGATCACAACTTATTCTTGGGTCACAATTATCAAATTATTAAGTCACAATAATTCAATTAAAGGTCACAAATTATCGAAATTTTTAGGTCACATGTTATTGATTAGTCACAACTTATCGACACCGCCACCGCCCGCCACCATCACTAACCACAACAAACACCACCACCACAACACCAAACCTCACCACCAACCGCCACCATCTCCACCACTTCCCCAAACCCCAACCATCACCACCATTTCTACCCCAATTCCTACACAACCACTCTAGCGGCACCCCCAATTACCACCACCACATCCAATTCACAATCACCTCACCACCACAGGGACCCACCATCGCCACCTTCAATCACCCCCACCACCACCATTGCAACCACCGCATAACCTCCAAATCGACCACCACCATCACTTCAGCCAGTACAACCAGTACCAACATTAACAATCTATAATTGGTCACAAACAAGTAACCTACACACCACACTCCATCCCATCCCACTCAACCCTACGCCACGCCTCGCCACCCGACCGTACCCTACCCAACCCTAACCCTAACCCTAACCCAAGACAACTAAACCCTAATCCCACTCAGTCAGCCCCTGTCTACACCATTGTCACCGTCCACTGCACCACCACCACCGACATAACTCATAGACTACACCAACACTCACTAGAAAATAGACAAATCACCTAAAAAAAAATGAACGACATTGAACCTTCATTGCACCAACCAAAAACACCCACCCACCCCTCCACCACCCAACAGCAATTTGTTACCAAATCGCAACCGACAACACACCAAAAAAAAAAAAAGGCCACCGCACCACACCACAAACTAAAATAGACAGAGATATATTTCGACCAGGGACTCAAGCATTGTATGTAATCGCTTTCCCAAAAAGCACTTGACCGAGACATCATAATCGACTCAAAGATATTAGATGGAATCTACATACTCATCGTTGAGTCGTAGAGCGATGGAAGAGGATTCACCTAGAATGATCAACTCAGGATCCCGGTTATCATCTACTTGGTCGGAATCTCATTGCTGGAATCAATTTTTTGGCTTTTGAGAGAGAGAGAGAGAGAGAGAGAGAGTTCTTTTTTTTTCATTCGGGAATGGTTGAGAATGAATCAGGGCTAATTAGTGGGTGGACGGGAATGAGTTATTAAATCATATATGATTATTAATATTAAAATAGAATTATCAACTGAATTTTGAATAAAAAAGTTTCAAATTTGTTTTTGAATTATGAAGTTGAAATGTAGGGCCTCGTGTAATTACCACATATTTAATTTCACCCAAATTTGGTCCAAATGAATATTTAACATTCTGGTCCAAAACTTGAATCTGGCTCAACTGATAATCGCATAGATCCAACCCAAATGAATAGGCCAATTTTCCTTTCTCTCTTCCTGCATGGTTGCTATAGTAACCTAAGGAAGAAATCAAAATCTTAGCTGCCAAAAAAAGAGACCTCACCCATTGTCGAGAGAAACCGCAGCCACTAAGAGGAGACCTCACATTGTCGAAAGAAAATCGTAGCATTTTTTAAAGTCTTATTCTATTTTTCAAAAGCCTCTTTGACTCGAGTACCGAGATATGTTCCATAATATAAATATATATTATTCGTTAGTTCACTTTAATTCTCAAAGTACCGAGATATTGATCAGCAAGTTGATCTCACCCATTAATACCTCAAAGAACTTCAAGCTAGTAATCGAAGTTCATTATCCGATCAAGATTAAGGTCACACGTACAATAGTCAAGTGAAATTAAATTTGTATGATCAATGTCACAAATTAATTTCACGTTGTCCTATTCAATACGTTCCAAACGTACTCTCAATTTTATTACCAAAGTCAAAGATAAACTTTAATAAACCGAGACGATCTTATCAAAATAAATTTTCCATATTTATTTAATGATCGTGAATGCTAATTTTAGATCGAATTACAAATTGAATCTTTGTGTTTAACAACTTAAACATCAATATGTAATATTAAATTGACCCCATGGACAAACGCAACTTCATATTAATACAATCAATTAACATTTTATATCAAATGTCGTAAATTATACTCTATGGGCATATATAATTCCAGTATACACGTAGCTATGCATTTCTGTTGCACTTTTTCTACTTGATTATATTTGGCACGAGGGACTATTACTATGTATCATGATTTTTGAGGGAAGAGAACTTAATCTGCTTGTGTGTGGTATTAGATTTTCTCTTTCATTGTCTCATAGATTTGTACAGATATATAACAATGGATAGTAACGAATATAATATTGATGATACAATGGAAAATTCATCAAACTCCTTGCAATCTCAAGAGAACAAGTAGGGAGAAGAGCATGTATTTGTAAATGATGACCAGAGAGTATTTAGTTCCATTCAAGTAAGCACAAAAAAAAATGTTATTTAAATTTTATCACATTTTTTTTTGTTTTGCTGAAGAAAAGTAAATTAGAAAAATAGAGTAGTAAAGAAGAGAACAAATATGATTTAAGAGAATCCATCTCTAAATTTTGATTATGTTCAGATAACTGGCAAAAAGTGTGTAGCATAACTGGCACAATTGTGTAACATCTTTCTTTAATTTTACATTTTCATGATAAACCATCTATCAACTTTAAGACAGCTCTGCAAGATCACATACCATATTTTAGGCAGAGGACAGTAAAGGAGATTTTGCATTTCAAAGTCAAGTAATAACAAAGAACTTACTGGTTCAATTTTGCGTTGTACTTTAGATTTGCTGAGGGCAGCAAATAAACATATCTCAGTGTCAATTTTCCCTTGACTAATTTGTTGTAATCTTTTGGTAAAATTTGTTATGTAATTCTGAAAACATTTTGGAAGGAAGTGAAACTAAATTTTTATCCACATCATTGTCCAGTACAAACTACAGAGTTCCAAAGTTACCCTTAAGTCTTTAACAGTGTTTAGAAAATTGGAAATTGATTCGAACCAGAAAAAGCAACGAGTCAAAAGGTCTGACCGGATCAAACTGGGGTCGATTAAAACATAAAAATTATTCCAAAAATCACAAAAATTTCCAAAAATACCTTTGATGAATACCATGAATCTGAAATCTGAAATAGGAGGTACAATCTTATCACCACCAACTATCCAGCCTCTAACAGAAATCCATACAGCGAGTTGAATCTGGAACTCCATCAATCTCCAACTATTGGAATAGATTTGAGAGTATTAGTTTTTCTCTTTGCTCTAGTAAGAGAAACACTCTGCACTAGAATCAATGCGACTCTCTCTTTTTAATTTATCTACAATATTGCACTTATTAATATGTGCACCTAAAAACCCTAACCCTATTCACAATAGGACCATCAATGGGCATATTAATTAATCTAATTGTAAAGTCTGGCCCAACTAATTGGGCTTGTACATTAATTCTAACAATCCCCCACTTGGACAAGATCCAATTCCAGACACTCAATTCTCGCCTTTTGTGTGACCCATTAGATTACATTCACGATGGCAAACGACGTGCTATTATTATTCCAATATGATTGGAATAAGATTAATTAAAATTTATATTTCTAATTTACCCTCGACTCACGAAAATCGATTAATTCACGTCGTCGTCCAAGATTGACATCTAGCAATGTGTCAAGGAAATCCATGTGAAAAGAAAATTCACGTGGCATGACAAGACCTATTTATGTGCGGTTACCGTGGAAATATAATCCCTTCATCAATATAACCCAACTGGTTAAGAGATATGGATAGCGTCAATCTCATTTCAACCAATTATGTTATTCACATCTTCTCTTAGTTGATATTGTTATGACTGAAAACACCTTTTCAACTCATAACTTCACCTCGACCAAGGAATTTACATCAACTCAAGTGAGCAAAATACAGGTTATAATCTCCTACTACCCAGGAATGACGAATCCTCATGTTGGACATACACAACCTTCATATAATTCTCACTATGTGACATTCCTTTTTAATAGACAATTTTGTATAAAAGTTGAAAACTAATTACTCAATCTAAATATACGATCAATTTTTTTAAAAATATGGCGTAAGCATTCTCACAATATAAAAATAGTATATCGAGAGAAAAGAAGACTATATAGACTTACTGAAAATATTTTACATTTAGGTTACAAAAGTATAAACAACCCCACTTTATAAGTCAAATATACATGCATTATAATATTCCGAAATACAGTACAAAAGACTTTAGAACCAAAAGATGGCTCACAAAATAACCCTACAGGTCGTCATCCATGTACATCGATCCTCGAAATCCTGTAAGAGCTTCACAGCCAACAAGGTCATTTATGAAGTTCCATGCTCACCTACAATGCAAGAACTACATGAGCTAATGCCCAATAAGTAAAAATCATGCATGCACAATCGTGCAATTTCGTTCAAAAACATAAGGGTTATAAATGTATCATATTCAAATATTAATCAGGATGAGCTCAAAACATTTTGATTGAAATCATTTATTTTCACTGGGCCCTTGATCAATTTGCATTGCACCAGAAAGAGCTATGCGCAATATCAAATCAATATCAATAATCCAATGAACAATATGTCATCGACACAGTCGAGTGGACCAACCTCCTGTAGAGGTACATCTCCTATCAGCCTCTATGATCACCCAAGAAGTATCCCACACAAGGTGTCAATAATCATAACATAACAAAGGCACAGTCAAGTGGTACACCCTCCCGTAACCCACCAAGGACTCCCCCTATCTCTCCTTGTGTTCACCAAGAGGTCTCACTTACTTTCCAACAAATATTACAGCATGCCTCGGTGCCCTAGTAGTGGACAATAAAACATTCTGCAATATGATTCACTTCTCAAATCATGTCGTGCATGCTAGATATCAAACTTTATAGTATGTCGTGCATGCACATGCCAATTCTCATGCATAAAATACATGATAAAAATGATGTCTCGAACACACATTCAATCATTGTGTTCAACATAAGATATAAAACTTTCCAACAATTACTATGCTCTTGCATTGTAGTTGTAAATGGATTTTTACTTACATTTCGCCTCTGTGTGTGTGTCCTCTACGGTGTAAGTTAAGTCCTTTCCACTTAAAGGCGTCAAAAAACCTGTATTGTTACTTAGTATCAAACAAGGCTCTTAAGTTCATAAGCTTAATACACACATTCCTTCACTAGGACCATTAATGTCTAAACAATCTAGGTAACACTAGGACTTCAAGTAGTAGCCCCAAACTTCCCCCTATTTCCAAGTTCAATGCAGGTAAAATACATTTATTTGGATCAATAATGTCCTAAAACTCATTCAAATCAACTTCCCAAGCTTTAGAGGTGAATGGTAAACATGCAAGGGTGAAGCTATGCAAAATATGAAAATGGACAGATTCAGATTTTAAATTTCAGCTGTTGCGCAGGTTGGTTCATTCCTATGTTCACACCTTAATGATATACATTCATTCCAAAACTCTTACCATATATTTATGACATGTATGTGAAGGTAATCACGTCCAAAAATCACACAAATTTCAGGACTTAAAGCCTCAAAAACAATTCATTTCACAGTACATCAAACTAAGAATTTCACAAAAGCTGTTTTGAGTTCCACTCTAATTATCATGCTTCAAGTCAGGTTTTACCCCCAAAACTCATTTAAAAACCTTTATACTCATATATAAACACATTCAAATTGATTAATACATTATTCCTCAAGATATAATTCAAAAGCAATGGCTAAATCATCAAAGATCATCAATTCCAGATTCTGCCTACAAAGTTGTACTCACTTTCTTTCAATAACTAACCGTTCTCTTGTCATCATAAATTCACCAAAACATATCAACATCACCTAAAGAAAGTTCAGAGATTTAATAGTTCATAAAACACTCAAAATTAATGGATTAAAAACCTCAAAACCGTGATACTTACAAGTGAAGAATTTCAATGCCTAGATTCTGTCCTTCTTACTTCTATTCAGCTTTCTAGTGTCTTCTTTCACTTGTGAGCATTTGAGGACGTCTTTTTTTTTTTTTGTATTAAATGGTAGGGATAATGTTTAAAGGTGCTGGAGTCATGATAAATTCCTTAGGGGTTAAGAAACAAACTACCAAAGCACAAACATAAGCAAGCATGAGGTGGCAATCCAAATTATTGTAGAGTCACAATCCAATATCCACCACTTGATCAACCTAATTTTATATCATAGCTCAACATAAAATCGATCTCCGAAGTTGGGAAGTTCAAAGAATAATACTTTAAAACCTCAATAATTAAATGTATCATTTCAACAGAAAGCACAATGAATTATCAATGTAAATGGAAATGGAAATGGAAATGTAAATGCAAATGGAAATGTCAAAAATATGTGATGTATGAATGATATTGGCCAAGTTTTAGTTTGAAGTTTGGGGTATTACACGCTATACTCGTAAGACGTCACCCTGGTGACTCCCTCTCAAGAGCCAACATCAACGCTCACCAAAGCATAGCAATCCTCATATAAGATTCTATAATTTCCTCGAGTCAAAGGACCAAATCCACAACCGAGCATTAGAGATTCACCACTGACGCTTGGATTATTATCCATGTTGAATCTTTAGACGGGTCATCCAATGCTTTGTTCATCTAACAATGCATCCATGTGTTCATTCAAATATCCATCTCCATTCTAGCTTGTGAGATAAGCTACTTTCTTCATAAGAAAGAAATACAATGCATGCTAGTCTAACTGGAACAACAATATCCGTGTCTTGTTGTTACTTCTACTAGGGATAATTTTAGAATAAGTTATTAATGACATGTATCTCACAGTCACATCATCTTGTGACTTACAAGTTATTTAAACTTGCTCTACAGACTTTATTATTTAAATGATGAGTTAAACTCAATGTAATAATAGATCTGTCTTTATTGAGACAATTATAATATATGTGTTATTCTATCAAACAATTGGATTTAGAGCATAACATTGATATTCTCCCACTAGATCCAACAACTCACGTATCATATACATAATGATTTTATATGATAATCATATTCCAGTTGGGATGGTGGTTTTACAGGTGGATCTTCGATATGTGACTATTCACATATTCAACCTTCTCGAGGTTAGTGGACAAAAATTCTATTTTTCTACAATCTTCGAATGAGATATTAGCCCCTAAATACATACTCTTATAATTGATAAGACCCAGTTCCCTCGCTTGCGTGATGGGTCCATTGTCATCATAGTACTCATTACTAGAGTTACAATGCTAGGAACGCTTATAGTTCACTAACGAACTTAACGATCGAGATTGCTTCACTTGAACCATTTCAAATAGACCACACCACTACTATGAGTTAATTAACAATTATATTGAATATTTCCTTCATCCTTTCCCGGACTGAATGATGGTATCTCTATACCTAAAGACTGTAAGACTACATTTCTCCTCATGTGTATTGTATTATTAGTACTTCTCAAATACTCAATAATACAAAAGATATTGTACATAGTGTCACGTTTAAGAAGATCTTATTGTCAAACAATCAAGTATCTTCTTCATATCATTCTTTCTCATTATGTGTTCTAAAAACCATTTTAAGAAGATAACTCAAAACTTTGGGATAGAATCCTACATTGGATTCGTTCATGCTAATCCCATTAGCATTTTATTATGTACATGGATTGAGAAATCAAATAACTTTCCAGATCTATCTCTATAGATTCCAGTTCCCAAAATAAAGGTCTTATTTCTCAAATCCACCATGGAGAAAATTTAAATAATTGCACTTTCACTTTAAAGGTTAGAGATTCAACTTCTGATCAATAATATGCTATCTATATATAGTATCAGAAATATTGAACACTCCCACTAACCTTTTATAGATGCTCATGATTCATTTTCAATTTTTGATAAAATCAAACATTTTGATTATCTTATCAAAATTAAGATTCTAGCTCCATGAGACTTGCTTTAATCCATAATTAGATCTTTGTAGCTAGTATATTATGTTTATATATTTAAGGACTCAAAAATCCCATAATCACAGCATGTTGTTACCGCAAGCAGAATCCGAATTAATATAGAGTAAATGCATTTACAGCCTATGGGCCTTACCCATTTCAGGCAAATCAAACAAGTTCCAAAACTTGTTTTTATCTCAGATTCAATGGTTTTTTGCCATCTCATTTAGTCAACATTTCACTTAGCTTATATATAAATAGAGGATAATTATCCTTGATAACTAATATAATATTAGCAATCAGGAGTAGCGATTGCGTCCCAAGCATCAATTCGTGCCTCATCCAATGAAAGCACATTTTCTAACTTATATAATCGATTGAGTATATATGTGTAATTATGAACTCTTTCATGTTATACTTTTACTTCCACTGTCTTCTCTTAGATGAATTATTTCTCCAGGATATTGACAAAATTTGAAATAGACTCGATAGGAACATAGAAATAATATCCAACCATCTTTTAGATATCCCACAAATATATATATTGGACTAAAGTTTTTTCTTTTCCAAATTTGGAATACTTCTAATAAGTATTGAGGTCTTAAATCTTAACACGAGGAAGATTAGACCTTTGAAATACTTATCTTATATGGACCTTCATCAATCGATTATCATGGAACACAACAAAGTGTGTAATATAAAGTGTTATGTGCAAAGGTCCAAAAACTGTTTTGGATATTTTGCGTGGCTTCATCAGTGATTGTATCAATTGCAATCTTTCCTCTTCCTGATACGTCGTTGTGCCGAGGCATATGCGAAAGAGTTATCTATGCGAAAATTATGTTCTCATAACATAATCTTGAAGTCAATCAATTTAAAATATTCTTCACCTTGATCAAATCTAAGTGTTTAGAATATTTTTCTCATTTTGGCCTTTTAATTTATATATGTATTATTTGAACTTTTCAAACTTCTAGATTTTATTGTCATTATAAATAACAATGATTATCAAGGTTATCAATGATTAAAGACCACTTTGACATATGCCCACTTACATCTGAATGTGACAGGCTCAGTGGATCAACCATTCCACTTTTCCCTTTTTCAAAGAAAAAAATGACTTTTCAATTTACCTCCAAGGTGAGATATACATATATCTCTATTAATTGAATCGGTCATGTGTTGGATTTAATTGTGACTTCTTCTTTGCATTATCAATATTCAAAATGTAGACTATTTGTTATATACCTCAATTCCATAGTGTCCAATCTAAGGTAACGAATAACTGTTATTCTAAATTAAAGAGGATAATCACTTCATGTCCAAACATGAAGTGGAAGTATCATTCTTCATAAGAACTGTAATTAACAATTGTCTAATTTTAAACTGAATGAGAAAACAATGATAGGTGATAGCTTTTTAAGCTGTTCAAGCAACATTTGCTTTATTACCTATAAATAGGTATATCAACATTTTTCGCAATTGTTCTACTTTTAACCATTGTATATAATCGGTATCTAATATTCGATTGGCTAAGTAGATTATTTAACCTCTATCGAATAGAAAACTGAAGTAGAAGATTCACCAAACTTCTCACTTCAATTCGGTTAAGGAAGCCTCGCAATTATAAATTTAGAGTCCTATTATTGGCATGTTCAAGAAGAGTATTCTTGATCATATCATGTTTGAGATCAATTCTCAAAGGACGACGCCAATTAAATGATTTTAGTCCAATGAACTTACTCAGTGTCAATTGCACTGTATAAGTTCACGTAATAACTCAAATTTTAAAACTCATACAACAACAATAATAATTAAAATAGAATCATGTATTATCATGCATAAGTCAATTTAATAAGGCATTTTATTAAATAGATTACTCTCACTGTTTTACTAGAATTAATGACCCTCTACATTAATCTCGTAAAATCATGTTAGATTCACAGTGGGCTAGGATCCCTTTGTACTATTAGAACCTTGAGTGACTCAACAAGCCTTAACAAAACACCGAGATAGATAATTCTATCAATCACACCTTTATGTAACTCCTAGATCATCAAGTAGACAACTCTTTGTCGCTTACATCTTATGTATTTACTTGACTATGCCTCTAAAATATCATCTCCTTGAGTGACTCAACAAAACATAGATTTCGGTTAAATTCTACCCATGGTTCGGAAACATCTTATGTTTCATAGTGATAAACACACTGAAACTATCTGAAAACTTTGACGTCTTTTATTGTCCATTATGACGCAATAAAAGTGTTTTATAATTTATTTAATTATTTTGAATTGTAAATAAAGAAAAACGTGTCGTAAACGAAAGGAAACCGAAAATATTAAATAAAGAAAAGTTACGTCAAAAACACATTTAAGTGTCCCTTTGTTCAAGATTTTTCTAGCACTCCCAACCTCATTTGATCACATTCTATATATGTACGGGCAAGTTCTCGGAGTGAACTTTGAGAATATAAAAACGGTTTGTCATTATGACCAACAATAGTCCTCGATGAATTTTTAAAGTTAGGACGGTAAAAAGGGTTAACCCAAAAACTGTGTTAAGTGGCATACTTTGGAAGGCTACAACTTCCTCCTCGGTTATCCGTTTCTTGCATCGTAAACTGGGCATGAAAATGGGTCATGAGTACTTCAAAATGGTATAAAAAAACCAAGATTTTGACTCTGCTTGATACCTCTAATATAAGCTCAAAAATGGTTCCCTAAAACTTTTTTTTGGAAGGTTTGAAGCATGATGTGGCACCTATTTGCTCTAAACCGACTTGTAGTTTTCCTTACTCATTCAGTGATATGGTGACAGCTCCTCCTTTGCATGGTTTAAGTGTTCAAGCTCCTACTTCTACTGTTCATCTCGGATTAATTTACTTCTCCTTAATTCTTAAGCAAATGATTTAATTCCCAAGCTGTCAAGACTTTCTTCATTCAGTGTGGCCTTCTTCTACTATAAATACCCCTATTTTGAAATGAATTCTACACACCAAAAATAGTAATCAAGAAATCAGGTTGTTAAATAACGTTTTTCTCTTCCAAAAATCTAGAATTTATAAGTTAGGATTATGTTGTAATAATTTTAGGATCAAGACTTATTAATGTAATAACATGTTCTTGATATCCTAAATGAAGCTCTGCTCGATCAACATGTTCTTGAGTAAAGTTCTTATCAAATAAAACTAGTTAAAGCTTTGAAGAATGCCCCAGAAAATAAGTCCAGAAAGCTAGAATTTCTACAAGTGTCAATACATGGTATCGATACATATACTTTTCTACAGCATGTATCGATACCTCTACAGTATGTATCGATACATGTACAGTAAGAAAATAGGACATCTAGCATGTATCAATACATTTGACAACATCAATACATCTACAAAGTAAAGAACTTCTTTCCGACCTTTCAGGATCCAAATGAGTGGAATATGTTTATTTATCTACTTGATTACGTGATCTCATTATAATTCCATATAATAGTAATGATGTCATTAATCTTGTTGTGATATTATTGTGATCTTATTATTATCTTGATATCACCATGATCTCATAATAAAATCCATATATATATCGTCGTGAATATCATTTTTGTAAATATGATCAAGGATTTTATTACTTGGGATATCTTGAGTTATTATGGTTCATATTGACATAATCCTAAAATTGATAAACAATTCTGGATGTAAATAAGTAATATTAAATATTGAGTATCAATACGTTGAATTCATAAAAAAATTCATATGAACTTGTCCCGACTTAACTTAACTTGGCTTGGCTAGACTTGTACTTAATTACATGATCTTAAAGGCCACTTCGTGATATATGTTCATTATGTATTGCATTAAAGGTATTCTCATGTTTTTCCTTATGCATTGCATAGAAAGGAATTTCTTGATATTACAGTCACTCCATCCCGCTTGTCTTGTTATACGTGCCACAAGTCCGATAACTGGATCACGATGTGGTTACACTTGTTAATGAATTTTAGGGATCTCGACTCTCTGTTTAAAACTAGTGGTATATAAACTACGCTTGTAAAAGAACTTGTGAAATAAACACCACGCTTGAACTCAGGGTTACATTTCCTGCTTGTGCGAGCTCGAGATAGTAGTTGATTTGTAATATGGGCCTCATTAAAAGTCATGCTATCTTACGTGCATTTGCACTGGTCATGATTATATGTACTTGACTCAATTTGATTAATATGCAAATGCATATTAACTTGAATATATTATCTTGATTGATTTAATAAATAAAACTTGCACAAATCTTAAATATGTGAAGTTAACTTGTCTACGTGCAAGGTAAGTGTATGCTCATTCCACGACACATCTAATATTTCGGGTAATAATATAATGAAAAAGGGGATTGGCGCGGATCTTCAGCCTGCTAGACAAATAGTACTGTCCTAGGTGACAACCTGTGAATTATGGACTCACTGAATGAGGTCTTGTGTTTAAACTTCCAAACTCAGTATTTTATTATTGTTACTTTTATCAAAAATATTTTAAAATCAAGATCTTTTATTAAATGTTTTATTACTTTTTAAATAAATGGACTTTATTTTAAAATAAAGTGATTTTGAAATCTCACCCAAGTGACGTCATTGACTTACGAAAAGAAGATTAAAGCATTTTCGCAAATTTTATATGCCAGGTGTTGGCATTCGGAATTCAAAAATAAAAGAAAAATTCGACCATGCGCCACTCACACCTTCCCACTCGCGACCTTCAGTGACTCAACAAGCCTACATCGAGGGCGGATTTTGGTTTATTCACTATAAAAATGGAAGGCACATTGCATTAACCAATTAATACGAATTTAATAAATTGTTTCCAAAATTACATCCCTTTTGATTTACTCAATAAAGGATGAAGTTTCGGTTAAGTCCGACCCATTGTTCAGAATTATTTGATACTTCATAATGAGAAATATATCTACCACCGAGTAGCCTCGAATAACTCAATAAGCTGACATCAATAGCAGACTCTAGTTTTTCAATATAACAATGGAAAGCAAAGGACTTAATATAATTTTAGTGAGGGGTTTGGTCTCATCATTCCTATGTACATTATCTAACATCAAACATGCAATTAATCATAAATACAATATTACTGTGGATGATTATGGACAATATCTATCTAGCCTTCTCAAGCCATGAAGAAGACTAGTTGGTTTATTTCTAGGGCACATTGCATTCGATCATTGAGTGCTAAATGCAATAATCTCCACCTAATGCTGCAACATATATCATATACTAGTTGTCTTCTTGTGGCCAGCTGCAACCTGTATACTATACTAGTTGGCATGCAAGCCCGTATCAAATGGATGCGTAGACTCATATCTATAAACTAGAGATCGCAACCCAAATAAATTAAATAATAATCACGCAAGCCCAATTAAGGTTTGCAGGCCCAACCAACAAAAGCAATAAATTAACCACGCATTCAACCAATCATATGGGTCGAGTCCATAACCATCCACTAAATACACATTCATCATATAAATGTATTATAATATAATATAATATTTAATATTATATAAACAAATGTCAAGTTTCTAGCAATCTAGGTCATCTAAACAAATTTAAATAAAACGGATTGGAACAATAATTAATTAATCTAATTAATTAATTCAGATAAAGTAGCGGGTCTTATTTAATTAAAATCATATTTTAATCAAATACCAAATTAGAGTCCAACTCTAAATCCAAAAAGAGGAAAATTGAATTAACATCTTAATTTAGGATAAAACTCCTAAAATAAAATAAATTTCAATTTAGTAATTAATTAATCAAATTAATCAATTACTTTAATTGACAGGTTTATTTAATTACAAACAAATTTTAATTAGATTAAATTAGAGTCCAACTCCAATTTCAAGATTCTAGGGCTAATTGAATTTAGAATCTAATCCTAAATAATATTTAATTAATAATCAACTAATCGAATCAACTAATCATTAAATTGAATTTAATTAAAATCAAATTTTAATTAAACACCAAATTAGATTCCAACTCTAATTCTAATTTTATGGCAAATTGAATTAACATTTTAATTTAGGATAAAACTCCTAAAAAAATAAGATTTAATTTAGGGTCAAAATTATATATTTGTTAAAATGCAATTTTAACAATAATTTCAAAGTCGTGAATTTTAAAATAAAATTTTAATGGGTAAAAATTAAATTTCTGTTCAAAGTTTTTAAATTGGGTCAAACCAATTTGAAAATCCAATTTAAAATCCATTTTAAGATTGCATTCAAGGTCCATTTGAAAAATTGCATTTTGACCCACTTTATCCATCCAATTTCGAAAATTGCAGAATGGCCCATTATGTTTTTAAAATCAAACTTTGACCCTTATTTGTTAATTGCAGATAGGGCCTCACAATTTTAGAAATTGCAAAGAAGCTCTGCCTCAAATCTTACCCTAATTCAAAAATTGCAATCAGGAACTTGTAATTTCGCAAATTACAGGAGAGAACCCTGCCCCAAAATTTGAAAATCGAAACCTTATCATCCCTTCCTTGCTGGGGGAGAGGCGCGGTGCCGACACCCCCTTCTGCTTTCTACCGCGGAATCTCGTTGTTGTACAGGAGCATGAGAGTGCTATCGTGCTGCTGTAGCAGTTCTCCTGCAGTGCGAATTATAGCGACGACCATCGTCGAGGAGCTTATAATACAGCCAGCGCAGTGCTCGACTACACCTACAATAGTGTCGTGCACTGCCGTGCGCAGCAGCGACACACACTGCTGTGTGCGCTGGGGCTGCTGTGCCCGCGGGCGACTATTCGCTAGAATTTCCCAATCCGTTCCTCGATCCATTTTCTGACCCAAAATTAATTTTCTTCTCCAAATCAGATTTAGAAAAAGAAATAATAATTTTCTCAAAAAATAGAAACAAGAAAAATAATTTCAATCATATTGAATTCATCAAAGAATTTAACAAAATCTAACAAGTAACAAGATAGACTCTGATACCACTGTAAGGTTTCGGATCTTACATGCACAGCGAAAATTAAATAAACTCGAAACCATAGCTCGGATCAATCTTGCACTTAGATAGAATCTGTGATAAAAATAACACCTTTGATGAATGTCGTGAATTTGAAATCTGAAATAGGAGGTACAATCTTGTTACCATCAACTGTCCAATTGATCAGTCTCTAACTGAAATCCACACAGCGAGTTGAATATAGAACTCCATCAATCTCCAACTATTGGAACAGATTTGAGAGTATTAGTTTTTCTCTTTGTGCTAGCAAGAGAAAAACCCTGCGCTAGAATAATGCGACTCTCTCTTTTTAATTTCTCTACAATAGTGCACTTATTAATATGTGCACCTAAAACCCTAACCCTATTCACAATAGGACCATCAATGGGGCTAGATTAATTAATCATATTAATTAATATAATTGTAAAGTCTGGCCCAACTAATTGGGCTTGTACATTAATTCTAGGGGAAATGGACTGATACCCTGCTACCAAGGAATTTTTGGATTAATAGTGTCTACCCATTATGAAATTGGAAAAATGGGATTTGTAAATATAAAAAAAAAAATGACCTGCAATAGAAAAATACTGAAAATAAGTAACAAATCAAGTTATGGAGATGAAACTGGGAAATTAAATTCCTTAAAAAGGATATTTAGTTACACAAAGAAAATGGAACAGATTATGTTGCATTCCAATTTTGATTATCATTAACTCATTAAACAAAGTTTTTGTAGCCTGAACCTGTAAATAACAATATCAGCATAAAGGTTTTCTCGGCATCATCAGAAAGATATTTCTCACCAAGTCATCATCTTGCTCAGAATCTGGTGTACAGGTAACATTATCATAAACCCAAACTTCCTTCATATTAACATTGAAGATGTTTATCCAATCATGGTATCATCAAACATCATGTAGTTGTGGGGAGAACAGGGGTAGTTTCTACAAACAAATACTATTCCATCTAAATTAAATATGAGATAAAATGTAAATTATTTTGTGATAGTGCCACTATCTTAGATTATACAAACATGATTTAAAAAAAAAAACAGAAGGAAGAGAGAAATCATTGTTCAGAAGAAAGAGCATTATCACGAACTACTAATACAACTGTTTTCAACTGGCACAATCAACTCGAGAAAATGTATATTTTTTGCACCTCAGTATAGTTTTATTATCATGAACTTGAATGAAATGATTTTCTCCCCAATCATCACCTTTGGTATCATGGTGTTGAAACCACCGGTACTGGGGGAAAAAATTATAATTTCAGCATCACATATATGTATATTATTTCAGCAGTAGAATATGTTACATACATGTTTGATAGACCTTTTCTTAGGGATGACAAAAAAATCCGATTTTCCCCGAACCCGATGGGTACCCGACCCTAATGGGGCGAAAAAAAGTCGCCCCGCAAGTTGATGGGGGAGCGTATGGGATTAAAATGAAAAAACCCGAAGCGGGTATGGGGCGGGACGGGTTTTGTTTGACCCGCCCCTCAACTTATACTAAAAAATAATTAATTTTTTTACTATATAGTATGAAAAAATATTATATTTTGTTAGATTTTGTTTATGATGAGTATTTAAATATATTGTAGGATTTTGTTGGAAAAAATATTGTTTGATATTGTGTTGTTTTAAAAAGTTGTTTAATTATGAGGGATGAAATTTAATAATAAAACAAGTGAGAAAATTGTTGAAATAATTTTATTTTATTTTTAAAAAGAAAAAAAAATAAACGGGGCTGGGTGGGTATTGGATGCCCCGCCCTAACCCATACCCTTCCTGCCCCGTTATGTCTTAGCGGGTCATGTGGCTGGTATGGGTTTGAGGTTCATCACGTGGGGCAGGGAACGGGGCGGGGGTACCCGCCTTGAACCCACCCCATTGCCATCTCTACCTTTTCTCAAGATAAGTTCCAGATGATGAGGTTACAGGCATATCATTTTGGCAATTAACAATGCGAGAATTTGTGTTTTTTACTACACATGAATTATGGTTCTTCACCATAAATTATAAAATGGTAATGTAAAAATAGTTTTGATACTGTAACATGTAATTCAGATCCATTGTAATGTCAGTGTGAAATGAATATTTCAATTAATATTTTTACCTGGTAAAAATTTACTTCCTCATTGTAATTAAATCTAAATATCAGTAATTTATGCAGGTACAAAAATGGGTACAGTCAATGTGATCATCTATTATGGTGGTCGATGGGATGAAACAAATGGCTGTCACGACTATTCCGTATGTGGTTTAATTGTCCCTGATTTGTGTTCATTTGAAAAGCTCATCAGGATGATATCTATACAGTTGGGAAAAGAAGCAAATAAGCATGAGTTCGTTGTGCAATATCAGGTGAATAGACCTCAGATTCGCATACTGAACGACTACTCTCTGGCATTCTATCTTGATCTGAAAAAAGGTGAAACAGATAAATGAACCTATCCCCTTTGCATTGATGTGACTAGGTCGAATATGATTTCAGAGACTAGACTAGATGCTGCAATTAATTCAATGGATATTGAGGCCAATGAATCAGGTACAATTACTGTGCAACTATCTGATATTTCTGACCCGTTTAGCATGACGGTGGTGCCACCTAGACCGAGCGTGGAGGAAATGGGTATAGAACTCACAGAGCACGTGAATGTGCCTAATGAAGAAACTGGTAATATGTCATCCATAATTGTTAATCGTCCCAATCCTGATGAGTTTGTAGTTGGTAGAGTATTCAAGAACAAGGAGGTATTGATAATGAGTGTCAGTCTGTTTGCAATTAAAAACCATTTCCAATTTAGGGTATTGAAATCTGACAAAAAAAATATATACATTAAGATGTCTAGAAAAGGGTTGCAACTGGAGATTTCGATCGTTAACATTTGGTTTCGCGGGTAGTTTTAAGATAAGAAAGATGGGTGATAGTCATAGATGTTCGGTTGACACAGTATTGGGAAAGCGAAAGCATCGACAAGCAACTAGTCTAGGAATAGCAAGTTGTATAAAGTATAGATTTTCTTCTATGCGGAGAATATATACCCCAGGTGACATTATCGAGGACATGCATGAGATATATGGGGTGACTGTTAGCTATGACAAAGCATGGCGATCACGAGAAGAAGCAATAAAAATGATTAGAGGCAATCCAGCTGAGTGGTATGGAAACATACCTTCGTACATGTATATGACTGAGTTGACAAATCCAGGATCATACACAAGATTTTAGACCGATGAGTGCAATCAATACTTGTTCAGATTTGTGGCATTGGGAGCATCGATCTAGGGCTGGAAGCATTGTAAACCAGTTATTGTTGTTGATGGTACCTTCCTAACAAGTAGGTATCGTGGAACCCTTTTCACGGTATACACCCAAGATGCAAATAATAACATTTTCATTCTAGCATTTGGGGTTGGGGATGGAGAAAATAACAATGCTTGGGAGTGGTTTTTGATAAGACTTCGAGAAGCATATGGTGATCGCGAAGGATTATGTATTGTGTTTGACCGAAATGGGAGCATAGAATACGCAGTTGAGAAGGTTTTTCCAAATGTACTGCATGGAGCTTGTACATATCACTTGCTACAAAATGTAAGGAAAATATTTGGTAAAAAGGACATAGGTATAAGAATACCTTTTAATGCTGCTGCAAAGGCCTATACAAAAAAAGGATTTGAGGAGAACGTGAAGATTCTAGATACAGTTGATGCATGAATCAAGGGTTGCTTGGTAGGTATCCGCATAATATTTTTGTAATGTTACCGTATTTGTTGTATAATTTTTTAACTTGTGTAATGTAAGTCTCTATTTGTGACTGCAGAATGAGGTTGGTTACGAAAGGTGGTCACGTTCGCACATGACAACCGATAGGTATTCAACTATGACGTCTAACATTGTAGAGTCAGTGAACTTGGCAATCAAATATGCAAAGAAGTATCCCATTGAATCACTTCTGGAGTGCCTAAGATGCACCGTTCAGAAGTGGTTTTTTCAGAACATAAATGATGTGAGATCAACTTCCACGCGTCTTGCAACTCGACATAATGCTATGCTAAATGAGAGGGTGAAAGCATCACTGCAGTTACGGGTGAGAGTTATAAGTATTTGTAACTTACCTCATATACTTTGACTCTTTGCAAATATTTATAATTAGTTGTAATTTTACATAGGTCAATCCCTCAAATGATATTCTCTACCAAGTGATCGATTATACCGACAAGTTTGTGGTAAACATGGAAGAAAGGACCTGTTCCAGCTTGACCATATGCCATGTGCACATCCAGTTGCAGTAATATTGAAGATGAATTGCTCATTGTCGGAATATTTTTTCATCATACTTCACCAAAGAGGAGTATATTCAGGCATACCAAGGTACAATTTATCCACTCGGTAATAAAGAGGAATGGGGCATACCAAATGAAGTATCCAAAAGATAGTGCTACCACCAAATTCAAAGAGTGGACCTGGAAGACCTAGAGAAAATAGGTTCAAATCTTCGATTGAGAATAAGAAGAGATGTCGATGTAGAAGATGTGATAGGTATGGTCACAATAGCTGGACATGTCGAAACGCAGTGTCAAGCATGGGGACAATAACCTAGAAAAGAAAGACATAATGGTGATTTAGTATTTTATAATTATTAATTTTGAAATTATGTATCAAGTGGAAAATCGAGCACTACTTAGCATTCGTCATTATTATTTTATTTTTTAATATGTCAATGAACTACGAAAACAGTTTCCAGTGGACTAAGTATGAAGTATTTTTATTCGAGAACAATATGACATCATGTTCAACTAATGTGATATGACTGATGCCTTATGATGAATTTATATTTGGTAATTTTTTTTAAAAAAATGGAAGGCATAGTATCAGTTATAGTGTAAAAAATAAATTTCACTTCAAGGAAGAACTAGGAATTTGTGCTATGGAATAACTAAATATCTAACACCTAAATCTAATCTTAGCATAAAAATTTCGATATGTAAGACACACTATGCGGTGCACGGGCTAGTAAGTAATTGCAATCAAAAGAATATATAGTATATTTCAATATTTGAAACCTGGTGGTTTCTCCTTCACTGTGATCACAGATGCAATGACGTGAACAATGTCTACTTCCATTGATGAATATCATCATAGAGTATTACAATATTAGATTTAGCTATGTAATATTAATTAGCTATAGATTGTACTAGCAAACAGCATTTTGTTGCATTGCCTTGGCTGGTGCTGAAAACAAAGAATGAAGCAGTGTTTGTATATGTAGATGCAATATTCACAGTGCCCTATATATATTTTATCAACAGGATAGCATTAAACCTAAACATGTTATTCAAATCATAGCCTGTTAAATGATGTTACCTGCATTTCACAATGTGGTTATGTGTATGCCTCACCATTCACATTCATCATTTAGATGAACGTTTCAGTCACTTACTAACCATAGAAATTTGACAATATGGTTACCCCGTGGAAAGAGTATTCAGTGACTGACAAACTACAAATTTTTCTGAAACCTCAACCAATCTGTGCAACTACAAGTTAGTACAATTGTATGGGGTGTTAAATATTTAAATGTATTTTTTACGATTTGAACATCTATGTGAATAGTACAATCGGTGAACCATGTCATTTAAGTATTGATATCCGTGGTGTATACACAAAATTAAAGTGATGAAAAAATAATGATAAAGAACATTTATAGGTAACTAGTAACATTCCATAAATCAACTGTGATCATTTTATTCGAAATGATGAGCATAATACTAACTTAATCACGACTTTTATTGTTGGCTGAACAAATTATTAATGAATGATCCATTACAGCGATTGGAATTGACTAACAAATTAATGTAAATTACTTTCTAGTTGCCGAGCTCCAAAGATCCATCACGATTGAACCATATCATGTCTGGCTCCTCACGCATGTATTTATAAAGATGTGTAGCAATATTTAATGGAGCAACTACCATATCAAACTGGGTAGGCATTTCTTCCATCCAAACTTCTATAATGTACTCAGCATATTTAATAACGTATATCCCGCAATCCCCACTGCAAAACATTTTATGAAACGTGACATTTAAAAAATTAAAAATCATAAAAAGGTTAAAATTTACGTAAAAATAAAATTATGAAAAAACAATCTTCTCATCCATTTACTTGCTGAGGACAATCGTCCATTATTCTGCATTCAAGAGTAGTTTCTGGGAAACGTCGAGTCTTAGAGTTCAATGTCCTCGCTAAAACAGGCAATGCAAGCACCATGGAACGTATGGCTGAATAAATAGTCACATTCTTGACGACCCTTGTCAATGAATTATATACATTGAACCTCCAATTGATTATGTCAAAGTGGCCAAGTATCCAATGGCTTGGATTCCCTATCTACATTGGGACGAGGATGTGATTAACGTGACTCCAATGAACATTAAAAGGGATTTTTCGGCCATTTGCATATGAGAATAGGGATTCTTGCTTGTGTAGTTCTCTGGTGTCAACTGCAATCTCACTTGATATTCCTCTGATTTTAACATCGAAATTACAGTCGGTGGTTGCCGCACCTATCGTGTGCCCTACTCTCAACTTTAATAGCATTCTAATTAAGTAGAATGCGGCATCAATATGCTGCATTATGAAAAATAAAAATAAAAATAGAACACTTCAAATCATGTAGTTATATGTGTAGCTGATAATAATGGAACTATGTTACCGTATCATTTAATGGACATGCAACCTCATGCAAATCATGCCACCACATTTTAGAATAAATGGTAATAGAACCAAGCTTGTTGGACGGTGATGATTCGTTTGCATTTTCAGAAAGAACATTTGTCCTGTGTTGTATTATTATTCAAAATTACTATATTAGTGAAATTAGGCACCACTATAAAATAACCCATGGACATATGAAACTATGGTGTACCTCTTTTGATTTTTGGGACCATCTCCATAGAATTTTTTGAAATTGTAGATATCCATTTCCGCTAGGGAGTCTAGACATGTCTTGTACACAAAAAATACCCCAGATCCTGTTTGGGAGATAGATTCGACGCCAACCGATTTTGGAATCGAATTGCGATGGATCAAATTGCCACTCACTTGACTTGTGTCAAAGTTCAAATTTATCGGGATCGGTGATACCTGCATAGTGAAAAGAAGAATTGAAGTATTAATTTGCATCAATACTAGAAATGTAATATTTGTTGCTAAATTACAGACAACAGGACCTCTGGATTAATGAAATGCCTTGGCCTAAGTTTCTTTGTTGGACTACTTTGAGAAACGAACTTCATGGGAACATCATCCTTTGTACAGGGATAGCAAGAATTATGAGATGTAGGGGCGGAATGGTTTTGCTGCATTGCAATTTGAAGACTGTTGTGTTTGTCTATAGGGGATGTAATGCGTTTCACCTTATGCATCTTCTCACTATTTGAAAGTTTTTAATACATGATGATGAGCATATGTGGTTACAAAAGTGACATGGATACCAATTATTATTTTAGAAGATTGATAATCCAATCTGTGTTTGCTTTGAAATTCATGATAAAAAGTTATTTAATGTACACTTACAACTTTTTCCGCGAGATCATCCATTTCATCTACATACTTCTTAGGTAGAACTAGACCATCATCTAGAACAATATCTCCGTCATGTACATCACTATCTATACCTAGATCAAATGAGGGGGATGGAATCTCAAACACTTCCATGTTTATAGAGGCATTAGAATCCCTATTCGTGATGGCTGATTCTATTTTAGCAACAGAATCCTACAAAAAATATTTTAATATTGTAAAAAGAAAAATAATTTGAAGGATAGGAAAATAGAATGAAAAAAGTTACAATTTTTTTGTAACTGAGTCAGATGTGGAAAAAATACCTTGTCGGATGGAGGAGCGGCTATTTCTGTACGATCGAGTCTGATGCCTATTATGGATGAATGATGGATTGTGGCATTCACAGATGGGGTGTTCTGTTTCTGCAAAAAAATGTTCAGATACATTGATGCAATGCATCAAGTACGATACATGTTAGAGAAAGTCTAATATTAGCTTGGTATATGCGATATATAAATGATACTTGGTATAAATGAGTATAATATAGCAATGATTTGTTAGTGAATGGCTACGGTGAACAAGGAGCGGAAACTGAACTGATGAGGATGCATGATCTTTGGGAGCCGCATCCGCCAATATTTCTTTTCACAATCAAGGAAGAATGTGGGGGGGGGTTGGATTCTGATGATGGGAAACCAAGGGGTGATAACAGTAGCAGAAATGAATCAAGAACAACTTTGAGTGATCTATTTTCTAGTGTAGATGGAACTGACCCACCATATACAAACAAAGCACTAAATCAAGTTGTAATGTAAATGCTGCAGACAATGAAAATAGGGGATATGGGGCAATTACCAAGCTCGATCTACGTAATTGGTCTGAGTTACTTCCCAATCTACTTGATGACTAAATGGATCCTCAGGTATTCATGAATGGAACTAGAGATTTACTAGGCTGGATGTGAGTGTCTTGTTGATATGTATTTGTTGAGTCTCGAAGAGGAATTAAATTTCTAATTGTGGGTTTTGATGCCTGATCACATGCCGGATTATTAGTCTGGACACCATTTATATAAAGAAAATATAGAAAATGATGACAGATTCCTGACAACTTTGAGTTGATACCTTGGTTACATTTGACACCTTGTTAACATTTTGCATTCCCTTTTCATAATGATGTTGTGTTCCAGCACCGCATTGCAATCCCTGTATTGGACATTGTACTTATACTCTACACATGGCTTTAGAAATTCCAGACAACATATTGTTTTAAAAAATAAAGTCATACCTCATGATGAATTGGCTTTGTCAACATAGCACTCATGTTTTTTCGAAGATCGTCCCTCAAACATCCGATGGTAGAAATATTTTGGAGTCCATCAAGTGCATCTGCAATACTCTTCTCGACAAATATTTGTAACTCTTGAACTTTCAACTTTAGGACGTACGTTTCTACAGCTACATTTGCATGTCCTCAAAAAATGTCATCAAGAAGGCTTGTGTACTTCTCAAACCTGCTTCTACGTCGCTGGAAAAATTCAAATCAAAATTTTTTCCAATTCAGTCTCATGTCAAAATAGAAGAACTAGTGATATTACATAGGTGATATAAACTTTTCTAAACATAATCAGTTAACAGATACTACACATCTTTCTAAAGCAGTATATTTATTAAATGTCAGTATAAATGCCTGATCAGAATGTATCAACAACAGACTGATAAATTTTTACCATCAGCATCAAGGAAAGCCAAATAGATATTTGCTGGTTATAAATGTCAAGCATCATAAGAATGATTTCCTGATTTAAAATTAAAGGTTATGCAATCAGCTAAGTACAATCATTAGCCCATGAAAAAGGTGGAATCATTGCAGACCATGTATTGGTGAAGAGATTTAGAACGCAACACCATTTTGTGGCCTGTAAAATCTAGAAATGTATGTTTAAAAACTCAGTGGGGAATCTGATGTGAATTACTTATAATGGAGTGGCTCAACATGATTTTGTTGATCAGAAGCCTGAGAATTGGTAGTTAAAATTAAAAAAATCAGTTAGAAGAACACTATGTAGACAGTCTCAGTATTAGCATTTGAAAAAAACTATAATTGAAAACTTGGGAATGATTTGGAGCTTGGCGAGCAGCAGAATTTGGTGTGAGTCGTTTATCACTAGAATATGTTGCAATAATGGCGCCATCATTCCTGGTCGATTCAGGATGTGTTGTTGTGATTCCATCATCAACTTTTGGCAGTGACTGTTTGTAACCAGACATAGGGACCCAAGATGACTCACCTGGGAATATCTGAATGTCGGGTGGATGTTATTTTTGGAATACTAATTCACAATCATCATCCCTGTCCTCGACATCGTACATGACATTTTTCCCTTTGGCATCATACACATTAGTTTCGTGGAAACTATTGGTTTCTATATCAATGATCATCTGGGGTAATGTATATGTTTTGTCCCCTTCATTACATGTTGCTGTCGAGAATACAGCTTGATATTTAGTGTACATGACTTGTGGATCAGTTGCAGGGGCTCGGTGTTTTAGTTGGGGCTGTGGGGGTTTGACAAAGTTATCATCATCATCTATGTTGGTGCTTATCACAGATGACTGGTATGGCGGATTTCCATTTTTAAATCTTTGCTTCAGGGCAACAGAGTTGGGGTCCAAACGTTCGGCAACCTGAAGCACAATAGGCTCGATGCGTAGCTGTAGAAAAAGATGAGAAAATATAACAGTAAAAAATGAGTAATTTATATACCATTTTGCGAAGATGTCAACATGCAAGCAAATAAGTAGAAACTAAATGAGCTACACACTTACATCCTGGCAACCGAATATGTCAGTGGATACATTGAGAAATGGTGCAGCATTTTCAAATTCAGATCCTCGATCCTCGGGCACTTGGAAGCAACTTTGGAGTACAACTTCATCTCAAGAATAGGCAAAATCTAGTAAATCCAAACTTGAAATACAATTACAAAACCATTTAACATGTAGTTCATAGTAGGTCTCCCCGAGCCTTCCACAGTGAGGCGCTTGTTTCTTAGAGCTTGCTTTAAGGATGATAAGGTTAGTTTGAAAATATCCTAACCCCAAGGATATGAATTCATGTTGACAGAGTCTACAAGAAGAAGTAGTGTTTCGTCCACATATCTATCATAGGCGTTGTTATACATCAATTGTGTGACTAGAAAAAGTATACCCATAATAACAACATCACGGTTATTATTATTTGTCATGGAAATGAACACATTGAAGATATCATTATTTGTTATGCGGATAAAGTGGCTAAAATATTGATTTTTCAATCTGGTATAATCTGTGCCGTACTTCCCTCCGTTGACGTCACCATTGCAACGAAGACCAGTCATCAGATAGAACTCTTCAAGCCCGAATTTTAACTGTGTTTCCGACCAATTTAAACCACATCTCCTCTTCATTCGGCTGGTTCACCTCCCTCAAGAGCACCTGATGGATGAGCTATGGGTTGATAGAGATCTCATTCAATTCAAGAAAACGGCCAAAACAAGTAGCACTAAACATCCTTTTCTGGAAATCTATAAAACGGTTTTTCAAAGCTCCACGACAAGATCAGCGGGCTTCATGTTAACCTTCCCAAGAAACCAGTTTTCAGGAATCACCTTCATCTCCCATAACTGCATATGTTTCAAACTGTTAAAGAAAAAAATTGATATAACTTGTTGATGGATTGATAAGAAAATGCTAAATATTGGATTGAAACCCATAATTTCATTTGACAAGTAGAACCAAATTTCCCAGGAAAATAAATTCATATGTATGGATTACTTTGACAGACACAGACACAGACAAATTCAAGCGTGATCATGTATTTTTGACATACTTTAAATGGGAATAAAATAGCACGTGAGTGCTATGTTGAGAAATGCCAATTCATCATCTTGGTTTGATTTTTTTTTTTTTTTTTTTTTTTGGTAACAGCCTCTGCTGATTTGAAATTTCAAAACTCATTGATACTCAATACAGAAAAAGGAACAAGATATGGAGATGAAAATCGGGCAATCATTGATACTCAATACAGAAAAAGGAACAAGATATGGTGATGAAAATCGGGCAATTAAATACCTTAAAAAGGATATTCAATTACACTAAAAAAAAAAGGAACAGATTATGTTATATTCCAATTTTGATTATCATTAACTCATTAAAGAACATTTTCGTACTTTGAACCAGGAAGATTTAAACGAATTACCTTGGTTTGAAGCGGAACCTCGTTTGTTATCTTCTTGCGGCGTGGTGTACGTGCGCCTTTGGCATTACTTTTGAAGACGTTCAATGGAGCAAGTTGCCATGTTGATTTTGCTGCACTGCTATTTTTTTCCCATTTCTACACTTCCCCATAGTAGAGTTTGTATCATACATAGGGGAAACTGTTAACGGGCGAATTTTGAGAAGATACAGTATTTTTTGGACTGAAAAAACCATAGTTGCAATCTCACTGTGTTATCTATATCGCATCTTGTCTTGTCTTGATATAAAAACGTAATCAATGAGGCATAACCTCGTTTATTATCATACACAAAATTGCATAACCAGTAATGTCTAGATAAACAGTATGGATTTGAGATAGATACCTTTATTATATATCTTTTGAGATTCAAAAGTTAACAAATTACTTTGCTGCCAAGATCGAGAAAAAATTCAAGAGCAGAACACTTTAATCACACAGATTCTCTATCTTCAACAGCTACGAATGGATAGAAACCGAGCATGGACTTAAACTAAACTTTCTTCGTTATGTATGTTTTGAGATTTGAATGTTAAAAAATACTTCACTGCAAATACTGTGAGAAAAAATTGAACACCAGAATATGCCTCACACAGTTTCTTTATCTTCAAAAGCTAATTCATCTCATTGGTTGCTGTAGAATGGATTCAATATGAAAAATCTCTGGTTTTTTTTCCTGTGATGACAGTAATATTTGAATTTCATTGTTTTCATCTAGATGTATCCTTTCATCAATTCATTGGAGCAATTTTAGGGAACGTTTGTTCTGGAGGGGACGTGATTATCTCTATTCTGTTAATTGATGATAATATTATATATATATATATATATATATATATATATATATATATATATATATTTTTTTTTTAATTAAATGATACCATTTAACTAAATAGTTTTGAAGAATAAGGTATATATCCGTCAAAAAATGTTCACTGGGGTATAAGTCATTTTCAAATATATTAAGCGGGTAGTGGGACTAAAATTCACTTCATTCTAACAGTTTGTTGCCAATGTAATATATCTGTGCATCGCACAAGTGAGAAACTAGTTCTAAATAATACTGAGATCTAAAACAAGTTGTTGGACAATTAATTTACAATTAATAAGCTTCTGTTAAATAAATTATTTATTTATAAATAAATAATATGATGTTGTCAAATATATTGTTAAAAATTATTTAAAAAGTATGGTTAAAAATTATCTGAAAAAATATAATTTTATGAAGTAAAAAGGATTAACAGTGTGGAAACGAGTGTTAGCTGTCAATAACAAACCATAGTAATGGACCTGGGGTCCTGGACTTGCCAGATTCAGACCCGTACCCGAACTCTCACCTGCGCCAATCTTTACACTTCCATTCCAAATTCCAAATAACAAAACCCTAAGGATTGAGCCACATTATTTCATTTTATAATTTGAATTTTAAAAATTTAATGGTTAAAAAGTAGTTTGAAAAGTAAAAAATTGTGAACTTAATTTTTTTGAATAATTGAAATTAATTACAGTAAAAAAAATTTGTAAAAATAATGAGAAATAATGAGGCTGGGCTATGCTTGGCCAATAATTTTTTAGAGTCGTCATGTGTTTTTTGTTAATATAAAAGATTTCTTATGCCAGCCTAGCTTGTATAATTCTCTATAGACTACAACAATATAATAAACAAAATTCCATACACTTTTCGAGTATCTCAAAAGCTCCAGAACCTCCCTTCTGAATTTTATCCTTCAAAAAGGTGCCCTTTATGATTCCTTTTAGATTCAATCATATTTTTTTATCATCTCAATTTGTGCGTGTTTTTCATTTTAAATTCAATGTATTTCGAGCATTTTATTTATTTATTTATTTTGGGATTCTGGAAGACCCGATCCTGATGCGTGAAAGATGAACTCCGATTTCTCCTGATTTTGCATTACATATATATATATATCGATTTTTGTCGCGTTTCTGTTATGGATACACGTATGATGTATGTAATTATGTGCACTATACAGTGTAAAGTATAATGACGCCGTACATGGTGTCGTCTTTTATGTGGTTCTTCTCCCTCTTTCCCTGGCTATGTTTGCTTTCTGTATTTGGCACTACTTATGTCAGTGTCTGTGTAGATAAAGGTTCTTCTTGATAATTTATACCATAGTTCCATTGATGAATGTTCTATATGTGTCGATAATGATTTTCAAAATTCGAAGGTGTGTATTTCGAACTTTTCGTTTAATCTGTCGAAATATTGGTTAATTTTACTCTTTTTCTGGAAATTTTAAGCTTAGATTACTTCACTAAATCAGATTTTTTTTTTTTTTTTTTTTGGGGCCATATTGTTTTCAAAAATGGACTTTTCATCCTTTGAACAATCACAATACTCATCGAGAATCCTTACTTTGGTCGAAAAACTATTAGATTTGGAGACAAAAAAATGCTAGAGAAGCCATTAATGAAGGTTCATATTCTTATAGTTGTCCAATTCATAACTACTGCTGGAAGGTATCATTTTGGGTACTGCCTATCAGCATCTGAAAAATCAATCCCAATTAAATGTTGAGGCACTCCGGTTAATTTTCCCAGTAATTTTGTGTTGATAATTTGAGATAGCTGACTTTCTAGTTGCTAGATTCATGATAATCCATCTCTTAGTTAAAAAATATTGCTTACCATGTTACATGGATGCTGTGCTTGTGATTACGCTACTTGCTATGATATGCTTGATTACGAGCAATCATAAAACATCAAGAAATTTCTGCAAACATTTTAACCTACATATATATTATTAGTGATCATTTCTGATAATTTGTTGCACATATCCAGATGGATGCACAAAATTTAGGGCATGGGCATAGTATTGATGTATCCGTCGATGCGCCTGCTACAGAGAGGGGTTTCGGCGGAAACAAGGTATGCGGAGAGGCACCATGTGGTTTTTCTGATGCCAAAACTAGTTCCAGGGATGCGCAAGAGCGTTCAGCTTCCATGAAGAAGCTTCTGATTGCAGTTGTCTTGTGCATTGTATTCATGAGTGTTGAAGTTGCTGGTGGTATTAAAGCCAACAGCCTTGCAATTTTGACAGATGCAGCTCATTTGCTATCTGATGTTGCAGCTTTCGCAATATCATTGTTCTCTCTATGGGCTGCAGGATGGGAAGCTACCCCTCGCCAATCCTATGGATTTTTCAGAATAGAGATATTGGGAGCACTGGTTTCGATTCAGTTGATATGGCTTCTTACTGGGATTCTTGTGTATGAAGCCATTGCTCGGCTCATACACGAGTCAGGTGAAGTCAAGGGCTTTCTGATGTTTGTTGTTTCTGCTTTTGGGCTACTGGTAAACATTATTATGGCACTCATGCTGGGACATGATCATGGGCATGGCCACGGTCATGCTCATGACCATGGCCACAATCATGGTCATCATGAACATGAGCACCAGGATCATGGCCATGAGGATGACCATATGCACACCCATGGAGTGAGCATAATCAGCCATCATCACCATCACGAGGGAGAAACCAAACACGATGAGCATCATCATATCCATGATGAACACCTCAAAGAGCCTTTGATTAAGAGTTCCCCAGAAGGTGAAAGTAAATCAACAGGTGGACGTAAACAGAAGCAGCGGAATATCAATGTTCAGGGGGCTTACCTTCATGTTCTGGGAGATTCCATCCAAAGTATAGGGGTTATGATTGGCGGTGCAATTATCTGGTATGAACCAAAGTGGAAAATCATTGATCTGATTTGTACTCTCATTTTTTCTGTAATTGTATTGGGCACTACCATTAAGATGCTACGCAACATTCTTGAGGTTCTTATGGAGAGCACTCCGAGAGAGATTGATGCAACGAGGATTGAAAGGGATCTTTGTGAGATGGAGGAGGTTGTTGCAATCCATGAATTGCACATATGGGCTATTACAGTGGGTAAAGTTTTGTTAGCTTGCCATGTTAAAATTCGAGCAGAAGCTGATGCTGACATGGTGCTGGACAAAGTGGTCGGCTATATCAGGAGGGAGTATAACATCAGTCACGTGACAATTCAGATAGAAAGAGAGTAGATCTAATGAGTGAGGTATGAATCTATTTTATGGATGTTGTAACTGTTTGGGTTGGGGACCCATTTTAACTTGGGAATTCTTTCTATAGCTATATGAAACTAGATTTTATCTATAATAAATATTGTTTGGCTTCAATTAGGCTTCTTTACTTTGATTTAATAGTTTCACTTTGGATGACATGATTCCTTTACCACCAGTTGATTCACGAACTTCTGCCCCCTTTTGTCAAAGATGATGTTTGTATCATATGTTAGCATAACATATACCATTACCATTGGTCCTAAAAGAACGAGGACTTATGAAACAGAATGTAAAGTAGTGCAAGTACAATTAAGAATGAGGACTTATGTGGATAACACACATCACTTGACCCTAGATTGCTTTCTATTAATCTTGAATGAAGTTGGCCCTAGGTTACATAGAAAAGGCTCCACTCTGATACCAAAATGGTAGGTTCCTGATCTGAGTGGAGTTTTGAAAGGGATTTCCTAATGAAGAAAAAGGATTAAATATAGGAGGAACTTTGTATTGCATTCCTGTTAAGAAATGTAAATTGCAGTGAAATGTATAGCAACTTTATGTATGAATTCCCTTTGATAAATCCTCTGTGATTTGCATATGCCGTTTGTGAAATCATCCCAGGTCATTTTCCTTTCTGCCCTTGCTTTGTTTCTGTCTCACATAAAAGTCATTTGAATATATCTCTCTTGCAACATGCTCTGGCCTCCGTGCCTATAACAAATTTGACAAAAGTTATCTCCTAGAATCATTTTAGCTTTAAATTTACGTTGAACTAAAGAACAAAACAGGACGTTGAAGAACTCAGATTTGACAACTTAAAAGGTAGTAATCTTGCATCTAATTAATATTATCCTTAATTGCCACATACTATTAGTAATTGGCTAATGAAACTCCATCGCTGTTACGAAGAGAAACTTTAGAGACAGGTGCCAAAATGTATAGAGCCAAATGGCTAGAAGGCAGAGGAGCGGGTTGTGCGTAGGGACCCGGGATGCAATTTGAGAAGGCATAAGCTGAGAATTTGGACCAGATTTGCTAAGGATTTCTAACAAATTCAGCTCTATAGATGCTTTAAACACCATAGGAACCGAGGAATTTACAAGTTGCATCGCAAACTGGCAGCAGGTGACCTCTTCTTCAATATAAGCTTTGTTGATTGAACTTCCTCTTAAATCCATTCTGTGATTTAAGGGTCTGGAAACATCGATTATGTTATAGATATTATTGTCTTGAAAGAACTGATTTTTGATTTAGCAATAGACTTTTCTTCTACGGTTAGAAGTGAAGTTTTACAACAAAACTAGTATTATACCCGTGCGATGCACGATCATTTGTTACTTGCATATATTGAATTTATATGTTAACATATGAAATGAATATTTAATTAAAAATAAGAAACAAAAGAGCACAATTAATCAAAAAAAAAGTACAAATTACACATACCTTAATTATTTTTTACCGTTTCAAGAAATTTCTTTAAATATTACAATTAAATTGATTTAAAGCTTAAAATGAGAAAATAAAATTACATTTCAACAAAATTTGTAATACGTAAAAAAATTGATATATCTGTTATATACGCTCACAACTTTATTAAAAAGAAAAGGAAAATAAAAAATAGATCGATGAACGTTCCTATTTCATTTTCTATTTTTAAAGAAAAATATTTATGTGATATTAACAATTTTTTTTCTTTTTCTACGAATTTAAATAAAATAAAATAAAAAATCTATTTTTAAGAAGGGATGACGAACCAAGAAACTTAGGGACTTGAAAAAAGCGACTATTTGAAAATTTGCATTCAACTGAATTATTTTAAATTTTAAATTTGTTCAAAATCAATAATATATAGTTAATTAATAGTACTTACCATTTTATGAAATATATTTTGGTGAAAAAATGGATCAATACCTATTCGTGCTCTCCCTTTATGTATTTCGTTTTTTTCTATTGAATATATTTAGTCTCCCTTTATGTATTTCGTTTTTTTCTATTGAATATATTTAGTCCCTGTTTAGTCCTCATTATATACAAAATAAGTTTTTTTAATAGTGATTGTTTTGAGAATATGTACTTAAACCTCTCTTTGAGACTAATTATTTCAAATAATGTTATTTGTAACTATAAATTTTGGGAGAATGAGTTTTTAAAAAGTAGGAATTTTTTTGAAATTATATGTAGATTATTTTATTAATAAAATGTTGTTGAAAATGAGTTTTAGAAAAATGAGATTTTGAATAAGGGGTACCTGGTAGGGGCCCATTTTTTTAATAAAATTGCTACAATTGTAATAGCTTGAAACTTGAATAACTTACTATAAAAATAAAAGAAGTAGTAGTAGTAGTAGTAGTAATAATAATAATTTAATGACCATTTGAATAACTATTCAATTTTAATGATTATATTGACGTAATTAATCTTTCCAAAATATAATTTCTAGATTATCAAAAATAAATTTATCTTTGCCCGAATGACAGAATTGGTACTATTGAAATTGATACTAACTATCTTAATATAATATTAGATATTTAAATATATTAAACAAATATTTCATTTTATATTTACTTTAACATTACAAATTAAATACGCGTGGTCTTATATTTAAATGAATCTAACAAATTAAGCAACATGAATTGATCGAAATATGAATTTGCAAAAATTATTTTGACTTAAAGTACATGAAAGTTTGGATATTTATTATTCCTTTTAATTTGATAAGAAAAGCAAATCAAATTGAAATTAATTATATATGACCAAATTAAATTCAGTTAAGAAATTATAAATATCATTATAGAACTTAAATAAAATAATTTTGAAATGGAGGGACATTGAGAAAAATTAAAAGGTACAGAATAAATTTTTTACCTTTAATCTTTGATGTGATTTTAAGGACGACATGTTTATAATTGAATCTAACTTGTGACTTCGTATTAAAGTTCTCTTTGAGATCTTCGATTTGACACTCATATTGCATATTTTTCGATTTCAAAATAATGGTATAAATATCAAAAGTATTCTGATTCATTGAAATATTTTCATTTTAGGAAAAATAGTTTAGGAGGGAAAATATTCAAAAATTTTTTTTGAGAAGTGCCTTGCCTTTATATATTATATATAGTATGATTCTAACTCACTCTGTAAACAAAATAAGCCATTAACTACGTTTGGATGTTGGATCTGTTTGGGTAAGATAATAGGGCGCTGCTACAGTGCCCGCGCGTGCTAACGCCCCCTCACATGGGGGGCGGGTCCCACCTCGGGCGAGGTGGGACCCGCCCCCCATGTGAGGGGACACCGCGCGGGCGAAACAGCTTCAATCGAGGTGGGACCCACCCCCCATGTGAGAGGACACCGCACGGGAGAAACAGCTTTATTGAAGATAATAAGCTGCCAACAGTCTCAAGAACATGCATTTGAGAATGGGGATGGACTCTACGCACAATTGAGAAGGCAGAATAAAAACAAAATGCAGGAACTAACAATGGGGACTCTCGTTAATATACTACGACTCATAAAAAATGGCATCTAAATGAATCTACATCGGCACCGCACATTTCCTTCCCGAAACAGAAGGCCAAGAAAATGAGTAAGACAACACCCACCCTACAGTGCAACTAGAGACCGTGGGATGGAGGAGGAGGATGGGAGTCAAGCTGCCGAGAAATAAAACCGAGAAACCATTCTCACGAGCAGGTACAAAAGACATATTAATGGAAAAATATCAATAACTCCATAAAACCTTTAAAAAAAAAAAAATTAACCAACCTACAACGTAAATTGTTAATGCGATGAATCTTAAAGTTCATAGTTATTCATATATCATCAATAAAAAAATTATCAAAAGGATCATGAGTCCAAGCCGACTGCTCACACTTGATACTCCAGGAATTTTTGTGACCATAAAGTTCTTCAATTCTCTGGTATTAGCTGCTATCACCGCTGTGCATTAAATAGGGCTCTGCCAATGATACCAGTGGCTTCAATATAACGATCCACACACCTTGAGATACAACTGCTCTCACTCCCACTTAGGCTACTGCCAGGTTTGCTGATGCACTTCTCATAGCACTTTCCACGCACGGTCTGCGTGACCATCGAAGAAAAACCAATAATTAATCCAATGTAAAAGACACATAATTTGCATGTCTCTTATCATGTTTACGAATGGTTCTTAGCAGAAACCATCTAATATCTATTGATGCAGATAATCATTCCTGAATAAAAATAAAAAGCCTGCTGTATAGTTTTTCTCATCAAGACAATCGATGGATAGTCGGACCTGGGTCACTCTGGAAAATTGTTGGAAAATGGTTATGTAAGTGCACATACTTAACATGCCAAACACAGGTAAACAAATTCGGCTGGGTGAAAATAGCTCTACTTAACTTCGTTAAAGATCTTAACGAGTATAATCCATCGAACCAAGAAATTTGGATTGCTTGTCGAATATAAAAGCCGAATGGTCTAATTTATGTGGTGATTGTTATTGTTTGGTATATAATGAGGAGACACCACACTGCAGCAACACCTCCTGTAAATGATCAAATAGACGAGGAGCAATATAATTAGCTTCATTTTTAGCTTTAATTTGGTTCTTCTAGTTGCTGACCATTTCGCGGTATCTGGATGTAACAATGTTGTTGATAGTTTGAGCCAGTTAAACCCATTTTTTGGATAGGAGGATAAAAGAATAAGTTTAGTTTTGTCATCAAGAATAGTTTTCAAATATTAAAAGCAATTGGGATTGACAGATTATTATTATTATTATTAGAACTAAAAAGTTTCAATAGAGACTATAGTAAAATTCAGATACACTCAATCTCAAGTTCAGCTCCATAACTGGATGGGACAATCTCAAGCCTAATTCAAGTTAACTATTCTATATTCTCAAAAAACTTTTATTCTTTCCCCAGATTCCGTCCGCCTACATATGAGACTTATTCCTAGTGATGGCAACGGGTCGGGGAGACCCGACCCCCGCCCCGCCAAATTTTATTAAACCCAAATCCGCCCTGCGACCCGCGAGTTTCGGGTCGGGGCGGTCAAAACCCGTACCCGCCCCGCGACCCGCTCGGGTCGTTAAAACTTAACCCAAACCCGCCCCGTCAACCCACGGGGCGGGTTTTTTTCCACCCATTAGGGGCGGGTACCCGTCGGGCTCGGGTCGGGTCGGGTTTTTTTTTTGCCATCTCTACTTATTCCTTCAAGGGTGGTATTGTCTCAACAAACCCACGTCCTACCCGAAGTAGCAATATTGTTCTCAGGGCCGGACCTGCCTAGAGGCCCGTGAGGCCACGGGCCTATTTTTATAGGTGGCCCAAATGAAAAAAAAAAAAATTTTAACTTTCAGCCCAAAACTAGCTAGGCCCAACCCAAAGAAAGTCTCAAAAAACTGAACCGAAGAATTCTGATGTAAATAAATCAAATTAAAGGTCCGCGCCACTGCCCTAACCACTGCCTCTGCTCCTTACTCCGTCTCAATCCTCTCACCTGGCGTCATTTCACCATCTGCGTGCACCGGCGGTGACCACTCCGAAGTCCGGCCTCCGACTCCAAGCTTGACTCATCTTCGAGTTTCTCTCAAACTCAAAGTGCTTACGGCTTACCCCAGGTATGTTTTTCCATTTTGGCATTCCTTTTTTTGGGTATTCTATGTTCTTCATGAATCATGAAATAATGTTGAAAATTGTATCTGTTATTAGATTATTGGGTTTTCAATTTTCCTATTTCAAGTTTGGGTTTTCCCCTTTTGGTTTTCTCCATTTTATTTGTTGAAATTTGAGGAATTAAGATTTAAGACACAATATTATGGAGTTTTAAATTCTTTTCACAAGTGTCCCTCAAACTTTACCTAGAAGAATGGTGAAAAACATGGATTAATTTTGATTGGTTTTACAAAGAGCAAAAAATCTGATTGGTGGAAACTGTATAAGTGAACCAAACTGGATATTTGCAGAAAGCTTGTAATTTTATTTGTTTAATTGCTTAATTGTAATTTTATTTGTTTAGTTAAACTGGTGAAAGTTTTTTTCAGTTTTCCCTATTTCTTGTGTTTGTTTGATTGGTGAAAGTTTGTATTGGTGATTGGTGAATTTTTAAGTATAATTGTTTTGAACATTTTATACCTTTTGATGTAAAAATGTAATTATTTGAAATATCGTATTTTGTGGTTGTTTTATGTTAGTTAATACTTTTGAATTTTCTACTTTTTGCAATTTTATGGTGAATTTGTATAGTTTGTTTTATGTGAATATGAATTTAATCTTTATTTTCAGTTTTTTCCTTTAAAAAAATTTTTTCGGGGGCAGCCCGTAAAGCCCAGGGGCCTATATCTCGAAGAATAACTGTTTGTTTCAAGTCTACAAAATCACAGGTACGGGTCTGATTGTTCTCTACTCAACCCAAACGCCATCTTTCTTATTATCTGCCAAATCCATCATCCAACCGGTGAACAGATAAAAATGCAAGGAATAGGCCTAAAAACCAAAAGATCTCCTCATTCTGTGACCAGATGCAATGTCTTCACTTCATTTTCCAGAATCAAAATCAAATTAATCTCAGTTGGTTCTACAAAATGGTACTCCTAGGAAACGTTTAAATTAGTCATAACATGCATGATGCATCAATTGCTAAAACATTGCTTTATATTTTGTCTATGAAGCATTACTTCCAAAGGACATAAAAAACAGAAGGCCCAAAACAACAAAGAGACTTACACGACAAAACAGAAAAAAATAGAGTTTAAAAGTGACATCTGATCGTTATAATTACAATACTAAAAAGAGGACTGCTAAATTCGAAAACCCTTCGAAAATAATAGACGTCTAGAAATGGTAAATGCAAACACTGTAAAATATATAATACCTCGAGGAATTCCTCAGCGTAAGCCTGGGCAAGTTGTACTTTAAGCTGACCCATCAAATCCTCAGTTGAGAATTTTGGCGACGACCCAACAGACGGCGTGGAGAATGAATCCATGGTCCACCTCTTCTTATCACCCTATCTCGTACTCACTTGTGCTTCGGATGTTGATTAAACCCTAAACGGCTACCTCTTGCTGTTATAACCTGATGACTTCTAAGTTCTGGGCAGGGGTGGGGTTGTGGTTTCAGAAGAATAAAACTAAATCATAAATAAATAATTTTTTATTAATGGAATTAATTAGTTTTTTTAAAATATGAAATCAAATTGAAACTAAATCGCTTAGTTTTGGTTTGGTCATGTTTGGTTTGATTCTGAGATCATTACTTGAATTTTTAAATAATAAATGTAAATTAAAACATGTTTATATTCGCTTCTTCATTAGAATTCATCGACATCATTACTAAATAGAAAATGAATTTTTAGTTAAAATTTTTTTTAAAAAAAAAGTAACATATTATTCTAAATCAAAGAATAAGAAACTCGCCTGAAAAAAGCTCGACAACTCGTTGAAACTTAGAGAATCGACCATAAAAGTCGTTTAGACTTATAGTTATAGGTTACAATGAAGTTCTGAATCCCATTCTACAGTGGTGCTGTGTGAGTTAGAGATGGAATTTGTAATTTGAGTTTGGGTTAACTCTTGAGAATTGACGAATTTTACCGATGTTTATATATATATATATAACTTTTAAAAAATAAACACCATTGTCGTCGATGCTGATTAAGAAGTGCAACGATTGCTGTGTCATAGAAGTGCAAGTAAAGCAGTGTTAATGCATGTCTATAATTGAAAAGAAGAAAAATGAATTAGAATTAGAATTTAGATTTATGATTTAAAATCTTCGTCTAATAGGAAATGAGATAAAATGTATGGTAAATAATATTTTTGTACATTTGACATTTCTGGTTCTGGTTCTGGTTCTGGAAAGAGAATGGGAACTAGAACCGAAACCAAATGATTCTTGATTCTAAGAACCAAACCATTATTTTTTTATGTAAAATCGAACCAAACCGCTTGGTTTGATTTGGTTCTGATTTGATTTGGCCTGGTTCGATTATTTTGTCCACCCCTAATTCTAACATTGCCTTTCTTATCAATAATTATTTTCTAATATATATTGCACATAGTGTCTCACAATTTTTTCTAAACATATTTACCCCAGCCTTCAAGGTTTAGGTTCAAGTAGTCCACATCAATTGTTTTCTGACTAGAAATGACAATGGGACGGTTGGTCATTCTTTTCCTCCACCCGATCTAGGGGGGTAAACGGATTGGACAGTTTTGGAGTTCGTGAGTTCGACTCGGTTCGGTTCGTTAAAAGTTCGGCTTGGCTCGTGAAAAAAGGACTTGGGCTTGGACCGAACAGAAAATTTGGGTGTTGAACAGTTCGAGTTCGGCTTGTTAAGTTTGTGGACTAGTCCAACGAACACCAAAATGGGCCCGGAAATGGAGCTGGCCCGTTTGGCTCGTTAAAACTAGAGATGACAAAAAAAATCCAATCTGCTCCACCGATCAGTCAACCTAATCCGATCTGAAAAAATGTCGATTCGCGGATCAATGGGCAGATTGGGACCCCAATCCGCCCCGTTTAATTAAAAAAAAAATAAATAAATAAATAATTTTTTTTATTTTTTAAAAAATATTTAGTTTAAATTATATAAAAAAAAAATATCGCGAATCGATGGCCAATCCGCCCCGACCCGACTCGAAAAAATGGCGGATCCGGATCGCCTAAATTCTTCCGATCCGCCCTGTTGCTAGCCGCCCAACCCGCCAAAACGCCCAACCCAACCCAACCCGATCAGTTTGGTTTTGGTTGTGATGAAAATTGTGTTGGGTTCTAAAAAAAAAAAAATTATTTGGGTTGGGTTGGGTTGGGTTGTGAATTGGGTGACAAACCTGACCCAACCCAACCCAACCCAATCAAAATTTTAAAAATATAAGACCAGTTAAATTTCAAGAATCTTAAGCCCATTTTTAATTTAGATGAAACTCAAATATGATTTGAATATATTTTAGTTTTATTAGCAAGTATTCAATTTATTATATTTGAGCTTATTGTATTGTACATAATTTATTTGAGTTAATAGTTGATTTATGGGCATAATTTTTTTATTTTCTAAGATTTTTAGTTAATTGGACCAAAGTCCAAATCACCCAACCCAACCCAATCCGACCGAAACTTGATTTGGTTGGGTTGGGTTGGGTTGGGTTTGAACTCATATGTTGGGTTGGGTTGGGCAAAAATCCGACCCGACCCAACCCACGCCCACCCCTACCTGTTGCCAACGCTAGTTAAAACAAGCCCACGAGCAGAAACGGGCTTGCTCGCGAGCCGACCTGTTTCGACTCGTAGGTGAGGCCAAACGGTTGCCCAAACAGTAAAACGGTGTTGTGACCGTTTGGCTCAAACGGTTATAAGACCATTTCAAGTTTAATTTATTTTTTCTTTTTTTTGTTTTTGTTTTTTTGTTTTTGTTTTTTTTTCCTTTAAATACTTCATTTTTGTCTTCTTTTTTCACAATCTCGCTCAACTCTCTCACTCTCAAGTCTCAAATTTCAATTGCAATATTATACTTCTAGTTATATTCTAATTTTTAGTGTTATAATATTTCACATACAATATTGTCTCAAATTCCATATTTCATTTTCATCTACAAATTTTCAAATCTATTATTTCTAATGGCACACTCACAATCTCATTGTTATTCTTCTAGCCAATTTCCTGATGAATTTTCCGATCTCAACGATATTCCAATTTTCGACAATTTGGTGGATTTGAAAAATGAGATCGAAGATATAGATACTAGAACTCATCTTAATTTGAATGACATTGTTGATGAAGAAGTCACTACTGCATATGGATCTGACTTCGCTAGCACGATGGCATGCTCTAGCGAAAATCCAAAAAGGTCGAAAAAATCGAATTGCAAGAATTTTTTCGATTTGATTGAAACAACAACTAAAGAAGCTGATAACAACCCGGTATTCAAAGCAAAATGGAAAACTTAAGGCAGACTTTTCTCTTGGAAGAAGGGTGAGGCACAACACACCTCAACAGATTCTGTAAAGGATGTCAAAAACCTAGCTCAGTTGAAGCAAACCAATCAACTCCACAGTTTGGTCAATCAAGTCTAACCAATTGGGTCGTCAATCAAGATCTAGCGCGTCGGAAAGGAATGGTTATGTTCGTATCGAGTGGTGAGTTCCCGCTTTCAATTGTAGAAAGTTCAAAATTCATGGATTTCATACAAAAGTATCTCCAACACAGGTACAAATCCGTTTCTAGAAATACTTTATGAGCTGATTTCATTACTAAATATTTCAAGAGAAAACAAAGTTTTATAGACGCTTTAAATAAATATAATGGTAACTTATCATTTACTTCGAACTTGTGGACTAACAATAATCATAGATGTTATGTAGTAGTTACTTGTCATTACATTGATGATACTTGGTTAATGAACAAAAGAATTATGACATCTAAAGTTATTGATTACCCACATAATGCAACAAATATTTTCAATGTACTACTTGCAATTCTTAGAGAATTTAACTGTGATAGTAAAGTTCTTAATTTTACACTTGATAATGCATCTGTTAATAAAGCGGTGATAGATAGATTAGCTAACCACATGAATCCTGAATTTGATGGAGTCTTATTTCATGTTCGTTGTGTGTATCACATTTTAAATTTAATAGCTTAAGATTGTCTTAAATTTATAGAAAGTCCATTGAAAAAAATTAGGTATGCTTGCAATTTCATTATGATAGCACCTTCTAGAAAATAAGCTTTTGATGCACGTTATGCAGAAAATGGTATGCCAGCACGATCATTTGTTACAGATGTAGGACATAAATGGAAGTCAACTTATTTAATGATTGAACATTGTCAAAGTTACGAGAATTTAATATGTGAATATTACAACAGTCGGCACTCACACGGCCCAAGTTTTGATTTGGGGGCTAATGATTGAGACTTGTATTTCATGTTAAAACTTTTTTGAAAGCATTTTATGATGCTACAAATGAATTATCCGGTATTTATTATCTCACTAGTCCTTTGGTGTTGAAGCATTTTTATTGCATTGCTAATAATTTTAACAAGTACAAAACATTTCCTATTTCTCTGAAATCATTGTAGCAATGGAAACTAAGTTTAGAAAATATTGAAAAAATGTACCCACTTTGTTTCCATTAGCAATGATTGTGGACCCTAGAATAAATTTAGAGGAGACTAAACACACCATAATTGCAATATCAAATAAATTAACTTTTGTGACCCCCTTGACATGTACAGGTTTAGAAAAATATTTATGTAACATGTACGAGATCAATGCCATTAGGTCAGGTAAAAATGTTAGAAGAACTGCTCCCACCCCTAACGTGATAAAAAATCAAGATAGTGATTTACTTTCCTACCTTATGACTATGAAGGGAACTTCTAGTACACTTCCTAGTGGTTCTATTTCTTCTAGTACCCTTAATAGTTCAGATGAAATTTCGAGCGAGTTAACTAAGTATTTCTCACACGACCTTCTTAACATGTTAGACGAGGATGAGAGAAATAACTTTGACGTTCTTAAGTGGTGGAGACTAAACAAGCGTCAATACCCGATTGTTTCTATGATTGCACGAGATGTACTAGCACCTTCGGTATCAACTGTAGTATCGAAGGCTGCTTTTAGTGTAGGTGGTGGAGTGTTATCTGAATATAGGTCAAGGCTTAAAAAAAACATATTGGAAGTCTTAATGTGTTTGAAGGATTGACAGTTTGCGGAGAAAATGTTACAAGATAGGATAAGTGAAATTCTGGACAATGAATTCGGAGAACAATCGTATTGGTAAATACTTATTAATTATTATCCTTACAATTATGCTGTAATATATGTATTTTTCTTTCTCTATATTTTAAATTTTTTCTTTTAAATAAAAAAATTGTACACATAACATTTTGTTTGTGTACAATTTTAACTTCGCCTACAAGATATTAAATGTAGTTGATCTCAAGCCCGGATTAAAGAAGGAGGGTTTAAATTTTTATATTTTCAATTATTTTAGTATTAGTAGTAAAAGATTAGCCGTTAAAAAAAAGGACAAATATGAGCGGGGTCGTGAGGCTACGAGCCGGACTTTGGTTTGCTCTTTGGGAGATGAGTCGCTCGGCTCGCCTCGTTTGAAATCCCTAAGCCCATCAGGTATTTTTGTCTCTTTGCTCCACTCTCATACTCGATTAAGACAGGGTAAGTTTCATACTCCATTTACCGCCTAATTTAGCCTCCATTTGACAACTGTTATAACACTTTTTTCGAGTGTTATTTGTGTTTTCTAAGTGAAATTTGTGGTTAAAAAGTGGTTTAAAAAATATGTGTGATTAAAAAGTGATTTGAGAAGACTTGTTAATTGTAACACTTGGAATATTCCTAGTTGCCAAACGAGTGCTTATTTTTTTATTTTTACTTTTATTTATTTTTAATATTTTTAGTTGTTGAAAATCATTACATTTTTTCAAATTGTAGAAAAATCTTTATTTTCTTTAGAAATTATTAAGATTATTTTTTAGTTTTATACGATAAAAAAATGTATTTTAAAATAAAATTTAAACAGAGTGGGGAAGACGTTTCCCGTACCTGTCCTCGTCTCGGGGCAATGACCCCAGCGCAACATTTAGATTTGTTAATGCGAAGATATCGAGAATCAATAATCACACATTTAGATTTGTTAATGCGAAGAATAAACGTCATAATGCGTTTCGTATTTTTAATATTATTTTAATTATTTTTAAGGCATTAAATAAGTTTTATATGAAAAATAGATTTTTTTACATAAAATTTAAATACACAAAAAAAATATAAAATATAAATATATAACAACAATATTCTTTATTTCAAAATTACTAATTCCAAGAAAATATAGATTTATGATTGTTAATTTTATTTATTATACTATATTTTATTTCAAAATCTCAAAATATTTAACCCATAAAAAATAAAATAAAATAAAATAAAATAAAAATAATATTTAAAATAACATATTTGGAAGAGAAAAGTTTAACAAAAAAAAAAAAACCTCTAAAGCGACATACATTTTTGTTTCAAACTACATACATCTTTCAAAATTTTTGAATAAGCAGGCACTTGTTTTATAGCATCAAAGAATAGAATGTTAATGTGGATGTTCACCTGATATCTCGCGATATCCCCGCAAGTGCACGGATCGTGAGAAGTAATAAAGTGGACCTAAGAGTCCGGATTATCGTCCCACGAGGACTGCTATTAAGTACCGAAATATGTCAGTTCCTAACTCTATTTGAACGGGCGAATTTGTTTGAGATTGTTAACTACAACTAAAGAATTAAACTAAAGAAATAAAATTGCGAAATTGCTTTTGTTTTTATATACGATTGTAAAGTAGTTGGGAATCCCGATCTCACCTAGCCAATTATATTAACTTCAATTCAAGTTTTATTTCCTAATTATGTATTCGGTCGAATTCACTAATTTAAATTGAAATTCCTCTCTCGAGTTTAAATCAATTCTACCTAAATAAGTCAACCATGTATCTCTACAGAGGGTCCGAATATTCCTTATCTAGATGCATAACACGCAAGAATTCACACACGACCGCAATAATTACAAGAGTATATCTCTATCTCTCGTTCAATTACCGGATTTATTACCATGTTCTAAATTATTAACTCACCTCTCGGATTATGGAAATAACTCAATAAATCATGAATTGGTGATCAAGCAATTCAAGCATTAAGAACAATAATAAATCAATACATGCAACAAAACATTAAAACAACTGAATTTGGAATTAAAATAATATGACTAGGCTACATCGTTCATCCCAACATAGAATTTAGTTACACATCATCAATAAATAACAAAAACAATATAAATTAACGTTCATTAAAGATAATATAAAGAATGGAAATCTTGCACCAAGTTTTGATTCTTCAATTATCTTCAATTCACGCACCTTTGCAATGCTTGATTCTCCAAGAATTTGATGTTGAATTCTCTATTGTGGCTCATTCTATGGAGAGGCAAAGGTCTAGATCTCGTGCCTCTTATGTTGTATATATAGGTTTTGGAGAAAACCTAGGTCAAAACAACAAAAATCTGATAAAAATCGCGAGAAAAAGCCCACAGTCGGCCCAGCCGGAAGGCCACGCGATCGCTTGGCTTCAACCCTAGCGATCGCGTGCTTGACCCTAAAACTCTCGGGTTACAATTTTGCGTCCTCTCGCGATCGCTTGGTGTATGACCAGCGATCGCGACTTCATCATTCTTCCGGCTGTGCAAGTTAGTCTCTGACTTTTAATTGCACCTTCAGTCCTCAACTTTCAATTGTTGCACTTTAGTCCCCAAACTTTATCTTCTTCTCGGTTTGACCATTAAAGCTCTTAATTCATTCAATTAGGTCCTCCAACATCTGATTTAGTCACTTTGGCACCAAGCATGTTTCCCGGTTGTTGTCACAAACTCCTCACTTGTCCAATTTAGCTCCAATTAACATCCCATCGTGTCATTTTTCCATTAATTGCTTCATTCTTCTTCAATTGGGACATTTTCTAAAAGGTAAACAAATAAACATAAATTAAATAACAAATATTCCCAAACGACAATAATTAATCCTAATTTAGACATACAAATAAGTGTATAAAATACACTTATCAAATACCCCCAAACTAGAATTATTGTTCGTCCTCGAACAATTTAAACTAAACTACAAAAATTCAAAGAAATAAGAGAACAAATCTTTTGTTGTGTCAACATGTTTACCATATGCCTCCAAAGTCCAAACGAATTTAAGCTTTAAGCAAGCGTCATGAACAACAATTCGAAATAATTTCTAGTTATATCTGCCAGATTTTTAAGTGTGTGTGTGAATAGCCAATGTCAAACGCAAACTTATGCATGAGATATGCTCAACACGGTGTGGCTCATTATGCATATTCAAGCCCGAATCCCATGTGGTCAATCTATGATTTCTAATAAAATTCCTTTCAACGCTCATGGATGATCACCAATTTCTGCTTTTTCTCTCGCATCCCAGGTTTTTATCTATGTGGGTTCTAAAAATATTCTTAGCTTTTTCCACACAAGGCAGTCAAAATCAGAAATATGCATGTACAACTAATCAAAAGAAAGCAGTCCCCAATTCTACAACCTCAACCACCACAGTTTAGTCAACAAAGCTTATACCATGCAATTTTTTTTTTTTTTTTATGGACGACTTTTTCTTTTAATTGTCCCTGTCTTTTACCATCTTTGTGCAGAACTTTTCATACGGGCTTTCTATATGACCCCTGTAGCGGGCTTTCAGATCGGTAACTCCCAAACCAGACGGCTTTAGGGTACCAGGTTCAGAGAACCCCTCAGACGTACTTGCCCGAGTCATAAAGGCTTAAACAGAAAAGTTAAAGATGTTATAATGTCTTATGTGTAAGTCCACTCTCCGTACTTGCTTTCTAATTGACCCCTGTAGCGAGCTTTAGGTCGATGACTCCCAAGCCAGTTGGCTTTAGGGCACCAGGTTTGAAAGACCCCTCGGACTTACTTACTCGAGTCAAAAAGGCATTTGAAGAGCGGAATAAGACCTTCAGCATTTTACTGTTTTTATGCTGGAAATGGTTTATACCCATTGACCAAACTGTAATGACTAAAGTGCAAAACCAAGACCCACAGACTTCCAATCCGTCAATACACACAAATTTCAATTATTTTACCCCCAAACTTACATTTTAGCATGATTGGTTCTAATTTAGGGGTGGGATGTCTAACAATCTAAGTTCAGGGATTTTTTTTAAAGACATTCCTAAGTTCAAATTGCACAAATTTGCCCCACATGTATTAAACAAAATCCCTCACACAAGCAATTATCTAACACTGGCTATGTGCGCAATAAGTATGAATCTAGCAAAACATAACTAGTTCAAAAATAAGTTCATGCTTTCATGTTGTCAAATTTTCAAGCCCAAGCACAAATTAATTCATACTATATCCTAGGCAATAAATATGTTAACACATTTTCAATTTTTTATTTTTTTTATCCAATAAAATAAAATGAAAAGTAATAATATGGAAATAATAATAATATGGAAATAATGAGATACACCCCCAAACTTGAAATGAACATTGTCCTCAATGTTTTGCCACATAAATAAGTAAGAATATGCAAAACTTGACAAAAGAAAGAGAACGAGAACTTCCCAAGTGTAGAGGATATGTCTTCAATTTGAAATGATGTTGGATGAATTTGACCCTATTTCTTGCCTTGCCCAACTTGATCGGATGTGTTTTGACCGATGTTTACCTTGCAAATAAGAGTTAAGTAATATTAAAAGTCATAAACATCAATAAGAAATAATGGAAGTTCAGTACCACACCCCCAAACTAAAGTTAAAGCAAATTTTTGAATTTTCAAAATTGGTCGACCACACACATTCAAGCCTTGACGTCGCCTAGAAAAACATACATTTTCCCGAGCCATCTTTTGATATGTTAACGTTCACAGCATGGTCTACAACATATTAAAAATTCAGCTCATTTGAAGGTCAATAGTGTCATGCAACAAAGTGGAGAAGTAGGTGACGTGAGACAGTTTCTGGGTGCAATGGCTTGCAATTGCCTTGCAATGGGGCTGTCATGATGCCAACATGGTTTTTAATGTTTTAATGTCATGTAGTGTACTAATTCATGAACTAAACACACTTACTCAATGAATACCATGTCATGAAGATAAATGCTCGGAAGAATCTCTAAAATTAGCACAAGAATGTCTTTGTGGCATTTCATCAAACACTATATGTGCACTCCAAAAATTAAAGAACTTGCATCAATTTGGAAACATGGATTGACCAAGAAATTTCTACTTATTAAAGCATAAATCACATTCTCCAACAACTAACTTAAGCCCATACTCCACTCTTCAATAAAGTTGCACTTATGAATTCAAAGAAAATTTCACTCTTTTGAATAACTTGAAGGAAAGTGAAAACTTCATACCTTTGATTGAGTTTTGTAGGTAATGAAAGCAATAAGTTTGATGCAACAAGGTGTTGATGACAAGCTCACAAAATGTAAGATCAAACATGAGGGGATTAGGGGAGAGAAAACGAGTGTCTAATGTTTGAAATTGAAAACATGAAGCACAACACTTAAAACTGCCGATTATTGTCCCAGAGTACCCACGCGATCGCTTGGCTGGAGTGCCAGCGATCGCGTGGTTCACGATTAAATAATCTGTTGATTTTTTAATGCATTGTAGCGATCGCTAGAGCCTATAGGCCCGCGATCGCGTAGTTCACGGCAATAATGAAATTTTTTCCTATTTTTGAAATTCAAAATCATTTTTATCCCCCTAATCACTTCATGATCGATGCAATGATTTTTCAAACATTAACTTCATGATCCAAACTAGTGTGTGTGTGAGTTTGGAATGACGATTAAAAACCTAATCTAATATAAACATGCAAAATTAAAAACATACATAAATTTGCAATAATAGACTAATATGAAAAAGTGTCCTTAACATGAACATGCAAAACACTCAAACACATTTCCTACCATGCATATATCTAAAAAATTTAATAATAAAAGCATAATAAGTAAAAGGGAAGAAAAGTTGGGTTGCCTCCCAACAAGCGCTCTGTTTTAAGTCTAAAGCTCGACTTTTTGCACTTCTTTATCATGGAGGCTTGAAAGATGATCTCAGAGCCTTGCACATCTTGCAATTTCCAGCCTTGCACTTCTCAACTTGTTTTCTCACTCTCTTGAATCCCAAAGCCTCACTTTTAGCCAATTGTTGAGGGATGTTAGGCTTTTCTTCCTTCTTGTCCCTCCATCCATCTTTAGCCTTTATGAACTCATGTTTTGTGCTTAGCTCCTCCTCAATATTAATACCCTGCTTGGTCTTTTCTTCTGGTTTCTGGACCACCCCCTCCACCTTGAAGCAGCTTTCATTTAGACCTTCAAGATCTTGCCTTGGCCTGATGCTGAACGTGACTTGTTCCTTCTCGACCCTAAAGATGATTTCTCCCTTTTCAATGTCGATTAAGCATCTTCCAGTAGCTAGGAACGGCCTTCCAAGAATGAGGGGCATTTGGGCGTCCTCTTCCATGTCCAAAATCACAAAGTCGACTGGGAAGAAAAATTTGTCTACTTTTACTATCACATTCTCAACAATCCCATATGGATATTGGATTGATCTGTTCGCCAGCTTCAGTGTGATATTGGTTGGTTTAGGCTCCCCCAAACCAAGTTTCCTGTACACAGACAAAGGCATTAAATTAACACTGGCCCCTAGATCACACAAAACATTATCAAAACTGAAATTACCAATAATGCAAGGGATAGAGAAACTCCCTGGATCGGTCAATTTTTGTGGTAATTTCTTTTGAAGTATGGCGCTGCACTCCTCACTCAGTGCTACTATTTCATTGTCAACCAATTTCTTTTTATTTGACAGCATCTCTTTCATGAATTTCAAGTAGAGCGGCATTTGAGCCAATGCTTCAGCAAAAGGAATATTAATGTGCAGTTTCTTGAATATTTCCAAGAATTTTCCAAACTGCTGCTCCAACTGATGCTTTATCAATCTTTGTGGATAAGGAACTGGGGGTACATATGCCTTTACTGGAGGTCGAACTCGAACTTCTTCTTCCACTTTTTCTTGAGTTTCTGAAGTTGATCCCTGCTCCTTTTCACTTTTCTGTTCTTCCACCACATTTTTCTTCTGGTTCTTCTGCTTTTCAGAATCCTCTACAGTCACTTCAGATAGCTGAACCCTGCTCCTCGTTGTTATTGCATTAACATGCTCACGAGGGTTCATTTCAGTGTTGCTTGGTAACTGTCCTGGCTGTCTTGTTGAGCTGCTAGCTGCCAGCTCTCCCATTTGTTTCTTCAAAATTTTTATTTCAACAGCTTGATTCATTATCTCCCATTCATTATCTTGACCAACTGAATTAACTCTTCTATGTTCTCGGATATGTTTTTCTGAGATTGTTGCTGTTGCTGTTGCTGAAATCCAGGCGGCCGCTGAACATTCTGATTGTAAGACCATGAAAAATTTGGGTGATTCTTCCATTCTGGGTTGTAAGTTTGTGAATAAGGACCACACTGCTGCCTGTTTCCTACGAAGTTGACCTGTTCTCGGTTTGATTGATTTTGTTGAAGTGGGCAGAAATTTATCGCGTGATTTTCGAAACAAAAATCACACAAAGTTGTATGAACTGAATTTACTGGCTGCACACCCATACTGTTTATTTTCTTCGTTAAAGCATCCAGCTTAGCATTTAATGCTGTAATCTCATTAACTGCAACAATTCCTCCAGACTTTGGTGTAGATCTATCTGAGTACCACTGGTAACTGTTCGCAGCCATCTTCTCAAAAATCTCAGATGCTTCTTCATATGTCATATCCATTACTGATCCTCCAGCTGCTGAGTCAGCGTACATTTTATTCTCATTCGTCAACCCATTGTAGAATGTCTGGACTAAGATCCAATCTGCGATTCCATGGGTAGGACACTGTCTGATAAGCTCATTGAACCTTTCCCAAGCTTCAAAAATGGATTCCCCTGGCTGTTGACTAAAGGACAGAATTTCACGTCTTAGCTTTGACATGCGGCCAGGTGGGAAAAATTTATTTACAAATTTCTGGCTCATAACTTCAAAGGTGGTGATTGTGTGTAGGGGCAAAGAGTAAAACCAGGCTTTTGCTTTGTCCACCAAAGAGAATGAGAATAGCTTTAATTTCACGGCATCCTTTGAAACTCCATTCATGCGTTGCATATCACATAGTTCCAAAAATGTCCTAAGGTGCGCATGAGGATCTTCATATGGCAATCCATGAAAAATGCACGAATTTTGGATCAAGGATATCAAGGAAGTCTTGATCTCAAAATTATTAGCTCGGATTGTAGGAGGTACGATGCAGGTTCCAATGTTCCCCACAGGGGGAACCATGTAGTCTCGCAAAACACGCCTTCCATGATTTGGTTGCTGTCCATTCACAGCTGCGGGCAGATTTTGTTGATTTCCCTGATTATCCTGAATTATATCATCTGTCATGGCTAAGTCTTTTTGTTGATTCGCTTCCAACTGTTGTCTACGCCTCTGTCGAAAGGTGCATTCAATTTCTGTATCAAAAGGAAGCAAATCAAAAGACTAAGTCCTTCTTAACATAAATTAAATAAAACACAAATTAAAAAAAACTGAAAAATAATATAAAAATAAAAATAAGCAAAATAAAGTTCAAAGTAAAATAAGAACTAATGGGTATCGATATTAATATAAAAACAGTCCCCGGCAACGGCGCCAAAAACTTGTTCACCTGATATCTCGCGATATCCCCGCAAGTGCACGGGTCGTGAGAAGTAATAAAGTGGACCTAAGAGTCCGGATTATCGTCCCACGAGGACTGCTATTAAGTACCGAAATATGTCAGTTCCTAACTCTATTTGAACGGGCGAATTTGTTTGAGATTGTTAACTACAACTAAAGAATTAAACTAAAGAAATAAAATTGCGAAATTGCTTTTGTTTTTATATACGATTGTAAAGTAGTTGGGAATCCCGATCTCACCTAGCCAATTATATTAACTTCAATTCAAGTTTTATTTCCTAATTATGTATTCGGTCGAATTCACTAATTTAAATTGAAATTCCTCTCTCGAGTTTAAATCAATTCTACCTAAATAAGTCAACCATGTATCTCTACAGAGGGTCCGAATATTCCTTATCTAGATGCATAACACGCAAGAATTCACACACGACCGCAATAATTACAAGAGTATATCTCTATCTCTCGTTCAATTACCGGATTTATTACCATGTTCTAAATTATTAACTCACCTCTCGGATTATGGAAATAACTCAATAAATCATGAATTGGTGATCAAGCAATTCAAGCATTAAGAACAATAATAAATCAATACATGCAACAAAACATTAAAACAACTGAATTTGGAATTAAAATAATATGACTAGGCTACATCGTTCATCCCAACATAGAATTTAGTTACACATCATCAATAAATAACAAAAACAATATAAATTAACGTTCATTAAAGATAATATAAAGAATGGAAATCTTGCACCAAGTTTTGATTCTTCAATTATCTTCAATTCACGCGCCTTTGCAATGCTTGATTCTCCAAGAATTTGATGTTGAATTCTCTATTGTGGCTCATTCTATGGAGAGGCAAAGGTCTAGATCTCTGCCTCTTATGTTGTATATATAGGTTTTGGAGAAAACCTAGGTCAAAACAAGAAAAGTCTGATAAAAATCGCGAGAAAAAGCCCACAGTCGGCCCAGCCGGAAGGCCACGCGATCGCTTGGCTTCAACCCTAGCGATCGCGTGCTTGACCCTAAAACTCTCGGGTTACAATTTTGCGTCCTCTCGCGATCGCTTGGTGTATGACCAGCGATCGCGACTTCATCATTCTTCCGGCTGTGCAAGTTAGTCACTGACTTTTAATTGCACCTTTAGTCCTCAACTTTCAATTGTTGCACTTTAGTCCCCAAACTTTATCTTCTTCTCGGTTTGACCATTAAAGCTCTTAATTCATTCAATTAGGTCCTCCAACCTCTGATTTAGTCACTTTGGCACCAAGTATGTTTCCCGGTTGTTGTCACAAACTCCTCACTTGTCCAATTTAGCTCCAATTAACATCCAATCGTGTCATTTTTCCATTAATTGCTTCATTCTTCTTCAATTGGGACATTTTCTGAAAGGTAAACAAATAAACATAAATTAAATAACAAATATTCCCAAACGACAATAATTAATCCTAATTTAGACATACAAATAAGTGTATAAAATACACTTATCAGTGGACTTGCTTAAAAACCTTTAAAATGTCACTGTATAGTAAACATTTCTCTTTTGGAACCAGTCCATGAGGAAATTGAGCTTTTGGAATGAAAGACGGATGCTGATTGTCTTTCAGTTGATTCTTTGGATTTTTCATTTTCAGGTTGACTCTTATGACTTTCTTTCTCAAGTATAGGTAAGCAATCAGGTTTGACAATGGTTTTACTAGACCTAAGAGTGCTTATTGATTTAACTACCTGATACTGATTTTTTGGATTATGAACAAGTTGACCTGGAAAGTTTCATTTCTCTCTTTCAGCTATTACAAGTGCAAGTTGACTTAGTGTGTTTCAAGTTTTAAAATAGATTGAAAATCTGATTGTAAAAACTTGTTGGGTCGATTGATGAACTGTCATAAGGTATCTTCCAAAGAAGGCTTATTTTGAAGTGGTCCATTGACAATAAGTGGCATGAAAATTGAGGCTATGCACTCATCGAGCTAAAACCTTGAAGATTAAAGAGTTGACCACAAAGAAAAGGCCAATTAGGAAAGTAGTTAAGAAAATCTCTTAGTGACAACTTCAAATCTTACAGAAAAGAGACTCAAAATTGGTGTTAATCATTTTCTCACCTGCTTTGCCCATATAAACTCTCACCCAGGGTCACAGTTATAATTAAGTGATATGCGCAAGTTCAGAAAGGAAGGGATATGGAGATGAATAAACCCTTACATTGTTGTGGTGCACAATTATTTGATGTGGAAGGCATCATTTCACCATATGAATGACACACATAAATTCTGCTTCGATTGCACGGGAACCCAGCATATTCAATGACTGAAAACACACGAGAAGAATATTAATGTTTAAATGTTGGATATTGGTTAATAAATCGAGAATTGAAAATCGATTAAATTGACTTCGTGTCGATTTCGGCCAAATACTCAATAATTCGACTCAATCCGTTTAGACAAAATTGTTTGCCACTTCGCCGCTTCAGAGTACACAAACGGAGATCGACCTACCCGGTCAGGTTGCGGAGGTCGAGGGGCAGCGCCCCCCGTGGGGGCTCTGGGACAACGCCCCCGAAAGAAAATTTTGATTTCTCTGCATGTATTGAAGGGTATATTTGGTATTACGAAAACTAATATCGGATGATTGAGAAATTACGAAAAAGGACGAAAATCAGGTCAAAATATTTGACCGTGCGACCGCATGGTTAGTAAACCGTGCGATCACACGTCAATTTTATTTTCGGATTTTTGAGTAAAACCGTGCGACCGCACGGTCTATAACCGTGCGGCCGCACGGTTTTCCGGCCACAAGACACCTTTTCATAAAGGTGCATTGTTTGGAAATGGTGCATGGTTTGAGCCTCAACCATTTAGTCCACACCCTTTCATGATCTATATATAGGACCCTTTGGGTGTCCTATTCCTCACTTTTTGATATGCAAAATATCTCTCATCCTCACTTCTCTCCAAAATCAAATTCATTTCATTTGTTTTGATTCATTGCATCCTTTGGAGTACATAAGCCTAATTTTGGTTCGTTGTACTTGTGTTTTGGAGTGCTACAAACACAAGTGAAGCCGTTGTATCTTGGGAGTCGATTGTCGAAATCCGTAGGCACCGTTGCGGGACAAATTCGACTTAAGGACAAAGAGTCCAACTCTTGCCTCGGCGTTGTCCCTTCTTTTTTTCTTCTTCTTTTTTGTATTTTCCTTGCCGTTACTCTGTCCAAATTTCGGCTTGGATTTACAAATTTTTATTCTACTTAATTTTGGCGTCACTATTCACAAATCCACCCAACAATCTTAAGTCGAGTAATTATATTTTGTGAAAGTGACATTCTTGTTTGGTTAAACTTGTTAAGTTTAACTTCTTCTTCATTTCTATTTTTGTTTTGGATGATCTTCTGTTTTACGTAAACAGAAATGAATACGGTTCTTAATACCGATACTACTTCGAATGAAATTTCGAACATGGGAACTTCTGAAGGAAGTGTTCCTACCGGTGTTATTCATCCCGTTGTGAATACAACTACTACTAATGTGATTCCTCCAGTTGTGGGTGCCCCTACTATCGTACATTCAAACTCCGTTTCACATGGGGAAAAGCCGGAGAAATTTATTGGGGTTGATTTCAAAAGGTGGCAACAGAAAATGTTGTTTTATCTCACAACCCTCAACTTGGCAAAATTCTTGAATGAAGATCCTCCCGCCATACAAGAAGGGGAAAACAATGGGCATCTTTGATTGCTTTGGATGCTTGGAAACATTTGGACTTCTTATGCAAGAATTACATTCTTAATGGCTTGGACAATGCCTTATACGGTGTATATTGCTACAAGAAATCTGCAAAGGAACTATGGGAGACCTTGGAAAAGAAGTACAAGACCAAAGATGTCGGAACCAAGAAGTTCATTGTGGGAAAATTCTTGGACTACAAAATGGTAGATTCGAAGACCGTCATCAGTCAAGTACAAGAATTGCAAGTCATACTCCATGACATTCATGCGGAAAATATGTCCGTGAGCGAATCATTTCAAGTGGCTGCAATTATCGAGAAACTTCCACCCATGTGGAAGGACTTAAGAAACTATCTCAAGCACAAGCGCAAGGAGATGAACATTGAAGAACTTGTGGTCCGATTGAGGATTGAAGAAGACAACCGAAGTTCGGAAAAACGAGTTGGGAATGGTATACCACAAGCAAAGATAAATGTGGTGGAATCTAGCAACAACAAAGGAAAGAAGAGAAAGCATTCCGTTGAATCTACAAAAAAGAATGCAAAGAAGTTCAAGGGCAATTGCTATAATTGTGGAAAGGCTGGACATCGCTCGGTTGATTGTCGCAAACCGAAAAAGCAATCCCAAGCCAACATTGTCGAATCTGATGTCATATCAAATGGCATGTCCGATATGAATTTATCGGCGGTTGTTTCTGAATGCAACCTTGTTGGAAATCCCATGGAATGGTGGGTTGATACGGGTGCAACCCGTCACATTTGTGCCGATAGAGGAATGTTCACATCATACACTCCAACCGAGGGAGAAAAATTGTTTATGGGGAACTCCTCAACATCCAAAGTGGAAGGACAAGGCAAAGTGGTCTTGAAGATGACGTCGGGAAAAGAACTTAGCCTCAATAATGTTCTTCATGTACCGGATATTCGCAAGAACCTTGTGTCGGGTTCTTTGTTAAGAAAGAATGACTTTAAACTAGTCTTTGTATCGTATAAGTTTGTGCTTACCAAAAATGATATGTATGTAGGCAAAGGCTATGTAAAAGATGGACTATTCAAAATGAATGTCCTAACTATTGTACCAAATGCTACAATCAATAAAAGATGAATGTCCTAACTATTGTACCAAATGCTACAATCAATAAAACGTCATCTTCAGTTTATATTCTTGAGTCATGTAATCTATGGCATCATAAATTAGGACATGCAAACTTTAATTCAATACGAAAGTTAATGAATTTAAGTTTACTTCCGAATATGCATTTTAATAATGGAAAATGCGAAACATGTGTAGAGGCAAAAGCGGCCAAAACACCATTTCATTCGGTTGAACGAAACACCACACCATTAAAACTAATTCACACGGATGTGTGTGATTTGAAGTTCGTACAAACAAGGGGTGGTAAAAAGTACTTCATCACATTCATAGATGATTGTACAAGGTATTGTTATGTGTACTTGTTGAAAAGCAAAGATGAAGCTTTGGAAGTGTTTAAACACTACAAAAATGAAGTTGAAAATCAACTTGGAAAACGAATTAAAATGATTCGTAGTGATAGAAATGGATAATATGTTGCACCGTTTGAAGAATTTTGTGCAGAATCTGGAATAATTCATCAAACAACGGCACCATATTCACCACAATCTAATGGAATTGCTGAACGCAAAAATCGAACGTTAAAGGAAATGATGAATGCAATGTTGATTAGTTCAGGCTTACCTATAAACTTGTGGGGGGAAGCCATACTTTCTTCAAATCATATCCTTAATAAAATACCACACAAAGATAAGGTTGAATCGCCTTACGAATTATGGAAAGGTCGAAAACCTTCCTACAAATATCTCAAAGTATGGGGGTGCTTAGCGAAAGTACAAATACCCAAACCTAAACAAGTTAGGATTGGACCAAAGACAATTGATTGTGTCTTTATTGGATATGCTATCAATAGTAGTGCATATCGATTCTTGGTTCACAAATCCGAAGTACTTGATGTACACGTAGGTACAATTATTGAATCAAGAAATGCGGTCTTCTTTGAAGACAATTTTCCGTGTAAAGAAAAGGAAGTATGTTCAAATAAACGAACTTATGATAGCATACATGGAAAGAATGATGATCTACAAGTAAATGTAGAACCGAGACGTAGTAAAAGGCAACGAATTTCAAAGACATTCGGTCCAGAATTCGTAACCAATTTACTTAAAAATGATCCTAGGACATTTGATGAAACAATGTCCTCTCCCGAAGCTCCTTTTTGGAAAGAAGCTGTACGAAATGAAATTGAATCCATTATGAGTAACCATACTTGGGAATTGGTTGAACTCCCTTCGGGAAACAAAGCTTTAGGTTGTAAATGGATCTTCAAAAAGAAATTGAAGTCGGATGGATCAATTGATAAATACAAGGCTAGATTAGTAGCCAAAGGGTATAGACAAAAAGAAGGACTAGATTTCTTTGATACCTATTCACCCGTTACAAGAATTACGTCTATACATGTCTTGATTGCAATCGCAGCATTGCATAATCTTGAAATACATCAAATGGATGTCAAAACCGCGTTTCTAAATGGTGAATTAGAAGAAGAAATCTACATGGAACAACCTGAAGGGTTTGTTGCACCAGGAAATGAAAAGAATGTGTGTAGACTTGTAAAATCATTGTATGGATTGAAACAAGCACCGAAGCAATGGCATGAAAAGTTTGATAAAACTATGTTGTCAAATGACTTCAAAATCAATGAATGTGACAAATGTGTCTACATTAAAAACACATCTAATGAATATGTAATCATATGCCTATATGTTGACGATATGCTAATTATGAGAAATAACTCCAAAGTCATTTCCTCGACTAAGAAAATGTTAACAAAACATTTTGAAATGAAGGATATGGGAGTGGCGGATGTAATATTAGGGATTAAAATCTCTAAGACATCCGATGGTTTGTCATTGTCTCAATCACATTATGTTGAGACTATACTTAAGAAATTTAAGGCGTATGACGATAAACCGTTTAAGTCACCAGTTGACTTAGGTATTCACTTAGCCAAGAATACTGGTGAGCCTGTATCTCAATTGGAATATCCGCATGTTATTGGTAGTTTAATGTATATTACCAACTGCACAAGACCGGATATAGCATACATAGTCAACAAGTTGAGTAGATTCACTAGTAATCCAAGTGTTGTACATTGGAAGGCACTAAACCGAGTTCTTAGATATTTAAGACACACGGTTGAATATGGATTACACTACTCAAAATATCTTACGGTGTTAGAAGGATATACTGATGCAAATTGGATATCTGACACTAAGGATTCAAAATCCACGAGTGGTTATGTATTTACCATTGGAGGTGGAGCCGTGTCCTGGAAATCGTCTAAGAAAACGTGTATTGCTCGATCCACAATGGAATCTGAGTTATTGCGTTAGACAAAGCCGGTGAAGAAGCAGAATGACTTCGTAATTTTCTTGAAGAAATTCCATGTTGGGAAAAGCCGGTTTCTGCAATTAATATACATTGCGATAATCAGTCGGCAATTGCAAGGGCACAAAATAGTATGTATAATGGTAAGTCTCGACATATCCGTCGGAGACATAATACCATTAAACAGTTAATATCGAATGGTATAATCTCTATTAACTAAGTGAAGTCAAAAGAAAATTTGGCTGATCCTTTGACGAAAGGACTTGCAAGAGATCAAGTATACCATCTTTCGAGGGGAATGGGCCTAAGCCTATTGAATAGAATTATTATGACGGAAACCCAACCTTGTAGATTGGAGATCCTAAGATCTTGGTTCAATGGGACAACTAAGTCATAAATGATTCGGAATAAAGCACTTATTCCCATTCCTAAAATTTAAAGTGCTATTTAAAATGTGTATAAGGATAAGTATACATATATACTTTTAATGATTCATAACCTTGAGATAAAAAGGTATGAGATCACCTATATAAGTGTGAAGTGGGGCCGCTTCTACGAGAATTAGAGGCTTAATTCTCTTAGAGCACTTATGAAACCAAGAGTAGTTCAGGGCCAAAATGGACTCAACCATGAGAACCGAATAGGTTAGATGAGTCATGGTGTTGGTACAGTTGTTTGGTTTTACATGAACGACTGGATGGTTCAAGACATCGCGTTCACCAACTAGCCTAGTAAATTCGATTGTATTCAACTAAAGAAGGTTCAAGGCCACAAGCTACCTATCTTGATGCTATGACTTGTCGTGTGTACTCCATTTGTTAGAGTCTGCATCCCATTTGCATTGCATTCGCATTGTATTGCGCATATCGAGGAATTTTCATTCATGTGGGGGATTGTTGGATATTGGTTAATAAATCGAGAATTGAAAATCGATTAAAGTGACTTCGTGTCGATTTCGGACAAATACTCAATAGCTCGACTGAATCCGTTTAGGCAAAATTGTTTGCCACTTCGCCGCTTTGGGGCACACAAACGGGGATCGACCTGCCCGGTCAGGTCGCGGGGGTCGAGGAGGCAACGCCCCCCGTGGAGGCTCAGGGACAACGCCCCCGAAAGAGAATTTTGATTTCTCTGCATGTATTGAAGGGTATATTTGACATTACGAAAATCAAAATCGGATGAATGAGAAATTACGAAAAATGACGAAAATCAGGTCAAAATATTTGACCGTACGGCCGCATTGTTAGTAAACCGAGCGATCACACGTCAATTTTATTTTCGGGTTTTTGAGTAAGACCGTGCGACCGCACGGTCTATAACCGTGAGGCCGCACGGTTATCCGGCCACAAGACACCTTTTCGTAAATGTGCATTGTGTGGAAAGGGTGCATAGTTTGGGCCTCAACTATTTCATCCACATCCTTTCATGATCTATATATAGGACTCTTTGGGTGTCCTATTCCTCACTTTTTGATATGCAAAACATCTCTCATCCTCACTTCTCTCCAAAATCAAATTCATTTCATTTGTTTTGATTCATTGCATCATTTGGAGTACATAAGCCTAATTTTGGTTCGTTGTACTTGTGTTTTGGAGTGCTACAAACACAAATGAAATCGTTGTATCTTGGGAGTCGATTGCCGAAATCCGTAGGCACCGTTGCAGGACAAATTCGATTTAAGGACAAAGAGTCCAACTCTTGCCTCGGCTTTGTCCCTTCTTTTCTTTTTCTTCTTCTTTTTTGTATTTTCCTGACCGTTACTCTGTCCAAATTTTGGCTTGAATTTACAAATTTTTATTCTACTTAATTTTGACGTCACTATTCACAAATCAACCCAACAATAAATTTATGAATAAAGAAGCATAATAAACATATTTTGTGACTTATGCTAGAAATTTACAGTTTAAGTGAGTGAGACTCTAAGATTTCAAAACTACACCGTAAGTGAAAGTCATACCAAAAGTCAAGTTTTAATACATAAAGGCATAATTTTGGAATCAATTGTACTGCTAAATGCTACTGTTAAGTACATATAGTATGTAATTACTACATTGAGAGGCCGTTTGGTCAATAAATTTTATCAAAAATTTTCAAACTCAATCATTCATTTTTGATCAAGCCCACAATTTTTTACTTTTAAAACAAATCTAAACTACACATCTATAAAAAAACACAAAAAAAATCATAAAAAACAAAAAATTTTCATGGATCAAACGGGCTATGAGGCACAGATAATCCAATTTTGTCTCCTCGTCGGTTGAAGAACGTATCCTCTTTTAGCAAGGCATTCTTCCACTGTTAATGACTTAAATAATATATTATAAGTACTGGAAATCGATAAAGAAAACCATCAAATTTTTTTTAAAGCAAATGGAAAGCGGATCCAAGTTAATTGTTAATCGTAAGCAGAAAGGAAGCCAACTTTTATGCATTAGAAAGTGTAAATGATTAATAAAGAACGACAATGAAGCTTATCATTGTTTATTTAACTATATAGGAACCATTCAACAAATACACAAAGCCTTGGACAATGGTAAAATACCAACCATAACTGCAAATCACCACGCAATTTTGTTTTAAAAAAATTAATTCCAGCACGAGCCATCATAATAATTAGCGCAAATGTATTATAATTAAGCAATCGAAAAACGACGGACATGCTTGAATTGGAGCCTATTATGTACATATTCCTGCAAGCAGATATAAAAGATTCCATGGTTAGTCAACTTTGCAACTTCGGTATTCACAATTAACTATTTCTATGAAGATCTGAGCTTCATAAGAGTTTTTGAATCAATGGAACAGTGACTGGAATTATAATTAACTTTGCAACTTCATTATTCACAATTAACCAAAATCTCAAATATAGAAAATACTAACTTTTAAGAACCCTTTTTGAAGCAATTTTATACTGCTTCAAAATCCGGATGAAGAGACTTCTCTTCTTCGCGAGACTGATTAAAGCAAATTAACAAACAGCTAACACGCAATGACAAAGGAAAGTCCAAGAATTCAATTCACACAATAAAATCCAAAACACGGAGGATCCAATGACACAAAGAATCAAACAAAGTAACTGCACATATGAGAAATTGTTGCCAAATGAGTCTCTCAGTTACAGAAATCCCAAAGAGAGACATAGCTTGATCTTTCTTCTTCATTCCCGATGAACCCAGTTGGAATCAAAATAAAAAATTTCATACAAAACGAAATTGGATGGCCTTGCTTTATCTTCATTATCCTACTAGAATTGCTGGCTAATTTGGAGCTTTGTTGGAAATATGGTGTAGGAGAATGAATAAAATGATAAAAACAACAAGAATTGATGAAGGAAATGTAAGGCTCAAACACGTGAAACACGTTGTCCTCAAACTATATTTGCGCCCACCGGGATCAAGTTTGCTTTTGGGATTATAGCAAATAGGTTTGAAGGATTAATCAAGCATTTCCTTCAAGTTCAAATAAAGCAAAATAAGAACTTGAAATAAAAACAAGAACACTAAAATTGGAATGATGAAATGGCTAATTTGGATATCAATTTTTGATGCAAGAATGTTAAAAAAGTGATTTGTAATGAAGTAAGATCACTTATTTATAGATATTCAAACATCAATCACGAATTGGTGCCATATTTCCATGAAAAGGTGGAATGTTTCTCCAAAAGGTATCAAATTCAAACAATTAACGGTCAAAATTTTATACCGTGCGACCGCACAGTTAAATCATCGTGCGGTCGCGCGGTTATAAAGTTAATTTCACGTCAAAAATTGACGTGTGGTCGCACGATTTTTGTACCTTGCGACCGCGCGGTTATATTTGATGCCACTTTTGATTTTTTCATTTCCATTCTTTTCAAAATCATTCCTTTATTTATCATTAATCATTTTGAACACACACACACACACACACACACACATATATATCCAACAATCCCCCACTGTTCAAAATGCATTTTTGATAAATTTTCAATACTTATGCATAATGAATAGATATCTTTCGATTTGAATCTATCCATAGTGTAATCAATCACAAGGTATCATTGAAATCCTAGGTGGTATAAAAGTTTTGAACATATTATTCCTTTGTAATGAAACCAGTGAGATTACACACACAAGTATCATTGTGTTCTATATTTTTCATAACACGCTTAGCACTTTTATGGCCTTGTGCTCATCCTATTCATGATTTTTTTTTTTTTTTTTTTTTAAGAGAGAAACTTCAAACTCTCTATCGAGACGACACCATCTCTAAATTCATATAGGTAAAGTTCTTCCAGTATCTTTGTCATATTTACAGATACTTGATCATATTGATCCGAACTTTATTAAAAGTTTAAAAAACTTATCCCTCATTTTTCTATGACAACCAACACTTATTTTCTAAATGTTGAATACTATCCACTTATCGAATGACTTGTTTTTACCCTTTGAACCTAAAATGTACCTTTTAGTAAGGTTGGTAGGGTTGCCATCATTGGTGGATCTTTAATTAAGAAGTCTTAACCCCATCCTACTCGATGTGGTTCTCACTAATTCCTTAGTGAGTGGTTTTGTTAGTGGATCTGCTAAATTATCACTTGATTTTACATAAGTGATTGAAATTGTTCCATCTTTGATCAATTTCCTTACATAGTCATGTCTTAAACTAATATGTCTAGACTTTCCATTGTATACTTCATTGTAAGCTCTTGCTAAAGTGGCTTGACTATCACATAGTATAGGAATAGAATTTAAATTCTTATCTCCTATTGGAATTTCATACAAGAGATCCCTTAGCCACTCAGCTTCTTTTCCGACTTCTGTCAATGCTACAAATTCGGATTCCATTGTTGAGTGTGTTATACATGTTTGTTTCTTGGATCTCCATGAAACTGCTGCTCCTCCAAGAGTAAACACCCAACCTGAGGTGGATTTATTCTCACCTGTACTAGATATCCAACTTGCATCGGTAAATCCTTCTAAGATTGCCGAAAATCGGGAATATTGGAGACCTATATCTTTGGTTTTCTTTAAATAACCAAGAACTCGTCCAATTGCCTTCCAATGTTCCTTACTTGGGTTACTAGTAAACCTACTAAGTTTACTAACCGCAAATTCTATATCCGGTCTAGTGCATTGGACCGCATACATTAGAGATCCAATAGCACTTGCATATTCAAGTTATGCTATTGCTCTTCCATCATTTTTTACAAGTTTAATACTTGCATCAAATGGGGTGTTTGCTTCTTTAATATTCAAATGTTTGAACTTATCAATTACATTCTCAATATAATGTGTTTGATTAAGCGTAAAACCCTCATTTCTTCTTGTGACCTTGATACCTAATATGGTATCCACTTGCCCAAGATCTTTCATATTAAATATGGAAGATAGAAACCTTTTTGTTTCATTTATGCCTTCCATGTGATTACTTATGATCAACATATCATCCACATAAATGCATATAATCACAACATGTCTTTCATGTTCCTTCGAATATAAGCACTTATCAACACTATTATGTTTGAATCCAAATGACATAATTATCAAATCGAACTTCTCATGCCAATTTTTCGGTGCTTGCTTTAAACTATATAATGATTTAACTAATTTGCATACTTTCTTTTCATTTCCGGGGAGAACAAAACCTTCAGGTTGTTCCATATAAACCTCCTCATCAAGGTCCCCATTCAAGAAAGCTGTTTTAACATCCATTTGATGTATATGCAAATCATAAATGGAAGCTAAGGAAAACATTATTCTTATAGATGTAATGCGTGCCACGGGTGCATATGTGTCAAAATAATCTATTCCTTCCTTTTGTCGATATCCTTTGGCTACTAGTCGAGCTTTAAAGGTATTGAGAGTACCATCCGCGTTGTACTTCTTTCTAAATACCCATTTACATCCTATAGGTTTAGAGCCATTTGGTAAATCAACAAGTTCCCAAGTATTGTTAAATATTATTGAATTCATTTCATCTTTTATAGCATCTTTCCAAAAAATACTATCTCTTGATGACATAGCCTCTTTATAAGTTTTAGGATCCGTTTCGGTTTGTAGAACATATGGTGTTGTTCTAATGACACTCTTTATATTTCCTTCAACAAGATAAAGAGAAATAAGTTGAGAGTTTATTTCATCCGGTCCTAATACTTTTTCTTTTTGAGTTCTTTTGCTTCTACGAAGTTCATTAGGATCATTAACACCTTTAGAGGATGTTTCTCCAAATGATCTTGTAAAGTTTGGAATCTCTTTATTTGATTCCTTAATATTTTTATCCGAAGATAAAGAATTCTCAAAGAACTCTACTTCCCGTGATTCAATTATCACATTGGCCTCCAAATTCAATAATCGATATGCTTTACTATTTGAGGCATATCCAACAAATACACATTTGATCCCTCTTGGACCAAGTTTTGTTCGTTTAGGATCGGTGTTTTTGCAATAAGTAAGACACCCCCACACTTTGAAGTAACCAATATTTGGTTTTCTTCATTTCCATAATTCATATGGAGATACTTTTGTAAATTTTGAAGGAACTCTATTTAATATATGACATGCACTGAGTAATGCTTTACCCCAAAGATTAAATGACAATTTAGAATATAACAACATTGCATTAATCATTTCAACAAGTGTCCTATTTTTTCTTTCCGCCAAACCATTTTGTTCAGGTGTTCTAGGTGTACTACATTGATGAATTATGCTATGTTGTTCACAAAATAAGTTAAAATCACTAGAGAAGTATTCACCTCCTCTATCACTCCTAAGAATTTTTATTTTCTTATTCAAGTGATTTTCAACTTCATTTTTATATGCTTTGAAAATTTCAAAAGCCTCATCCTTATGTTTTAATAAATAAACATAAGTAAATCTAGAACAATCATCAATAAATGTTATGAAATATCTATTTCCATCTCTTGTTAACATACCATTTAATTCACATATGTAGGTATGCACAAGATCTAATAATTGATTTGTTCTAGTTACACTATGAAAATGTTTCTTAATCATCTTAGATTCTACACAAGTCTTGCATTTATAAACTTTGTTTTCATTATAAGTTATTAAGTCACATATTTTCATTCTTTTCATAGTATTATTTCCTATATGCCCTAATCTACCATGCCACAAAGTAAAGGAGTCAAGCATATAAGCAGAATTCACTTTATTCATATTTTTATTATCAACGGTACATAGTTTGACCATTCCATCACTAGAATAGACCTTTCCAACAAAGATCCCGTTTCGGGATAATACAAGTTTACCAGATTCATAAACACTTTTGATTCCAGGTTTTCCCAAAAGATCACCACTAACTAAGTTCCTATTCATGTCCGGAACATGGAATACATTAGTGAGAGTAACGATTTTTCCGGATGTGAAGATGATGTCTACACTTCCTTTTCCAACCACTTTGCAGCGGCCTTCATTACCCATTTGTATTTCATGTCCATCTTCCAAGTCATGATAAGTCTTAAATAAAGACTTATCATAACACACATGTATGGTGGCACAAGTGTCATACCACCATCCTTAAACCTTTCCTTTTATAGTGTTGACTTCACATATTGTGGCTACGATGTTGTCATCTTCAATGGAATTTATTTTATGTTCACCATTGGATTTCTTCTTATGCTTGCACACCTTAGCCCAATGACCGGGTTTTCCACAAACATAGCATGGCCCTTTTGGTTTTGGTTTAAACTTCCCTTTGTCCTTTTTGGGACCAAAGGGATTAAACTTTTCTTTGTTGGAATGTTCGGCCTTTTCAATAGCATTTGCTTTTGATTTGGCTTCATAAGAATTCTCATTCTCGATTCTTCTTCAATGCTTAGATGCTTTTGTAAACGTTCCAAAGTAAAGTCTTTGGAGTTATGAAGAATCTTCTTCCGGTATCCTTTCCAAGCACTTGGAAGTTTGGTAATAATTGCCCCCACTTGAAACGATTCCGGGAGTTCTATTTTGACTGCTTTCAATTTGTTGACAAGTACTTGTAATTCATGTACTTGAGGGAGAATAGGAATATTGTCCAAAAATTTAAAATCAAAATATTTTGTGATTAAAAATTTCTTGGTACCTTCTTCTTCCGCCTAGTATTTGTTTTCCAATTCGTTCCAAATATCTCTTGCCTAAGAAGTGTTGATGTAGAGATCATATAACCGGTCCGACAAAGCATTCAAAATATGTCCACGACATATTAGTTCATCCTCTTGTCTTTTCTTTCTCTCGGCCCTTATTGCCTCTGTGTCCGTCTCCTCTGGTTTCGCTAAAGGTTCCAAATCCGGATCCAAAATGTAGAAGATCTTCAGTGCGGTGAGTAGGAATTTTAACTTGTCTTTCCAACACGTGAAGTTTGTTCCATCAAATCTATCGAGCCTCACAAGATCTTGGTTCATCAATTTGATAGTTGCAAGAGTTGTTTCGTTCTCCATGGCGATTATAGTTTGAGATTGTTGAAAATATGGTGTAGGAGAATGAATAAAATGATAAAAACAACAAGAATTGATGAAGGAAATGTAAGGCTCAAACACGTGAACCACGTTGTCCTCAAACTATATTTGCGCCCACCGGGATCAAGTTTGCTTTTGGGATTATAGCAAATAGGTTTGAAGGATTAATCAAGTCTTTTCTTCAAGTTCAAATAAAGCAAAATAAGAACTTGAAATAAAAACCAGAACACTAAAATTGGAATGATGAAATGGCTAATTTGGATATCAATTTTTGATGCAAGAATGTTAAAAAAGTGATTTGGAATGAAGTAAGATCACTTATTTATAGATACACCAAACATCAATCACGAATTTGGAATGAAGTAAGATACACACACACACACACATATATATATATATCCAACAGCTTCCGCAACCTCTATCTCATCATCTTGAATCAACGAAGAATGTCTGGAATTGGAAGGAAAATTTGGATCGCGGATTGGGGCCTGATGATTTCTGCGAAATTATCAAAAAGAATTTGTTGGAAAATGTTGTAATACGTTAGCTTCTTCACGTTTTGATAACTGCCACTAATTTTAAAATCAACTAAATTATTAACTTCTAGAAATTATTTTAATTATCAGAAAAAAATAAAACTATAAATATAAATTCAGAATATGTGTACAATTGACATTTTGGTCAAAATCTCAATTAGTTTTAGTAATATATATATATATATATATATATATATATATATATATATATATAGAACAAAATAAGTTATTTTATAAATTAGTTTATAAACAACACAATTTTTCAAATCACTTTTTAACGAGACACATTTTCACTCTCCAATTTTCAACAATTATTTTTTACCTCAAAATCATAAATAAACTAATTTATAAATTACCAAAAAAAGGCTAAGAATTATGAAGGAAAATTGAATAGTGAAGACCCGACCCGCACACCGCATTCTTACTAATTTTGATCCTTCTTGAAATCTCAGTTTCATGAAGCTCCGTCAACTGTAATAAATGTGGTGCCCTGGATTATTATCGTGGGGTTGGTAGCGTTGATCGCGTTTTCAGTTCGCTTGCTGGAATGAAATTTTGAAATTAATTTTCTATCATTATACTCTTTACTCCACTGCATTTGCTTATGCAAAATTTATTCACTTTGACAGCGTTCCTTGATCCAAGTATGTAACTCCATACAAATTAAACGTTGTGCGCCCTTTAGTTTGTCGGAGAAGCAGTAGCCCTTTAATTAATCTGAATTCGATAGTCTGATTACGATCATGGAGATTGAGTATGAGTCGACAACCCGTAATCTGAGTTTGAGAGTCTGAATACTGAATGTGATCTCCCGTCTGTGGAAAAGTACAAGAGTTGATCTTTTGTAACCCATGATTTCCGCAAGAGCATCTACAATGTCTAGCAAGGTTTTGTTACAAATGAATAATTTACTGTTTTCGAGGTAAAATATGTTGTTGAAAAATGATTTGAAAAAATGTGTGTGATTGAAAAATAGTTTGAAAAAAAAAAAATGTGTTCTTTATCAACACTTTATCAAAAGGAGGAGATAATATTATGAACCATAAATTACTTTGAGTGGTGAGACATGTCAACTCCATGATAAAAGATGTTCCCCAATAATAATTTAATGTAGTTTGTTTTGAACTTTATTTACTTTATTTTTATTTTTTGTTATAAATTTACCGTGAAAAGGCAAGACCAAATTTAAGTCGATATTCCCACACTACATGTGGATATAATGTACAAACTGGGTAGGTGAAACTTTATCAATTTGGTGGTCAGGTTATTCCATTAGTTACCTACAAATTATAACATGATCCAGATTGTCAAATTCATCAATTACTTTCGGGGTCATTTTATATTTAGCCTATGCTTGATTGTCATTATTTGACAACAAAAATATTTTTTTAAATAGCGATCAATAAGAGATTGTGTTGTTAAAAATAAAAGAAAAATTTAGATTTACGAACAAAATTTTTTATTGTTAAAATGTAGTTAAAATTGAGTATTGTAAAAAAATGAACTAAAAATAATAGTTGTCAAGTAAACAGGTTTAATTCAATCTAAAATAAATTCAATTGCATTTTAAAAAGCTCCCTTATTAGGTTAAGTAATATAATATTTTATAAGCTTATCATTTAAGCTATGTTAATTGACGTGGTTCACCGTTCATGTTGGAATAGTGTCTAAGCCTAATTAGTTGTGCCGGACTTGGATTGGCCCAAATTCATTATCTCTACCCTAATTAGATATATCGGAAACCTGCAACTACTAGATTAGTTACAAGACAATCAAGGCTTTTGAATGGTCTTAGGCTGCTAGCACAATCTCTTCGACTCTTCCAGATCCTAACTTGCTGTGTGAATTATTGGCAGAGGCTGGACGATTGAACGACTGTGGTGACAAGATTCCTACATCATGTGTCAAATTTCAGATCCACGAGATTCATTAAAGGTACAATTCTTAATATAGATTCTATCTAAGTGCAAGGTTGGTATGGAATTTGGTTTTGAGTCTTTTAATTTCTGTTGTGCATGTATAATACAAAACATTATAGTGGTATCTGAGCCTACCTCGTTACTTGTTAGAGTTGTTAGATTATTTGATGAATTCAATATGATTGAAGTTGATTTTCTTGTTTCTAGCAACTGAGAAATTAATTTTTCTTGTTCCAAATCTGATTTAAGAAGAAAATTAATTTTGGGTCGAAAAATTGAATCGAAAACCTGGGTGGAAGTAGCAGGCGCACCGCCGGAGGTGGCGACAGGGCAGCAAGGGTTGAAAGTCCACTGCCGCGCTAGGAGGCTGAAGCTGCTGTTGTCTTGAGCAGCGGCTTATGCTGCATGAGTTTCCAGGGACAGCAGATGTTGTTGCAGGTTACAGCGACACCTGTTTTCGCTACCACAACGGTGCATGAATTCGCTAATTTGTAGTGGCGCCTATTTTCACTATTGCAGCGGCACATGCATTCAGTGGTAGCGTCGCACCTGCACTGCAGCTTGAATGCACTGTTATAGCAGCGGGACCAGCATGCGGCGGGATGCCACTGTAATGTCCGACGCCGCGCCACGCCATACCGAAAGGGGAGGAGTTTTCTATGGTTTTGTTTGTTTCAGTTTGGAGAGATTTGGGGACGGGGGCCAGTGTTGGAATTTACGATGTTGCAGGCCCCTGTTTGCAAAATTTGTTTTAGGGTTTATTGTTTAGAATTGGGGCAGGGTCATTCTCTGCAATTTCCAGAATTGTAAGCCCCTAACTGCTATTTATGAAATTGAAAGGGTTTGATTATAATTTTGAATTCAGGGGTCAAAATGTATATTCTCAAAAGGTATTTTGAATGTAATTTTGAAAGTTTTAAATTTGATTTTAAAGGATTTTGATCCATGTTTCAATTTTTACCCATTTAAAATTATATTTTAAAATTCACGACTTTTACATTATTGTTAAAATTGGATTTTAACTAAATGTATAACTTTCCCCATAAATTGAATTTTATTTTATTTTGGAGTTTTATCCTAAATTATACTGTTAATTCAATTTTCCCTAATATTATATTTAGAGTTGGACTCTAATTTGATTTTTACTTAAAATTTGATTTTAATTAAATTAAATTAAATTAAATAATTAGTTAATTTGATTTATTGATTGTTAAAATGAATCATATTTAGGATTTGATCCTAAATTTGCTTCAAGGATCTTGATATAGAAAACTTGAATTGTGCCTCTTGAATATGTGCGTAAAGGTGCAATTTCTCGCCTTACAAGTCCCTTTTATAATTGCATCTTAACCTAGGTTAACAAAGAAACATAAATCACAAAATCTGCGCATGAGAATGACTTCATTGGGTCGAAAACAATAACCCGGCCACCTAGAAGAAAACTTGGCGGTCGCGTAGGCATTTTAAAAGTGGTTCTACTTATTTCGTGTGTTATCATGAGACAACTCAGTTGAGTAGGCATGGCCACGCAGGCCAATGTTTTTAGTGCAATTTCAAACTTTCAAATGTGTTTAAGTAGGTCCATAGCCTTTATTTGCATGTCCGATCCTTCGACTTTTGATTGCAACAATTTAGTTCTCAAACTTTCAAATCTCTTCTACTACTCTTCCAACTTCAATTCATCTTCAATTTAGGCCCTCGAACTTTTATTTCTCGCACTTAGCTCCTCTTGTAAGTCCCGGTTGACATCATCATCATTCACTAGTGCACTTTAACTCCAATTTTCATCCATTTTCGCTCTATTTTCATGAATTCCTGCATTCCTTGATCTTTGGGATATTTTTGAAACATAAACAAATAAAAAACAATTAAGTATAATTTATTCTAGAACGACAATAGGATATCCTAATGTATACATATAAATAAGTGTATAAAATATACTTATCAAACCTGTTGGTGACAAAACTGTGCTAGAAGGTCCTTCCCAACCAGTATTCAGTGAAACTGCATTAGATGATTCTTCATAACCTATAGGTGGCAGAACTATACTTGGAGGTTCTCTACATCCATTAGGTGTCATACATCATTATTGTAGGTGGTGCCCTAAATTTTATTGATCATGGCACCATCTTATTAACTTTAGGCTTTCCATATAACATGTAATGGTCGAATGATTGTCATGATGGTTCCTCTAGTAAACCAATTGTTGGGTTACTTACTTCGTACGATTCTTCCACCAACCTATTGTGTGAGATCCTTCTTCTTTTGGCCTCAGCTCTCAGCTCCAGTTCTTCTTCTATGTCAGTAATGTCTTCTTCCACAAGGTTCCCCTTTTGGAAAACATGATAATGGTGAAGGCTATTCCTTCCTCGACATCAATGCCCTCTTCATCCTCTGCACCAATCTCCCGTTTATTTTCAAACTCCCCCACCAGCATGTAGTTGGTAGCTACGATAGGGAAATTGTGCCAAATTGAATGACAAATGGATGGTCAGAAATAGTCCTCTTCTTCATCATTATTCTTACGTTTAAGATTTATCCCTGCATCCTGATTCTGTATCTATAGTTTTTGTGTCCTCATTCTCTTATTCATTCACGTCTTTAGTGGCGACATAGTAACATTGATCTCACTCTGAATATTTTTTGACGAAGAGCCCCATACTTATAGTGCATCATCTGGTTGTAATTCCTCTGAAACCTCATTTGCTAGGTTCTAGTAAGTTGATCAAAAGGGATAGATTTCCCAATTTAATTACTGAATGAGTGCCACGTATTGGCCCTGTGTACTTATGGTCCTAATGTCCTTACTTTTCTGGATGAAATTAGGATGTTCCTTTAACGGTCCAGGTTTAAATTTCTCGAGCTGCCACATTCTCCGAGGTCCTCCAAAAGAAGACTCTTCTCCATAAGTTTCTTCAAAATCTTTCATCTTTTTGTCCCATATAAGCTTTTCTAGCAGTGTAGACATTCTTCAACCCTGCCAGGATCGACCACCATTTTACCTTTTAGTTCCAGTCGTTCAAAGGCACTAGGATTTGTTTCATCCATTCCTTCACCCAACACTAGCTTGAACTTTGGAGGATTTAACTTGGTCATAGTTGGGATAACCATATTCATTCCTATATGGTTGGAAAATGGATCTTTGTCCACTACCATATTCTTATGCTGTCGAATGTAACTCGCCCAAATTCAATAGCATCATGTAGGACATTTCGAAATACCACACAATTGCTAGTCATATGTGACCAAGCATTATGCCATTTACAATATATTTTTCCATTAACCTATTTTGGGCTTGGAAATTTATGTTTAATGCTCAATTTATTTTTTTGTTTCTATGAAGTTGGTCAAATATTGGTTAATCTTTGTCACGTCGAATGAAAACGTACTTACATTTTTGTTTCCCTCATTCAATCCCTCAATTTTTTATTTCCGTTCTAACTTAACCAATGCCTTAAACTTGTAAATTTTCCCTTTAACCAATTCGGTCAAATATATTCTACTTCAGTTTGTTCCACCCCAATTTCTTGCATTTCATAATTGGTGTAACAACCCAAAAAATTTGTCCTATTATTATATTAAATTAAATTATTCACATTTAACGGGATCCACTTGAAAGTCAAATAGAAATTTTAATTTATTCGACTTATTTAAAGGGGCCTATTCAACATTAAATAAAACTTTTAATTTAGTTGACGTAATATAAATGAAAAATAAATAAGAATATTAAATATGAATTTAAGTAATTTTATCGATTCCATAATTGGGAAGATATTGAATTGAAGTATATGGAATGTAATTCAAAGTGGAACTAAGAATTCGTTCTAACATTGAAAAATAATAGGCCAAAACTAATTTGTAAACTTATTGGTCAAAATAAAAATAATTAAAGAAATATATATATAAATATATATATATATTTCCTACTATATTATAAGAGTCTAAGGCAAAATATTGTAGATTTTCTCAACCATTCCAAAGTCCTTTTAGGCTATGTGTGGGTAATGAATAATAACCTATTGCAATTGCAATTTCTATACCTAACAGTGCCGCTAGGGCTGTAAGCAAAAACCGTCAAATTGAAAAATCGAACCGAAACAACATTTTAGAAACCGTCGGATTGGTGCCACGCGGACCCGTCAACGAAATGATTTTGAACTGAACCAAACCGGTCAAGAATGGTTTTGTTTAGATTTGAAATTCTTAATTGCTGTTTGAAATCAAACCGGACCTACGAAAAAATATATAAAAATAAAAAATAAAAAAAGAAAGATTTTTGAAAATTCGACCAATATGTCAAATATAATAGTTATATGAGTATTTTGTTGATTTCTATTATATTTATTACCCAACTAGACAATTACTATACTTCAAAATTTAAATAAATCCAATAATCTCCATCTAAATATTCGATGAATGGTTTGAGTTTGTAACAATAGACAACGATAAGCTTATGTAATTGTTATATTGATTATGTACTCTCTATCTAATTAGTAAACAATTTTTTATTGTGACGGGTTATACTCTATATCTAATCAATAAACCTATTTTTTCTAGATATGATGATCACAGAGGTCTTATTAACCATCATGTTATTTTTATTTATTGTTTACCTTATAAGCTAGTATTTTAATTTATAGTAGATTTATTTAGTTTGTTTAGATTTATTGTCATTAAAGTATACGAATATATCAAAATCAATAAAATAGTGGCATAAAAGTAGATACGCAAAAAATATATGATAAAATAGGCGGTTTAAAATCGGACTAAACCGTTAGAATTAGGTTTGAGTTTTTCTCAAACTGTTCTCAAACCATTTTAAATGATTTGGTTTAGGTTTAAGTTTCTCTCAAACCGATTTAAAAAGTTTGATTTCAAAATCTGTCCAAAATTGGTATAATCCGATCGCTTACACCCCTAAGTGACGCTTTTAGTCCTCATCGTCGAGCTATCTTGCTGCTACGCATCTTCATTTCTCTCTACATAAAAACGACACTGCTTCTTCATTTAGGGCAGCGCCGCTTTCTCTCCCTCTCTCTATCTCAATTCTTCTCTTCCAATGAATCGCCTCAGCTGCTGGCTTCTTTGTTTATAGGTATTCCTGGCTTCTTCGTTTGTAGGTATCACTGGTGGTCTCCTGTGCTTTTTATTTTTTTTTTCTTTTTCAAATTATGAGTGCGTGTTTGGTAAACATATTTTTAAACATATTTTTTTCTACACAATTCTTTAAATCACTTTTTAATCACATATATTTTTTCTCTCCATTTTTCAACCACATATTTTACTTAAAAAACATAAAAAAAACATATTTTTAAACAAAAAACTTTTAACAAACAGAAACTTAAATTTTTTTTTAATTTTTATTTTCCGACTATTTTGTTTTTAGCATCCATTTGGTAAAATAATATTTTTTTGTTTATAAACAACACAATTTTCAAATCACTTTTTAACCACACACATTTTTTTCTCTTCAATTTTCAACCATTACTTTTTACATACAAAAAAATATTATTAGATAGATATTTTTATGATTTTGAGGTAAAAAATAATGGTTGAAAATTGGAGAGAAAAATGTGTGTGGTTAAAAAGTAATTTGAAATATTGTGTTGTTTATAAACAAAAAAATATTATTTTATCAAATGAATGCTAAAAACAAAATAGTTGGAAAAAAAAAAATAAAAAAAAAAAATTAAGTTTCTGTTTGTTAAAAGTTTTTTGTTTAAAAATATTTTTTTTTTATGTTTTCTAGGTAAAATGCGTGGTTGAAAAATGGAGAGAAAAAATATATGTGGTTAAAAAGTGATTTAAGGAATTGTGTAGAAAAAAATATATTAAAAAATATGTTTACCAAACACATGCACTCATACTTTGAAAAAGAAAAATTAAAATAAAACAAAAAACCTAAAAATTGCACTTGGAGCACAGGATACTCCAAGCAGTGTTGTAGGTATTACTCATGATTTCTTATTATTTTTGTTGGTTTTCAGATCTCACACATTTTTTTTCTTCACTAAAATCTATTTCCGGGATTTGTATTCTCCGATTTCGTGATTTTTGTGCTTTTGACGTGATGAAGGGTGTTACTACTAGGTCGTTGTGCAGGAACGCGCCGTTTATTGTGGTGGCAGAGATAGAGATTAAGTTAGAGACAAAGATAGAGAGAATGGGAGTGATAGTAGGCGCCATTAAATACATTTCTGTTTATGATGGTTGTGGATACTGAGTTAGGTATGGTGATTCTAGGCTTAGAATTTTTTTTTCTGTGTTCTATTACGTGTTATTCATTTCCTTTTTCTTTTTTCTTTTTCGAGAAGAAAATGAACAAGAGGACAATCAAGAAAGGATTGCAATGCAACTAGAAGAATAAGAAGATGATCTTGAGAGAATAAAGAAAGTAGAAGGCGTAAGCAAGCTATCCTTGAAAAGTACAATTATGTATATTTTGCTATGACTTGCGGTTTGTAGTATCTATTGTTTTTTTCTTGTGTTTCATCAAATGAAATTCCTGAATGTTTGAGTATGCGTAAGTAATTATGAGATACTAGATACCTGTTTAATTGTTTGATAGGACAAGGAAGATAAATGGATTTGATAAAAGATTTGGATAAAGATTGTTTATGTATTTTTGTTTTTGGGATGAAAACTCGATTTCTGATGATGAAGCTTCATGTCAAATTTTAATCTGGGTTCTTTGCTGAAGAATATGTATCTATTTTATTTGTGATTTTTAGTGGATCTTTATTGAAAGAATTTTTCCTTGTTAGGTGTGGCTCTTTTTAATTCTTATTTAATATAGTATTACTCTTAATTACTCTATGTTTGAAATTTTTGTATCATCAAGATTTGTTTTAAGCTAAAAAATTTAATAATTGAGTTGGTTGAGTTATGGTGGAGAGATTTTTGTGTGCTTTAACTCCAATATTCTTATTGATTACATTTTGGGTGTATAATTTTTGATTCATTTTCAAAATAGCTAGGATATTTAATTTGATGAATTTTGTTTTAAGGAGGTGGTCTATAGGTACACGAGTTCAATCGAGTACTACTACAAATACTAGAAATAAGTAAAATGTTTTGTAATGAGCAATGTAGTTGCTGAATATGTTTTGATAATCAGCCTTCATTTACTTCTTGATTGTTCTAATGCTTGGCATATGGAGAGTGGCTACAAATTTAGTTCGACTGAGTGTTGTTTGATATAATTAACTCATTTCTTGGTTCCATGAATTGTTCAACAATTTTAATCAAGGGACATATTAAATCTTAATATCTTTATTGAAAGATTTTTTCCTTGTTAGGTGTGGCTCTTTTTAATTCTTATTTAATATAGTATTACTCTTAATTACTCTATGTTTGAAATTTTTGTATTACCAAGATTTGTTTTAAGCTAAAAAATTTAATAATTGAGTTGGTTGAAGAATGGTGGAGAGTTTTTTGTGTGCTTTGACTCCGATATTCTTATTGATTACATTTTGGGTGTATAATATTTGATTCATTTTCAAAATAGAGAGGATATTTAATTTGATGAATTTTGTTTTAAGGAGGTGGTCTATAGGTGCACGAGTTCAATCGAGTACTACTAGAAATAAGTAAAATGTTTTGTAATGAGCAATGTAGTTGCTGATTATGTTTTGATAATTAGCCTTCATTTACTTCTTGATTGTTCTAATGCTTGGCATATGGACAGTGGCTACAAATTTAGTTTGACTGAATGTTGTTTGATATAATTAACTCATTTCTTGATTCCATGAATAGTTCCACAATTTTAATCAAGGGACATATTAAATCTTAATCACTTCTCAAAGTTAAACATGAGTCCTATGGTATTAGTTAACCACCCAGGTAGAAGTCAAATTACACTACTGACGCGATCCCTGTCAGGGAATCTCGTCGAACACGCGGAATAACGAAATTTAAAACCCTAGGAAAGATCTAGATCAGATCTGACACGAAAATAAACAAGAATTAAAATACTGGAAAGATAAAATTGACGATAGGACCTTGACCCAAGATTCACGACGCAATTAATTGACGATGCGGAATCGAGATCCAAGGTTTTCGAAACACCACAAGGACTTGTCAATTTCCTTGATAAGATTCTAATTGGAAAACGCCACAAATATTCTCGCGAATATTTGATAAGTACAACGCCACAAATATTTTCACAATATTTGATAAGTCGGATTTGTTCTTGAAGAACACAAAAGGGACTCCTCAACCTTTTAATTGGAGAAAACTCTCTCAACTTTATTAATCTCAAAATCAAACTAAAACTTAACTATTTTTACAATGAATGTAAAGCGATATAAATAAGTAAAATAACCTAGCATCTAATTTACTCAAAATAGACTTCTAATTAAACTAGGAAAATAACCAAAAACTAAAAAAGGAATAAAATAATTAAAAATTCGAAAAATCTGGCCGCTACTCATTTACGGCCGTGAATAATTCTTTTACGGCCGTAAAGGCCTTTCTGTTCAAAACTGTGTTTATTATTTACGGCCTTGACGAATTTCTTACGGCCGTGAAGTTTTCCTTTTTTGAATGTTACGGCCGTAACTTCCAAGCTTACGGCCGTAAGCGTCGTTCTGCAGAATTTCTTCCTTTTTCTTCGACAATTGATTACGGCCGTGATAACATGATTTACGGCCGTGAATATATGTGTTACGGCCGTGAAGGTCCTCTTTTACGGCCGTAATGGAATTTCTGCCCAAATTACTTCGACCCCTTGATTCGGCTTGATCCGTCCCCCTTCTCGGCTCGATCTCAACATGGAACTTACTCCGTTTTGCACGTAGATCACTATCATATTGCCGATGATCATTATTAAGCTTCATGCGATCTTTTAGACTTTTGGGCCGCTCATTTTTCTCCTTCAACTTTCTCGGCCTTTTGGGCTGTTCATTTGTGCCAACAAGTTACTTTCCTGTTTTAAACTCATGGTTTGACTTCGATACCTGTAAAATAGATTTTAAAGAACTGGGGAGGGATGTGTTAGCGTGAGTAAGTGCAAATAGACTCATTTTTGTGGTAGACTCTTTTTTCTTTTGCTTTTTGCACTCAGTCTCTCCTTTTTCTGAGGTTTGAACCTCAACCCTCTTTTCTTTATTTTTCACTCCCTCTCCTTTTTCTGAGATCGTGGCCTCAACTCTCTTTTCTTTAATTTCCACTCCCTCTCCTTTTTCTGAGGTCGTGGCCTCAACTCTCTTATTTTTCCCCTCAAACTCACTTTTGACCTTCAATTGATCTTTCAGGGCTTCAGTTGGAGATAGTGGCATTAGAGTAAACTTTTCCCCCCTTTTACCAGGCTGTATCTATTCGTATACCCATCGTGTAGCACAGCCCTTTCATGTTGCCAAGGTCTCCCCAACAGTATATGACTAATTTGCATTGGAACCATGTCACAAATTACCTCATCCGAATACCCACCAAAAGAAAATGTCACCAAAGCCTGTCTCTTCACCTTAACTTCCCCTGACTCAGTCAACCATTGTAATTTGTAAGGCGTTGGATGTTTCGTTAAAGGTAAGCCTAATTTTTCCACCAACATTGTACTAACTACATTAGTACAACTTCCCCCGTCAATCACCAAGCTACAAACTTTTTCATCCACTAAGCATCTAGTGCGAAAAATATTATCCCTTTGCCCATCCACATTTTCCAAAACATTCGCCTTACGCTTAACGCTAAGAGCATGCCTATCAATAATTGACTTATTCACCACGACATTTTTAGCCCCTTCACTATCACACCTAACCTTCTTACGTGGACAATCAAGTGCAATGTGACCCCGTTCCAAACATTTAAAGCACTTAACATTTTTATCCTTAAGAGGTTTGGAATCAAAATTATTTTTACCTTTGGTTGTCGGTTCCTCCCTCCTGTTGTGAACATGATCACTACTCTCCCGTTTTGATGTCTCTTTTCGCTTCAATGGCCTTTCATCCATCTCATCTCCGTACCTAGCATGATATTCACGCTTACTACTCCTCCTAATCATAGAGTTCGCCCGCGATTGCTCTTTTTTCAATTGGGCAATCATCGCATCTCTTTTATCCATCCTAGCCATTACCTTCTTAAATTTTGCCTGCATCTCTGCCAATAATTCAAAACCCTGCTCCAATATCCTATCCCCTCTTTCGGGCCGTTTGTTGTCACCCATTGACGAATATCTCTCCCCGCGAGACATGAAAATTTGGAATATGGAAAAAAAATGGAATTTTTCAATATTTTTTTTTAATCTGCCAGAGAATTGGACTACGAGTATGGCAGAAAAAACGGAACTGGATTTGGACGAAAAACGAACAAGAAAAACACTTTTGAATTTTTGGGACTGACTCTTATGGATCAAACTGGAAAAATATATGACTGACACGAAGAACGCGAAGAACACGAAAAAAATCAAGAAAATCAAGAAACACAAGAATCTGAAATAGATCCAAGCTCTGATACCAGATGACGCGATCCCTGTCGAGGAATCTCGTCGAACACGCGGAATAACGAAATTTAAAACCCTAGGAAAGATCTAGATCAGATCTGACACGAAAATAAACAAGAATTAAAATACTGGAAAGATAAAATTGACGATAGGACCTTGACCCAAGATTCACGACGCAATTAATTGACGATGCGGAATCGAGATCCAAGGTTTTCGAAACACCACAAGGACTTGTCAATTTCCTTGATAAGATTCTAATTGGAAAACGCCACAAATATTCTCGCGAATATTTGATAAGTACAACGCCACAAATATTTTCACAATATTTGATAAGTCGGATTTGTTCTTGAAGAACACAAAAGGGACTCCTCAACCTTTTAATTGGAGAAAACTCTCTCAACTTTATTAATCTCAAAATCAAACTAAAACTTAACTATTTTTACAATGAATGTAAAGCGATATAAATAAGTAAAATAACCTAGCATCTAATTTACTCAAAATAGACTTCTAATTAAACTAGGAAAATAACCAAAAACTAAAAAAGGAATAAAATAATTAAAAATTCGAAAAATCTGGCCGCTACTCATTTACGGCCGTGAATAATTCTTTTACGGCCGTAAAGGCCTTTCTGTTCAAAACTGTGTTTATTATTTACGGCCTTGACGAATTTCTTACGGCCGTGAAGTTTTCCTTTTTTGAATGTTACGGCCGTAACTTCCAAGCTTACGGCCGTAAGCGTCGTTCTGCAGAATTTCTTCCTTTTTCTTCGACAATTGATTACGGCCGTGATAACATGATTTACGGCCGTGAATATATGTGTTACGGCCGTGAAGGTCCTCTTTTACGGCCGTAATGGAATTTCTGCCCAAATTACTTCGACCCCTTGATTCGGCTTGATCCGTCCCCCTTCTCGGCTCGATCTCAACATGGAACTTACTCCGTTTTGCACGTAGATCACTATCATATTGCCGATGATCATTATTAAGCTTCATGCGATCTTTTAGACTTTTGGGCCGCTCATTTTTCTCCTTCAACTTTCTCGGCCTTTTGGGCTGTTCATTTGTGCCAACAAGTTACTTTCCTGTTTTAAACTCATGGTTTGACTTCGATACCTGTAAAATAGATTTTAAAGAACTGGGGAGGGATGTGTTAGCGTGAGTAAGTGCAAATAGACTCATTTTTGTGGTAGACTCTTTTTTCTTTTGCTTTTTGCACTCAGTCTCTCCTTTTTCTGAGGTTTGAACCTCAACCCTCTTTTCTTTATTTTTCACTCCCTCTCCTTTTTCTGAGATCGTGGCCTCAACTCTCTTTTCTTTAATTTCCACTCCCTCTCCTTTTTCTGAGGTCGTGGCCTCAACTCTCTTATTTTTCCCCTCAAACTCACTTTTGACCTTCAATTGATCTTTCAGGGCTTCAGTTGGAGATAGTGGCATTAGAGTAAACTTTTCCCCCCTTTTACCAGGCTGTATCTATTCGTATACCCATCGTGTAGCACAGCCCTTTCATGTTGCCAAGGTCTCCCCAACAGTATATGACTAATTTGCATTGGAACCATGTCACAAATTACCTCATCCGAATACCCACCAAAAGAAAATGTCACCAAAGCCTGTCTCTTCACCTTAACTTCCCCTGACTCAGTCAACCATTGTAATTTGTAAGGCGTTGGATGTTTCGTTAAAGGTAAGCCTAATTTTTCCACCAACATTGTACTAACTACATTAGTACAACTTCCCCCGTCAATCACCAAGCTACAAACTTTTTCATCCACTAAGCATCTAGTGCGAAAAATATTATCCCTTTGCCCATCCACATTTTCCAAAACATTCGCCTTACGCTTAACGCTAAGAGCATGCCTATCAATAATTGACTTATTCACCACGACATTTTTAGCCCCTTCACTATCACACCTAACCTTCTTACGTGGACAATCAAGTGCAATGTGACCCCGTTCCAAACATTTAAAGCACTTAACATTTTTATCCTTAAGAGGTTTGGAATCAAAATTATTTTTACCTTTGGTTGTCGGTTCCTCCCTCCTGTTGTGAACATGATCACTACTCTCCCGTTTTGATGTCTCTTTTCGCTTCAATGGCCTTTCATCCATCTCATCTCCGTACCTAGCATGATATTCACGCTTACTACTCCTCCTAATCATAGAGTTCGCCCGCGATTGCTCTTTTTTCAATTGGGCAATCATCGCATCTCTTTTATCCATCCTAGCCATTACCTTCTTAAATTTTGCCTGCATCTCTGCCAATAATTCAAAACCCTGCTCCAATATCCTATCCCCTCTTTCGGGCCGTTTGTTGTCACCCATTGACGAATATCTCTCCCCGCGAGACATGAAAATTTGGAATATGGAAAAAAAATGGAATTTTTCAATATTTTTTTTTAATCTGCCAGAGAATTGGACTACGAGTATGGCAGAAAAAACGGAACTGGATTTGGACGAAAAACGAACAAGAAAAACACTTTTGAATTTTTGGGACTGACTCTTATGGATCAAACTGGAAAAATATATGACTGACACGAAGAACGCGAAGAACACGAAAAAAATCAAGAAAATCAAGAAACACAAGAATCTGAAATAGATCCAAGCTCTGATACCAGATGACGCGATCCCTGTCGAGGAATCTCGTCGAACACGCGGAATAACGAAATTTAAAACCCTAGGAAAGATCTAGATCAGATCTGACACGAAAATAAACAAGAATTAAAATACTGGAAAGATAAAATTGACGATAGGACCTTGACCCAAGATTCACGACGCAATTAATTGACGATGCGGAATCGAGATCCAAGGTTTTCGAAACACCACAAGGACTTGTCAATTTCCTTGATAAGATTCTAATTGGAAAACGCCACAAATATTCTCGCGAATATTTGATAAGTACAATGCCACAAATATTTTCACAATATTTGATAAGTCGGATTTGTTCTTGAAGAACACAAAAGGGACTCCTCAACCTTTTAATTGGAGAAAACTCTCTCAACTTTATTAATCTCAAAATCAAACTAAAACTTAACTGTTTTTACAATGAATGTAAAGCGATATAAATAAGCAAAATAACCTAGCATCTAATTTACTCAAAATAGACTTCTAATTAAACTAGGAAAATAACCAAAAACTAAAAAAGGAATAAAATAATTAAAAATCCGGAAAATCTGGCCACTACTCATTTACGGCCGTGAATAATTCTTTTACGGCCGTAAAGGCCTTTCTGTTCAAAACTGTGTTTATTATTTACGGCCGTGACGAATTTCTTACGGCCGTGAAGTTTCCCTTTTTTGAATGTTACGGCCGTAACTTCCAAGCTTACGGCCGTAAGCGTCGTTCTGCAGAATTTCTTCCTTTTTCTTCGACAATTGATTACGGCCGTGATAACATGATTTACGGCCGTGAATATATGTGTTACGGCCGTGAAGGTCCTCTTTTACGGCCGTAATGGAATTTCTGCCCAAATTACTTCGACCCCTTGATTCGGCTTGATCCGTCCCCCTTCTCGGCTCGACCTCAACATGGAACTTACTCCGTTTTGCACGTAGATCACTATCGTATTGTCGATGGCTCGACTTCGCCCTTCGATGCCTTGTCCGGATCACATCAACTACAGTCCTTTTTTCCCCGGTCCATTTAAGTACTCAATAGCATAGTTATTAACACTTGGCTAAAAACTTACAGCTTGGGTTTTTCTATTTTCAGAGAAAATAATTGAGCTAAAACTAGGATATAGATATGATTGATGTCACTTCTAAACCTTTAATCTATAAGCCCTTTATCATTGAAATTTTTTGTGATGTTTTTTTTGTTGTACTCTTCCTGTCACTTATTTATCATTTGTTAACAATGATATTGAGACAGATCTATATTATTTATGTAGATGAGAGTTGAGAGATACTCCGTCACCATGTAGAGGTTATTGCAGAAGAGGAAGGAATCCACCTTAAGAGGACGCAATGGTTGCTGTGATCGATAAAATGCTCGTACTGGAAGTCTTTCCGTGTTCCTTTGCTGGGTAAAGAATGCTATTTTCTAAGTTGTTTGATTTACTGTTTCAGCTTTCGATAAATAGGACACCTTTTTGACCCCTTACATTTTTCCCCTCTCTCTTGCTAGGTAAATTTTGTTTTGGTTAGATAGAAGTTTGTGCATGTAGGCTGTTAGAGTGAAAGAGGGGAGGACAAATAAAACTTGCAAACTATCGATTGTAGAAGTTTCATGGAAACTTTGCAAACTCTCCATTTAAACTTTTTGCATTATCAAGATTTGCTTTATGCTAGATAATTTCATAATTGAGTTGGTGGAAGAATGAGGGAAGATTTTTGTGTGCTTTACCTCCAATATTCCTGTTGATTTCATTTTTGGGTGTATAATATTTGATTCATTTTCAAAACAATGAGGAGATTATGATGAATTTTGTTTTAAGGAGCTGATCTGTAGGTATACGTGTTCAATTGAGCACTACTAGATACAAACAATTAGACATTTAACGTTGCTTGAACCCAATCTATTTTTACTAAAATTTACGTGGCCATCAACCTTCCTTTTCTTTTTAATAATTATAGAATAAAGATTGTATAGTAATTTTTGCAGATGTAGATACTCTTTTAGCAACTGATCTCCTATTAATTTTTGGCTTTTTGCAGATGTTGACTGGTCTAAAAAGATGGTATCAACGAAAGTCTAAAGGTTACTCCGTTTAGACTTGTTGGAATATGTAATTAGTAGTGTAGGACAAAAATTAATAGTCTAGAGTAGTTGGGGACTAGTAAGCATAATTATGTATTTTGTTCCATTCTTTATACCTTATTTTGTAACCTAATTGTATCAATTAAGAAATAAGTTTCCCTCTCTCTTCGAACATGGTATCAGAAACGTTACCTTCTTCCTCTCTCTGCCGAGCTCACGTTGGTCACCCCTGAGAGTGGCCATCCGTCACTGCCAACTGGAGGAAGAGCTGCAAACGTTGAGGTCTGAACCCTAGCCAAGCCCTAGCCGAGAAATGATAAGCCAAGTTTTGGATTGCAGTCAGTTTTCTTCCAATCGGTGTTGAACCAGTCCACCCCGACGCTACTGTTCTGACCCCGACCAGGCCACTCCAACGCTCCATTGCCGGCGCCGACCAGTTCTCTGCGGTTGCATCTTGCGTTTTGGAGCTACGATTTAGCTCCCTCAGCTCTGCTTCTTCATTTTCGGCGCCGACGGGCCATTCCGCCGTCGACCCGGCTACTTCCGGCGCTCCACTGACGGTACACCTATATTTTCTATTTTGGAGTTGCAGTTTAAGCTCGGTTCAGCTCAATTTCTGGACTTTCCGTGCCTGAGTCTCAAGGTTAAGTGTTTCCAGGTTCCTTTGTGTCTTCTTCCCTGCTGCATTAGTTGATAGTGTTATGGGTGAGAATAAAAATTTATGCGTAACTGATGTGTTTCCTGTGATGTCAAAAATCACAGAACATAAACTGAATGGATCTAATTATATTGCTTGGAGTAAGAATATTAGGGTGTATTTACGAAGTATAGAAAAAGATAATCACCTTACTGAGGACCCACCTACTGATAATACAAAACAAACTTGGTTGCAAGATGATGCTCGAATATTTCTACAACTTCGAAATTCCATTGATAGTGAGATAATTCATTTGGTTGATCACTGTGAATTTTTCAAAGAATTACTGGACTATCTAGATCTTATGTATTCTGGGAAAGGGAATATTTCTCGTATGTATGATGAGTGTAAAGACTTTTATCGTGCTACACAACAAGATCAGACTCTTACGGCCTATCTTATGAACTTCAAAAGAACTTATGAAGAACTCAATGTCTTATTGCCATATAGTTCAGATGTAAAAGTTCAACAAACTCAACGGGAGAAAATGGCTGTAATGAGTTTTTTGGCTGGCCTTCGTCTAGAGTTTGATACTGTTAAGTCCCAGATTCTATCCAGAGATTTCATCTCTGGAAGAAACCTTCACTAGGATACTTCGCACTGAGAATAGTGTATCTACTACTCCATTTCAGCCTAACAGTGCCCTTGTCAGCCGTGGTAATGTGAATGAATATGGGCGTCTCTCTAATAGACGAGGAGGGGTTACAAATAGCCGTGATAATCGAGTTCAGGACTCGGGGGGAGTTGTGTGCTATTATTGTCATGAGCCTGGCCATACCAAGCGTGCTTGCAGAAAATTACAGATTCACAATCAAAGAAGCCAATCAGCTCATATTGCCTCTGTTGAGGTTACACCTAGCACCCCTTCTGGAAAGACAATTACAGTATCGGCAGATGAATTTGCTAAATTCTCTCAATATCAGGAAGCATTGAGGTCTTCATCTCATCCTATCACTGCAACTGTTGAGTCAGGTAAACCAACTACGTATCTTATTTCCTCATCTTCCAAATGGGTCATTGATTCTGGTGCCACAGACCATATGACAAGTAATCCTAGTCTCTTCTCCACTTATCAGCCACACACATCTCCTACAAATGTAACTTTAGCCGACGGCTCTATGTCATGTGTACTTGGTTCTGGCACTATTAATCTACCTCCTTTTCTTTCCCTCTTGTCTGTTTTAAATCTTCCACGATTCTCTTTTAATTTAATTTCTGTGAGCAAACTCACTCGGGCCCTAAACTGTTGTATCTTATTTTTTCCTGATCATTGTCTATTTCAGGATCTTGAGACGAAGGAGATTATTGGTAAGGGACATGAATCAGGTGGTCTGTATGTTTTGGATACCCTAGTACCTCAGTCTGTTGCTTGTTCCAGTGTCCTAATGCCCTTTCAAGCACATTGCAAATTGGGACATCCCTCTATATCATTTTTGAAGAAGTTATGCCCTCATTTCCATAACGTATCTTCCTTGGATTGTGAATCATGTCAGTTTTCCAAGCATCATCGTCTATCTTCAGGTCCTCGAGTCAACAAAAGAGCCAGTTTTCGTTTTGAGTTAGTTCATTCAGATGTTTGGGGTCCATGCCCTGTTGTGTCTAAAACTGGATTCTGATATTTTGTTACTTTTGTAGATGACTACTCTCGTGTAACCTGGCTTTATTTAATGAAAAATCATTCGGAGTTATTTTCTCATTTTATTGCTTTTTGTGTTGAAATTAAAACACAATTTAATGTCTCTGTGCTTACATTGAGAAGTGACAATGCCAAAGAATACTTTTCTCACCCATTTCAGACTTACATGATTCAAAATGGCATTCTTCACCAATCCTCTTGTGTTGATACACCCTCTCAAAATGGGATGGCTGAAAGAAAGAATAGACATCTCCTTGAGACAGTTAGAGCACTAATGTTCCAAACACATGTTCCCAAGCAATTATGGGCCGATGCAGTATCCACAGCTTGTTTTCTAATTAATCGCATGCCTTCGTCTGTGCTTCATGGTGAGATTCCTTATAGTGTCCTCTTTCCTAACAAACCTTTGTTTCCTATTGAACCCCGGATATTTGGTAGTACCTGTTTTGCTTGTGATGTCCGTCCTCACATTACCAAATTAGACCCTAAATCTCTCAAGTGTGTCTTTTTTGGATACTCTCGTCTCCAAAAGGGATACCGGTGTTACTGTCCTAGTCTTCACAAGTATCTTGTGTCTGCTGATATCACTTTTTTTAGAAAATTTCCCATTCTTCTCTCCATCCTCTACTTCTTTCCCTCAGAGGGAGGATGATGATCTGTTAGTCTATACTATCACGTATTCGTCACCTGTTGTACCCACTCATGTTGATACACCACCACCTCCTATTCGACATGTCTATTCTAGGCGTCGTGACCCTCCTGCTACATGTCCTGACCCTCCTGGTCTCAAGTGATCTTGATTGTCCTATTGCTCTTCGAAAAGGTAAACGACAATGTACTTATCCTATTTCTTCTTTTGTTTCTTATGATAACTTGTCCAATACTTCTTGTTCTTTTATTGTATCCCTTGACTCGATAACCCTTCCGAAAACTGTCCATGATGCCTTGTCTCATTCTGGGTGGCGTGCTGCTATGATAGATGAGATGAATGCCTTGTAGCTAAAGGCTATGCTCAAACCTATGGAGTAGATTATTCTGACACGTTTTCCCCTGTGGCTAAATTGACATCTGTTTGCTTACTCTTATCCTTAGCAGCTACCCATGATTGGCCTCTACATCAGTTATATATCAAAAATGCATTTCTCCATGGAGATCTTCAGGAGGAGGTCTACATGGAGCAACCACCTGGTTTTGTTGCTCAGGGGGAGTCTGATAAGGTATGTCATCTTCGCAAGTCACTTTATGGATTGAAACAGAGTCCCCGTGCTTGGTTTGGAAAATTCAGCTAGGCAGTTGAAAGGTTTGGACTGAAAAAGATCAAGTCTGATCACTCAGTATTCTATAGACAGTTTGAATCCGGAATTATTCTCCTTGTTGTGTATGTTGACGATATTGTCATTACAGGAAGTGATACTATAGGGGTGTCATCTCTTAAATCCTTCCTTCATACTCAATTTCACACAAAGGACCTGGGGTTACAAAAATATTTCTTGGGAATTGAAGCGACAAGGAACAAGAAAGACATCTTCTTGTCTCAGAGAAAATATGTGCTCGACTTATTAACTGAGACAGGAAAATTAGGAGCTAAGCCTTGTAGTGCACCAATGCTTCCTAATACTCAGCATACAAAAGATGGTGACTTATTTGAAGATCGTGAAAAATGTATAAGATTGGTTGGGAAGTTAATCTATCTCACTGTGACTCATCCTGACATTGCATACTCAGTTAGTATTGTAAGTCAATTCATGTCTTCTCCAACTATTCATCACTGGGCAGCTCTAGAGCAAATTCTGTGTTACTTAAAGGGGGCTCCTGTATGGGGTATATTGTATGAAAATCATGGACATAGTCACATCGAATGCTTCGCAGATTCAGATTGGGCAGGTTCCAAGATTGACAGAAGATCCACCACAGGTTATTGTGTATTTGTTGGAGGAAATTTGGTTTCATGGAAAAGTAAGAAGCAAAATGTTGTGTCCCGCTCAAGTGCAAAATCTGAATACAGAGCTATGGCACAATCAGTATGTGAAATAATGTGGATACATCAGCTCTTGATTGAAGTTGGTTTAAAGGTACCAGTACCAGCAAAATTATGGTGTGATAACTAAGCTGCGCTTCACATTGCATCTAATCCCGTATTTCATGAACGATCCAAGCATATTGAGATCGACTGTCATTTTGTTTGTGAGAAAGTGCAAGAAAATTTTATATCTACAGGATATGTAAAGACTGGAGAAAAACTAGGAGATATCTTTACAAAAGCTGTAAATGGGTTCAGATCAACTATATTTGTAACAAGTTGGGCATGATTAATATTTATGCTCCAACTTGAGGGGGAGTGTTGGAATATGTAATTAGTGTTGTAGGACCAAAATTAACAGTATAGAGTAGTTGGGGACTAGTAAGCATAATTATGTATTTTGTTCCATTCTTTATACCTTATTTTGTAACCTAATTGTATCAATTAAGAAATAAGTTTCCCACTCTCTTTGAACAAGACTCAATAATGTAAGTTCAATATACTTTATGCATAATCAAGACTTATCCGTTTGTTTAGTTTCTTATGATCTCATGGGAAAGGGATGAGATGATAAATATTTCTTGAGAATTTATATTTAAATTATTTGAGAGAAGTTATTATCATCTGCATTGAAATTTTGTTTATCTTTATTTCTTGAGAATTTATATTTGAATTGTTTCATTTCATTTGCTAGGTCTTACACCATGGACTCTCTATGTTTTCAATCATTCTCTCGCTTTTGAGTGTCAAGCACAAATCTATACACTGCTTATTCTCTTTTCTGAATGCACAACTCCTTTTGTTAACCTAAGATAGTGAAGTGATTCTGATTTTTCCCTCGCCATTCCATCTTTTAGATGTTAAACATGTACTCATCTCTGTTACAAAACATTCAGGTATCTTGATTTTTAGCCAAAACTTATCTTCTCTCTCATTAATCACCATATCTTTGGATTTGGTCTTCCTCTCATTTGAATGCATATTATCTAATATGTTTATGAAAAAGAAGAAATGTTCACGTCCAGTTTTGTTTAGATATAATAATGAGCACAATTTTATGTATCAAAGAATTATAATGGATTTGTTTTTGACATTACTGCTATTTTTGGATATTATTTCCAATCTCCTTTCTAATGTTGCTTCTTTTCTTATTACATAGATTGCATTGAATCTGATTCATATAAACAATTTTAGTATTGATTTAGTTATAAAAAGTTACATTATATTTATATCTATCTTTTATTTAGATTTATTTAATAGGTTATCTTAATGCCCAAAATATAGAAGTGCCTTCAGGCTTCAACCGCTGGAGTAGTGAATTTCATCTTGTCACCATGGGGGCACAGAGAAATTTTATATGCACGTAATATTCACAGTACATTTCATTTGAAAGTTTGAAGTTTTGGCTTGAAAATGTAATTCTTGCTTATTTGCTTACAGATTAGTATAAGCTCTGCCAATATGGTTTTTTCTGTAACATAATATGTTCTACATGATGTCAAAGTTTGGTTTTACTTTAAAAAAAAAATTCATTATCTTATATACTAGGAAAAGACAAATATTACGACTGCAATGAAGTTCATTATCAAATATACATCACGTGCATTGCACGTGCAAAGACTAGTGTGTGTGTGTGTGTGTGTGTGTGTGACGTGCACACACACACACACATATTATTAATTAATGACGAATTATGCATATGGTTTCGGGACGTCTAAGTCCTTAGTTTCGTTATCTGTTTTGACTATTTGAGAATACCATTGTGTAGAGTTCTAAATGAACTTCAAAATGACACATTGTATACATGCATTTGGTTAACGTACGTATCTCGAAAACATTAATAAAGAAGGTTGACAATTTGAAATGTTAGTTTTAAATAGTCTATTTTGACAAGCCGCAACTTTTACTATAGTTGACCATATTGCTTTTTGACAAGGATACGATAAACTAGATTGTGAGTATTTCAAAATAGTATGTTGAAAGTTCAATTTTGATGATAATAAAAGTACTGAAAATTAAGACGAAAGTAGCTATTTGAAAAGAAATCGAAATAAAATATATTTAAGTGGCTATCTTTGACGAGCAATAACTTTTACCTTAGTTATCGATTTTATGATTTGAAAATATCGTTGTAATGTATTCCTTGAGAATTTGATATTGTCCCCAAGAATTTTCTATTTAGACTTCATATGACCCTATAATTTTTAGAGTCATTTTAGTAGTTTTTAATAATTTTTGGAACTAAAATATAAATCTTATATTTTTTGGGACTAAAAGAGTAACTAGAACAATTTATTTAATTGTAGTTTAGTCCTCAATAGAAACTATAAGTAGGGGCAGTTGGTTGTCGAAAAAAATGGAGAAAAAAAAGGAAAGAGAACTTCTATTCCAGTTTTTAACTGGGGGTCGACCCCCCTAATTATTTTGTAAAGGGGGTGTTGACCCCCCTTTTATGAAGGTATGTTTTTTTTTTTTTTTTAATTTCTTTTATTATAATATAATATAATATAATATAATTAGATTTATATTATTAATGTTATGATCAATACTTTGGATATGAGAATTAGATTAATTTTCTTATGAGGTATAATGAAGCGGGTCAATCCCTTTAAAATAATGTTGTTCCATATAATTATTTAGATAAAATATTTTACAATAAGTTGACCCATTTTAATCTCATATTATTTAATGGACCATAATTTATATTTGTTAGTTGGATTATAATGTATTATCAAGTGATGAAATTATAGTTCATATATATGATAGGTAATGAGAGATGATCAATCAAGTTCGACTCCAAGTAGATTAGTGGTGCTAATATTGAGGAATAAAGTCGTGAATTCTAGGATATGAAGGAAAGAGTAAGGTAAGTAACATTTCAATTACAATGCAAAACATAATATTTATATTATTATGTGCCACTATATGATTATGTGAGATATATTGTTGGTACAATAAATGTGGAATATGATGTGGCAAATATCTGTATATGGTGAAAGCATGCGAGACATGATTTGATGATATGACGTGTTATTAATGCACATGAATTCATTAGAATGCCATATTATGTGATAATGATATATAATTGGTGCACAAGGTATATTGTGGCATTTATGTGCACGAGGTATATTGCGGCATTCATGTGCACTTGCATTATGTGGACTTAGAAGAAGTCCTTCATAAATGATAAATAAAGAGATAATGAGTATATGTAGAATGAATGATGTGGATGTTAGTAGAATCACCCTACGAGTATACCGTACTTTACTTCACGTCGAGATATATACACCTGCTTGAGACTCCTGATAGTCATTAAGGGTATTCGAGGATGGGTGTTGGAAGTGTGGCCCCGGTATACGGGTGGTGTCGGGAGGTTTCATGGTGGTCTTGGGACTGCAGATCGTCACTCCGAGAACCGTATATAATGGGACAGGCCTAATTGCTATAATATAATTCCCAATGCAGTATCTTGAGTCTCCGTGGGTGACGATGGATACAAACTATGGAGTCTTGAGTCTCGGTGGACGATGACAGACCATAGTGGTAGGCGCATGTTATCGGCCATGTTGATAATTGAGCTCTGACGGTACAATCATTATGAAAAAGTGAATCGAAACTCATGCACATGATCATGCATATATTACTTCCTGAGCATTAGCTCATGTAGTTTTGCATTGTAGTTACGAAACAATGCATAAATTGGAAGTTGGTTCCAAGTCTCAGATGACGGGACGATTGTGTACTGAGTACCTTACCATGACTCACGTCTGTCACCAGGGAAACCAAAAAAGGTCATAACTACTTAGTAGTTTTATTTGATTTCAAAATAGTTAAATATTTTTAAATAGTTTTTCTCGGCTATCTTTCGCTATCCGCTCTCTATTCCCTATTTTAAATAGATTTTTATATCAACTGCTAACTATAAAATTTTTATATTATAGTTAGTTTATTTTGTTTTCTTCTAATTAAATTACGAATGATATTTCAGATAAAAATACTTATTTTTAATAATGCCAAATTATACTTTAAAAATAAAAGTTCAAATTTATATTTAGAGCGGGTGGATAAAATATTATTTCATTTGTTTGAAAAATCAAAATTTTGGAGGGAATATTAAAAAAATGCATAAAATGGAAATGAATTTTAGAGCGCCACATCGCGTGGTATCAGGGCATGGTTTTAATGATTCTGAAGACTACCTAGAGTACACATGTCCCGCGATCATTTGGAGTTACACCAACCAACTTATTACTTACTATATGTGAGTTAATTGCAAGAGATGTGAAATTCCAAGTGGATATCTGTCTTGGAATAATTTGTATGCATTGGTGTTTATTTAATATCCTGAGTTAAACTTGAAATGGCAGTTCAACTTAAGAATCTAGAACCTACAAGATAAAATATGGTATTGATATTTATAAAGATGATGAGATAAGTGTGATATCTTGGAGCGAAGTTCATTGATAGAACAAGCTTAACAGCTAAAGATTGTGTGTATTCTAGTGAAATGTATATTAAGAGTGATGATGTCTAGGACGTTACATCATTTGATATGTCAATTTCTTCTATTTTGATGAGCAATAAAATATCAAATTTGTAGCTAATTATCAATAAGTAAACCCTTGAAAGGGATGCGTTTTATCGAAAATTTGATTGAGTTTAAGATTTATGAGAATGTATATTCTTGTTAGGTGTCGACACTCGGTAAATTTATGTCGATAGTTGAAGAATAGAAAATTATTGGCATTCGAATAAGGGATACAAGTGTCGAGACCTATGCAATTTCACGTTCATCATTGGAAAGATTTTGGAGATTCTTTACGATTGCCCTCATATTAAGAAAACTTATATATCTCTTAAAGCGTGAATCCTGATATGCTTTGCAGCCTATCTTTGGATGCACAATGTAAGATGTGCATCGATTTAGTTATTCTATAGAGTAACTATGAATGATAGTGTCTAGTAATACAACGATAATTGTTATGATCCGAAAACTTTGACGTCCTTTACTGTCCATATGATGTAATAAAAGTATTTTATAATTTATGTAATTATTTTGAAGTTTAAAGAAAGAAAAACATGTTTAAACGAAAGAGAAACGAAAATATTAAATAAAGAAAAGATGTTACGTCAAAAACATATTTAAGTGTCTCTTTTCTCGAGATTTTTCTAGTACTCCCGACCTCATTTGATTATATGTGATATATGTACTGATAATTTCTTGAAGTGAAATTCGAGAATATGAAAATGGTTTGTCATTTTCACTATCGGATAGCCCTTGATGAATTTTTAAAATTAAGACAGTAAAAATCGTTAACCCGAAAACTGTTTTGAGTAACCTATTTTGGAAGGCCATAGCTTTCTCCTCGGTTATGAGAAATTTCAAATTAAAGTACTCCGTTAGTAATTTGAAATGATACCTAGAAATCAAGATTTTGACTTCGTTTGATACCTCAAATCTGTGTCCAAATATGGCTGCATGAAACTGGAATTTTGACAGAAATGTAGCATGAGGTGCCATTTTTTTTTTCACGGCTGCATGCTATACTTCCACCTCCTTCTTTGTAGGATTCCTTAGTCACCTCTACTCATAAGACACCTCCTGCTTCTGAAGGCTAGTCATTTCTTAATTCTAAAGCAAATAAGGTCGGTTGGGTGAGATTTTCTACCGCCATGGCTTTCTTCCTTTCTTATGCACTTGTATTTACCTATAAAATAGTCCATCATTCTGAAACAAGTCCTCACACCAAAAGAAGTCCAGCAAAATCGTGAGAAATAATATTTTCTCCCTCCAAATTCTAGTTTGTAAATTTTTATTGTGTTGATCTTTTGTTGGAATCAAGACGTGTTAATATAATAACATGTTTTTGATTATCCTAAATGAAGTTTTTCTCAACGAACATTTTCTTGAGTAAAGTTCTGATCAAATAAAAATAGTTAAAACCTTGAAGAAAACCCAGAAAATAAGTCCAAAAAGGCTAAAATTTTTGCAAGTATCGATACATATACTTCTACAGCATTTATCGGTATCTCTATAGTCTGTATTGATACATGTACAATAACAATAAGGACAGACAACATGTATCAATACATGTGACAGTATCAATACCTCTACAAAGTAAAGAACTTCTTTCCAACCATTATAGATTGAGGTGAGTGGTATGTGTTCTTTGTTTACTTGATACAAGTTAAATATATAGTTTCGTTATAAGTGTATCACGTCTATCTTTAATATGATTGTTATATCATTATTCGAACAATAATATTTATTTTATTCACTTGCAAAATATAAAATAATGATAACTTGATCTTGACCATTATTGATATGTCATCTATGTAATCTCGTTATAAGCATTCCTATTTAATTGTTATTTCATCATTATCAATATCTTGACATTGATTAACTAGATTATCCTTATTATCTTGACATTAATATTATGTATTGATACATGATATATGTTTTAAAGTCTTAATCAGAATTATATGAATAGTATGATAAATTTGAATAATCTTTATTCTAGCTATTTATAGAAATTGTGGATAATATATAATACTTGTACTTGTTTATGTGATAAAATACTTGTACTTGATTACGTGATCTTAAATGTTACTTCATGATATGTGTCAATTATGCATTGCATTAAAAGGGATTTTCATGTTTTTCCTTATGCGCTGCATAGAAAAGAACTTCTTACATGATATTACAATCATACTCTATCCTACTTGTTAATACGCTGATGAGGTTCGAAGCGCGGAATTGAACAACGGAAAGTTCCGAACTCAGGTTGTGGTTGGACGGATGAATCATGACCCGATATTCACGACGCGATGGCTCGAAAATGCGGAATAAAGAACCACGACTTTCGAAATGCCACGAGGATTTGCCCAATCTCTTTGATAAGTCTCTGATTTGAACGCCACAAATATTCTAGCAAATATTTGATAAGTTCGATATTTGAACGCAACAAGAAATATTCTTGATAAGTTCGAAAAATATAGGAATCCACCTATAACTTTTATTGAATCCTCAATAAAAAAACGGTTTATATCAAAATCAAGTCTGCATTACAATGAATGGAAAGGAATATAAATAAGTAAAATAACCTAACCCCTAATTGACTCAAAATAGAATTCTAATTAGACTAAAATTCTAAAATAGGCAAACAAATAATTAAAAACAAAATTTAACCTAAAAATACGCAAAAACCCTAATTTCCGTCTGCATAATTGATTTATCAATTTGAAGCCCCAAACGATGGAATTTGGCCCTAAAATCAATGGGCTCAAGGGCTTTAGCCCATAAGTCTTGCTCGGTGACCTGTTTCTACTCGAAAAACATATATTATCCATCCAATTCCGATATGGTTGACTTGACTGCACTTTTATTTGACTTGAATATTTAACTTTCTGTCAAGCCTGCTATGACTCCTATTGTCGAGGGTCCGGAACACATCATACGCTTATGACATTTGTCTTAATATACTTGCCGCGGAGTCCAGTAATTTGATCACAATGTAGTTACGCTTGTTAATGAATTTCAGGGATCTCGACTTCCTGTTTGAAACTCATGGTATAGAAACCGCACTTGTAAAAGAACTCGTGGAATAAACTCCACGCTTAAACTTGGGGATACATTCCCTGCTTGTGCGCACTCGGGATAGTAGTTGATTGTAATATGGGCCCCATTGAAATACATGTTTTCTTGAAAATACATGCATTAACATTAGTCTTGAATATCTTGCACTAGATTTGGAATACTTGAATACTTGAATATCTTACATTGATATTGAATATGTTGCACTAGTCTTGTCTTGACTTGACTTGTCTTGATTATTTGACTTGAGTGAACTTGGAACTATATGTTCTTGCTTTAGACATGAAATTATAAATTAATTGGAATTAAAAGCATGAATTGGATTTAAGTTGATTATAGGAATTAACTGGTTTAAGTATGTAAAACATGTATTTACGTTGATCATAGATATATGGAGTTTGACTTGACTAAAACATGTGAATTTGACTTGACTTGAATTTGACTTGGGACTGGACTTGATTTGGATATTTGGCTTGATGTGAATATAGAGCTTGACTTGAACTTACACGACTTGAATATGACTTGACGTGAATATAGACTTGACTGATTTAATAAGTAAATCTGCAATGAATCTTGAATATATAAGATTGACTTGTCTACGTGCAATGGAACATGTATACCATACTCCACTCACTGGGCAAGTGTTTGCTCATTCCTCGATATCTAACATTTTAGGGAATAATAGAAATGAAAAAGGGATTGGCGTGGATCTTCAGACGCTGAGAGATAGATAGTGTTGCGCTAGTTGACGACCTGTGAGTTGTGGACTTACTGAACAAGGTCCTTTATTTGAAATTCCAAACTCGTTATTTTATTATGATTACTATTTATCAAAAAGATTTTAAATTCAGGATCTTATATTAATGTTTAATCATTACTTTTTAAATAAATGGGTTTTAGTTTCAAGTAAAGTTATTTTGAAATCCCAGTCAAGTGACGCCATTTACGTCACTAACTTATGAAAAGAAAGATAAATGTATTTTAGCAAATTTCTGTGCGTCACGTGTTGGCATCGAAATTTTGAAATAAATGAAAATTTTGGCAGTGCATCACAGTAATGATATTTCCAGCCATATGTACGTTCCCATTGACATTGTGCCGATTATCATATTGATCCTTGATATTAACCTGCACCTCAATTTAAATATATTTCAAAAATATATCATAGATCGTACTTGTACTTGATTATTATATCATTCTCATTGGTCATCATCAAAGATATCAGAAAAGTCAACTCTTTCTCTTCGTAATATAGTCACTATAATACCCTTATCGAACTCTATTTTTCCCCACTTCATTACCACAATGTATTTCGTATGTTTTGGTGACATTAATTTATCTTCTTCCCTATCGACCACCATCTTATCTAAAAGTAATTTTATTGTTTTCTTTAATACAAGGAAAAAACAGAATATGTCTTGCTGAGAAAATTGTAATAATCTGTTTTCCTTTATTTGTTATCTTTCACTTCATTGAATTTAAATATATTCCAAGGAGCCCAAATCTTATGTTGTAATTATTCATTGCAATGGTCTCGAAATTCATTCTAATATAACAATATTCTTGAAAACATAGTTTTCATATACCTGTTAAGTCCGAAGGCCCATTCTCGATTCACCTATTGAATGTCTATTTTTTATGTCGTAAGTTTTTAATATTGACTCCTATCTCAACGTTCTTTTGACTCGACATCCATCTGTTTTCATGAAATTGGTCCATTAATAAATTTTTGACTCCTATGTTGACCTTCTTTTGACTTAACATTTATTGGTTTCATTAATGAACATTTGTTCATGAATAAATATTTGACTAAGATAAGATTTTTTTTCATATCTCTATTCATCTCAATTATGTCTTTTGATCATCTGATTGTTGCCATCTCAATTGTATCTCTTGATGGTCCAATCATTGTCAGTTTTGGAATTCTAAGTTACCTACTTCTCCGTATATTGAATGTTTAATATCTTAATTTCCCTTCACATTCAGTACACCGATTAAATATGAGATCCATATCTCTTCTTTTATGAATATAAATTATTTTATTACTACAGGGTCTGCAATATAATCAATTAGTATCATTTGTGATAAAACTCAATCATATCCTTAATCTCAGTCATCGTGTTATTTGAGATGACATAACAAACCTAAATTTATTAGACTCTAATAGTATTTATTATTGTCCTTTTGTGAAAGTTAAATTATCTGAGAATTGAGTCTTCATTTATAAAGATTTTTCCTTTCACTTGCACGTGAAGGAAAACCAAATGATTGTGGTCACTTTCTTAGTGAACCCCTCGATATTTGCAAATCTTTCACTTATCTTTTCTCTCAATGAAACCTTTCTTTGGTTAAGCTCATATACATTGTTTAACCAAATGTTTCTGTTTAAATATTTTAAATTACCCAACACATTGGATAATTATCAAAATCATTTATTTATAAATCACATCTTCCTATTTATTATTTTAATTCAGGAAATGATGTGACAATTATAACACTCAATTTTGATAAATTATTGTTTGGGTGTTACTCGTTCAGTTCTACGTATTCAAAAATCGATTATTTCTGGTAATTACTAATGTGATATTTCCTCGTTGATAAGTCACATTTTGTTTTTTGTCATTTCACTTCATGAAAGAATGTGGCAATCCTAATCTCGAACTTTGATATCTTGATTTACTTTTATCTTGAGTACTACTCATTAATATTCATCTACCCATGGCATGATAAACTTAGTAGCTTGTGGATCATGATTTTACTATTCACAGTTCCTAATCTTCATAAGAGCAAAACCTCATAATTTTTAATATTTTGATCTAATTATGAATTGATTCGAATCAAGTGAAAATTATTTAGGTCTATTCACATTCCCTTATTTGAATTCATATGATTTGGATAATGTTTTCCTTTGGATCTAAAGAATTTTATTTTCCCTCGAATTTTGTTCATACTCCATTGATGTCATTGTACCTTCTATGTTTCAAAATATGTCGTTAAAAGTGTAGTATACTGAATTGACATCTTTAAAGTGGTTTCTTCTTTTATCCTTACATTTCTTGAAAGCACATTTTCTTGGCTCTTAAGTCCAAAGTTCTTTCTTCCATTGTGATAAGAGAAAATTGAAATCTTTCACTTATCAGTTGTTTCATATTCTCTATCAATTTATTTCTACATACATATGTATTCATTTGATAGAATTAGCGCTTGTTCACACTGAGCTTAAATTGTGTTGTAATCATCCATACAACAAAGTCATATTTTGATCTACTATGATCACAACTTCTGGTAGCTTAGTCGGTACCTTATTATTAAAATGACTCGACCAATCCCGATTTTATTGAAACTCGGATCATATTTATTTCTCCTTTGAAATACGAAGATCTTGAAAAAATACGAAGATCTTGAAATCTGTATCTACAAAAGAGATAATTTCTTCACCTAATGGATCAAAAATATTTTAGCCCAGTTTTTCTATTGAACCTTCTTTTGCATCCATATTCGTATAGACAGTTATGATTCAGTGTCTATGATACCTTGGGTTTGAATCTCAGCAAACGTGAAAATTCATTGAGTTATTATGTCATAATCGAGAACTCTTGAATCCATCTCTTCTTATCGAAAATCCTCAAGAAGGGAAAGAGTTCGACTCATATAGCAATTTATTGTGACATTTCGATTCGTATTTAGCTCAAGTTCTATATATCATTTCAGGCCTCAACAGTTCTTTTGTATCGACTTGACTCATAACCATTGTTATCTCAATTTGATGTAATTCCACCAACATGGATCACAACAATACTCAAATCACTATACATTAATTCTAAGCTGGGACTAGAAGAAACTATGTATTCGATGAACTTGTTCCAAATCTCTCGGTATCATTATGATGGATATTGAAATATCGAGTTTTCGATAGCTTTGTTCAAGCATTTCAAATCATCCTAAATAATGTTAGTATCATTCTCTGTTTGAGAAATTCTCGATTATTCAAATCATCAAAGCTTATCGCTTTAGAAGTTTCGAAGTCTGAATTTATGAATTTATAAGATTAGGATACCATATTTATGGTGAACTCCTTAAGTTGAACCTGTGTATTGTGATTTGGAAATATTATATAGATTGAAGTAAAAGCAATGGATTGCAAAGTAATGACACTGAAACATTTGGAGATAATGAGTTGTATAGTTAGAAAGATAGAATGAATTAATTTTTGTGTACTGATTGAAAAGATTGGGTAAATTTTCTTTGATCTCATCTCGTTCACTGCAACTACTTTATGAAATATAGCTGGATTACTTTAAGCTTAACATCAGTAGGAGCCCATCAAATTTAGGACTCCATTGAAATGGGAAGTTTCTTTAGCAGGATACTATCGTCAAGTTGTATAAAATAGACTATGATGTTCAAGTGGAAAAATATTCTAATATGACAGGATGATATTTTAAGTGCTAATGTTTTTACAAAATTGATGTGTTCTTATGCTAATTCTAAAGACTTGAGCTGAAAGAGGATGTTATATGACTTATAAAGAGGATATTATTAATTAACAACTAATTACGCGTATAGTTTTGGGACTTCTAAGTTCTTAGTTTCGAAATGTTAGTTTTCAACACTCTATTTTGACAAGCCGCAACTTTTGTTATAGTTGACCATATTGCATTTTTAACAATGATACGATAAACTAGATTGTGAGTATTTCATAATAGTTTGTTAACAGTTCAATTTTGATGATCATAAGAGTACCGAAAATTAAGACGAAAGTATCCATTTGTGGCTCCAAGAATTTTTTATTTCGACTTCATATGACCCTAGAATATTTAGAGTCATTTTAGTAGTTTTTAATAATTTTTGGGACTAAAATATAAATCTTATATTTTTTGGGGACTAAAAGAGTAAATAAAATAATTTATTTAATTGCAGTGTCATCAATAAAAACTATAAATACGGGCAGTCGGCTTTCGAAAAAAAAGGAAAGGGAACTTTTGTTCCCGTTTTTAACTGGGGGCTAGCTCGACCACCCATTTAAAATAAATGGGAGTTCGACCACCCTCATTTCAATTGGGGGGGGGGGGGGGTCGACCCCCCATTCTGAAAGTATGTTTTGTTTTATTTTATTTATTTTATTATTACATATAAAATCTAGTATAATTAGATTTATATTCTTAATGTTATGATTAATATTTTGGATATGAAAATTAGATTAATTTTCTTATGAGGTACAATAAAGCGGGTCAATCCCTTTAAAATAAAGTTATTCCATATAATTATTTAGATAAAATATTTTACAATAAGTTGACCCATTTTAGTCTCGTATTATTTAATGGACCCTAATTTATATTGTTTAGTTGGATTATAATGTATTATCACATGACTAATTTATAGTTTATATATATGATAGTCAATGAGAGATTATCAATCAAGTTCGACTCCAAGTGGATTAGTGGTGCTAATATTGAGGAATAAAGTCGTGAATTCTAGGATATACAGAAAAGAGTAAGTTAAATAACATTTCAACTACAATGCAAAACATAATATTTATATTATTATGTGCCACTATGTGATTATGTGAGACATTTGTTGGTACAATATATGTGAAATATGATGTGGCAAATATCTGTATATGCTGAAAGCATGCGAGACACAATTTGATGATATGACATGTTATCAATGTACATGAATTCATTGGAATGCCATATTATGTGGTTATGATTTATTATTGGTGCACGAGGTATATTGCGGCATTCATGTGCACGTGCATTACGTGGACTTAGAAGAAGTCCTTCCTAAATGGTAAATAAAGAGATAATGAGTATATGGAGAATGAATGACGTGGATGATAGTAGAATCACCCTACGAGTGTACCGTACTTTACTTCACGTTCGGATACATACACCCACTTGAGACTCCCCACGGTCATTAAGAGTTGTCGAGGATGGGGTGTTCGCGGTCCAACCCCGGTATACAGGTAGTGTCGGGAGGTCCCTTGATTGCCTTGGGACTGCGGATTGGCATGTCGAGCTCCGTATATAATAGGCCAGGCCTGATTAATATAATATAATTCTCTGTACAGTATCTTGAGTCTTGGTGGGCGATGATGGATACAAACTGTGGAGTCTGAAGTCTTGGTGGGCAATGACGGACCACATGCACTGGAAGGCGCATGTTATCGGCCATGTTGATAAATGAGCTCATACAATACAACGTAGTAGGATTCGGGCCCAAGTAAGAAATGTGGATAAACTGAGATAACGAGAAGGTGTGAAGTTTGAGAACGAGATCATTACGAGAAAGTGAATTGATATTCATGCGCATGATCATGCTTATGTTACTTGTTGAGTTTTAGTTCATGTAGTTTTGCATTATAGGTATGAATCAATGCATAAGTTTGAAGTTGGTGCCAACTCTTAAATGACAGGATGATTGTGTACTGGGTACCTGAATGTGACTCATGGGTCTATCACTAGGGAAACCGAAAAAGGTTATAACTACTTTTAAGTAGTTTTATTTGATTTCAAAATAGTTAAATATTTTTAAATAGCTATTCCCGACTATCTTTCACTATCTGCTCTCTATTCCCTATTTTAAATAGGTATTTTTATATCAACTAGTAACTATAAAGTTTTTATATTATAGTTATTTAATTTTTTTCTTCTAATTAAATTACAAATGATATTTTAGAGAAAAATGCTTATTTTTAATAATGTCAAGGTATGCTTTAAAAATAAAAGTTCAAATTTATATTTAGAGTGGATGGATAAAATATTATTTTATTCATTTGAAAAATCAAAGTTTTGGTGGGAATATTAAAAAATTGCATAAAATGGAAATGAATTTTGGGGTGCCACAATTGGGATCTCTATAGTGAGTCCCTTTGCTAGAGTTTCTCATTCACTCTCCCTTCCTCAACAATCGTCCATAACGAACCAAGTTAGCATTTAGTGGAAATAAGTCTTGGAATTTCCTATTATGGAACTTCTTTATGAGTCGAAACTTAGACAACTCTAAGCAATTTTCCAAAAAAAAAAAAAAAAAAATCTTGTAGAGGTACAATGTACTCTGGCCGTTTTGAACTATTGAAGAAAGGTTTCAGCTCACACATTTGGCAATTGTTTAAGATTAGCCAAATCTGCTAAAGTTACCTCTAACTCAAACTTATAAAATTAGGTGTGGGACAAACGTTCTATTTGATACCTATTTTAAATTGAATTAGCTATAAAATTAGTGAAGCAGGAGAAAGCTACCTTTTTAAAGAGCTAGAGAACATTCTTAATTTGTGATACTCATTAACCTCTCTACATTGAAGGGTTAACCTCCCAATACGTTCAATAATGGGAACTTTTCCCAAGCCTGTAAACATTGAGAATTCTGGGATTCATAGCCCATTGGAAATGGGTAAGCCCGATCTTCCCAATCATGGTAAGGCTTTCTGTAAGTTGATCGTGTGATTGGTCTTTTTCTAGGATAATTTGGTCTTCTAGGATCTCAAATATTTGTTCTCTCAATAAAGCATTGGGGTCATATGGCATACTTACAAGTAGGAGTAAGGCATTGCAGCTAGTCTAACTGTTGGAAACCCTTTATTGTTTGGACCAGGGTCGAAAATAGGTGCTCCCCCAATCATTTGATTGGACGTTTCATTTTCTCCATTAATGGGATAGTTGTTATCTTATTTTGATTTTCGCGTTGGCTATTACCCTCGATGTTTAAAATGCTCCCATATTAGATGTACCAACATGTGACACTTCATTGTTGTGGTTTATTCCTGAAGCATATCCTAGATGATGTTTATTTCTCATTGGATTAATGTTTCGGGTCTGATTGTTGTGGGTACCAACTTGGTTATTAACTCGTTTAATATCTAGTTGTCTACCCATATTATCATAATGAACATTCCCAATTTGAACAAGCTTTTCAGCATTATGTATGTTTTGAATCCTTAACTATTCAACCAAGTCGTGGGTAAGCTCTCAAAGCAAAGATCGTATCACATTGGGACTTAATTCTATCATTGGCTCATAAGGACTGCTTTCTGGACTTTGGTGGCCCTCTAGCCATTCTATCACATAAGACACATAGCGCAGGTTTACTACGTCATTATAAGCATTTTTTCGAGATATTATCCTTCTTCTACAATAAAGGTCCCACCCGACATGCCAAATTAGAGTTGATTTGTTGGTCCTTCCAAAAATGTTCATCTTTTGCTTTTATACATCTTGTAGCCGATCCTCTGAAACTCCTATTTGATTTCAAATCTTCCATGTGTTTTGAGTGATCCCACTACTTGCATCTTCTCACTAATTGCCTACCATGATTTTCCTACAGCACGTTCGCCAATAACTCTAGTTTTGCTCCACGTTCTTCTCTTTTCATGGGACACGTTGATGTGATCCAGAATCATGATAATACGAATCATTGTAGGCTTGTCGGGAAAATTTAAATATTCAAACCAAAACAAGAATTCAACAGGTTCGACGAGTTTTGAAGATCAAACCCTGTCGAAAAGAACCAGAAACAGCTTCACGGCCGTAAAGGAAATTGGTCATGGCTGTAACTTTACATATTCAAGGCCGTAAGTAAAGATGGACACGACCGTAACCTGCTCAAGGATCAAATTGAATTCCAGCCTTTTTTTTGATTTACGGCCGTAAACCTTCAAGTCACGGCCGTAACATCCAAGGTGAATTAATCTTACAGCCGTAAGAGCTCCAATCACGGCCGTAACCGAGGAGCGGATCAAATTTCGCAGGATCTTGATTATTTTATTTCCTTTTTCCAATTTTAGTTATTATAGCTATTTTAGTTTAATTAGGATTCTATTTTGAGTCAATTAGCGACTAGGGTTTTTGTTAGGTCATTTTTCATTATTTATATGCTTTTCATTCATTGTAACAAACAATTTTTTGGGTATTATTAAACAGTTTATTGAGGATTCAATAAAACATATAGGTGAATTCCTATATTTCATAGAACTTATCAAGATTATCATCTTGTGGCGTTCATCCCGAACTTATCAAATATTTGTGAGAATATTTGTGGCGTTCAAATCCAAAAACTTATCAAGGAAGTTGGACAGATCCTTGTGGCGTTTTGAAAGTCTTGGTTCTTCAATCTGCATCATCGATCCTTCCGTCGTGATTGTTTGGTCAAGATTCCACTGTCCATAACAACCTAGGTTCGGAACTTTTCGGTGTTCAATTCAGCGTATCTCGAATTGTATCACACGTTTTGTTGGAATCTCGCCCAAGATATTGGTCCCTTTTGCTTTTCTCGCTTTAGTTGAGTGAATCATATCTAGCCTTGTTGGTCCTAATGATGCATAATCTCCCTTTATACCATGTGACATATCATCCCATGCTGACTATTTTTAATGTCCAGGTGTCAATATCACATTCGTCTTTACTTTTTAGGTGATTTTCCTCTTCAATAGAAGTAGTTCATTTTCATAATTCATCATTGACCTTACTGTAGATAAATGGTGAAACATGGAGCACATTTATTGTCGATCACATGGACGATTTTAACCATTATTAATGTGACTGGACCACTGGAGCTAAGTAGGACATGGCAACCAAGCATAACATTGGGTTTTGTTGGACCATTTTATAATTAAATAGTACGGAAACGAGTGTTAGCGAACAATATCAAACCAAAATAAACCTGGAGCTACCGGATTCAGATCTTGACCTGAACTCTCACCGTACCAATCTTTCCATTTTCATTTCAAATAACAAATAACGAAATCCTAACAATATAATTAATCCCCTGTTTAGTAAAAGTGTTTTGCTTAAAAACAAAATTGTGATATTTTCGAGGTAAAATAAATGGTTGGAGAGTGATTTGAGGAAATGATTATGGTTAAAAAGTTGTTTGAAAAATGTGTTGTTCATAAATAAGTTACCAAATAGATGCTAAAAGGTGCCTTATGCCATCCTAGATTATAATTCTCTATAGACTACTACCACAATAAGCAAATCCCCACTCACATTTTGAGTACAATAACATAATTTCTGTTGTGCATGTTTGACCTGAAACTTTACAGTGGTATTAGAGCCTACCTTGTTAGTTGTTAGAATTTTTTTAATTCTTTGATGGATTCAATGTGATTGAAGTAATTTTTTCATGTTTCTAGTTTTTGAGAAAAATATTTTTTCTTGTTCTAAATCTTGATTTGGGATAGGAAAATTAATTTTGATCGAAGAATGAAATTGGAACAGTACTAGGCGGGTGGTGAACTGACTTCAGCCGCCACCTCCGGCGAAGCCTGGCGGTATTGCCACTACATATCGGTGGCATAGCCAACGGGACCACTTCTTGGCGGCAAAGCTACTGCCACACGTGAAGAGGTCGCAGCCGTGTGCAACAACGCTGATGTCGCGCACAGCAGCACGGGTGCTACTGCTATTGTAGCAACAATGCACAGCTGTAGGAGATCCAAAAACATAGCCCAAATGTTGCGATGATCTCCGGTGCTGCCCCATACTAGAAAAAGAAGGGGAGAGAGTTTAGGGTTCCAGTCTCGGTTTGGAGAGATTGGGGGTGAGGGCCTCCTCTACAATTTTGAAATTGTAAGGGTCCATTTGCAATTATTTTTAGGCTTTTGAATTTAGATAGGGCCTACTACTGCAATTTGTAAAATTGCAAACCCCTTACTGTACAAGATTATGGGTAATTTTTTTAAGTTAAACTTAGTTTTCACATATATTCATTGTTGGACTAAAATATTGTTATCATTCTTTTCTTAGTGAAACATTGTTCTTCAAAATGATGATGGTTGGACTAAAACACTCTTCAATTTCTTTTTCCAGATCTGATTGTGGAGTCTTTACAATGAAGTTCATCGAATTTTCTTTAGCTGGACTTGACTTGCATCTTGTTCAACCTAAACATATGCTAATCATTTAAATCATTGTAACAACTAAGACTCTAATTTTTTTTTTCCAAATATTAACGTCTTTGGGGATCGAATAAAGTATTAAATTAGTAAGATAGGACCATAGCGGCACGTATACTTGTTCCCATAACGACATTTTTTCCATTATGAGTCTAAACTGTTCGGAATGACATGAAAATGAATACACAGACTTGTTAGAGTCATATTATAAAAAATAAGACGTTCAGTGTAATGCAAATGAATGACAAGCTCGGTAACGACCATAACGGTATGTATGCCACTTTAGTGTACCCGTAACGGCAATGGTGCCCTTATTGGCCTAAACTGTTTGAAAAGAATGGAAATAGATACCAGACTTATTAGATGATTTTATAAAAAAAATAATAATAAGATGCTCAGTGCTGATGCAAATGATTGAGAAGATCTCTTATCTCCCTATTATATGTAGAGATGTGGTGTGCTGATGCAAATGAGTGACAAGTTTTTAATTATGACCATAACGGCACGTATGCCGCTTTAGTGTACCCGTAATGGCATGGTGCCGTTATTGGCCTAAACTGTTCAGAAAGACATGGAAATGGATACACAGGCTTTTTGGAGTGATTTTATAAAAAATAAGACATACTGTGTTGATGCAGATGACACAAGCCCGTTTATAACCATAACGACACGTTTACCATTTTAGTGATTGCATAATAGCATTTGTGCCAGTATGCTGATAGATTATAACAACAATACAAAGAAAAGATCATTTCACTCCTTGATACATATTGAATCTACTACAATATGTGATGAGAATCCAGGGAGTCAATCGAGTCAAAGTCAAACAAGTCAACCCTCTATAAGAATACCGGTGGGGCCCATGACAAGATCCAAGGCTAAAGAGATCCAAGAGTCGATGGCGGGACTCATTTTCAAGCTCCGAAATCAAGTCCACATGGAAGAGAGCAAGATTGAGGCCAATTTCCTAAGTTTGGAAGCTCAGGACATTTCGGTCGACCGAAAGTCACTCCGGTCGACCGAAACTCTGTAGGAATTTCACAGATAGCCTCAGGCGGGTTCGGATGATCTTCGTACGATCGAAAATGCAATTTTGATCGACCAGGTGTTCGATCGAAATAGTTTCGATCGACCGGTTCGGTTGACCGAAAGTTTCCCGAATGTAAAAGCGGGGTTTTTTGTGCAATTTCTCAAACTTTTTGTTTTTCATTTTGTATTTACTTTGTAAAGCTTCCAAACCCTAGATCAGTTTTTCGCATTGAAGATACTCCATTGAGAGCTTTTAGAGAGGTAAATCCCTTCTTCACCTTGTTACTATTCTTGGAATTTTCTTCAACTTATATATTGAGAGTTTATCTTGTGTATTTGTTGTTGTTCATTCCACACAATCTTGATATTTGTTTTAATCTTTCCATTTGGCTAGGGTTAACTTTCCTTAGAATTTTGGTTGGGTTAAACTTGGGTCAAGATTCTTCATTTATTACCATTTTTAGCTTTCTTGGGTTGATAAAAAAATTGTTGTGGGAATTTTTGGTTTAGTCACCAAAGGGGTTCGTATCATTTGGTATTAGAGCTTGGCTCTAAAATTGGTAGTTCTATCTTTACATTTCTTGTTGTTGTTCTTGATATTCAAAAAAAAAAAAATCCGAAAATTGAAAAAAAAAATTTGGGTAATTTATATGCCCATGAATATTTCATGATTCCTACATATTGGGCATTGTTGTTGTTATCAATTTGAAAGTTTGTTGGGGTTACATTTGAACAAACACTTGAAAATCTTAAACTATTCAAGTTTGCATCCTAAGTGTTTGACAAAATGTTTCAAAGAGTGTTTCCATATTGAATCCTACCTTTCAATAACCAAACACATTCCTAATTGAATTCTTTGTGTCGTACATCAAGTTATTGTGACTATACCCTTGAAAATCTTGTTGATCAAGTTCAAATCCTTACTTCCTTGTCTAGTAGCAAGCAACTAAATTCTACTTGCTATTGTGTCAGTCTTTCCTTTGCTTCCTTTATTGTTTGTGGAATTTGTGCTACACAAGAATTGAATTCTCTATTTAGTTGAATTACGTTCTTTGGAAAGTTTGGGTAAGAAAGTGAGGAGTGGTAAAAGGCAAGAGTGGTGAGTTCATTAGAGGGAAAAGCCTAATTGAGTGAAACACGAGCAAAAATATTTTGTGAGGACAGTTGCACACTTACAGTCCATGGCTAATACACATACTTCAAGTGGACAAGATTCTAATGCACAAACTCAAGAGTTGAGGGATATGATACAAGCTCTCACGGTTACTATGGCGGATATGGGGGGAAGATTGGAGGGTAGATTAGCGAGGTTGGAGACTAGGAGGGAAGTTCCACCTCCAAGGGATGATAATGTTAGGAGGGGTGATAGGAGAAGAACTAGAGACGAGTATGAGGATGATGATGAATTGGAGAGTGAAGGCGGTAGTGACCAAAATTGGAACATGGGTAGGAATAGAGGAGGTAGGAATGTAAGGGGATTTGGTCGAGGTCATGGGAGGAACCCTAGGGGTAGGGATGGAGTGGATGGTAATCTTGGAAGTATAAAGATCAAAATTCCTTATTTTCATGGGAAGAGTGATCCGGATGCCTCCTTAGAATGAGAAAGGAAAATGGAATTGATTTTTGAATGTCATAGGTACTCCGAGGATAAAAATGTTAAGTTAGCGGTAGTGGAATTTACCGACTATGCCTTAGCTTGGTGGGATAATTTGTTGCTCACTAAGAGAAGGAATCTAGAGGGAAGTGTGGATACTTGGGATGAATTGAAGAGTCTTATGAGAAAAAGATTTGTACCAAGTCACTACTATAGGGGCTCTATCAAAGGTTACAAACTCTTACTCAGGGAACTAAAGGGGTTGAAGATTATTATGAAGGAGTTGGAGAAGGCCTTGATGAGGGCTAATATAGAGGAGGATAGAGAAGCCACTATGACTCGATTTATGAGTGGATTGAATATGGAGATAGCCAATGTGGTGTAATTACACCATTATGTGGAGATGGAGGATTTGGTACACATGGCCATTAAAGTGGATGCTCAATTGAAGAAGAAGGAGCAATTTAAAAGAAAAAGGCAAGACAAATTTTTGGGGGGTCCTAGTTCCAATTCGAAGTCTAAGTGGGGAAGTGAAAGGGTTGACAAAACACCACTTAAGGACAATGTTGAAACCTCCAAGGGTAAGGAAGTGGGTTTCGTCAAGGATAAACCAAAGGTTGTTCCTACCGCTTCTAGGAGTCGGGATATTGAATGCTTCAAATGTAGAGGACGTGGGCATTATTCTCGAGAGTGCCCTAACAATAGGGTGATGATTATTAAAAATGGGGAGTGGTACTCGGAAGATGAAGAGGACGAAGAGAGAGTTCCATGTGGGGGAGATAGTGATGGCGAGGAAGAAGAGGTGGAGGGAGTTGTTAGCCCACCCAAGTCTTTAGTCACCATTAGATCTCTCAACACCCAAACCAAGGTGGATGAGGCAGCTAAGCAAAGGAAGAATATTTTCCACACTAGGTGTCTTTTAAGGGACAAAGCTTGTAGTCTCATCATTGATGGGGGAAGTTGCACCAATGTAGCTAGCACTAGTATGGTGGAGAGGTTGGGATTACCTTTAATGCCACATCCTAGTCCTTATAAGTTACAATGGTTGAGTGATTATGGTAAGTTGAAGGTAAGCAAACAAGTACTACTTACTTTCAACATTGGGACATATGAAGATCAAGTACTTTGTGATGTGGTTCCCATGCAAGCTACACATATATTATTGGGAAGGCCATGGCAATATGATAGGAGGGTATTGCATGATGGTAGGAAAAATAGGTATAGCTTCCAAATGAATGGGAAACCCATAACACTCCTACCTTTGAGTTCGGAAGAAGTTTATAAAGACCAATTGAAACTCAAGAGGGAGGAGGAGGAGGAAAAATAAAGAAGAAAAAAAATGGAGTTGAGTGGAGAACAAAAAGAAAGTGAAAAAAAGAGAGGGGAAAAAAGTAGTGAGAAAAAAAGTGAGGGGGTGCAAGAAAAAAGAAAAAGAGTAAAAGATGTTGAAAAAAGAATGAATTTTTATGTGAGTAGAGGTGATGTGGAGAGAGCTTTAAAGGAAAATCATTCCATTCTTTTGATGGTGTATAAGGAGTCCCTCCTTACAATTGATGACCCTCACACTTCCCTCCCCACTTTAGCTACTTCTTTGTTGCAGGAGTTCGAAGATGTCTTCCCGGAGGAGATGCCTAGTGGACTCCCACCCATTAGGGGCATCGAGCGTCAAATTGATTTCATCCCCGGAGTTGTCATTCCAAATAGACCGGCGTACTGAAGCAATCCGGAGGAGACCAAGGAACTCCAAAAACAAGTTGAGGAGTTGATGAGCAAATGATATGTTCGTGAGAGCATGAGTCCTTGTGCCGTTCCCGTACTACTAGTGCCCAAGAAGGATGGAACCTTTAGAATGTGCGTCGATTGCCAAGCTATTAACAACATAACGGTAAAGTATCGACACCCCATTCCTAGGTTAGATGATATGTTAGATGAATTGCACGGTTCTTGCATTTTTAGCAAAATTGACTTGAGAAGTGGATACCACCAAATTAGGATGAGAGAAGGAGATGAATGGAAAACCGCTTTTAAAACTAAATATGGTTTATATGAGTGGTTGGTTATGCCCTTCGATCTCACTAATGAACCAAGCAATTTTATGAGATTAATGAACCATGTTTTGCGTGCATTCATTGGTAAATTTGTGGTAGTTTACTTCGATGATATTTTGATTTATAACAAGAATTTGATTGAGCATATTGAGCACTTGAGGAGTGTACTTTTGGTTTTAAAAGAAGAAAAATTGTATGCTAACCTCAACAAGTGTAATTTTTGCATGGATAGTGTGGTCTTTCTTGGATTTGTAGTTAGTACTAAGGGGATAAAGGTCGATGAGGTAAAGATCAAAGCCATTAAGGAATGGCCTACTCCCACAAGTGTCACCGAGGTAAGAAGCTTCCACGGGTTAGCTAGTTTCTACCGTCGTTTTGTCAAGGATTTTAGCACACTAGCTTCACCACTTACCGAGGTAGTCAAAAAGCATGTTGGGTTTAAATGGGGGGAGGCTCAAGAAAAGGCCTTTAATGAAATAAAGAACAAATTGTGTACCGCCCCGGTTTTATCCTTGCCTAATTTTGATAAAACTTTTGAGATTGAATGTGATGCTTCAGGAACAGGTATTGGAGCAGTTTTGATGCAAGAGAAAAGGACGATTGCCTACTTTAGAGAGAAGCTCAGTGGAGCCGCCCTGAACTACCCCACCTATGACAAGGGAAGTTGAGCAAGAGGCATGCCAAATGGGTGGAGTACGTGGAAAATTTTCCCTATGTCATCAAATACAAAAAAGGTAAGGAGAATGTGGTAACCGACGCCCTTTCTCGAAGGTATGCTCTTATTACTACCTTGAGTGCTAAATTGTTGGGTTTTGAGAGCATTAAAGACTTGTATGCGCATGATGCGGATTTTACTAGTATATTGGTATCATGTGAGAGGGTTGCATTTGATAAATATTATAGGCATGAGGGGTTTTTGTTTCGTGAAGATAAACTTTGTGTGCCCAATTGCTCATTGAGGGAGTTGATGGTAAGGGAGGCCCATGGAGGGGGATTAATGGGTCAATTTGGGGTGAGGAGGACCTTGGACATTTTGCAAGAACATTTCTTTTTGCCTAAAATAAGGAGGGACGTCGGGAGAATTTGTTCTTGGTGCATAACTTGTAGAAAGGCCAAGTCCAAGGTAGAACCACATGGATTATATACACCCCTACCTGTCCTTAGTGAACAGTGGACATAAATCTCTATGGACTTTATTTTGGGATTGCCTAGGTCAAAAAAGGGTAGTGATTCCATCTTCGTGGTTGGAGATAGGTTTAGTAAAATGCCACATTTTCTTGCTTGCCATAAAACTGATGATGCCATTCATATAGCCGACCTATTCTTTAGGGAAATAGTACGACTCCATGGGCTTTCTAGGAGCATTGTGTCGGATAGGGACGTTAAATTCCTTAGCCATTTTTGGAAGGTCTTGTGGGGAAAATTGGGAACTAAACTTTTGTTTTCAACAAATTGTCATCCCCAAACTGATGGCCAAACTGAGGTGGTTAATAAAACTTTAACACAACTTCTTCGCACTATCCTTAAGGGCAACCTAAAGAATTGGGAAGAGTATTTACCTTTTGTTGAATTTGCATATAATCAAAGTGTTCATTCTACTACTTCCTTTTCTCCATTCGAGATTGTTTATGGTTTTAACCCTTTAACTCCTTTGGATTTGATTCCGTTACCTATTGATGAAATAGGTAGTTTAGATGGGACGAGGAAAGCGGAGTTGGTCAAATCTCTCCACGAGAAGGTCAAACTCCAAATCGAGAAGAAGAATGAACAATATGCCTCCAATGCCAACAAAGGTAGAAAGCGATTGACATTCAAGGTCGGTGATTGGGTATGGTTGCATTTGAGGAAGGAGCGGTTCCCGAATCAAAGAAAATCAAAATTACAATCACGTGGTGATGGCCCCTTCCAAATCCTAGAAAAAATCAATGACAATGCCTACAAGCTTGACCTCTCTGGTGAGTACAATGTATCGGCTTCTTTTAATGTCTCTGACTTATCCCCTTTTGATGTAGGTGAAGATTCGAGGTCGAATCCTTTTCAAGAGGGAGGGGATGATGAGAATCCAGGGAGTCAATCGAGTCAAAGTCAAACAAGTTGGTGGGGCCCATGACAAGATCCAAGGCTAAAGAGGTCCAAGAGTCGATGGCAGGACTCATTTTCAAGCTCCAAAATCAAGTCCACATGGAAGAGAGCAAGATTGAGGTCAATTGCCTAAGTTTGGAAGCTCAGGACATTTCGGTCAACCGAAAGTCACTCTGGTCGACCGAAACTCTGCAGGAATTTCAGAGATAGCCTCAGGCGGGTTCGACTAATCTTCGTACGACAGAAAATTCAATTTTTTGTCGACCAGGTGTTCGACCGAAATAGTTTCGGTCGACCGAAAGTTTCCCGAATGTAAAAGCGGGGTTTTTTGTGCAATTTCTCAAACTTTTTGTTTTTCATTTTGTATATACTTTGTAAAGCTTCCAAACCCTAGATCAGTTTTTGGCATTGAAGATACTCCATTGAGAGCTTTTAGAGAGGTAAATCCTTTCTTCACCTTGTAACTATTCTTGGAATTTTCTTCAAGTTATATATTGGGAGTTTATCTTGTGTATTTGTTGTTGTTCATTCAACACAATCTTGGTATCTGTCTTAATCTTTCCATTGGGCTAGGGTTAACTTTCCTTAGAATTTTGGTTGGGTTAAACTTCGATCAAGATTCTTCATTTATTACCATTTTTAGCTTTCTTGGGTTGATACATAAATTGTTGTGGGAATTTTTGGTTTAGTCACCAAAGGGGTTCGCATCAATATGCATAACAGTAAAATTCACCACCTTCAAGATACTAAATAAACATTCATCACGCAAGAATACTAGAAATAATAACATTTCATAGTTTCAATAATACTAAAATGGTTTAAAAACCTGAAATGCAAATTACATATTTTATCAAAAGGATGTTTAATTGCTACATAAAGTGCATCTAGTTCTATATAACCGACAAATGATTTGTACAAGTACTCCGATTGTGGCTAGTCTTCAAACACTTACTATATTTATGAGGCCTGTGTACCTCTCCAATTGATTTTTCTCGCTGTTTCGATGCTCATCCAACAGGTCTTCTTGTTAATAGATGCAAGATGGTTCTTAATCTAACTTTCTCTGGAATATCCCACTCATTCTCATTTGTTATTGCGTATATAAATTTCGAATAAGCTTGTCTCCAACAAAAAGTGGTATAGAAAGGAGGGCAAAACCCATAACCATCAAGACCATCCTGCCTTGTAGCGGAAATTGCATGTGAGCAAGGGAATTTATCCAGACCAAATTGCCTACAAGTACACATGTATTATTCCAAGCTAACAATGTATGATTCTAAATTTTTAACTACTTCAAACTCATTTTTTGATATTCGAATCATGTTCCACCCATGTGACTCGTTATATTTTAAGCACATCTTCTCCTCTATAGGTGGGGTGAGTTGGGTTGTGCACTTTTCTGCCTCCACATGCCATTTATAATAACATTTTTGAAACACTTGTCGAATATATTCAATAAATCTTGCTATAGGGAAATCATGTGCCTCCTTCAACAAGGAATTCATAGATTCTGCGTTATTTTTTGTCATGATATTGTATCAAACACCATTGAAATGCACTCTACTCCAATAATAAAAACCACAAACCTCATCTTCAAAGTAACTTCTGACCTTCTTTTTTATACTGCAAAGGGCAGCCATGTATGCCTCAAAATTTGTTATGGTATAAGCTTCTGTCGCCTTTCTGAACAACGAGGACAAATCAGCTCTTGGAAATCTAGCCTTCAAGTTATTGTTCAAGTGTCATATACAGTTTGCATGATGTGAAAACTCGTATACATTACTAAATGCATGAGGAATTCTTTTTCCACGGTCAGAAATAATAACTAGTTCATTCGAGTCACTACTTATTTCCCACAAGTTATGAAAGAACAAAGTCCATGACGCTTCATTCTCCGAGTCAACTATACCCCATGCAAGCGGATAAATTTGAGTATTTGGATCTTGACAGGTTGCTATCTGTAGAGTTCCTCGATATCTGCATGTCATGAATGTTCCATCTACACATATTACCAGTCGTATTGACGTTTGGTATCCATGTATACTTTTTCCTAGGGCCATGAAAAAGTACTTGAAACTCATTCTATCATCAGTTTCAATTACAATCATTGTGCAAGGATTTTTTGCTCTAAAACATGACAATATGAAGGTAATTAGCATAACTATCATCAGGCGTCCCTCAGACGAGTCCATAAGCAAAATACCTTACTGTATATGCCTTTTTATATGTTATAGTTATGCTGAACTCTTCAAGGATATAATTGATGATGTTTCTCTGTCTGTAAATCCTTCTGGCATCTTCAAACTTGGAGTGATGTGATCCAGAATCATGATAATACAAATCATAGTAGGCTTGTCGGGAAAATTTAAATATTCAAGTCAAAACAAGAATTCAGCAGGTTTGACGAGCTTTGAAGATCAAACCCCGTCGAAAAGAACCAGAAACAGCTTCACGGCCGTAAAGGAAATTGGTCACGACCGTAACTTTGCATATTCACGGCCGTAAGTAAAGATGGACACGACTGTAACCTGCTCGTGGATCAAATTGAATTCCAGCCATTTTTTTTTTGATTTACGGCCGTAAACCTTCAATCATGGTCGTAACATTCAAGGTGAATTAATCTTACGGCCGTAAGAGTTCCAATCACGGCCGTAACCGAGGAGCGGATCAAATTTCGCAGGATCTTGATTATTTTATTTCCTTTTTCTAATTTTAGTTATTTTAGCTATTTTAGTTTAATTAGGATTCTATTTTGAGTCAATTAGCGACTAGGGTTTTTGTTAGGTCGTTTTTCATTATTTATATGCTTTTCATTCATTGTAACAAACAGTTTTTTTAGTATTATTAAACAGTTTATTGAGGATTCAATAAAACATATAGGTGGATTCCTATATTTCATAAAATTTATCAAGATTGTCATCTTGTGGCGTTCATCCTGAACTTATCAAATATTTGCGAGAATATTTGTGGCGTTCAAAACCAAAAACTTATCAAGGAAGTTGGACAGATCCTTCGACGTTTTGAAAGTCTTGGTTCTTCAATCCGCATCATCGATCCTCGCGTCGTGATTGTCGGGTCAAGATTCCACCGTCCGTAGAACCTGGGTTCGGAACTTTCCGGCGTTCAATTCCGCGCATCTTGAATCGTATCATCTGGTATCAGAGCTGGACTCTGAATTCAGGTTTTTATTCTATCCAGTTTAATTCTTATGTTTATCATCGAGTCTGTCATAAGAATTATCCATATCTTGTTGTTGAGTCTTTCTTTTCTTGAGTGTTCTTCGTACTAGTAAATTTTTCCATTTTTGATCTATATAAAAATCCAACAAAATTCAAAAGTGTTTATTTTATTTAATTTTTATCCAAATTCTATGCCATTCGTTTTGTTACGTTCGTGTCGAATTTTCGAATTTATATTAAAAAAAAAAATTTAATTTAATTTTTTTCGAAAATTCATCCGTTATTCAAAAAAAAAAAAAGAGTCGTTCCAAAATTCAAGAACCACTTTCTTGAATTTCCTTAAATTCTTGATATTCGTTTCCTTTCTAGACAACAATAAAATTCGTTCTTGTTATTTGATGTCTAAATCTTCTTCGTTCTTGAATTTTTGAAACTCTACATAAGGAATGGATTATGATCCGAGCTCTTTATTCCAAACTAATGTTATGTGGATCATAAGGGGTGCTGTTTGGCTATTGATGAAAATTGTTTTACTAATTTCGTTAGTAGCACCGTGATTGAAAAATTAGGATTGCCGCTAGAACCACACTATAAACCTTATAGGATGACGTGGATGAGGGAGTTTGGGAATTTCAAAGTAACCAAACAAGTTCTAGTGCCTATCACCCAGGGAAGGTATAGTGAGGATGTATGGTGTGATGTAGTGCCACTGAAATCTTATCATATTTTATTGGGAAAACCTTGGAGGCGTAGGAGGGAGGCTGTTTATGATAAGAGTATGCACATATACAAATTCCTTAAGAAAGGGAAAACATGCGCACTATATGGGTTGACATTAGAGGAAGCACTAGAAGATTCACGGAGGGTAAGGAAGGAGAGTGAAAATTGGTGTAATAGGAGGCATCGTGAGATAAGGATATTGATAAGAAGGAGGGAGAGTTGAAATTAAAAACAAATAAACAAACTCCAAAATTTGACGAGGAGAAGGTGGAGTTGGGTAGCGAGGAAATGATTAAGAATGAAATTGTTGATAATGAGGGGAATGAATTGGGAGTTGAGGTGGAAGTTCAAGATTTGAGCGTTGAATTGGAAGATCCACATTTGGGTAGTAATGAGGTAGTGCATGAGCATGGTGATAAAAATGTGGAAATAGGGGATGTGGTTGAATTTGAAATTAAAAATATTGAAGAGGTGGTTGAGTGTGTAAAGTTAGGAGAGGTGCTTGAGAGAAAAGAAGTAGAGGGGAATAAACGAGAACTTGCAAAGGAAGAACGAGATAAAGAGAAGGGCCTCGTGGTTCCAAAAGAGGAGTTGGAGATGATGATTTATCATGAATACAAGGATTCGTACCTTGTACCTCATGAAACTACCATTTCCCACACTGTTTTATTTAATTCTTTTTTGCAGGTTAATTGCACTTGGAACGATTGGCCACGCTACTTACACCCAAAGGTGTTTCTACTTCAAGCCATTCATGTGACCCCCATTGCAGAATATTATTGGTTGATTATATGCAACGGCAGGAGGAGTTTTCCATTTGATCCAGGTGGAGCAGTTGCACAATAGGAACAAAGCTATGATTCGAGACGAATCATCCTAAAGAAGGAGGGAATGATGTGATCCAGAATCATGATAATACGAATCATAGCAGGCTTGTTGGAAAAATTTAAATATTCAAGCCAAAACAAGAATTCAGCAGATTTGACGAGCTTATCAAGGAAGTTGGACAGATCCTTGTGGAGTTTCGAAAATCTTGGTTCTTCAATCCGCATCGTCGATCCTCGCGTCGTGATTTTCGGGTCAAGATTCTACCGTCCGTAACAACCTGGGTTCGGAACTTTCCGGCGTTCAATTCCGCGCATCTTGAATCGTATCATGGAGGCAATGTGAGCTCCAAAAACTGAATAGCTAGCATGTCGATGATCTCGACTGCGAACACTCAAGGAGTAGATACGATGGTTGTATTAGGTTCAAACTTAAAAAAAATCAAACTCTTTCAACTTTGTTGCTCGCATACGCCACTTATAGTTTGTCTCCATACAAACAACTGCATAAACAAATTGATTTGAATTCTTGACTTTGAACTTGAAGTGATACATTAGTGCAAGCAAATACATCTTTGATAACAAATATTTCTTGGTAGGGAACAATTGTTTCAGTTGCAAATCCTCGCATTCAGGAATCCTCTATGACTACCCACTAGGGAATGAACTTAAATCTACCGTTAAATTCTCAATGTTGTTGTAGGTAACAACTTCATGTGTATAGACATTTTCACCAGGCACAACTGTCACATGAGAATTTTCATGAAGTTCTTGTCTTCTAGGGCTAAAGGAAATTACATTCAAACCATCCCAATCTAAAAATTCCCCTTCAAAAATTTCATCTCCTATATTACTACCCTCGGCATGCACATCTAGAAATTCTCTACTCATGACTCCACGCTCCGTTCCACTCTCTGTTTGCATTTCACTAAGTGAGTCACCATGTGATTCAATAGTATCATATTCTAGATCCTCTCTTAAACCATCATTTTCTTCATATTCCTCAACATCTTTCTTAAAAAGCATAAGAAAAAGAGGAATTTCTCTATAAAAAGAGAAATACCACTGCACACTACTATCAGAATCAATCTCCATTGGGGGAACTGGAATGTTAGACATGCCAGGGACAATGGTTGACATCTCTATATTATATAACCTAGAATCAACCTCCAAAACCTCTCGGACTTTAACGCACAGCTCCGCATATGTAGTGGTTTTTGAAACAAGAACATGAGTCACATTTGCTTGACCATTGTTTATATTCCTCCATGTCTATCTATCTCATTGTTTCTCCACAAACTCAACAAAATAACAAACTGATATCCACACCTTGTCTGACACATTCATGATTGCAATTCAAAATTAAAATAAATAGATTTTAGTTGATCATATCACAAAGTGCTACATTATACAAGTCAAAATGCATAACAATAAACTTTTCATTCAATACATGACTAGTGCTAACAACAATACTTGTCGTATTTTAAATTCGTAAGCAAATGGATATATTAGAAATAATGTCGTAACCCCCCCGAAGTTATATGTAGGTTGACAGTGGAAAACTAAGATAACGACATGTGTACCGTTATGCATCACATATAACGACATATGTGACGTTACGAAAAATTCTTAATCAAATATATAAATTCTTAAGCAAATATGTATATGAGCAGCAATATTGTAAACCCCAAAAGTTATACACCAACTGACAGTGGAAAACTAAGATAACGACATGTGTACCGTTATGCATCACATATAACGACATATGTGACGTTACGAAAAATTCTTAATCAAATATATAAATTCTTAAGCAAATATGTATATGAGCAGCAATATTGTAAACCCCAAAAGTTATACACCAACTGACAATGGAAAAATTAGATAACAGCATGAATGCCGTTATACTCACAAATAACGGCATATGTAACGTTATGAAAAATTCTTAAGCAAATATATAAATTCTTCAGCAAATGCATATATGAGCAATAATGTCATAAACCCCCAAAGTTATATACATGCTAACAATTGAAAAATAAGATAACGGTATGGATGTCGTTATGCATCATAGATAACAACATATATGACTGAAAAATTATTTAGCAAATGCTTGAACTAGGAAAATTACATTACAACAAAACAAAAATTCAACAAAAAAAAATGCAATAATTGATTTTTACCTTTTTCTTCTTCAATTAAAAATCATGAATGTGGATAGTTTAGCAAGTATTCAAATATTCAAAACATCAATTTGCCAAAATGGTGGACAAACAAGAATTTTTGTTGGATTTTTATGTGGAAAAAGAACAGTGAAAGAGAGGGAGATGTCGACGACTGCTGCTACTGATAAGAGAATGAAGGATTGTTGGTATTCTTTGAAAAATTAGGACATGTTTGGTTGGTCTTGAAGGTCATATAGATGAAAGGGTAGTTTGAATATTGTATAATATATTTTGTCTTTTATTTAAAGGTGAGGGTCATTTAACAAAATATTGTAAAAGTGAGCTTATTTTATTAAATTATGCTTTGACAAGGTCTTTTAACTCAAATCCCAAAATCTTAACCAAACACTCAACCCACTATTCTTTCTCAGTTATTAGACACTGTCATCTTCCCGTTGAAATCTCAATCACCGACCGTCATCGGACTCCGTTGTTGCATTATTCACTGTACTTATTGTCTTCCTATTGCACCAGTTGTTTCTAGCTCATTCTCTCTTGGTAAGGTTTCACTCAATCATCCACTTTTAAAATTTTATATGGTATATATTGTAATTATATTGACACATCCTTATTACTTTTGTAATGACCCAGGTCCCATTTAACGGGCTGCCCCGGCCATTAGATTGATGACGTACAGTCCCCACAGTACCAACATAGATTTTTTCAGCATGTTTTATCTTTGCTCGCACGCTCCTTGAGAAAACTTCCCAGGAGGTCACCCATCATAGAATTGCTTCAAGTCAAGCACGCTTAACTGTGGAGTTTCTAACCACGGACTTCCTGAAAAAAAAAAGGTGTACCTTGTTAGTATGAATAGTACCTATCAAATATTTTAAGCTTTCTTGGTCGAGGTATTACAATCACCCCCCGTTAGACTCGCAACGTCCTCGTCGCACTTAAACCATCTGAGGATCCATTGCCAGACGTTGGGATTCTAGAGGTGGCTCCCGCCCTATGGCGTAGTACTTTGTCCCACATAGCACTTAGTTCCCGATTTTCGGCTGCGAGGCTGTCTCTGATACCATTTGTAACGACTCGGGTCCCACTTAACGGGCTGTCCCGACACTAAGATTGACGACGTACTGTCCCTGTTGACCACAAAATTCAGCTGGACCTTGGACCAACACGTCTTAGCTCCTCCCTTTTGAACACGTGGATCTCCTGCGCACTATGACAAACAATCAGTTTGCAAAGGGGGCCGAGGTGGCTCCCGTTTGCACTCCGATGCCAAAGTCAGTACTCATTTCAAGTGAATATATATTGGGTGCGGGAAATGTAAATGTGTAAAAGAGAGAAAAGGGAGTGAGATTCGAAATATTTTGTTAGTGTATTGAATTACCAACATTTTCCTTGTAGGAAAGTGTGCTCTATTTATAGAATGAGTAATTCTCTTAGATTGTGACATGTGTTATGCTCTACACATGGCAAGATCCTAACTATTCATGAGGTAAACCATTTCTTTGGCTATAATCATTACTACATGTCATAGGGATAAAACAACCATCAAATCCCTTTAAAGATGTTGTCACATCAAGCTATCTTATCACCTTTACATGGACCTCACTTCGGCTTAGGAGTACCTCGGCATAAGGGTACCTCGACATAACATCACCCCGGCATAGGGGTACCTCGGCATAGGATCACCTCGGTATAGGGGTACCTAAGCATATCATCACCCCGACATAAGGGTACCTCGACATGTAAGAGTCCAGCAAGTTTGGTATCCACAGTTTAGCCTGTGGGTCATGATTAGATGAATGGATGTTTTGTGGATCCCCTGTTGGACCCATATGGATGACATGTCATGTAAAATTAGTCATGGTCGTAACAGTCTCCACTGTACCAACATAGATCTTTTCAGCATGTTTTGTTCTCACTCGCACGCTCCCCGTGAAAACTTCCCAGGAAGTCACCCATCATACAATTATTCTAAGTCAAGCACGCTTAACTATGGAGTTTCTAACGATGGACTTCCTGAAAAGAAGGTGCACCTTGCTAGTATGAGTAGTACCTATCAAATCTTTTAAGTTTTCTTGGTCGAGGTACTTGGTCAACGTATTACAAATTATTTGTCAATTTATGAGAATAGAGTATTTACATGTATGAATTGTTTGTCAATTTTTGAGAATATAGTATTTACGTGTATGAAGAACATTTCTTCAGCAGTTCATGTTTTTTTGTCCTTCTATGATTATTTTTGTATTAACTTGATGTTTCTTGAATGTGGTTTCAGACGCCCTAGGAAGCTGCAAAAATATTCAGGGTACTATAACAGAGGAAAATAAAGGTTAACTTCAACTTCATACATAACTATGTTTTATCATGTTTAAGTAAATGGATCTGAATCAATTTTATTCTGTTTTAAACTGTTTCACACCATTATGGTTCTTTCTGAAATTTTATTACAATTACATTTGATGGATTATTTGTTGAAATGTGATAAGCACACACTTGCGATTATGTGTTTAAAGAGAGATGTGTGTGTAATCTTTAAGGGGTTTACTATGTTTTGATACTTTTTATACATAATTTTGAAGTTCACACTTGTGATTATGTGTTTAAGACTGATGTGGGAGAAGTTTGTTTCTCTGAATTGTCATAGACTAGTAAAAATTGTAGTCCACAACTGGAGTGCAAGTAGGAGAAAATAAAAAGTAAATGACCATATACAGATGAGGAATTCACTTAGGAATTATGTTTAGACAAACTTCATCCCTTGCACAGCTAAAATTTGTTGAAGAGTTGTCCAATAAATATAGTGTTGGGGTTTTTTGGTCCCAATCAAACCTCGGGGGGAATGATAATAAACAGTGTCGGATTTTAAGCTTCGTAGGCCCTCGGCCCATGATCGAAGAATTGCCCAATCTCCACAATTAGGCAGCCCACGCGCTAAGAGATTTACTACCCACGTCGAGGTTTTAATTGGGTCACGACCCTGTTGCTCGATGGGTAGGCTTCAAGACGACCCATTTAATTAGGGCTCCTAATTAAACCCTAGACCTATATCTACCCGACCCTCCCCCATTTGTCTCGATTAGAACACTCACGACATTACTCTCTCTCTCGTGTGGTGCGGCTCCTCTTCTTGGCTGTGAAGCGCCCGACCATCTCCTTTCTTCCTCTCTTGGTGATTGGAAGTGTGCCATCGTGGTGACCACCACCGTGTGCTCCGTGTGCGCCTCCTCCGTGTGCGCCTTCTGCTTCGGTCGTTGCTTGTGGGTCTCCGTGATTGGCCCTTGGTGTGGAACGCCTCTTACTTGTGCGCCTCCTGCACCTTTCGGTTCTTGCTTGTGGGTCACCGGGTTTGGCCCTTGCTGTGAACAGTGTTTCGTGTTCTTGCTGCCGGTTCGTAGGTACTGTAGGAGGCGGTGTTCGGTCCTTGTCTCTTGGCCGAGCCTTGTTGTGGTTCCTTGCTGTGGACCGTTCTTGCTTTCGTGTTCTTGCCACCTGCTGTGTTTGGTTCCTTTGTGGTTCTGCAGTCTCTTTGGCCGAGGCTTATTGTGGCCTCCTTCTGTGCAGCAGGTTTGTAGTGGGTTGGAGGTGCGTTGGCAGTGCGTTGGCAGTGGGTCTCTTGGCCGGTTTGGGGGGTTGTCTTGGAGTGTTCTCTAGGCGGGTAGTGGTGTTACCATTGTGGGGATTGGGCTGAATTTTGAGCCCTCGATTTCACCCTGTGCAGTCCGCCACTTCGCTGAAAAGGGAGTTATCATTACTTGCCCAATTATATTGTTTATTTATTTGAATTCAATTAAGTGCCAATTATATTATTATCTTCCGCTGCATTATTGACTAATATCGATTACTTTGTGTCTTGCGAGGTTCGATCATTTCAACATATAGCTTTGGAAATGATATCATCTTTGCGGATGAGGTTTTAAAACCATATTGAGGGTGGAGCATTAATATGTTTAAAACCAATGGTAATGGTAAATTAGGAGCTAGAGACAACGTGAATTCCATAAGAGGTTTTAGTAACCTATCTGGCATTAACGGAACTTGATGGTTTCCCCGATCCTTAAAGCAGTAAACATTCATCCTTAGAAAACAAAAAGACGGATTATAAGTATTAGATACACAAATTCTCCTTAGCATTTTATTAGATTAGAACTGTACAATTTCCCCTTACCTGGACATCAATTTCTTGCTTTATATATATATATATATATATATATATATATATATATATAGTGTTCGTGGCACATAAGACTGAATTTAAAGAGACATCAATCATTTGTGATGCTTTCCAAGCAAACCATGAAACTAATTCTAAAATTCATATTTTACATTATAATTTTCAAAATATGGATCCATAAAAATTGAAGTCTTGACACCATTTGACCTTAACTTTTAAATGCCACACCTTCCATAATGCCAAACACAAGGATATACAAGCCATTATATTAGCCTGAATGGTTGTTCTTTGTGATGTTAACATCTATTGAAATTTTATTTTAGTTATATCCGATTTTATTCTGTGATACCCATGTAGTATTTAATCATTTTCTGTCAGTATTTGATCCTTCTTCGTGATATTGTAACTTTGATGTCAAGTGTCGAGTTCACCATATGTGAAATGTTAAGAAAAACGTTTCAAATGACAAGAAATATGTTTCAAATTTTAAGAACTTGGTGAAATCTAGAGACAAGAGTGACTGCGAGCACACCTTTCAGAAATGAGGATGTACCCTAACAAGTAGAGACAATAATATTTTGAGTATAATTAACTGAATGTCAACTAGATAGAGAGGGCATGCTTGAGTAGGCATACATGTGAGATTGAATTAACTTTGGTTTATTTGTCCTCATACTTTGATCTTCTTCATGTACATTACCTTTGATCCTTTAGCTGCTTATAATCAACTTGTGGTTTGTTTTTATATGTTTTTCTATGCAATTTTGCACAGATAAGAAGTACCAAAAGAAGAGCGAACAGCTATCCAAATATCTCAAGTGAGCAACAAAAGATACGTCAAAGTCATGTTAGATCGCTTTAACGCACAACATAAAAAAAGTTAGAGAATAGTTAGTTTGGCGACATAACAAAAATCTTGAGTTGAGGCTATTTGCACAATTAATACAACAAATAATTTACAAAAAAGTATTTTCCCCGAAGCGTTGTGAAGTGTGTCTTAAGTTAAACGAACAGTTTCTTAGATTTGGCATGCCCAAGTACACCTTAGTGACGGGGTTGAATTGTGGTAAAGTGACTAAGGGTAGGAGGCAGATATGATACTGGATAAGTAGCGACTACTAAAAAATATTTGGGAACCATGATCATGTCACGTATACGTAGAGAGGGCTTTCTTGAAATGTCAGAATCAAAATGATTGGTACAATTCGGGATTAGCATTTCTCTTCGAGGGAGTCTTCAATGTACGAGACTGGAATGTAGGAGTACATCTAGACACCCTCTCTACCGTTGATAACTTTGGATTCTTCTACTCATACCTTTGGGGCACTATTTATTTCAAATTATTAATGAAATGAATTCATCGCGGTTGGGACATAAAGGTAAACTTGATGAAGCTCAAGAATTCAGTTAGGATGATGTAAACAATTTACGATTCCCTCTTGCAATTTAGGTATGACCTCAACAAGTCTGGACTGTTATTATATATTGCATAGTGATACTTCATTTGTTTTTGCTCACACCATAACATCATTGGAATGTAGTTATAGGTTTATGAAGCAATTCCTGAGTTAGAAACTCAATTTCGCAATGAGATTTGTGAAGACATTCCTATGATTTTAAGGTGGATGAGTACAAGACAACCTTAGTCAAGCACGTACTCCGATTTTCTGAGAAAACCCATGTGAGTGTACTACCTCATTCATAACAAATGATGTCATATAATTGTAATACCACTTTTTCGTTTTACACGCATTCTTGAATTTCACGTAATTTTATATTGGTACCATTATAAATTATGTAACTGATTATTATTATTTTTCATATTTGACTTAATTTGCTGTGGAAGGATTTGGACACCGTCACGATCAATGTGCCAATTAAAAGTTTATGAATTGTTTATTTTAATAGTTTACGTGTAATTTTATGTGATCATTTGTTTTACTGCCTAAGCATGCTATTTCTATTTTATTGTGTTAAATTGAAAGTTGGGGGATAGTTTGGCGGCGATTGGAGAGTAAATAGAACTTATGAACTAAAGTATGTACTTAAAGAGAAATGAGGGACCAATTTGTGAATTACCAAAAGTTTATATCTAACCCTACCCCTTATTATCCTCACTCACGGTCTCTCTCTCTCTCTATCCGGTCTCTCACTCTCACGCAACTCATCTCCCTCGATCTCTCTATCTCACTCGATTCCACCACCGCTGCTCGCCTCTCCCTCGGTCAGTCTCTTATGGTCGGCCACCACAACCCAACCACCACACCACCAACCTCGCGGTAAGGCGCTCCTTCCCCACTGCACACACAACGCACGCACCAGCGCACACTGATACACACACACACGAACACACACTCGTATAAATATGGAATTTTATGTATGTGTGATGTTTATTTGTATAAATTTTTATATTTTCAGATTCGAATTTGTCTAGATTCCGAATTTTAATTATTAGTTGGAACTTTGGTTAATGATTATATGTATGTGTATGTCTCTGTGTATGTATATATTGATGTATATGTATATTATCCTCACAGATATATATATATATTTCAGATTTTTAAAGTTATATGGGTAGATTTTAGATTTCAAAATTCGTGAATTTGTTAGTTTAATTGAAATGTTTATTTGTATTTCAAGTTAGAAATGGTAAATTTCGAAATTTGGGAAATAGCATATAAATGATCACATTGATTCTCAGACCTGGTAGTGATTTTTCAGAGTTATGAAATTTTGGATTTAATTGGTTTAATTGACAACTGTTTTGAGAGTTTTGTTTTCAGATTTAAAAATGTTGGAAAAATACTTGGTTTAAATTTGAGTTAGTTTAATTGAGTTTATGTTATTCTAGGTAAATTTGAGGATTTTGAATTTATGAAATTAGCTAACTGCTTAAATTTTTAACTTTTGGATTGAAATTTGTATTTTGTAGATTTAAGTATTTATTTGGAACTTTAAGTTGGAATTTCAGATTTTGGAAACTATTAAAATGGGTTGTTTTGATTAATTTTAGTTAAATTGAGACCTTGATTATAATCTTACATTCTTATGCATGTTAGGGATTTAGAATGTAATGTTTTGGGAATTGGAAGCATGAAACTCTTTCTTGTTTTATGTGCTTTAATCTAAACGTAAGGTCACATTGTGAATTAAAAGTTATACTTATTAATGAATGTGAACAATCAGGATATTTGGTACATTGATGTCACGGGCATCCGAGACTTTTCCACTTGCAAATTTAGAAACGGTAAATTACTAAGGACTGCAAGTAAGTAAACTTTCCCTATTTTCATGAAACTAGAAAGTTAATGTGAAATTAATGTGCGTAAGTAAACTTCCCCCTATTTTTATCAAAGTTGAATGTAAACGTGAAATTAATGTGTAAACGATTGTCTTGCAACTTAATTGCTTTGATGAATTTTCGTTTACTTTATGAAAGTATATGTTATTAAGAAGAATGTTCAAGCATGTACATTATCATGTCATTGCATCATCGAGCATGCATTGGCATCGAAATTGGGAAGTCAAATGTTTTTAAATGAAAGAAATGTGTCAAGGTGCAAGTTTATTCAAAATTTATGTATCCCAAGTTTTTAAGAAAGAATGGGTGTACTTCTAGTTCATGAAAGATGCGAGTGGGAAATGGGGCACAAGGACCGGCATACCCGAATTAAGTCGCTTTGCGACGGAATGTTCAACCGTTTTACGGTGGACCGTTAAACCGCTTTGCGATGGGAAAGTGAATGTTAAAACGCTTTGCGGTGGAAATGTGAATGTTAATCTGGTTCCAAATAAGAATTGCACACTGTTATCTGATTGATTAGAAGATACACCAAGTGAGCTTACAATGGAAATGAAGTGAAAGTTTGAAAAGTTTGAAAGTTCTGGAAAGTAAAGTAAATGGGGATACATATATGAAAATTTTAAAGCATTCATGTCATAAGTATGCATTTCATGCATGAAGTTTACTTACTGAGCTTTAGCTCGCCCCAATCCCTCCCCAATATTTCAAGTGATGAAAATTAGATGATTAGAGGAGAGCACTTGGCGGCAGGCTCAGGAAGTACCCGACTTGAATTATTTAAAATTGAATTTAATGATTTAATTTAAGTTTTCATTGGTTAATTCTTTCTTCGTTTACTCCTTAAACTATTCGTCTAAATTTAACTTTAAGTTATTATATTTCTAGTATCATTTATATCATCACTTATTTCACTTAATTAAAGTTTATTGATATAGAAATTTTTGTATCGAGAAGTTTGGGATTGCGTTTGGATAAATGTGGTGATGTGGGAGTAAATATTGAATTGTGATTGGGTGTTGAATGTGGTTGAATTGTGATTGATGTTTTAAATTGTTAGGTTGGGTATGATGTCCCTCTACAAGTTGGTTAAGTCCAAGTTACAGAGGAGACTCTGCCGAAATTTCTGTAAAAAATTTATAATAGATAAATGAAAATTTTAATGTTTAAACGATTTATTTCCGCATATAATGTGAATGGAAGTTAACACGCCTAGGTTTTAGATTTTTAAACTTGGGGTGTTACAATAATCATGCCTAAAATTGTTTTTATCTTGTTTTCCACTACATCTACATATCTGGGCAACAATAAGGCCAAGCGAAGAAGAAGCTCATCAGCTTTGTTACTCATGTTTAGTGCTTCTGGTTGACGAGGAAAACCATGATCTTGATGCTATTGTTGCGGACACAGTGAAAATATACGATTGTCATCTAGAGGATAAAATTGTACGCAGTTAAGATCACAAAGTAGACCAAAGAGACCTTGAAATGAAGTCCAGGGGGACTTCCTGAGGGATGAAGCTGATGAAGAAGAATGACATATAGACCTAGTCATAAGTAGGCCTTCTACATTTACAACTGGAGCAGCTCCTTCACCTGTGATAGTGCATTTGAAATATATCGAAGTCCTACACACTACACATAATAAGGTAATGGAGACTCGACTACCAGAATTAAGTGTTGAAATGAAAATGAGGCTTGATTGTATCGAGAAGCAAATGTGTGATCAAGCGTGCTTTTTCAAACATCAAGCATTGGAGAACTTGAATGTCATTAGTTCTGCATTGGAAGACATTGTTGTGCAAATCAAATCAAATACCATTGCTCATGTTACTATACCTGTGTTAAATCTAGTACACAACACATCACTAATAAGTATATTTTATACACTTATTTATATGTTTAAATTAGGATAATATGTTTTCGTTTTAGAATAAATTATATTTATTTATTTATTATTTGTTTACATTGCAGAAAATATCCCAAAATCAAGTGAACAAAGGAATTTAAACAAATAAAGGCTAAATGGATGATTATTGGACTTAAATTATACACATTGGAGAGGTACATCAAGACAATTGAGGATAAGATGAAGTTAAATGAAGAAATCAAGAAATTGGGGACCAGACTGTAACAATTGGAATTTGGAGGAATTGGAAGCAAATAAAGAATGAGGTCCAACTTAAACAAGAATCAAAGATAAAATTGCACATTACTCGGTGAACCAAGCGGTCATGGCTTCTATAGATGCATGGTCCCCCGAAGAAAGTGAAATTAACAGAACCTGAAATCGACCAACTGTGCAGCAACCAAATCCTGCGTGGCCGCACAGTTGTCTGGCCCAGCAGCGAAGTCAAGCCCATGCGCAGATCTTCTCCTTGTTTGCATAGGTTTCTTCTACGACTATAAATATAACTTCTTATGGAAGAATTGGAGAGCTTTTAGAGACCTTTTCTCAACCTCTCAAGTTCGTAATTCATTGTTCTATCATTCAAATCTTAGAGGCAAAAATCAAGACAAAGGCGAGAAAATTGAAGATTATCAGCGGGGAGCAAATACTTGATGTAAGATTTCTTTTTCTTTGTTAATTTGATAAACACTACATGCGTAGTTATTTCTTTATTGATGAATCCATAAACTTTTAGTTGGGATATTCGATGTAACTTAGTTTTACGCTTTTACAGGAGTGTCCCCAACGTGTAATTTGAAAGATTTTAGAATTCCATAACATTCCACATATCCTCATTTTGAATTCTATAGAATCTGTCAAAATTCAAGACCCTCAATATGGATTTCTATTAGGGTCCGTTCGGCAGCTTTGGTATGGAATTTAAATTATTTTATTGATTTATTTGTATTTTCTAGGTAAGATGTGGGGTTAAAAATTGGTTTGGGAAATTGGGTAATTGGAGAGAGAAAATATGGATTGTTAAAAAGTGATTTGAGAAATTGTGTAAATTAAATTTGTTGTCTTTTTTTGTCATTTAATGTATTAATTTGGTAAATTAATTTCCAACCGAATGGTCCCTTAATTCCACAAGATTCCGGTGTCCTAAAAAATCTATGGATTTAGGTGGATTTATAATATGAATGGAATTATAAGGATTTTGATTGATTTTAAACCACAAATATGAAGGCAAGATTCCTCAACAAATCTAACCATAACCCCTCGAATTTCAATTCCATGACCCATCGGATTTCCAACTCCTCCATTTTTTCTCAAAAAAATAGAAAATAGTAATAAAAAAGAAAACAAAAAATCACATGATCCTTATTATTATTATTTTTTTCATTTTTTTTTTATAAATGAAGATGGGTCTACAATCCTTATTAATTTGACAGTCATAATCCCCACAACTCTGGTGGGTGACAATTGTGTGTACTGAAGGAAAAATTAGTCTTATTCATCACTTTTGATTAATAAAATTATGTCAATTTATTTGTGATAATCTATAAACGTTTTTATATAATTGAAAATTTTACTTTAATTATTTAAATGCAATTAATTGTTTTGATTGATTATTTGTATAAGAAAATACTTCATGCTTTAAATTAAAGGTTTGAATATTTTTTTAATTAAAACTAAACAAGGTTATATATTTTATTTTTTAATGGTTCTAATATTCTTGCTTCTGCTTTTTTTTTTTTTTTTTTTTTTTGTGATGATCAAGTAAGAAATTTTGTTAATTTTGTTTTTTTTGAAGCCCACGTTCAACTTGCATAACAAAAAATAATAAAGAAATTACCCGATAAGAGGGTAAAAGTGGATGAAATTTTAAAAATCATTAAGTTTCATATTGATGACAGGTTCAACAAATTTTACTAAAATCTATCGAAATCTACTAAAATTCGTGGAATATAATTCAATTAGAATCTGAGAGATTCTATCGAATTCTATTAAAATCTATAAAATTTATGAGAATTCATAAATATAAAAAAATCCACTAAATATCATGTTGGGGACACCCCCTTAATTCTATAATTCTAGTTTTGCACTTTCGTTGTATGTATTGATTTTATTTTGTATTTGATGCATGAATTAATTTGTGATTAATTCGTTGATTTAATGAGTTGTTTTCATAATCCGCAAGATGAGCTAACAACCTAGATCTAGGAATAAAATTTGATAATTGAATGAACGATAGAAATATATGTTTGTTATTATTGTGATCGCTACATGAATTCTTATATTTCTTGCACCTAATTATTATAACCAGCTTTCAAGAAACACGATTAACTAATTATGTAGAATTGATTTAAACTCGAGAGATGAATTTCATATGCATAAGTGAATTCAATTGAGCACATTAATAGAAATAAAAAATAGATAAACGGAATTAAAAGTATTGGTTAATGTGAAATTGGATGCCCCAACACTTACAAACATCAATTTAGAAAATTTGCAAGAGTAGTATTTTCTTTTGCTTTTATTTTCTATTTTAGATTAGATAATCCATCTCAATTCGACCATTCAAATAAAGTGAGAATTAACATATTTCTCTACCTAATTACAATTCTCGTGGAAACGATAACTCAAACTCAAAAAGTCCACTTTATTAACACGATTCGTACACTTGCGGTATATTTTAGTGAACAAATTTTTAACGCCGATGTCGGGGAGTGAAAATTAATATTGATAGAAAATTAGTTCTTACTTTAATTTTTCTTTTTCTTTTTCTTTCTTTTTGTTTTTGTTTTTGTTTTTGTTTTTGGAACATTTAAAAAGCTGTGAATTGTCTCATATTTAGGGGTTAAACGGACTTTCAGACAGTTGGAAGCAACATAGCAAGATGGCAGCGAACAGTTATCAATGGCACTCTGATCAAACAATGCTATAAGCGAAACTTGAGGTAAAATTAGACAGTTTGGGTAAACAACCAATACATGCAGCACAAACTAATCTGAATTATGACTTCTTCCTTGGAAATCATGTTTTACATGATTGTCCTGTTGCACCCCAAGATGGTATGTGGAAGGTTGATTGTTTGGGAAATTATTATCTAATGCAGCAAAGTTTTCCATATTCACAAACTTATGATCCTTACTGGGATGAGCATCAAGACTACTCGTGGTCAAATTATATGAATATACAAAGCCCACCAGCTTACCAATAGGAACAAATCCAAATCACCTTGAATGAAAACCTGGTCATATTAAGACAGATGCTAAAAAGTCAACAGGAAGAAATCAACTAAGCTAAAAATCCAAGGAAGCATTTGGCAGTGAGTAGATTAAAGAACCAGAACAGTTGCTTGAAATTGAGGTGAAAAGATCATATGACTTAGAAAAATTGGTTGAAATAGCAGAAGAAAAAGAAAAACAATCTGAAATTTTAGATCAACCAAAAGAAAATACCTACCTTGAAAAAGTCATTATTCCATTGCCAACAATTCACAAGCAGGGCATCGAGCTCGAGGAAAATTCAATTAAAATTGATTTCATCATTGGAAATGAAGAAATGATTGAAATCTACATATTGAAGTTAGAATTGGGTGGAGGTGTTGACATAAATAACATTGTCAAAGGGAAATTTTGTTACATGAATGCAAATTGAAGCAAATTCAAGAGGCACAAACAACGAAGGTCATCAAAAGCCTTATTTAGAGTTCATTGAACAATCTCGATAAAAAGTCGGGCTTTAGATTTTAAACGGAGTGCTTGTTGGGAGGCAACCCAATTTTCTATCCATTTTTATTTATTTTGCTTTATTTATTGTTTTATGTTTAGTTTTATGATTTATTTGCATTTTTTAGTTTTAGTCTTTGCATGGTTAAGTTATCACATTAGCATGACATTCTTTGCACCACATGAATTGGTTGATAAGTGCATAGTCTTTGTTATAGTTTGTGCATCATGAGCATCATCAATTTCTGGCCAAAAAACATGAAATCATAGTTTGGTGCATATTGAACTTTCATAGCAATGATCATTCCATGGAATCTTGATTCTCATTGCATGCTTGATTTTTTTTATTTTTATTTTTTAAGTTTGGAATCATAAACACAAACATGACACGTTAGTTTAAGACATAATCACACTATAGGTGGATGGTTGGATGCATCACGAGGCATATAGGAGTTGAAAATGGAGTTAGAAATTCAAAATACAAAATTTTTTGGTCTAGCCGGGTCATTGCACTGCCACGCTATCTAAAACTTGGTGGCCACACATTGGTAAATAAAACATGTAGTTTCTACAGTTTTTAACTGCACGACAACCAGAACCTCAACTGTGCCGCCGCGCAATACTTCTCGAGATAGGTTGGGCAGTGTTTTTAACATAGAATAGGTATTTTTCAAAATCTATAACAAGAAGCTCATTTTCTCTCCCCAAATTCATCCCAAACCCTCATGGCATCTAACTAGCATATATTCACATGGATTTGAGCATCATAGAAGCTTACACCACATCACAATCTCCCTAAAAGGTATGATTCTCTTCACTACTTTTGAAAATTTAAATTTTTAAGGGGTTGCTTTTATGGAAATGTGGTTTTGGGAATAATTGGATTGTGGACTAGGACTAGGCTAGGTTTTGATGATAAATTGGATGCGTAAACTAGGTAAAAATTTTTAGGAAAATCCAAGTCCCCAACTCAATGTTCTTCTTTGATTTGCTTCAATACACACGATGTGTTTGATAAAATGCCACAATGGATTTTTCTTTGAGTTTTTGCATATCTTTTTGAATGATAACCTTAAATACATGTTATACATCATATGTGTATCATTCATTCATGACTTATACTCATTTAATGCATAAAAATTGAATTGAACATATGTGGCATTACATTGAACTCAATGCAAGGTCACTGCAGGGCATTTCACTTATTTTCAGCCTATAGTGACCACTGTGCCATCCCGTTTCAAGACCCTATTGAACTCCAAATGCTCTGAATTTTTGACATGTTATAAACCATGTTTTTTACTTCATGTGTCCGAAAATGTCTCGGGAAAATTTCAATTTTTCATGATGATGTCAGGGCCTGAATATGGGTGGTCAACTATATTTGAAAATTCAGATTTATGCTCTATCTTTAGTTTGGGGGTTTGTGGTTGTGTTTTCCTTTGATTTATTATAAAATTGATGTGATTTAATGTTACTTATCTCATGTTTATGAGGAACATAACACTTTTGACACATCAAACCAAGGTTGGAACGGGTTGAATCATTCAAATTGTATCAAAAGAAAATTTGCATCTCCAAACCTGAGAAGTACCCCTCTCTTATGTGCTTTATTTAGTTATTATGTCTTTTTTACATACATTGAGGGAAATGTATATTTCTAATTTGGGGTGAAAATCTCATTCGTTCCTTCTCATTCATTCGATTCTCAGGTATTAAAAAATACAAAACAATACAAAAACATTGAAAAAATCGAAATTTTTTGTTGATTTGTTTATTTCCTAGGAAATAATTTGGGTTAACTTTGTGCTTTAGCTAGAGTAATGGACAACATAAAAACTTGAATTTTCTTTACTTCTTATTCATGTTAGATTTTCATATTCTTGAGCACATAGTCATTGTTAAATTATTACTTGTATAGGAGTATGTTTGACATATGTGGGGCATATTTATTCAACTTGAACATAGGAATGACTTTATAATCCCAAAACTTAGATCTTTAGACATCCCGACCCTAAATTTTGAACCAAACAGCTCAAGAAGAAGTTTAGGGGTGGAAAGATTAGTATGTACATGTATTGATGGTTGATGGTCTGTAGTTCTTGATTTTGCACTTTTAATTAAAATGGTTTGATCAAAGGGTATAAACCAACTCTAACATAAAAATAGAAAAATACTAAAAGTCTTATTCTACTCATTGTAGCCTTTTTGAAAGCTTGTAAGGGTGTTAAAATCTGTTACCCTAAATTCAACTGAGTGGAGAGTTATCAGCCCAAAACTCGTTAGATGGGTCAATTAGAAAGCTTAAGGGATAGATGACTTACAAATAAGACAATCAAACATCTTTAAACTTTTCTTTTTCACCTTTGTGACTCGGGTTATTAAGTCTAAGGAGTTCTTCGAACTTTTTGCCCTAAAGTCGTCTGACTTGGGAATCATCGACCTAAAACTATTGCATAAAGATGGTAAAAGACAAGGACAATAAAAGAAAAAGTCGTCCATAAAATAATAAAGTGCATAGTATAACCTTTGTTGACTAAAACTTTGGAATTGAGGGTGTAGAATTGGGGATCGCTTACAAGCAGCTTGTTGTGCATGCATATTTCTAATTCTGACTATTTTGTGTGGAAAAATGTAATGTAAAAATATTTAGAAACCCCTATAGAGGGAAACATGGGATTTGAATGAAAAGCAGTAAGTTGTGATCATATATGAGTATTGTAAGTAAAATAATTAGAATATCATAAGTTGACCACAAGAGATTCGGATTTGTTTACGCATAATTGGCCACATTGTGTTAAGTATGCTCTTGCATAAGTATCCATTTGACTTTGACTATTCACACACACACACACACACTTGAAATTCTAACATGGGATAACTAGAATCATTTTATTGCGTTGTTCAAAATTCTATGCTATAGTACAATGTGATCTCAATTTTTGAGGCATATGGTAAACAAGTCGAGATGACAAAAATATTCACTATTTTTATTTTTATTTGTTAGATTGGTTTTACTTTGTTCGAGGATGAACAATAGTTCTTGTTTGAGGGTATTTGATACGTGTATTTTACACACTTATTTATATGTCTAAATTAGGATGATATGTTGTCATTTTAGAATAAATTCTATTTATTTCTTTGTTACTTCCTCTGTCCCACAAAGATCGTCTTGTTTTCCTTTTTTTTTGTCCCACAAAGATAGGCCACTTTTCTTTTTGAGAGTATATTAATGTCTTCATTTTCTAATTTATCCCTATTTAATATGCATTGTTATCAAAAAAATATGAACAACTCATTATTTAATGTAGGGGTATATTAGGTAGAATGTAGGTAAATTCATAGTTCCAACACATATTAATTATGTTTTCTTAGTGGCTGTTTGGTGAAGGAAAAAATAACAACACAACTTTCCAAAATCAATCTCAACCATCCATTCTTAGTCAAGCCCATAATTTTTAACTTTTCAAACCTTTTTCTACCCCACATCCATCAAAAAACTAAAAAATATCACAAAAACTAAAAATTTTCACATTACCACACAGGCTCTTAATTTGTGTGAAAATATAAGTGAGTCTGTCTTTGTGGGACGGAGGGAGTATTTGTTTACATTGAAGAAAATATTCCAAAATCAAGTGACCAAAGGTATTGAAGTAAATGGATGATTATTGGGCTTAAATTATACACGTTGGAGAGGTACATGAAGACAATTGAGGACAAGATGAAGTTAAATGAAGAAATCAAGAAATTGGGGACCAGATTGTCACATTAGAAGTTGGAGGACTTGGAAGCAATAAAGAATGAGGGTCAACTTAAACAAGAATCAAAGATAAAATTGCACATTACTCGATGAATCACGCGGTCACGGCCTCTACTAGCAGAGCCGTCCTTAATGCATCCATCAGTGTTGAGCTTGTAGGCTCCAACTAATGAAACATGTCAAAGGACCAAAATAAGGGGTGAAGGGGGTAGAGAGAGCAAGTGTAATACCAAAAAATGGGGCAATAGTTGTATCCCCACGCCAATGTTGTTGTCTGATGAGCTGTCCAATGTGGAGGAATGAAATAATGCGGTACACTCTCCAAATAATCCTTCGAGGCTCCATCCGAATACCCCCTGTGTTTCGCATCATCCCTCTTAGTCCATAAAAACCAAAATATCAATAGAGGAATGATATTGCGAATATGACCCAACCTAACATATTGTTTGGAATATCTCTATCTCTTGAATCTGTGTCAAACATACTCACTCAGAATCATAGGCAAATGAAAGATGTCTCTGAAGTGGCTCCATACCTGATCTGAGATAACACTGCCCATAAAAATGTGCATAATAGTCTCCATCTGTGCGCAACGCTGATAACGTGATGCTAAGTGACAACCAATCTTCCTCAGAATAATCGTGTCAATAGGGATAAGTCAACACCAAAGCTTCCAGCTAATAAGAATCATGTGACTAATGTCCTATTGACATGATTATTCAGAGGAAGATTGGTTGTCCCTATTGACACGATTATTCATTGGTCCACAACAGCCGATAAGAATCATGTGATTGATGTCCTGTTCGAACCAACTGCCAAGCATACCTGGTAGAGAATCTGCCATCTGATGTATCCTCCAAACAATCTGATTAGAGACTTTAACAGATAAAGGAATAGCCCCTATCTTAAGGAGTCTGTCAAAATCCCATCCAATGTCATCGTAGAATTCATGCACCCTCTCCGATGTATGATGCATATCTGGAAAGAGCGCAACCAATGTAGTATCCCCCATCTAACAGTCGTGCCAAAAAATATGTGTCTAGCTCCAAGATGCCACACAATGTGTAACTCAACCCGTAATCCCACCCTCTTCAACCTCTTCAAAGTAGGAGAGGCCGAATGTGGGATACCAACAAGTGAAGGGTGTGTCCCCATGCAATATTTTTTTAAGTAAAAATCGAGCCCAAAGAGATCTCTGAAACCGAAAAAGCCACCAAAGCTTTAATGAGAAAGCATACACTTATCCTATAATCTTCTCAAGTCAAGGCATCGCTCATCGATAGGAAGGCATAAATCCTTCCATCTACGCCAGTGTAACCGATGTGCATGGTCCTTGGAATCCCAAAGGAATTGTGCAAAGATGCTTTCAATCCTCTTTAGTACAGTCTTAGGAGGCTAAAGGATCTGAAGAAGATTAATGGGAGAGAGCCAAGGACTGATCTAATCAAAGTAATGTGTCCTCCAGGTGAAAGCAAACGTGATGACCAACCAGAAATTCGGCTCCTGGTCTTCTGAATAAGGTCATCATAAGGAAAGGTCCTCTTGGCCCCTTATACAAAGGGTTCCCCAAATAAGTGAAATGTTGCTGCTGATGTCTGAACTCCGAGTTTTAATGGTTTTACGGGTCAATATTTAGGGCTTTTTCTTTTTTAATTTTAAAATAAATATTAAACTAATGGTGATTGGCTCCAATTTGCAACAACAACTATTGAAATATCTTTATTCAAACAACGTCTATATAAAGGACTTTGACTATCCTTCTAATAGGTTCTTTCGATGTGGGATCAAACTCTTTCCCATTTTAATTAATTTTAAATAGGTAAGGTTCCCCTAAAAAAAAAAAGGGTAAGGCTGTTTAGTGTTTACACTTCACATTTCGTAAACATTAGTCATTTCTCCTTCTTTTTTAAAATAACTCCTCCATTTTGAAAATTATTTTTTCTTTTTATTCTCTTTTATTTATTCAATTCTCCAGCTACTTATATTTTATTGTTACTATAATAATTTTAGAATCACTTTTTTATTAGTTAAAATATTTTTAATATTTAAAGTTTTGAAATTAATTATAATAAACAACAATGAATACTATTATTTGTTTTTTTCTTTTTTCATTTTTTTGATAATTTTATTTAATACACTGAGTCGACCCACTGACCATTTCCCTTTTCTGGGTCGATGTCCGGGTCAAGTTTTGAAACATTGGTATTACTTTATCTTATTCGTCTCCATGCACAGCATGCTGTATGTTTTGTGAAATGATGAAAAGTATGTGTAAAAGTTAATTTTAATTGCCACGTGGCCTTATATTTTCATATATTATTAATGTGTCATTTAGAAGTTTGTCTAATTCTTAGCATTTTTTTGTCTTGTCCATATCCATACACATGTAGTTTCCTCATATTTTATTAAAGACTATTTATTGTCTTGTTGAACCAAAAAAAAGACTATGGTATCCAAAACACAATGATTGTTATATAAAGAGTAAAACACCGACATTTGGCCATGTAAACACAATGATTGTAGTATATCGATAAAAAACAACAACAAGTGCTACTATATATACAATACTTGTAATACCCCAATAACAACATGACAAATGCCTCTAGAACACAATGCTAGTAATATACACCAATGTGCATAATCAATATCTCAATCAAAAGCATAATAAAGAATGAATTTATTACATTTGAATTATAATGAAAACAAGGTTTTGATGCTTGTATTTGGTAATGATCCAAATTCATACAGGTTTGCCTACTATTTCCAGTATTCCCACAATGACCCATTTTGCGTGTGATTGCAGACCTTTTAGTTCTTGGTCTTTTTCGTTAGTTTGGTTGTCATCCTGGTGATATTCTTACGTTTGGGAGTTATATATGGATGGAACAGATGTCATGTAGGAGTACCCAATTCGACTCCAGTCCAACTAAGAAAATTGGGTCGATAAACACAAACCGTATAGTGAAATTTTTTTAGAACAAGCCACATGAGATGCATGGGTGCATGGTATTTGGCGTACTTAGGATTTGTGGAAAGATTGTGTATTTCCAATTAGGTCTATAGCAGACATGTCCATTCCTACGCCTACCTCCAAAACCAATGGAGCCAAGTCAAGCACCTGTAGAACTGCACCAGCATCAAAAGATTTTTCCAGATTATCTCCATTCTCGGTGTTAAACAAGTTTCCATTTTGTACATGCACTACTCCTCTCGAAGAACCATTGCTGCTTCATGAATTTTATGTTTTTGATCAATGCAGTTATGGGAAAACTTCTTGTTGCCTCAGAATTGAATTAAGTGATTCGACAATTTTATTTGTCATGATGTTACACTAGTTTGTTTCAAACATTTCCTGTGACCATTAAGATGTACCGGCACGTTCTAAGTAGCTTTCCATTGATGGATGGATATTCTAATCTATTCCATGAAATTATCAAACTTCAATAAGCGAAAGGCCATCGTTGCTCTTTTTAACAAGAACATTGCATTTTAATATTACTTTACTGAGTGATAATATTTTTCTCAATATTCCACATGTAGTCACCATTGTGAGATAAAAAAACACAATGGTAATAGCCTATTTACACCTTTTTTTCCTATCCGATACAAACACAAGCATATCAAAGTCCTCTATAACATCTTTCAACTTTGACATGAACCACTCCTATGATGCATTTGTCCTGCATGGACAATACCCCCAAGTAATAGGAAGGATTTGCAAGTTAGCATCTTGAGTTGTAAATGCTGATAGTGTAACCTTGTACTAGCTCTTTATACCATTGGCACAAATAACTTGTCACTTGTAATCTTGAAAACTTCATATGCATGGCCCCAATGCTAAGAAGAAATACAAGAATATGTTTCTACTATCCCGCTTAATATGCGTGATTATTCCATAAGAACATGATAGTAAGAGAGCAATTTCAGAAAACTTACTCTAATAAACCATAGTTCCCAACAAGTACATTGTCTTTAACTCTCCATGTATTGTTATATGTAATCCTAACACCAAACTCATGTTCCATATACCAAATAATACCCGCGGGAACATAAGGTTGGTTTACATCATCCAATAGCCTCTTGACGTGCTCCCTGATTAGGGCACTTCTGTATGATTTTTTTGCATTCCGCCAGATATTTAAAGAACTTGTAAGCTCAGGTATATAGCATCCAACCATAAATACATCTGAACTTTTGACATTTGAGGCACACACTATCCAATGACAAGTGGTATCAACACAACAAACTCTCAGTGATATTCGATTTGACTTCTTCACCTTAAAATGAAACTTATCGGTTAGAGCCTGAAGTCGAAGCCTTGTATGAATTTGTTCTTTTCTAGAAGAAGATTTGGTTCTCATGTATTCCATCTTGTTCTTGAAACTAAAGTGAGTTTCTAGATAATTGACTATCTTCATCTTACCCTACTTACGTATTAGGAATAATTAATGGCTCTTGTGATTTACACACACCCGCTTCTTCATTACTAGATAATGCATCTTCTAAGGTTGATAAGTGTTGAAAAACTAAGTTCAAGTTATTATCATTATCATCATCATCATATTCATCCTTAACTACACATAAAGCAGTCTTTGTGTGGAGAGAGATGTGCCATTGATAATCCTCATTTTCTGCTACATTTGCGGAAGGTATATTCATGCTCAAAACTTTGAATTTCAATTGGATCATATACTTCATTCTATCAAAAATAATCTTTTTATACAATTTGTTGACAAATTCTTCGTATTTACTATCATGTCCAAAGAGAATTGACGTTGTCTGATTGGTAAGCCACTTCCAATCGTCTTCTAGGTGGACGAAATTACCATTGTACAAGACAACAAATCTCATGATACCACCTATACCTTCATGCTATCAACACAAATAAGATAAGCTCTTAAACGAATACCTAAACAGAGCATTGTAACATTAGTACATATGTTACACACAAAATTCAAACATTTCCCTATATAGAGCCAACATTTACTGTTGTTCTTGAAATTTAAGAAATGGCATGTCAAGACCTACATTTTCAGTATCATTATTGAAATTTCGATATGTCTAGAACGATATGTAGGATTACACTTCACACAGTGCATTTCTCATTTTTTTTTTCAACAACCCATTCTACCTCACTTATAAAATATCATTCTCGATATTCATTAAATATCGAGAAGGTGTGTCTGACAGCACCACGTTAATTTATCATCTTCTTCAGCTTCAACCACCAAATTCAACATTAAATGCATTCTCAGTACACAACTACCATAAATTTATATAGATTTTAGTTTGTTCTTAATGTTAATATATTTTTGAAATAATCTTCATTTTCTAAAAAAATATTTAGTCAATACCTAATGGATAATAATCTATTAAAAGGAACTAGTATGTAATAATAAGTAATAATAAGTTGGTAATAATCAATAGTGTGGTAACTTCTCAAGGAAGCTACCAATCTTGAAAATTGTGCATGGCAAAAGATAAAAATTACCTTTTAATTTTAGTAAGGTATCATAGACATTTGGTTCTCAATTTGGTCATTTTTTTCAATAATTATGAAAATTAGATACTTCTGATTCGACAATAATGAAATTGACCATTTCTGTAAATTCCCGCAAAAAATAAGGAAATTTACAAAAATTCCAATTTCATACTGTGATTTAAGGGTCCGGAAACATTGAATATACTATAGATATTACCGTCTTGAAAGAACCTAATTTTTTATTTAGCAATAGATTTTTCTTCTACGTTAGAAGTGACCAAATTTTACAAATATATAAGCCCTTTAAAAGACTCAAGGAGCTGGATTTTAAATCACTGTTTAGTTTATTTTCCTTATCACGCGATAAAATGTGCTCCTCTATAACATAAAATCCAATAGGGGATTCAATTTAATGGCTGCTATGCCATATCGGAACTCCACATAATTGCTAGCCATTACTTAAGGATTAGGAAATTGTATATTTTGTTTCAGAACATAAATATCACATAAACAATTTATTTCCTCTTCACTTTGTTCAAGTAAATAGTAGTATTGTATTTAAGAAGATTGATAGCTATTAAACAATGGAAAAATGCCTCATAAATTATTGCTATGGTCCTAATTTGAACATGTAACCCTTGTTATGATAAAATGCATGTCTGAAATGCTCCTCTTTTATTTGGTGCACCTCTTTTGCTGACCTTACACGTAGCTACATTCTGGCTGTTGGATTGGCTTCTCTTGGATGCTTAGTACTTAAGCTTCTTGAATCTTCGGTTGGTACTGTGGATCTGAGTCTCGTCTTGGGTTCTCTCTAGTCTTGATTTTTGGGGCTAGGTTTTTCGGTGCTCTCCTTCATTTCCATTTCAACTATAACATTTAGTAGATCTTTTGAGAGTTTATACTTTGTGTAGAGATAGTTGTGGATGTGATATTTCTTCGATAAACAAATTTAGTGAGGCTATAGAAATTGGAATCTATTGATTCCTACAATCTATAAAACCTTGGTTCTTGTATGATTTTAGTGAATCTTGAGCACAATCTAAACAGTAGATGATCAACGAGTGAATAGTGCTAATATGTGAACATTCGGACTCATTAGTGGGTAAAAAATCTTGTGTTCATTCATTTATGATTTTTACAAGTTTTTACTTTCTGCGATTTTTGTTTAATCGCACTGGTTATTAGTTTATTTGGGGACCAACAAGTGGTATTACAGCGGTTGCTTTGAATCAAAAGTTTTGTGCTTGGTTTTTTGTGAAACCTTAAAACATTTTTATTTGGAAAAAAGAAAAAAAATGCTTTTTTGCTAATGATTGTCCTGATATGAAAGATTTTTTGAAGAAATAAAAGTTCTCTGAAAAGGACCCATGTGATCTTTCTTGGATTCAACCCTTGGTTGGATCTCTTTTCAAGACTTTGTGTTTTTTACTTGATCTGTAAAGATCTTGATAGATCTACTCCGACTCATTCGGACGATGATAAGTTGTGCTAACTAACTACGAGTTCTCCTGGTTTTCCTTGACTCACTCTGAGTTCTTATCGAGTCATCTTTACTCACTGAGGTTTATGTATACTTTCTTGAAACCCTTACTTTTGGGCTATTTTTGTGGCATTGGTTATTAAGGTAAGAGACATATCTCTATTTAACATTGTTCAAGATCTCCTATAATGATTTACAAATATGAGGGAAAATTGGATCCAATGATTTTCACCCTTTAAACCCTATGAATCGAACAACAAATTTAAATTCTGTAGTCCTGTTTTTGATTTTGACTGTAACTTTTAATCCTCAGGGCTTTCTAATAAGAAAAGGGCTTGATCACTATCACTACAGCCCTTGGTAAATTTACCAAAGACGAATATTCACGTTATATTTGCATGTTGTCCTATACGTATTGCAGATATTTTGAAACCCCTGATTTATATATATTATATTTCTAAGAATATGGTCTTACTTGTTAATATTTCCACCTAACATAAAACTTAGACAAATTGTGGAATGGTACTGGAGATTTTAGTCTTTGACGCCAAAAAATAAAGGCTCTATTCTTCCAATAGAGATGTGCTGGGGCTTTGATTGGCTATGAAGTTAGTGCCTACATTAGGTTGCATGGAGTTTTGTTTTCCTTCACCTATCTGATGGTGTAATTAATATGTTATTTTTTTTCTTTTTTTTTGAAGATAAGGGTATCGGGATCTTTTGTTAGTTTTTAATGTCCCGATTCAACTTTTTTACTTTTGTAAAAATAATTCGGCATATAATGTTAAGCGGTTAAAAACTTTACTTTTAAATACTGTATTTGTCTACATGTGTCGATACTTGAATTTAAAATTCTGTTACAAATATTTAATGAACATTGGCACCAAATCTCAGAATTTAACTATCAAAACTGCAGCTGTATGTATCGATACTTTCAATAGAAAGAATGTATTATAGTTTTCAATACATTGTTCAATTCCTTTCTTACTTTATTCATAAAGTTTGAACCCTGACAACTTCTTGCACACAATCATATGTATGGAACCTTTAAATTGAGTTAACATTTATGTATCATACATACTTTGTACTATAAATGTTGACACTGAACCAAAAGACACAAACTGTCATAACTCCATTTCATTAACATTTCTTTAAAGATTATAAACATGTACTTTGAACCATCCGAGGACACTTTCCATCATGTTAACATTTCATCAAAGATTTTTCGTTCTGGCATCTACAAGTTTAAAATATGGAAAACGCGAATACAAAGTATTCATCAAGTAACCAGATTTTTTTTCAAGAATATGACTTTTAATGGGGCCCATATACAAATCATCTACTATCCCAAGCATTCAAGCAGGGGGTCAAAAACCCTTGAATTCTTCTAACAAGTGTAACCATATTGTAGCATGAATATCAAGACAAATGCCATAGGAGATATAACAAGCGGGATAGAGCATGATTGTATTATTATGCAAAAAATTTAACTTGATGCAATATCGAAATAAAACATGTATCGAACATGAAGTTACATTTAAAAGTATATAAACAAGAACAAGTATTACTTACTATTACTGAGACCTAAAAATGACTAAAGAATAAAAAATCAGAGTTCTATTTTACTGAAAATGTTTAATTTTTCGATACATGATGAACACGTATTGATACATGTTTTTGCAGAACTTAGTGTGTCAATACATGACATCGATACTTTGAGTTTTGTACCCATAACCAGATTCTGATCATGGCTGGTTTTTAATAAATGATGTAGAATCTTTATAGACATGATAGGGTACAGAATCTGGTTATGATGGCTGGATTATCTTCAAGTAAATGATGTAGAATCTTTATAGACATGATAGGGAACTTATCAAAGTCACGCTATTAGATTAACATGCTCTGATTCGGAATCAAATTCAAAATGGTAAGCTCTAAAGCTTTAAAATTGAAAATCGATTATGGGAGAATTTGGGATTGTTTTCTTTAGGGGTTTTTGTTGTTTTCGTCAGTTCAACAATGTGCCTATTTATAGAGATAATTGGTAGGCGATCGTATCAGTTTCAAGCATTAATTTATCCTACCCAATCATCACTCTATCCTAGCCTTGAGGAGTCACAAAAGCTGGATACCAATTTCAATGCATGAATATGTTCAATCCATGCGAGACAGGTGTCATGCTTTGATTGAAGGATAAAGTGGCTAATCAGGAGCTGCAATTTTTTAAAAACGTGCTGAAACCCTAAGTAAATTGATTGTAGGTATCGATATATGAAGGAAATGTATTGATACATTCCTTTGATTTTCTAAAAAAATGATTTTTCTAAAAATGGAAAATGTGAGATGTTACAAATACCACCGGCATAAAAGGGGATTATGCCCAATCAGAGGGAACATAGTGCGGTAGGATTTGCCCAACCAGGGTGAGATAACTAAAGATGAACATATATTTTTGGCCAGATTTAAGCTTATCATATCCAAGAAAAAGAGGAGAACATGGGGCAAAAGTGGCAAAATAATGGAGCAATTGTTATCCATTTTTCTCCATAATTTCCCCGTGGTCTAGTATATATTGATAAGAAAAGTTATTGAGAAGATCGTGGGAAGCAATTATTGAGGAGATGCAAGTAGTGAGATCATTCAAACAATGACATGGCCGTTACATGATCAAGTTGCAATTTAAGAGATACGGTTACAAGACATATAAAAGCAAGAAATCAAGATATTTCAAAGGACCAAAAAACCAACTCTAAAAATAGAGAATGTAATTTTCTTTATTTTATATGTCACATCAATTTTCTATTGCACCCCCGTTTTGGGACTTTGTCTCAAGGGGTTTATTCTTTAATGTAGAAGATGAGTTATTATATCTTTAAAAATGTTGACAAATATGAATTCAACCAGCGCTACGTATCTTCTGCAATATAATGATTAGAGGGTAGGGGAATCAACCAAAAGTCTAGAAAGCAACCGCTATGAGACTATGAACGTACTCAGTCCCAATGTGATGTGGTCGTTACAATGAACAATCTCTCTATTTTAGGACAAGAAATTGGAAAATAAAAATTAAACGAACTCCTAATCCTATAGAACTTAATTAAAACATCATGCATAATTTCGTGCAAAAAATTAAATGAACTCCTAATCCTATAGAACCTCATTGAAACATAATCTAATTAAATAATGTATTTGAAATTGAACTCTTGTTATAGAATGCTAATTAAACTCTATCTTTAATATTTACTTTATACTATCTCTATCTCCATCAAATGTACCTATTATAGGGATCCCATTCATTAAATGCATGAAATTAAGGTGAAATAGGCCGAAGTAGAAATATATTTGGCTGAAATGGTGAAGGGGAAAACTTACACATGCAAAGCATTAGTTAAGTTAGAACTAGAAGCAAAAAATGAGGGTTTGAAGAAGAAAATAAAAAAGTTATAACATTTTCGTTGGATGTGACCAAAGCTAAAGCAATATTTGACCAACTTTTTAAAGATAAATAAATAAAGTTGAGCGATAAACATAAATTGCCAAGCATGGAATAGATTAAGGGCAAGAAATATTGTAAGTGGTACGACACTTGGTCACATACAACTAATGATTTTTTTGCATTTCGAAATGTTTAGCATGATGCTACAAAATATAGAAGAGTTACATTCAATAACAATAAGTGAAAATTTGAGGTTGTGTAAATTTTATAAACAGATTGTCACAGACAAGTCTGGACAGTAACCAGTTAATAGTAAATCGTTAATCGTTATTTAGCGCAGTACCAGATGAATCCTGCTAAGGCAGATTCGTCTGGATTGTAAAACGTAAACAATCAGAATAACTTGTGCGGAATTATAAATGAACAAGAACACAATAATTTGAGCTTAACATGGGAAAAATCCTAACAGGGAAAACCCACGGTTCGCATCCTGCGAACAAAAAGAAATCACTATATAAGGAAAGAGTTTATACAGATCAATCTAAACTACAGGATAAATCTACGCATAGACTTTATCAAACATCAAAGAAATAGATCACTCCCTGATCCTTCCGTGGCATGTAATGTGAGCTGGCGTCCCACAACTCTTCAGTAGTTTTCTTTGACTCTGCAACACTTTTCAGCAACACGAACTCTCGTTCGATCTTGATCCAAACCTCCCGTTTGATCTTCACGCTGAAATTCTTTCCTTCTCAAAGTGATTGAATCCTCCTCCCGGAGTATTGAAGTCACAACACAATTGAAGCTTTAATTATTTTTGCACCACATGAAAATAAAGCTTCAAGACTTCTTTAACAAGGTGGACGTGTATTTCTCTAGCACCACACGAAAATTGTATTTTCACGTCACAAGAAACACGTCCCATATTTCTTCTTTTTATAGTGCAATTAGGTTTTCTTGATTCACAAGTTACCTTATTGCACAAGATCTCTAATACCTGTAAAACGGGTTAGAGATAATTAGTAAAGGTAAGATAAATATTCTTGAATGAATCTTACCATGAATAAAGATAATGATAAATCATAAAGAACTTACCATTTATCAATCAAGTGATAAATCAAGATATTTATCACCATATTTTTCGACCCCTATGAATATTCTTAACAATCAAGAATTTCGACCATATAATCTTACCATATGCAAAGATAAGACTAAAAATATTCTTGACCATATCAAGAAGATACTTACCATACTTTGAGTATCAAGATATTATCAAGATTATTACCAACATATTTTCGAGATTATGATCAAAGATTTTCGTGCTTGTGATCAAGTAAATATCAATATTTTTTTGATCATTATCTTTTCAATAAAAAATATTTTACTTGAAAATTAGAGATAAAAAAAAATATGCATAATTTAATTGAACTTAATATATTACTAAATACACGTATTTAGTAATTAAATCAAGTTTTATCAAATTATACATTCGTGAAAAATAGGAAATGCCAATATCATAGAATTAACAATCTCCCCCTTTGGCTTTTTCTATTTTTCCGAAACCAATCATCTTTTTATGATCACACAAAATCAATTAGCTCCCCCTATCAAAAATCTCCCCCTCAAGATATGCATCAGGATAAACACAATCAATCAAAATGCATGTAAATAATTAACACATAGAGAGCATAAAAGAATTAAAAAGAGACGATATCCATTGCTAAATGCTACTCCCCCTTTTCGGAGAAAGAGGAGAAGCCATATGGTTCACAAAACCTGCATGCAAAAATTCACAATCTAAATCCAATCATAAGAAAAAGTTTTAAGCCAAAACAGAATATCAATGTTTCTAAATCACTGAAAATAAGCGGATGAGGCTGGCTGGGTTGAGATCAGTTTGGAGTCTTCCTTTGCTTAGAGATAGGGAGCTTCTTTGTTGCAACCTTCCTCTTTACTTTGGCTTCTACATGAGCCACATTTGTCGAAGAACCTCCAAGTAACTGATCAAGTGTATCTTCAAGACGCTTAACCCGTACACCAAGTGCAGATATATCAGCTTTCATCCCAGCATTTTCTGCTTCCAGCTGACCGAGCCTGGCATCTTTATCAGTTGATCCCTGAGTTCCAGTAGTCTCATCCAGAACCTGCTTCTTTTGACCAATCTGCGTCTCCAAGGTTTTTCTGCATCTCGCCCTGTTTAACACCTTGGGGGTGACCACCACATCATCTTCCAATGTTTGGATACCCTGATCATTCAAAAGAAGTGTTACCTTGTCTAGGACCACTTCCCGACACTCTTCCAATGATAGAATTCCAGATTCGGGTAGCGAGGTCAATATTTCTTTTGGTCCCCAGCAGAAAAAGGGTTCTAGCAGATTCTCGCTTAAAACTCGAATCATGAATTAGTTGGTCAAAATTTGCCTTAACAATTTTGTGCAGGATTTGATATTTCTTTGACATTTCAGACCTAGGCAATTGTTTTAACCCTTTTACTGGCCATGTGATCTTCCCCCCCCCCCCCCCCCGACAACTCCATAGCAATTTCATCATTAGTGGCCTCCATAGACTCATCCTCATCAGCCACATGGAAGTGAAGTGGTAAAAAGACATTTTTTGGAGTTATAGTCAATGGGGATATTGGCATAAAATTCCTTGACCAGAGTCTCATTGATGTCTCCCTTACACTCAGTCAACTTTCTCAATTCAAAATGTGACACTATATCATCAATCTCAAAGTCATCAAATTCGCCTACAGTCACCCTAGACTCATAATGCAATCGTTTACTCGAAATATGTTTTTGAAAATCATTGTATGCTTCAGATGACCAAAATTTGAAACTGAATGGGGTAAACATACCTCTTGCTATCTGCATGGGGGTGCAGAAGAATGAAGAAATATCAAACCTGGACCCGCAGCAGTGTCGCCCTTTTTCTTTTTCGAACTCACAGCGGTTGCTACCTTTTGTTTTCCTTTCCTGTCTGAAATAACAGCTTCTTTCTCAGACTCTTCTGCATCCTCAGATTCCTCTGGCTCTTCTGGTGATGCATCATCCTCAGATTCTTCTCCTTCCTTTTCTCCTTCAGATTTTTCATCTTCCCCGGATTCTTCCTCCTCCTCTGGTTTCTCCTTTTCATCACCAGATTCTGTCTCACCCGATTCATCTCCTCCTTCTTCAATCCCAGTTTTCGCATCTCTTGCACTTTTCACGGCAGCAAGTTTTTGGGCTCCCTGCAGTTCACTCCGAATGTCCAATGGAGAGATATGGCTGAATCCAAGATCTCCTAAACTGGGGGCCAGATTGACGCCCATGGTTTGTCGAGTAATGGGCGTGCTTCTTCTTATTTGGGCGATGAGAAGAGTAGGTGTAGGAGTAGTACTGGCGGTGGAGAGTGAGGTCGACGTTGAGCTGGTGCCGGAAGGCGGTGCAGGAACAATGGCGCGGCTCGGAGTTCCCTCCTCAGATGGGTTCAGTGCAGATGATGCTTCGCCGCCGCCTCTTGTGATTCTCCTTCTTCCGACTTGTTTGCTCCTTGCCATGTCTGTAATATTATTTTTTCGAGAGAGAGAGAGGAAGATGGAAGATAGGGTTTTTCGGTGTGAGGATTTGGGGTTTTCAGACTTTGGTACACGAGTTTTATAAGAAGAAGTATGAGGGTTTTTGGGGTTTAAGAGGGAGTCGAATATGAAAGGAATTAGAGTTCATTATGGTAACGGGAGAATCCTGATTCTTGTCAACTTCTTTCCTTAAAAAATAGATAAGTATAGAAACAAAATATGTTAAGAATTAGGAAACAAATAAATTACCAAAAACTGGCCTCCACAATCAACTGACTTGTTCTGCAAGATTTGCACATATTAGCCTACGATATACTGCCTTAAAAATAAAGATTTTCAGAATAAAATCTAAAAGTCATGAATAAGAAAAATCTAAATGCATATGTATACCTGAAACACGTCTGAGCACTTGTTGCCATCTGTTGAGTCAGATATATCTGGCAATAGACAGTCCACCACGAGCATGATTATGTTGATTAATGTGCGTGTGTGATTCGAGCAATCCTTAGTCATCCACATACTGCCAAAAATCATATGATTGCCCTGACTTATCGATTTGTCACCGTAATGCACAATAAGACCGATCAAAATCTATAAGAAGTGCATTTTCTCAAATCCGGCTTGCCGACTTTTTCTATATTGTGGCAATGTCTTTTGGAGGTGGAAACAGCTTCACACAATCCCCAGAAGTTATCTTACAATATGTTCCCCTTTAGGTTAGAAGAAGGGTATGAACTTGACTTGGATTCGTAGATTCACACAATCCCCAGAAGTTATCTTACTAGGTTTTTCCCTTACTTCTACAATATTACCACATTTATATCAATTCATCGTATTTTGAGGCTAAAGGGTATGAACTTGGCTTGGATAGGCAGCCTTCTTTTCCACTAGCCCTGCCCTTGGATAATAAGAAAAATGCGTGCAATGCTATAAGCAAGATTTAGATCATAGGTCTACACACAGAATATGAAATCTCATCTAGTAACAACCATATGATATAGACAGCAGTAACTTATCCTTAGGATTGTCCAGATTTGAGTGCTAGTTAGATTCATGTGGAGACATGTTGACTACTATCAGCCTGACGTATCTGTCTCGTTATCAACCACAAGCACTCAGATATATCTGCAAGCAAAAACATGATCTACATGGTACAAGAATAGGATAACTTAAATACATGCAATAAAAAGAAAAAAAAACAATTTTTTTTTATTTTTTATTATGAGATATGCATGTTCCTATTCAGAAGGAGGTGATACTCCAATTTGTTTCCTAAGGCTTTCAAATTTGACAGTATCGAGGGCCTTAGTAAACAAATCTGCCAGCTGTAGATCAGTCTGTATGTGCTCCAAATTGATAATCTTTTGTTCCACCAATTCTCTGATGAAGTGGTGTCTGATGTCAATATGTTTTGTTCTGGAGTGTTGGACTGGATTCTTTGAGATATTGATGGCACTGGTGTTGTCACAATACATAGTGGCTTGTTCTATAGAGATTCCATAGTCCTTCAACATTTGTTTCATCCACAGGAGTTGTGTACAGCAACTCCCAGCTGCTATATATTCAGCTTCGGCTATGGATAGTGAAACTGGATTTTTCTTTCTACTTAGCCATGCCACCAAATTGTTCCCAATGTAGAAACATCCTCCAGATGTACTCTTTCGATCATCTATGTTCCCAGCCCATTCTGCGTCTGAAAAACCTGCAAGATTGGCAGTGGTATCTCCTGTAAACCAAATTCCATAACTCAACGTACCACTTACATATCTGATGATTCGTTTTACAGCAGCAACATGAGATTCCTTAGGTTTAGCTTGATATCTTGCACAAACTCCAACACTGAAGGATATATCTGGTCTACTGGCAGTAAGGTACAGAAGACTTCCAATCATGCTTCTGTAAAGGGATGGATCTACATCCTTACCACTGTTATCCTTTGAAAGTTTTAGAGTAGTCGCCATGGGAGTTCTCATTGCCTTTGCATCTTCAAGTCCAAATTTCTTCACCAGATTTTTAGCGTACTTTGCTTGAGATATGAATATGCTAGATCCATCCTGCTGTACCTGCAAACCAAGGAAAAAGGTTAGCTCACCAACCATACTCATTTCAAATTCTCTTTTCATTATATTTATAAAATCATTAATTTTGGACTTAGATGTAGACCCAAATACTATGTCATCAACATATATTTGAGCTATAGTTAGTCCAGGATTTAGATGCTTAATGAAAAGAGTTTTATCAGTTCCTCCCCTTTTGTATCCGTTGCTCAGCAAGAATGATGTGAGCCTTTCATACCAAGCTCTGGGGGCTTGTTTCAACCCATATAACGCCTTTTTGAGTCTAAAGACATAATCCGGGTGAGATGGATCTGTGAAGCCTTGAGGCTGCTCCACATAAGCTTCCTCATTAAGCACACCATTCAGAAAGGCACTTTTGACATCCATCTGAAATAGTCTGAAGTTGATATAGCAGGACACAGCTAGCAACAGCCTGATGGATTCCAGTCTGTCTACCGAAGCAAATGTCTCGTCAAAGTCTATCCCTTCAATTTGGGTATAGCCTTGACCAACAAGTCTGGCTTTATTTCTTACCACATTTCCTTGTTCATTTGACTTATTCTTGAAGATCCATTTGGTTCCAATTACATTACCTTCTTTAGGACGTGGAACCAGCTCCCAGACATTGTTTCTTTCAAATTGGTTAAGCTCCTCCTGCATAGCTTGTACCCAGTGTTCATCTGTCAAAGCTTCCTTGACATTTTTTGGCTCAATTTGAGACATATGATAGATGTTACTCATTTCAGCAAATTTTCTTCTGGTCACATTTTTCTTAGACATATCAGTGAGAATATTGTCAAGTGGATGTGCCTTTTGGATCCTAGCAGGTGGTAGTCTCGATGCTTCTAATTCAGCAATATCAGGTGTATCTGGGTCATCAGATATTACTGGGTGCCCAGACTCATCCTGATCGGATTCTTCAGTATCATGAGACTTTCAGCTTGATTCTGTTCTTCTTCTAATTTTTCAGTTCCAGCTCCTTCTTTTGGTGGAATTTCCAGTTGATCACCATCTGCTTCCTGCAAATCAGAATTTAAACAATTAGTGTCATCCACTTTCACATTAATAGACTCAAGAATAGTTTGGGTTCTTAGATTGTAAACTCTATAGGCCCTACTATTTTCAGCATAACCCAAAAATATTCCATCATCCGATTTTGAGTCAAATTTTCCTCGGTGTTCTCTATCTTTCAAAATGTAGCATTTACTCTCAAAGGCATGAAAGTAATCAACCCTAGGTTTTCTACCCTTCCAAATTTCATATGGAGTTTGGTTTGTTCCAGATCTAAGCATGACTCTATTGACAATATAACAAGCAGTGTTTATAGCTTCTGCCCAAAATTTTGTGGGCAATTTGTTGCTATTTAGCATGACACGAGCCATCTCTTGTAGAGTTCTATTTTTCCTTTCCACCACTCCATTCTGTTGAGGAGTCTTTGGGGACGAGTACTCATGCTTGATCCCGTATTGGGTACAAAAATCAGCAAACTCGGAGTTTTCAAATTCTCTTCCATGATCACTTCTGATCCTTTTGACTCTTACCTGTTCATCTGCCTTTTCATTATTCAATTTCTGAAAAAGATTAACAAAATTGTCAAAGGTATCAGATTTATCTCGAATAAACATGACCCAGGTGTATCTGGAGAAATCATCAACACATACATAAATATACCTCTTGCCACCAATACTTTCCTTTTGGATAGGACCCATCAAATCCATGTGAATTAGTTCAAGTATAGGAAAGGTATTAATGAATGTACCTGGTTTATGTTGACTTTTGATTTGCTTACCCTTTTGACAATCACCACAGATTTCATCTGGAATATTGTTTATTCTAGGTAAACCTTTCACAGCCTGTAGTCTGGTTAGCTTCATGAGATCATGGTAGTTTAGATGTCCTAATCTGTTATGCCACAGTTTCTCATTTTTGGTTTTAACAGAATTGCAAGTTTCGTGACTCTCAAGTGTATAGCATTTATCTCTAGATCTAACTCCCTTAAATAAAACACTCTTTAACGGGTTAGACTTCTTGTCACAACTTAAAACTTGCAATATTCTTTTGAAAACATGACAAGCAAGTTATCATCACACAATTGTCCTACACTGATCAAATTTTCCTTAAGCCCTATAACATATAAGACATTAGTTAATGTAGGCAATCCCTCAATGTTGATGATACCAGATCCATCTATCTTACCCTTTTGGCCATCACCAAATGTAACAGCACCTGTTTCGCCTTTTTCAAAATGTGTAAGTAGAGAGAGATCACATGTCATGTGTCTAGAACAACCACTATCAAAATACCATGTGTTAGGAATCAAAGCACTCAAAGACAATTGCACTACATAAGCATTCGTTCGAGTTTTCTTCTCTTGTCTAGAAACAAGTCTTCTTTTGTGTGAATTGATTAACTTCAAGTACTCATGACACCTAAATACATCATGACCAGATTTAGCATAAAAATTACAGAATACCTGGAAAACAGATGTATCCTTCCGATTCTGTCGAGGTTGAAATTTCCTGCCGTTCTGATGGACAGACTCATCTGGTTTGTACAGATTCGGCTGAAATTGTCGTCTTGCATAGTTCCTGGCTGGATGTGAGTTTTGAGTCCTAGCCGCATTGTATTGATGATGATGAGAGGTAGATGCATCTGTATGATTTTTATTCTGTTCCATGTACCTGTATCCAGATTCTCTTACAAAGTTTATTTTATGGTCATGATTTTTACCTTTACCTTCATATCCAAGACCTGTTTTTAGGCTGACAGGTCTGCCACTGTTCAGGATTTCATCAAGCTAGACGGATCCACGTGCCAGCTTCTTGATTTTGTCTTGTGCTTTAGCAAGTTCTGAACTTAACCTGCTTACCTCATTTTGTTCATCATCTGAGACTGCAGATATGTCGTCCAGTTGTCGTTCCCTGCTGTGCTCAGCGAAGGCCTGTAACAGCTGAATCTTCTCTTCTGCATCTTGAAGTTTCTTCCTCAAGTTTTCAGTGTTTGGTCCGGATTCATCTGCATAAGAAGAGTTACCAGATTCAGCACCAGACAGCTGTAAAGGTAGTTACCTGATTTTCAGAATTGCTGCTGTCTTATTCTGATTCAGATTCATCTGAGTCTCCATCACTCCATGTAACATTCATGGCCTTCCTTCCCTTGGCCTTCTTTTGAGTATTAGGACAATCAGCTGCAATGTGTCCATATCCTTCACATTCTCTACATTGGATTCGACACCTAGGCTTCCCTTCAGACGTGTTGGCATTATTCTTTGGATAGAAATTATTTTTCTTCCATTGTTTTTGTGGTTTTTGATTTTGGCCTTGAAGATTTGTGGACCTTTCTTTTTGTTTGCCCTTGAGGAACCTTTTAAATTGTCTGGTGAGAAGTACGAAATTTTCATCTTCGTCAGTCTTGCCAGAGTCGTCTGGGTTCGCACTGTTCATCTTGAAAGCAATCCCTGGTGATTTGTCTTTCTTTCTTCGAGCTAGATTTAACTCATAGGTCATCAATGACCCTACAAGTTCCTCAACTCGCATGGTTGAAAGATCCTTGCTTTCTTCAATTGCTGTCACTTTTGCATGGAACATGTCTGGTAAAGATCTAAGGATCTTTTGTACAATCTGCTCATTTGAGTAGGTTTTCCCAAGCGCTTCAGCTGATTTGGTCATATCGCTTAATCTGGCATAGAATTTTTTGAAGTCTTCTTTCTCTTCCATAGATAATTGTTCAAATTCTAAAGTGATCATTTGCAGCTTGGAGGTTTTGACAGCATTGGTTCCTTCGTTTGCTATCCTCAAAGCATCCCATGCTTCCTTGGCCGTCCTTAAGGAGGAGATGAGTCTGAATTGACCTGGATCAACCAAAGAAACAATAGCGTTAAGTGCCTTAGAATTCCAATTTGCATTAGCTAATTCATCTACAGTATAAGCACTTCTAGCTATAGTTGTAACAACACCTTCAGTAGTGACAGTGGGTGCTGTGTAACCTTCAAGAACAGAAGTCCAACAACGTTCATCAATAGATTGAATAAAAATTTCCATACGGATTTTCCAATATGCATAGTTACTACCAGTTAACAGAGGTGGCCTAAGAGATGCAGAGTTTTCCATTTAGACAACCGGATCTCACTTTCTAGAAGTGAACCCGCTCTGATACCAATTGAAAATTTGAGGTTGTCTAAATTTTATAAACAGATTGTCACAGACAAGTCTAGACAGTAACCAGTTAACAGTAAATCGTTATTTAGCGCAGTACCAGATGAATCCTGCTAAGGCAGATTCGTCTGGATTGTAAAACGTAAACAATCAGAATAATTTGTGCGGAATTATAAATGAACAAGAACATAATAATTTGAATTTAACGTGGGAAAAACCCTAACAGGGAAAACCCACGGTTCGCATCCTGCGAACAAAAACAAATCACTATATAAGGAAAGAGTTTACACAGATCAATCTAAACTACAGGATAAATCTACGCATAGACTTTATCAAACATCAAAGAAATAGATCACTCCCTGATCCTTCCGTGGCATGTAATGTGAGCTGGCGTCCCACCACTCTTCAGTAGTTTTCTTTGACTCTGCAACACTTTTCAGCAACACGAACTCTCGTTCGATCTTGATCCAAACCTCCCGTTTGATCTTCACACTGAAATTCTTTCCTTCTCTAAGTGATTGAATCCTCCTCCCGGAGTATTGAAGTCACAACACAATTGAAGCTTTAATTATTTTTGCACCCCACGAAAATAAAGCTTCAAGACTTCTTTAACAAGGTGGACGTGTATTTCTCTAGCACCACTCGAAAATTGTATTTTCACGTCACAAGAAACACGTCCCATATTTCTTCTTTTTATAGTGCAATTAGGTTTTCTTGATTCACAAGTTACCTTATTGCACAAGATCTCTAATACCTGTAAAACGGGTTAGAGATAATTAGTAAAGGTAAGATAAATATTCTTGAATGAATCTTACCATGAATAAAGATAATGATAAATCATAAAGATCTTACCATTTATCAATCAAGTGATAAATTAAGATATTTATCACCATATTTTTCGGCCCCTATGAATATTCTTAACAATCAAGAATTTCGACCATATAATCTTACCATATGCAAAGATAAGACTAAAAATATTCTTGACCATATCAAGAAGATACTTACCATACTTTGAGTATCAAGAATAAACACAAGATATTATCAAGAATATTACCAACATATTTTCGAGATTATGATCAAAGATTTTCGTGCTTGTGATCAAGTAAATATCAATATTTTTTTGATCATTATCTTTTCAATAAAAAATATTTTACTTGAAAATTAGAGATAAAAAAAAATATGCATAATTTAATTGAACTTAATATATTACTAAATACACGTATTTAGTAATTAAATCATGTTTTATAAAATTATACATTCGTGAAAAATAGGAAATGCCAATATCATAGAATTAACAATAAGAAAATTTATATACCCTTGTCCAAAAAACATACTTTTATCATAGTAACAACAAATGTCTTTACTAAGTGGGTGAAAGCAATCCCTCTTAGAGAGATTTTCCAAGAAAACATTATTATTTTTACTATGGTTCATATTTTATAAAGGTTCAAAATTATACATAACTTAATGATGGACCATGGAATGTCATTAAATGGTGAAAGGGAAAAAGAATTCTTGGAAGAGTTTGAAATTCAATTGGTAAACTCAACACCATATTATTCCCAGTCAAACGATCAAGTAGAGTCATCAAACAAAGTGTTTAAAAACATTATTAGAAAAAATGATTGATGGCAATGCCAGAAAGTGGCATGGATGTTTAAATCACGCCTTGTGGGCTTGTAGAACGTCTCATCACTCAAGTACCAGAATTACACCTTTTAGCTAGCATACAGGAAATAAGGGATTTTGCCTATGGAAGTGAATATTCAATCCATCAACTTAGCTTTGCAGAATGATTTAGATTGTGAAAATTATATTGAAACCATGGTCTAAAATATGTTAGACTTGAACGAAACAAGGTTAGATGTCCTGAAATAAGTTAGAAGCTCAAAAAATGAAAATGGCCAACTATTATAACAAAAAGAAAGTAGTGGGATAAGTCTTTTGATTAAGGCAAGTTGGTGTGGAAAGTCTTATTACCTCTTGACATCAAAGATCCTAAGTTTGGAAAATGATCGCCCAACTCGGATTAACCATAGAAGTTGAGGTTGTCTTGTCTAATGGGGCCTATCACTTGAGAGATCTAGATATTACATATTAGAGCTATTAATGAAATACAGGACGAAATCACCTTTATAAAACATGTCCTAACCACTACTCAGATATCTTCTCCAACAGATTACACATAGAAGCCCTTACAACCCCCAATCATAGCATGATTGGATTCTGCAAAGACAATGTTAGCCATCACTGATTCACTTTGATCCCTTTTTATGAGCGAGCTGGGTCGGTGGGTTTGAAAATAATCGTATAGCTTGCCTTATAATTAGGCTTATTCTGTTCAACCACAAGGAAGGTGTGCTTTGCTACTAAAATTCAAATTCAAGCGATGAAAATGCCATATGAGGTCAAAAGTTTGACTACTTCGAGTTCAACAACATTGGAGATAGCTTTGTGGTCAAAATCCCAATTCAAACAATTGCAAATGCTCTGAGGAAAAATATGTCCCAAATAATTTGAGGACAATGATGAGTCCTATCAACCATGAGTATAAAATCTCCAAATTGAGTGAAAGCCCTATCAATGGACCATTGTTCTCATTAAAGTAGAAAAATAGGGAGTAAGCATGGTTGGGGATATTTAAACGGTGAAGAATCCTACAAACTACATCTTCATCACTAAAAGCTAGACCCAGGCTAAAAGGGTTGTTGCCGGCGTCAAGAGAGATAAGATGACCACCAGTGACAAATGGCCATTTTAATAAATCTTGATAACCCTAAAGGAATAAATATATGCAGTCATACCTAGGGAAAGTCTTGAAGTAACATGCAGCGAGAAGATGGTAGATGTCCCTTTTATAAGTGTACTAGTATCACACCCGTGCATTGCACGGAAGAACAATATGAAATGATTTTACTGTAAATATCATTATAAAATAGGGGAAAAAATTGAACACATAATTTGCTTTTATTAATGATACAGATTGTCAACGAATGCTCAAAATAGAAATAAATTACAATTCTCATCCTCACACCCGTGTGATACACAAAAATTGTTATAGACAAAACATATTTAAACAATTATTCAAATTGAAATTAAATAATGCAAATTTTCAAATATATGTTATATAGAATAAATAAAATATTTCATCCAAATATTTTTAACTAACGTGAATAGAAATAATAACCCTCAAAATATTATAATTTACATAAAATAAAGTAATTATAACAAATTAAATATATGCAGTCCTATATATAAATAAATGTAACAAATTAAACAATATTGACGATGCACGAAAATGAAAATCAACCTCAAAATTTGTTGTGCACAAACGTGGAATTCAACTCAAGAGATCCTTCAATGATTAATAATTTTTAATTTTTAAATTCGATGCATTTAATTGATGAAAATAAAATATATATAGTGAGTCTTCTTGTATATATATGTTAATAAAATTAAAAAATTAAGTTTCACCATTTTTCGCAGTATATGATTATTTTTTTAATATTTTAATAAAATTGTAAACCATTGAATTGTTTTATCATTTTTATAGAAAAATAGGCCATGAATTAAGTGTTTTAGAGATTGTACGATGAACATATCAACCCCATTTCTAGAATTAACGTTCAATAAATGAAATTTTCTTTTTTAAAAAAAATTTAAACTACAAAATTAAGCTCGTATAATACATGTGCAAAACTCAACTTACATATTCTCCTTAAGATCGATGCTTTTCTTTTCATATATTGTTCTTCATCATATTCTTCCAAAAAAGAGGTGTAGGATAGCCATTTTTGGTATAATTTGATTTTTTACGAATTGATAAGTGCTTTACTAGCAATTTATTTCTTTACTTGTTGCCTCGAATTACTGTTAGTTTGATCCTAATTAAGTATTGCTTAATGCATTTTATGTTTTATATTGTGTAGGATCGCAAATGACAAGAAAAGAAGGAAAAAGGACCAAAAAGCACGTAAAAAGGAAGTTCGAGGACCTGGCATGTAAATAAGTCACGGCCGCAACATGAAAGTCACGGCCGTAAGCAGTTGATTGAACAAAAATCACGAAAATCTACAGAAACCAAGTTACGGCCGTATTGGAAGTTTCTCACGGCCGTAACAAGTTGTTAGTCACGGCCGTAAGAAGTGAATCAATTGCGTAGAAATTAAACAGAAAGTGAGTTACGGCCGTAACTCCTTATATTACGGCCGTAACTTAAGCCCGAAAAAAAAGGAAAATTGTTTCCTAATTCAACTTAAACTCTATCTTTGGTATTTCTTTTTGGCTAAGCTAGGGCACGAATTTGGGCTCTATAAAAGGAGCAATTCAGTACCAAAGAGAGGGAGGAGAATTATTTTGAGAGCCACCAATATCAAGGTTTGTAGAGAAGAAATTCTGGGCAAAATCAAGGTGAATCAAGACAATATTTTTGGAGAATTCTTCATTGCAATGCGTGGCTAGTCTTCTCAACCTAGTTCAAGGGGGACGTTGTGTTCATATTATTTTATTATTCATTCCTCAAACTCGTAACGTAGTTCTTGTTTTATTGTATTATTTATTGGATTTCTCATGAACATTAATTTCGTCAAGACAATGTATTAATTGATTAAGGCCTTGTCTTTTAATTATTGTGTTGATGTTTGCTAATTTGGGTAATTGGATTCGTATTTGTCTTGTTATCCAAATCATAGTAGCAATTGGTAATTTTATATTTCCATATGAAAATCCAATCTAGATTAATCAATTCGAGCATATGTAATTGATAATTTAGTTCACCTAATTCTTCTTGTTTTCACATAGTTAATGCATTAAATCTAGGGAGCTTATTCTAGGTTGTTCATTCAATCTAAATTGATTGGAGAACTAATTCTAATTAATTATTATTAAGGAAGAATTGAATTAATTAGAGCTTTTTGATTATTTCGGGTGATAAATAAAACAAAGGAAATAGTACATGCGTTGCTTGGGGAATGACAATATTATGATAAGGCACAACCGAACCTGAGAACTAGGATTCTTTATTATTTGATTTTTATTCTAGCTATTTTACATCTTTATTTGATTATTTAGATTAATTGCAATTTTCAACTCAAAACCCCCTTATAATTCTAATTGACATGGCATTAAATTAGTTCACGTTCCTTGTGGGATCGACCCTTGCTTCTGCTATCACATTTAAATTTGAGTTTTGGCAAGTAAGGAAATTTAATTAATTCTTGGTGCATCGCGACGCGCACCACGAATTAATTATTAATTTCAAGCGTTTTTCTAAGAAAATAATCATTAATTTTAATAAATATTGTTACATTAATTGATTCTTCTTTCTTCATACTGATAATTTCTTTATTCATATTATTATATTATTATTTTAATAAAAATTACTGAACGATCAATTGTTTAATAGAAATTATATAAACTAATTGTTAAAATCTGTAATATATTTTTGCATATTTTAGTTATTTAAATTTATAATGAAAAATAGAGAAATGAATATAATCAGTAAATAAATAAAAATAATGTGAAAATGATGAATGAATTGAAGAAATCTTAAGTTTGTCAAATTAACTCAACTTAATTGGATTTGCCTTAAAATTTTGTATAGTTATTATTTATTTTAATTTGATGAGAAAAAATCAAAACAGAAATTATTAATCATCTACGACTAAAATGAATTTAGTTAACTAATTATAGATAATATTATAGAATTTAAATGATATAATTTAAAATGAATTAGATATTGAGGAAAAATATAAAATACAAAATAAAACTTTACCTTTAATTTTTTATATGATTTTACGGACAATATATTTATAATTTGATATCACTTGTTAGCTTGCATTAAAATTCTCACTGAAATCTTTAATTTGACACCCATATTATATATTTTTTAATTTCAAAATAATACAATAATTATTAAAAGAATAATAATAAAACAGAAAAAATAACATTTTTATGTTATTAATAACATAGCACGGATGTCAATGCAATTAATAATATATGTAAAATAATAATTGCTAAAATATTTAATATACTATATTGACGAAAAAAATTTCAAATTTAGAAAGTTTTTTTGGTGAGAAATTATGTGTGTATTTTGGTGACGGCTATTCTATATATAGATATAGATAAATAGATATAGATAGATGGTGGGTCAATGATAGGCCAAGAGACTTCCCTTGGCTTTTGAGATTCAAGCGTTATCTCCAAGTAGAATTGAGAGTTACGAGCGTTATATCTACTTGGAATTAAGAGTTACAAAGCTTGGAGGGAGCACTAAATGATGCATTGGTAATGGTGATGGCATCTCATATGTGTAAAGGCATTAAATGTAGCTATTGTTGAAGGACAATGGAAAGACAACTTGGAAACTAAAGAGGTAAGGAAATGTTTTCCTTTATTTTTAATAAATGCGATTAAGTTAATGATGAATATATTAATTAAGCTAAATTGAAAGTAATTGTTGACACACAAAAAGGCCAAAAGTGAAGGCAGAAGCAACGAGGACACTTGAACATAAAAAAATAGTCAGCATTAGATGAAATGTCACTTCAAATAGAAGGAGAATACTCCCAATTAGGACGAACAAGGTCAGACATGATTCTTCCAACCAAAACGAGGGAAGCAAAAATGAATATTTATTTTGAGGAGATTCCAACTAAACATGTCTAAAAAAAAGGAGAAGATGGAGCAAAAGTGGCAAAGTAATGGAGTAGTTGTTGTCCATAATTATCCAAAATTCTCTCATGATCTGGTAGTTATTAAAAAGAGATGTTACTTGGTAGATCGTGAGAAGCTATTAATGAGGACACGACAGTTACATGATCAAGCATCAGTTTTAGAGATATGATTACAAGACATATAAAAACAAGAAATCAAGACATTTTTAAGAACCAACAAATCAATTGTCAAAATAAAGAATGTAATTTCCGTTATTTTACTTTTCACATCAAATTTCTACTTTCTTATAATTGTGGACTTGCGTCTCTTGGAGGCAGCGACTCCATTTTCAATTGCAACCATTTTTGGGATTTTATCTCAAAAAGTTTGTTCCTACACACAATCGTCTGATTTTTCTACTTAATTATTTTGTATGAAACGACGCTTGAACGTATGTGAATTTGTCAAAATCCAAGTTTAGTTTCCTTCCAAATTGTACAATCTCGAAGTATCGAGGCAAGGTTTTAATGGCTTTCTTTTTAGTTGAATGTTCTTATAATCAAATGGGGAAAGGAAAGAAAAGAAAAGATTTAAATGTGCAACTACTTATAAATTATAAATTATCTTAGGGAATAGTACATAAATAAGGTGTTTTAAAATGTCAATTTCAAAATTAAGGTGAAACTTATAAAAATTCAAAAATCAGGTTATATTTAGAATCAATTAATTAAATTAAATAATTAAAATATTTCATTAATTATATGTATTAAGGTCACAATACTATATATTTGAAGTCACAAAATACAAATTTTTTAGGTCACTTATGATTTCATGGTCACAAATTATCGAATTATTAGGTCACAAATTGAATTTATTTTTAGGCCACAATCTACAAACGACTATTTTTAAGGTCACAATTATTCATTTTCAAGGTCACAAGAAAAAATTGTAGGTCACAACCATCATTTTTTTCGATCACAACCTACCAACCACCATTTTTAAAGTCACAATTATTCATTTTCGAGGTTACAAGAAAAAAATTGTAGGTCACAACCATCATTTTTTCCGATCACAACCTACCACCCCATTTTCAAGGTCACAATTATATATTTTCGAGGTCACACCACCGATGCAACCTGTGACGACCACCACCGCAATCTCAGGCCACCACCACCACCAAACCACCATTTTCACCCACGGTCACCACCAATATGAAAAAAATACTCCAAGATCTGGTTAAAAATATAGGAGCCGTGAAGACCGGACCACCACCACCACCACCACCATCACACACACACACCCAGCACCGCCACAATAAACATACAAAATGCACCTCTGGCCGCCCATCGCCTCTACGTACAATTGCACCACCACCGACACTACATACCTGCACAACCACCTGGCTCTGATGCCTAAGTTAGGGAACTTACGGTACCTTCTTAGAACCTGATGAAGGCTGAAGCCAATCGATTGTCTTGTCGTAGTTGGTGGTTTGGGGTTGGAGAAGCTGCGGCGCCACCGTTGCTGCTTCCATCTAGTCTAGTCGGTAATGAAGAAATGGTGGAGTTCAGGCGAGATGAGGGAGGAACTGATCGACGTTTTTTATCTTAGAAGATTAGGGCTTGTTTTTTATTTAGGGGTAAAATATGACCTAATTTTTGTATGAATAACACTTTCAGCTGATTTTTGAAATTGGAACTTAAAACAGCTTAGATGGTGCAATTTCCTCATTATCTTATTTATGAATGACTATTAATTTCAGCCATGAGCCATGATCATAAATAAACCGTATTTGTTTGTCCCTTTTTTATAATTACATTAGTTTGTCTTTTGCAACTATAATTTTTTTTTTATTTTTTATAATTTGATTAGCAAAGGTGTCGCTACTATATCACGATTATCTCTCTATATAAACAAATTAAATTGGACCGGTTACAAATAATTTATTATAACGCATTGTGGGTAAAATTCAAATTAATAATAATTTATAATTATCTATACATACAACTTCTAAAAGTGGCTTAAAGACAAAACCTTTTTTTGGACTTTTCTACCCTTACGACTTTTTTTATATTTTCATATTTACCTTTAATGGTTATTAATTAATAATTATTTTAATCTTATTTTTTTCCATTTTATTAACAACTTCAATAATCTCAATACATTTACAATCTAAACTATTTACTTTATCACTAAAAGTATTTAAAATAAAGCCTAAAACTTTTAACAATTAATTCTCATTTTTATTTTCTATTGTTTTATTATTTATTCTCACTAAACAAAAATACAATTATATTAATACACTATCATAAAGGAAATAGTTTAAAAAGACCACAAATACAATTATTTTAATACAATTATTTATTCTCAACTTGAATTTTTAATAAATCGAATGATTTTGTCAACAAATAAAAGTATCAACTATATGTTGCTACGAAATTTGATCGTACTTGATGAAGATTGAAGTAAAAAAGTTTCCGATATCTGTACAGATCACATTGAAACCTATATGTATCGATAGAAGTTTTACAACTTATTTTGAATTTTTTTATTAATGAGATATATGATATTTCCCATTACATTTTCCTATCTTTATTTTAATAATTTTTTGATATTAAGCAAATATGTTATCTTTTTTAATACTTGTAGGGTACCAGATTTTTGTTACACTATTTTGAGCTATAATTGAAAATTTTACTCCAACGTTTCAGAAAAGAAAATTATATCAACTTTATCATAAAAAATTAGGCCAATAGTAATCATACATTTCCAAATGTTCATGATGAAATTGAAATCAACTTGACGACAAACAATAATATTGAGGAGAATGAAAATGACATCTATCAAATTTATGCATTGATGAATTCTCACAAGTCTCAAACTTTGTCATGAAGGAAAAATACTTGGTATTAAATCTTCATTGATAATTTTTTTCTTCTTTTTATAATATTTCAAATATTATATAAATAAGACCTATTATTTATTCCCAAATATGATCGATGTTGATCTCAACTTGAAGTTCATATTTGCTTTCATCAAATAAGTGAGTCTAACCAAGGTTTAAATTGAGAGAGTAAAATATGGTCTCAGAAACATTGTTTAAATGTTAAAAATTATTAGATTTTCTTAATTCTATTTGTCTTGTATGTTTAGCTATTTTTTTTTTGAGAGAAAGCTCGAAAATTTTTCAGATATAATTTTTAAAAATTTCTTTATATGATCAATTAACGTGTAAAGCACGTTTAGAAAACTAGTTTAAAAAATGGTACAATTATAATTAACATATATAAGACATATAGCATGGCTCTGGTCAAGATGACCTTTGGGATTCCATAGTTTTAATTTTCATTAAGGCTGTGTTTAATTGAAAACATGGAAAATGGATGGAAAGAAAAAAATTTCAAGTAAAAGTTTTCCATGAATAATATCAATTGGATGTGTTTGATTGGATTTATTTTTTAAGTGAAAAAGTGAGAAATTATCCTGATTTTGTTGTTTGATTGACATTATTTTGCATGAAAAAATTAGTAAAGTCAAGTTATTTCGATTAATTTTATATATATTTGTGTCTTCAAACGGTTTCATATTATAACATACACACGAGACAAGATAGCAGACTAAATGAGTTTGGTTGTGATTCACGATGCTTAATACATGTTGCAGCAAGGAGTGCAAAAGTTCGACCATAACTTCTTCCGGTGATTCAACACATAGATGATACCAAAGAACGAGGAACTGATGGAGGGATCTGATTCAGTCAATTCCTCTTTTATCATAATGCATAGGGCTCTCGTGGAAAGTCATATGATCCTGCACTACCTTCTGATGATGTTATGATGACTGGGGTCTTGTTCGGGCTTGGTCTACGACAAGCCAAGTTGTAGAATACTTTTGGAACTCATACAGAGCCTTCCAATCCTCAAATTTTATCAGTTTTTAATGGCAAAGACCATAGGTTTAGACAACTTACTTTTTCTAACTCCGAAGGAATTGGGCTACTATTATAGTTTTTAAGGCATTTGCGCAATTGACTTGGTATTTGTATTCTTAATTGACGAAGCCTAAATGACCACTGACAGTTGAGCCTTGGAATAAGCATTATGCTTTTCATTGAAAGCTCAAATAAAAAAGACCAAAAATTTGAACTTTTTATGCCGGCCCATTTTGTCTTGCCCTAAATGGAATGGCTCTCTTAGTTACGATGCGCCTTTTATTGCAAAACAGTTTCTTTTGATAGGAACCACCTTAAAATCAAGCAGGTCGAGACATGGAACGCTCGAAAGCATATTGCTGAACACAACCTCAACACACACCTAGGAGCACTCCTTCCATTAGCAGCTAGCAGATGTTCTGATAGTGCTAGTTTTAGAACTCAAGTTTATCAGTTGAAGGATCCCTTCATCGTGACACTTGCCCAGCCTATATCCAACGTGCTCGTTATGAGACCTTCATAATAAATCTAGCATCATATATCAACAATAACAAGCGAAGCCAGCTACTAGGAATCGTGAGACCTTAGCCCGATGACTTCTATTAGTCACATGTCAACCTTTCAAAATTCTAGCCTTACAGCCATTTTCCACCAAAGGTGGAAAACAAAAAACCAAGAAAGTGGTAAGAATTTTTTTTTTTTTTATGGAAAGCAAGCAAATGCCATCACGTGAGGCAAAGTGAGGAAAAAATTCTTGGACAAATTTTGGCAATCAAAAAGAGAAAAACTAGGAAAACAGGATGATATTTAAATTTGGCTTGGAAAATTTGTGTTTATCAAACATGCTCGAAACGTAAAATAAAAGAATCATAAATAAAAATATTGATTAATTAGGTAACACAAAAAAGATCTTCGCATGCACACATCATTCTTGTTCGGTTGATTACGAATGTTTCATGCATCTTCTAAATTAACATCGATTACTAACATAGTTATTATCTCAGTTTTTGTTTCACTGATTTTTGTTTATAAATATAGAATTAAGTTTTGTAAGGTAAAATGTATTTGAATAGTGATTCAAAGAAATGTTTATAATTAAAAAGTGGTTTGAAAAAATGTGAAAAACTTGTTTAGATCCAGGTTTACCAAACACTACATTAACTACAATGTTAATGTTAAAAATAATCTACATCTACACGTAATACATACATACATACATATCTTAAAAATGTGGATGAGTAAGAATATTTTGATTTTCCATTTTATCCTCACATTTTTGTCTTTTTTCAATAATAACCTTAGTTCATTTATTGAAACTTATTTTACATTTACTTTAATTCTTATTTCAAAAAAATTAATTTATCCACGTTGATTTAATCGAAATTGCTTATTCAATTAATATTAATTTATCTTCGTTATTTTTTAATTTACTTTTAGAATATTATCAAATCAAATTTTATTTCTTGTGATAACTCCATTCTACAATTCAATGAGTACGTGTTTAATAGTTTTTTTCTATTTTTAATTTAAGCAATTACCTTTCAGCCCTCTGTTGGGCAATAGTATTCGTTTATAATCACCATTTGAACAATTCAAAGAATTTTTTTATAATTTTAATTAATTTTTTCTACTATCAATTTAATCAATTATATTTTGTTTACCTATAAAAATAGACTTTTTCTTTTCAAATGTGAGTGTGAAACTTTTTATTTTTAAATCCACTTAAATTCTTATCAAAATCATCAATTAATTTATATAAAAAGAAAAATTATTTTTTAAAATTATTTTCTAGTTAAGAATATAAAATAAATAATTTCAAAACTCTTTGGAAAAGAAAAAAACTCGAAACTTAATTTTTTGTTTAAATTTATATAGTGACTGTTCAGTGATAATTAAAATCAAATTTGAACAATTAAAAAACATGTTTATGCTTTTAATGAATTTTTCTATTTTTAATTTAATCAATTATGTTTTAGTTAGCTAAAAATAGACTTTTTTTTTTCAAAGTAATGTGAGTATAAAACTTTTTATTTTTAAACTCACTTAAATTTTTATCCATACCATCATTTAATTTAAATAAAAAGACAAATATATATATTTTAATTATTTCTAATTAAGAATATAAAATAAATAATTTCAAAACACTTTGAAAAAGCAAAAAAATCTAAATCAAAATTTTAGTTTATAAATTTATATCGTCACATTTTGATAGAAATTAATAAAATGTTGTTGAAAAGTTGTAGGCCTGATGAAATGTGTGGTTACTTTAATTTGAATTAAAATATTATATTAATTTCTTCCAGACAAGAGTATAATATTAGATTTTTTTGATTATAAAAATATTCTCAGAAATTAATTTAATTTATCGATGTACATTTTTTTTCACATTTTTTCTTGACATATCATAAATGTTTTATCAAGTAATTTTTTATTTGCCTAATATTTTATAATATCAAATTACTTTTTAATATATTACACATGATTTATTTATTAAGCTAACGTTTTAAATAATTGTTTAATACATATTTCAAAAAATTGGACGAAAATTTCCAATAAAATATATAATATATTAAGAACTGAAGTCAACTTATCATTTACGATTTTTCTCTAAAAATATTAATTACGTCAATTACTTTAAAAAATAATATATACACTTGAAATAAAAGTTATTTTAACATTTAACATATATATAAGATCTGCAAAGCATATGCTTAGTACTAGTAAATCTATAATATGCCTTCTCAAATTGGGGTTAAATACAATGCGGGTCATTCAACTTTGAGCGGATTTTCATCTTGGTCAACCAGGTTTTATTTCGCTGTTAAAAATAATGAAAACTTACGTGTAAATAAGTACTTTAAGTTGCATCATTCCTTTCAAGAAAATATTTTAACATGGCGATGTGCATTCTTGTGCAACGTTGACATATCTTGTCGTCATACGTTGACTTTAATGCTCGAGTATACATGTAACATTAGTTTGGGATAATTCGTTGAAAGACGATATTTAGGGATGGCAATGGACGGGAAATCCTCAAATCCGACGAGAATCCGCCTCGAATGGGGCAGGAATCCCCGATAATGATGGGGATGGGGGCGGGGATGAGATTGCTACCAAATCCTCATCCTCATTCTCATCTCCACTCCAGACTCGCCCCGAAATTATCCCCGATTAATAAGTTCAATTAAAAAAAATTCAAACAAATTAAAAGTGTCATCAACCACTCGACGTCCAAATATATAATTTCAAAATCAAGCCCTATATTTTAACTCTATACTACTTTTCATCTCTCACTCTCAAGTCTTAGCTCATTCTCTCCAAACATATTTCTTAACATAATTAAACGTGTACTACTCTATAAAAAGGATTATGAGTTTTTTAATTAATGTTAATCATTCTTTAGATCTATTATATGAGAATTTTGTAAAATAATCATACTTTAAGAAAAGAATTTGTATAACTAAGACATTAGATAATCATTATAAAAAGAAATTAATGGACAAAAAAATATATATAATAATAAACGGGGATTATGGACATCCCAGCCCTGACCACGTTTAGACGAAGACGGGGATGTTGATGGTAAATCTTCGACAAGGCGAGGACTGAGATTGGCGTCCCCATCCTGAACCCTCCTGTTGCCATTCCTTACTATATTTGCAAGCAAATCAAATTAGGGTGATCTGATTGTATAAAATAAAATATGAGTAACTTAGATGCACCTTCGCTCATAGTTGAGTTATCCATTTTAGGTTGCTTTGTTTACCGAGAGCATGTTTGATGTACATTTTCTGAAAATAAACTTTGCGAGAATTAAATTTTTGTAGAATGCGTGGTTCAAAAGAAGCAAAAATTTATGAGTCCAGATATAAAATTACTTTATTGAAAGAATGTTTAATTAAAAATAGTTTCTGTTGGTAATACACACAAATTCCCCCTCTAATTAATCCCACAAGAATTTTGATGATCAAGAAATAATTGAGTTAACACGAAAATAAAACAATAACGCAAAATTTACGGACCGTCAAAACTTTTCACTATATAATAAATTGTTACAATGATATAGAATTTGCACTCACCAAACCCTCAAGTATTGTAAGAAAAATAACCAAATTTTACCACATTTATCAACTTCTACTTCTTTGTACAACCCACAAAAGAACCCAGGAAAAATCAAGATGCTAGACTACATTTTTCTCATAATACTCTCTACTCAATGTGTAATTAATTGATTCCTCAATACACACATTTATAGATAAACATAACCTAAAAACGTGTATTACTTATGCCCCAAGATGCTTCCTTGTTGAAGTAGAATAATCAGAATAAGGAAAAAAATTCATGCCAAAAAGATTATCTTCCTTTACTTTTCACCTTTAACTTGATCTCTAACTTAACCACTTTAACAAGAAAATTAATTGTTCAAGATATTTTTGTGTCAAAACCCAACAATTTCCACCTTGACACAAAAATTATTCTAAGCCAAAAAATTCAAATTCATTCATTGGGTAAACAGGCAAGCATTTAACACTTTGACGATCCTATACTCCACCATATGAGTATAACCAGCACTCAGAATTATCAACGAACTCTTAGCTTTTCATCGGCTCATGTCGAAATAAACTTTGCTGAAAAATTATGGTGCAACTCCCATGTTTGGCTTTTCTTGGGAGCTCATCAGCCATCAACATCAGCCATCAACATCAATTTCACAACACACCTTGCATTAATACCAAACTAATGCCCGTGTGCAAATACATGTACCCCCGCCAGCAAGAACACATCCTCTATCATGGCAGCTAACTTCATGCCATAAGGAAATCCCATCTTACTAAAGTACATCATCACCACCCTCCACCATGAGAGATGCATTATCCACTTCCAAGAAGTTAGCCGACTCTGCTCCACCTTTTGGGCAATTTCTTCTCACATAACTAGATTTACCACAGTTCCAACACACATTACCTTCTTCTTCATGGAGCTACCTCTCTACGACTTTTCAGTAACAAGTAAAGCGTTTTCAGATGAACTGTCACTTAAACCTAATCAACTTAACTTCTGAAAATTCCACTATTTCCTTCCCGTACATCAAAATCAGCATGATGTGCTCAAATGTAGATGAAAGAGACCAAATGAACATTATCCTCATCATCGCTCTTAACTCCAATAGATTCCAGTTTAGAAACAATCTCATTGAGAACACTAAGATGGTCTAAGATTTTAATACATGCATTCATTCTCAAAGAACAAAACCGTTCCTTCATATGCAAGTTATTTGACAAGCTCTTCACCTGATACAACTCTTCCAGTTTTTCTCCACACTCCTTCACAGCTAATATCCCATAAATATTTGCAAGAATATTTTTGGCCAAACAAAATTTTAACATGTTAACAGTCTTCAAATCAGAATCTTCCCAATCTTCATCACATATGTTGGATTCAGTTTTTTTTTTTTCAGAGCTCGAGTTTGGTTTTTCCTTCAAAACTTTCTGCAGTTCCGTCTGAATCAATACATCCATGATCTGTACTTACCACAAACCAAAATTGATCTTCCAATCAAATTTCTCCTCATTGTACTTTCCAAAAATATTTTTTTTTGCTCCAAAGAAATCTTCAAACCACATGATACTCCGTTAATTAGAGGTTGATTTTCCCGTCGACGGCGCCACTGTTGGGAATTACACACAAATTCCTTCTCTAATTAACTCCATAGGAATTTTGATGTTCAATAAATAATTGAGTCAACAAGAAAATAAAACAACAACACAAAATTTATGGATCACCAAAGCTTTTCACTATATAATAAATTGTTACAATTATATAGAATGTGCACTCACTAAACCCCCAAGTATTGTAAGAAAAATAATCAAGTTTTACCACATCTATAATTTCTACTTCTTTGTACAATTCACAAAAAATCCAAGAAAACCAAGATGTTAAACTACATTTTTCTCACAATATTCTATAGTCAACGTGCAATTAATTGGCTCCTCAACACACATATTTATAGGTAAATATAACTCAAAAACGTGTATTACTTGTGCCCCAAGATGCTTCCCTGTTGAAGTAGAATAATCAGAATAAAGAAAGAAATTCATGCCAAAAAGATTATCTTCCTTTTTTCTTTTTTTCTTTTTTACCTTTAACTTAGTCTCCAAGTTAGTCACTTTAACAAGAAAATCAATTGTCCAAGATATTTTTGGGTCAAAACCCAACAATCTCCACCTTGACACAAATTATTCTAAGCCAAAAAATTAAAATTCAATAATTGGGTAAACATGCAAGCATTTAACAATTTGACGATCACATACTCCACCATATGAGTATAACCAGCACTCAAAATTATCAACGAACTCCGAGCTTTTCATGGCTCATGTCGAAATAAACTTTGCTGAAAAATTATGGTGCAATTCCCATGTTTAACTTTCCTTGGGAGCTCATCAGCCATCGACATCAATTTCACAATACACCTTGCATTAACGCCAAATCAATGCTCGTGTGCAAAACACATGTACCCGTCAGTATGAACACATCCTCTATCATGACAACTGACTTCATGCCATAAGGAAGTCCCTTCTTAATAAAGTACATCATCATCACCCTCCATCAAGAGAGTTGCATTGTCCACTTTTGAGAAGTTAGCCGACTCTGCTCCACCTTTTGAACAATTTCTTCTCACATGACTAGATTTACCATAGTTCCAACATTACCTTCTTCTTCATTGAGCTACCTCTCTTCCACTTTTTCAGTAACAAGCAAAGCGTTTTCAGATGAATTGTCACTTCAACCTAATCAACTTAACTTCTAAAAATCCCACCGTTTCCTTCCCGCATATCAAAACCAGCATGATGTGCTCGCCCGTGGATGGAAGAGACCATATGAACCTTATCATCATCATCATCATCATCGATATTAACTCCAATAAATTCCAGTTCAGAAATAATCTCATTGAGAACACTAAGATGGTCTAAGATTTTAATACATGCATTCATTCTCAAAGAACAAAATCGCTCATTCAGATACAAGTTATTTGACAAGCTCTTCATCTGATACATTTCTTCAAGTCTTTCCCACAGTTCCTTCACAACAAATATTCCATAAATACTTGCAAGAACATTTTTGGCCAAACAAAGTTGTAACATGCTAAAAGTCTTCAAATCAAAATATTCTCAATCTTCATCACTTGTGTTGGATTCAGTTTTTTGGTCAGAACTCGTGGTTGATTTTTCGTTCAAAGCTTTCTGCAATTCTGTCTGAATCAATACATCCATGACATATACTTACCACAAGCCAAAATTGATCTTCCAATAAAATTTCTCCACGTTGTACTTTCGAAACATATTTTCTTTTTCTCCAAAAAAATCTTCGAACCACATGATACTCTCTTAATTAGACATTGATTTCCCCGTCGAGGCGCAACTGTTGGGAATTACACACAAATTCTCTTTCTAATTAACCCCACAGGAATTTTGATGTTCAAGAAATAATTGAGCCAATAAGAAAATAAAACAACAACGCAAAATTTACGGACAGTCAAAATGTTTCACTATATAATGAATTTCTACAATTATATAGAATTTGCACTCACCAAACCCCCCAAGTATTGTAAGAAAAATAATCAAGTTTTACAACATCTATAATTTCTATTTCTTTGTACAATTCACAAAGAACCCAAGAAAAACAAGATGTTAGACTACATTTTTCTCAAAATACTCTCTAGTAAATGTTCAATTAATTGGCTCATCAACACACATATTTATAGGTAAATATAACCCAAAAACGTGTATTATTTGTGTATCAAGATGCTTCCTTGTTGAAGTAGAATAATCAGAATAAGGAAAGAAATTCATACAAAAAAGATTATCTTCCTTTACTTTTTACCTATAACTTAATTTCCAAGTTAACCACTTTAACAAGAAAATCAATTGTCCAAGATATTTTTGGATCAAAATCCAACAGTTTATCTAACTATATATAAAAGATTGATTCTTCAATTGCACTATTCATCCAATCAAATTCCAATTAAATTGGCACTATTCATGTAATCTAATTTTAATTAAATACTATTATCCAATTTAGGCACAATCCCAATTGCAATTAAATACTATTCATCCAATTTAGGCACTATTCGTCTAATTCAATTGCAATTAAATTGACACTATTCATCCAATTCAATTGCAATTAAACGCTATTCATCCAATTTAGGCACTATTTCAATTGTAATTAAATACTATTCATCAAAATCAGGCACTATTCATCTAATTAATTCATCCAATCCAATTGCAATTAAATTGACAGCATTCATCCAATTTAGACACTATTTAAATTACAATTAAATAATATTCATCCAATTAAACACTATATGCGGGCATCAATTGGATGAAATATTTTTCATCCAATTGCAATTAAACAATATTCATCTTATTTAGGCACTATTTCAATTGCAATTAAATATCATTCATCCAATTTAGGCACAATTGCAATTAAATACTATTCATCAAATTTAGACACTATGCGGGCAAATTGCCCGAATTTTCAATCAATTTAGACACTATTCATCCAATTAAATACTATGCGGGTAACAATTGGATGCACTATTTCATCCAATTAAACATTATGCGGACAAATTGCACGGAATTGGCACTATTCATTCAATTAAATTTAGGCATTATTCATCAAATTAAACAATATGCGGGCAACAAATAAATTTAATGCACTATTCAGTCACATGTCCAAAGATTACCTTGAATATCTTTATGAAGACCTTCTTATGTTTCTATTTTTATCTTTTTTTGTTACTTTTTTTCTTTAAGTTAATCATGATAGTTCAAATAAAGTAGTAATAGCAATATCTTAATATTGATGTGAAGTTTTCGCACAATACTTTGTTACATTATTTTCGAATTACTAAACTGTAGCAAAAGTTTTAGTCTTTTACAATGATCAATTAACAATGTATTTCATCATTCATTAATTTTTCTTTCGTTTTCCTTTTTTGGTTTGTCCCAAATTATATGTTACTTTCCTTATTGAGATTAGATTAATGTATTAAAATTTTAAAATACCCCTATTTAATATGCATTGTTATCAACGCATATAAACTACTTATTTTTAATGTAAGGGTGTATTAGGTAAAATATAAGCAAATTTATAGTTCAACATTTAATAATTATATTTTCTTAATACGTGTAAAAATAGAAATGAGTATATCTTTATAGGATTGAGAGAGTATCAAACAAGAAATCATTATTCTAAACTTCTCTGATAGAAAAATACTGGTAATATACGTGCAACGCACGTATCAAAACTAGTAAATATTAAAGAAACTATACCAAACAGAACTAAGTCAGCCCCAATTAAATTGAAGATAATATTATAAGCCTTAAATTACTTTGAGTGGGGAGAGATGTCAACTCCATTAAAAAACATGTTCCCCAATAATAATTTAATGTAGCCTATTTTTCACGTTTTTAACTTTATTTACTTATTTTGAACTTGATATTTAAATTTACTGAGAAAACGCAACAATTTTAAGCGGATATTCCCACACTACATGTGGATATAATTACAAATTACAAACTGGGTAGGCGAAACTTTATCAATTGGTTGGCTATACCACTAAGGATTTCTGTATTTGTACAGAGAGAACATACAGGGAGTCATATAGATTATAAAATTTTACCAAAATGCCCCCTTCTATATAAATTAACATACAAGTCCTCAGATATTATAATTTTAGTTTACAACTTTGATAAGATTGATATATACGATTTTATTTGATTTTTGTTCCCTCATAGTAGCACCCACTCAATTTGGTTTCAGAGACATTGACAGATCTAAAACATAAATATTATATGACAAAAAATAAAAATAAATACATAATACCTACACCAGAATTTATAATCACTCGAGCATTAATATTATATAATAATTATAAAATAGAAATCTTAAGAGTTTTAAAAAATTTAAATGAAAACATAAGAAGAGATATATATGATCTAATAAACTTCAATATAATAAAAGAAGATTTTATAATATATTAGATTTAATACAAAAGGACATATTAGAAGAACTATAGATATGGAATGTAATAGAGCAGATCCTCAATTAGTCAAATATCTAGATACGAAAATAAATGAAAAATTAGATTTAATAATGGAACAAAGAAGAAATTTAATTGATCAAATAAGAGAAGAAAGAAATATGAAAAGAAAATAATTCCTAAGATTAAAACTATTAGACAAAAAGAGAGAATATTATAATAGAATTTTAAAGCAATTACCTAAAATACAAATAATTTTAGATAACATGAGAAAGAACTAATAAAAAGATACGTGATAAAACAGGACAAATGAAAGATTATATAAAATATTAAAAAACACAACAAATGAAACTAATGCTAAAATCAATTGAAGAATTTTGTGAATACAATATAATAATATATAAAGAAATAAAATATGAAACAGAACTTATTTTAGAAATTGAAAATATCAAAGAAAGATTTTAATGACAGAATTTCCAAAAATAAAATTTGAAAAATAAATAATGGAAAATGTTAGACTAACAGTTGGATTTTATCAAATAAAAGGAGTTAATACAACTATGTTTCAACCATTAAACTCGTGGGAAGAATCTGATGGATTTTTTAACATGCAATTAAATTGGATAAGTGTCTTTTAATGAAAAACATATAAAAACATAAATTTATAAAATAAAATATCTATTGAAGAATTACAACAGTTGAATATACAAGATAAGAATGTTAAAGAAAAATTACAAAGCATCCAAATTAAATTAACAATACAATTTAAAGAATTAAAAGACGTGATAGGAGATGCCAAAAATATTGATAAAATTTTTTTAAAAGAATTTCAAAGAAAATTAGGAGAACTAATTAATCAAGATAAAATTAGAATGATCATGGACAAAATAGAAAAAATTAAATAAAAAGATAAGAAAAAATGATAATGAAATAATCATATCAATATAAATAAGAATCAATAAATTAGAAAAAAAATAGATAATATGTATGATAGAATATTTAAGGTACAAAAAACACAAACTACTAAACCAAGAGTATAAAATGTCAATGAGTGAATAATTTGAAGATCTAATGAATTAAAAGAAGCAAGAAATGACATAAGTGTGTTAAAACTTGAAATCAAAGAGTTTAAGGAAAATAATAAAAATAAGGATAAGAAAATAGACAAAGAAACGTCCAGAATAAGAAAGAAACACCTTGAACAAGAAAAAATTGTAATAGAGATAGGAAATATGGATGATGAATTTAGAAAAAAAACATATTACCAAAAATATTAGAAGAAGAATTAGAATTACAAAGATTCTTAGAAAAAAATTTAGGAAAGTTAAAAGTCAAAGAAAAACTGAAGAAAAACAAGATAAAGATGAATGAAGAATTAGACTTACTTATAGAAAATTTTGACCAATTAAGCATAGATAATTTAAATGAATACCAAGTTTTAATGAATATTGGTGAGCACCTAATTCAGCTCCAATATGAATTTTTAAATAAGAATTATCAGATCTAGATGAAAGTTATGCACATTTATATAGTAAATCACATAAACAATATTATGATAGAATCAGGGATAGACAACTGCCTAAAGGAAATAAGTATAAAGATAGATTTGAACTAAATAATAATTATGGTAAACTTATTAATCATGGAGGAACAAAATTAGATTTAGATTGTAATATAGATACCAAGAAAGCCTTATTAACTTGGGCGGATTAAATGATATCATTCTTTTTATATAATAAAGATGATACATGAAAAAGTACTGAAAGAAGAATAGATTTTTTAGTCGCATCATTTGAAGGAAATGTTAGAAATTGGGGGGAAGGAATTAGTAATAATACAAAAAGATTAATAAGAAGAAATGCTCGAACATAATTAATAAAATCAAATAGAGAAGGTATACAAAGATTAGTAGAATACATTGCAAATGAATTTATAGGAGAAAATTGGATAAGTAATGCTGAACAAGAATCAATAAGAGAAAAAGACAATGCTAGAGTCAAATTAATATATTTAACAATCTGTGATATGTATAAAATTAAAGAATATAATTGTGAATTTAAAGATTACTATAACGTCTAATTTTATAGTAATTAAAATCAAGAAGTATACCAAGATATGTATTATAATAAATTACCAGGTTCATAGGGAATATATTTTAAGATAGAATTTGAAAAATTTTGCTAGAGACAACCCTAGAATTCCTAGGTCATTAGGATCAATGATAAAATTTCTATTTGAAATATTAGTATATATATGTCAGCAAAGACAATTATTGAAAAAATCAGAAAAATTGACTAGAATATGTTGTGAATATACGGAATAACCTATACGATGGGGATGTAATCATGAGAGAAGAAATACTAAGATAAAATATAATAATAGAAATTTTAAAAAATTCAGAAATTTTAGGAAAAAGTATATAAAACCAAGGAGAAGATATTATAAAAGAAAATATAATTTAGATTTAAAAAAAAAAAAAAACCTTATAAGAAAGATAAAAGTTAATGCAAATACTGAAATTGTGGAGAGATATGTTATATAAGCCCTGATTGTACTAAAAAGAAAGTTAAAATATTATAAAAGGAATATCTAGAAATAGAAAATGAACTAAGTGAAATATCTGATATTGAATAATATTATGATCAAGAAGTTTACATAAGTGAAACAGATTCAGAAAGCTATGGATCTGAATTTGAATAGAGAGATAGAAGAAGTAGAAAACAATAATATAAATATACAATAATATGAAGGAATAGATGGTTATGGATTGAAAGTAACATTTGAAAATAATAAGTTTAAGAAAATGCAAAAATTATCCTTAGATTTGAAAGTTGGAAAATGGGAAATTTTAGATAGAATATGGACAAGAGAAAGGATAGCAATAAATGAATATCATAAAATTGAAAAAGCAATAGATGTTAGAACAACTCAATGAACACATAAATTAAATCTTTTAACAAAAAATACAGTTACAGAATTATTAACAAAAATTAATAAGAAACAAAGTGAAAAGATTCAATATGTTTATTTAGCAGGAATACAAATAATGTTTATATCTTTATTCAGAGAAGGAATATATTCACCTTTGACTGTAAGTTTATATGATTGAAGAATGATAAATTTGAAAGATAGCCATTTATGAACAGTAGAAGGAAATCTTACATATCAGAAATTAATATTTATATGTCACCCAAAATATTGTGTCTCATTAAAACATAAAAACTTTAATGAAGTCTTAGGACTACATTTCAAATTACACAGAGATAACACAATGCAACCAGGATATCAAATTATGAATATAGAATATAGAGCATTATATACATTTACTAATTCTAATTATGGAAACATTTACACTAAAAAGTTATATATCGAAGTCCATAAAGAATGTAAAGATATTAATAAAATTGTGGAACCAAACAAACAAATAAACTTAATACCAAAAAATTATGAACTTTGTATAACAAAAAATAAACCCTAAATTATAGAATTGAGAGAGGAAGAATTTCCTGATAATAGAATAACATTTGAAGATGGAGGACTAATTAGAAGATCAAGAAGTTTAAGTCTACCTAATAGAAGATAATTATGAGAGACTAGTAATACAAGAGAAATAAAATTTCATAGAAATGCTGAAAATATGAAAATAGAAGGTGAATATTTCAATGAAAAAAGAACATATAAAAGGATCAAATATATTAATAAATATAGGAGTTAGTGAATGTCACATAGTTTCAAATAAGAACAAAGGATTAATAACTTATAGAACTGAATCATATATATATATATATATATATATATATATATTAATTTTGTTGGACAAACATACTACAGAATTAGAAGTTAAGATATCAATAAAAATTGGAGAAATTAATCTTTTAGTACCATGTTATATAGATATCAGTATGGATATAGGTCCTCATATATTTATTAGGAATGAGTTTCTTAAATGGATTAAAAGATTATAGTATAAAAAGAGAAGGATTATATATAACTCATAATAGCCAAACTGTATTATGCAGAAAAGCTGAATGAATCATCAAATAAGCTTTCCATTAGCTGTTTATTTACAAGTTACTATTGTTGAAACAAATATAACAACTTGTGTATTAATCGATACAGGAAGTGATATATTAATATTTAAAAGTTTCTTAATCAAATAATGGAATACTAATAATAAGATAAAAATAACAGGAGTTACAAGATATAAAGTACTCATATAATTAATAGTGCTAATAAAGTCGATATAATACTTAGAAGTAAGCAAATAATAGTAAACAAAATATATAGTTATGATAAATTAGAATGTGATATATTACCAGGAAATGACTTTATTCAACTGTTTCAATATTACAAACAAAATAATTATATGATAATGTTACAAACACCATGTGCACATTTATTAAAAATACTAAGAGAATTTAGACCTTATAAAGTTCAGTAAGCCCAGCGTAGTGATAAATGGAAAAAAAAAAATTCAATTAGACAAAATGAAATAAAGAATAAACGCATAAGATATAAGGAAGTCCTAAAAACATGAATAGAAATGAGCATAGAGAAAATCATCGAACAATTGAAAAAAGTTTATGGAGAAAATCCATTATCATTTCAGAAACCATATCATCCTAGAGCCAAAATAGAATTAACAGAAAATGTTATTTTAAGAGTTAGACCAATGATGTATATCATACAAGATACACAAGAATTGAAAACCTAAATAAAAGAATTGCTTGATCAAAAACTTATTAGACCTAGTAATGGACCCCATAATGGTCCATCATTTATGGTAATGAAACATTCTGAACAAATAAGAGGAAAAACTAGAATGGTTATAAACTACAAAGAATTAAACAAATATACTAAATTTGATGGATACTTTTGAAAATTTAAAGTTGTCTAAATTTTCCAAACAAACTGTCACAGATAAGTTTGGACAGTACCCAATTAACAGTAAATCGTTAAGATCTGTTTTAGCGCTATACCAGATGAATCTTGTTGATGCAGATTCATCTGGGTAGTAAAACGTAAATGAACAGAATAAATTGTGCAGAATTGTAAATGGACAAGAACACGATGATTTGAGCTTAACGTGGGAAAAACCCTAACAGGGAAAACCCACGGCCCGCTTCCTGCGAACAAAAATCAATCACTATATAAGGAATGAGTTTATACAGATCAATCTAAACTACAAGATAAATCTATGCATAGACTTACCAAACATCCAAGAAATAGATCACTCTCTGATCCTTCTATTGCATGTAATGTGAGCTGGCGTCCCACCACTCTTCAGTAGTTTTCTTTGAATCTGCAACACTTTTTCAGCAACCTCGAACTCCCATTCGAACACGATCCAAACCTCCTGTTTGATCTTCATGCTGAAATCCCTTCCTTCTCTAAGTGATTGAATCCTCCTCCCGAAGTACCGAAGTCACAACATAATTGAAGCCTTTAATATTTGTGCACCACACGAAAATAGGCTTCTTGACTCCTTCTTGGAGTGGACGTGAATGATTAAGCACCACACCTATTTTTTTTTGTTTTTCACGTCTTGACTTCTTAAAAAAAAACATCACGTTTTTATTCTATTTAAATGCAAATAAGTTACTTGACCTTCAAGTTTCCTTATTGCAAAAGATCTCTAATACCTACAAAATACAGTAGAGATAATTAGAGAAATGTAAGATAATTATTCTTGAATAAATATTACCATAAAATAGGATAATGATAAATCATGAAAGATCTTACCATAAAATAGGATACCAAGTATAAGCACCATATTTTCGTCCAACTCAACAAACAAGATTTTCGGCCTTATCAAGAAGTAACCTTACCATATGTAGATAAGATTGAAAATGCTCGGTTTTATCAAGATGATGATCTTTCCATATGCAAAGATAAGATTTCAATATTCTTGATAACAATAAGAAATTTACCATATCTAAGGATAAGCTTGAGTACCAAGAATAATAATAAAATAGATCATCACGAAATTTACCAAAATCACAAGATAACAAGATCAAGATTTCGAAATTATGGTCCTAACCAAATCAATATTTCTTGATCATTATCTTTCTAACCATAACTTGATTTTCTCGAAAAAATAAAAGATATATTTTTCTTCAAAAAAATATTTGCATAATTTAATTAAACTTAATGAATTACTAAATACATGTATTTAGTAAATAAATTAAGTTTTCTTAAAGTACACACTTGTGGAAATATAGGAAATGCCAATAATATAAAATTAACAACTTTTTACCAAATAAAGAAGTGTTAATAAACCTCGCAAAAGGAAAACAATATTATTCTAAGTTTGATTTTAAATCAAGTTTTTGGCAAGTAAAAATGGAAGAAGATAGTATTCAATACACAACATTTAGTACACCTCAAGGCAAGTATGAATGGATGGTTATGCCATTTGGTTTAAAAAAGAACATAGAAACCATCTAATGAAATTCGTAAATGAATGTAAAAAAGAAGAAATTGTTCTTATAAAAAAGAAAACTATAATAGAAAAACAAGAAATTGACTTTCTTGGACTTTCAATAGATAAAAAAAGAATACAATTACAAACCCATATATCTAAAAAGATAGAAAAATTTCTAGTTAGAATAAAAAGAACAGGTACAAAAATTCTTAGAATTTTTAAATTATGCAGAAAGATTTATTGAAAATCTTTCTAAAACGAGATATAAAATCTAGATTTTACTCAGAAAAACAAATACTAAAGGATGGAGCGATGAAGACACAGAAATTGTTAAATTACTTAAAGAAAAATGTAAAAATTTACCAAAATTAAGATTACCCGATGAAAAATATAATCTAATTGTTAATACTGATATCTCATATACATATTGGGCAGCAATATTAAAAATGTATCTTAATGAGATTTACAGTTATTCTAATGGAACTTTTAACCAAGCAGAAATAAATGATAATACCCATGAAAAAGAATTATTAGCAATTATTAGAGAAATAAAAAAGTTCTCATTGTTTTTATTATCTAAAAAATTCATTGTTGAAATTGACAATTCTCAAGTTGTATGAATAGTAAAAAATAAATTACCATCAGAACCTTAATATAGAAGACTCCATAGGTGGCAGGCCTAAATAACATTTTACAATTTTGATATAATTCATATTAATTAAGTTAATAATTATCTTGCTGATTTTATAAGCAGGAATATAGAATTTGTTGATGGATAATATCAAAGAATCTTTGATAGACGCCAGAGTGTGAAAGAACTTTCTTATTGAGAAAGCTGAAGATATAAATGATAGAATTGAGCAGATGGCAGAAAGCCTCTAACAAAATATTAAATTGTTAATGGAGCTCTCTATTTCTCATGCCAATTATGCCAAATAATTGAGCGACATAATTAGTGAAATTGAATCACTATTAGAGTCGTTAAATACCAAACAGGTTTTACCAAAAATATCAACAAGTACAATACAAATAGGTACATCTTCTAGAAGCAGTGGTGGACCAATAATAAAAAGAGATGAACCAAGTCCAAACCTAGAGAAGGTGATCATAAATGAAACCAGTCTGAGAAAATTAACAATTAATTCCAAAGATAAATATACAAAAGTGATCAAAATTCGTGCTGAAGAGGAAAGCAATTCCCCTTTTTTTACCAAAAGAAGACGAGCATAAAAATTTTGTGAAAATTATATATGAATTTCAGGAGTGCGATTGTTACTACATCTCATCTGGAGAACATGTATATCCACGATTAATTGTTACACAGGGAGGTGATCCCGTATGACAAAAATGGCAGCGGATTATGGATTTTGGATCTTGTTTACCAAGGAAAAGATCTAAAATAAATTGAAAAATTTGATAATCTATTAAAAGGAGAAATTTCAAAATTTACCCAAGAAAGATCCATTTACTTAAATTTTTTCTGGACCAGTCCGGAAGTTGATGGAAGGGTTTACTACCCTGCTGAACATATCATTATAATTGGTTATGTTGCAAAGAATTTCCAATTAGAAGTTGGAAAAAATGCCAAGCCTGTACCAAATATCACAAGATTATGGTTCAGATCCGAAAAGTATTGGAAATAAAAGTCCTTTATAATATTGCCAAAAATCTTTATGATACAAAATTCAAGTGCTTATGTTAATATGAAGAATGGACACATCTCACTAATGGAGGAAAGGAAAAATCAACAATCTTAAAAGAATACATCAACAAACTTGGAACGCTTCGATGCATAATATGTATTTTTCGAGTAGAAATGGGCCACTAAGCAAAACTCATGGATTAAAGCCCTTGAGATGACTGATTTTATGGCCAAATTCCATCATTTGGGGCTTCAAAACAGAAAGTCAATTATGCAGACGGAAATTAGGGGTTTTTGCGTATTTTTAGGTTAAATTTTGTTTTTAATTATTTGTTTGTCTATTTTAGAATTTTAGTCTAGTTAGAATTCTATTTTGAGTCAATTAGCGGCTAGGTTATTTTACTTATTTATATTCCTTTCCATTCATTGTAATTCAGACTTGAGATTTGATTTGATTAAAAACAGTTTTATTGAGGGTTCAATAAAAGTTATAGGTGGATTCCTATGTTTTTGAACTTATCAAGAATATTTCTTGTGGCGTTCAAATATCGAACTTATCAAATATTTGCTAGAATATTTGTGGCGTTCAAAACCAGAAACTTATCAAGGAAATTGGACAGATCCTTGTGGCGTTTTGAAAGTCGTGGTTCTTTATTCCGCATCGTCGAGCCATTGCGTCGTGAATATCGGGTCAAGGTTCCACCGTCTGTAACAACCTGGGTTCGGAACTTTCCGGCGTTTCTTCCGCGCTTCGAACCTCATCACGGTAACTATCTTTAAACTACAAATTTGAAGTAAAAATGACCTCTACTGGGGGACCCCTATTAGGACATCGTAGAACGCTGTGTGAAGATTCCGAAAACATATTATGATAAGGAATTTTGACATCGGTGCAAAAAGTTATGACCGTTTGTTTGAAACACCTATTTTCTTGGCCAATCTTCGATCAATCTATTCTTCAAACTCTAATGCAACCTGTTCTACATCAGTCCTTCCCACCTGCGAAGAACTCGACCCCAAGTTATATTCTGGATAGAGTGGAACATCATCGCAGAACTCATAAATATCAGGTACGTTGAAAGTGCGAGAAACGTTCATGTCAACAGGCAAATGTATTATGTAAGCATTATCATTGATCATCTTGATCACCTTGTACAGACCATACTTTCTCGGCTTTAATTTATTATACGAACCAACAAGGAACCTTTCCTTACGCAGGAACACCATCATCTCATCACCCTCTTTAAACAATTTCTCACATCTCTTCACATCCGCTATAGCCTTATATTTTGCATTCTTCCCTTCCAACCGTGCGTTCACCTCTACTTTAACGTCATGGACCTGTTCAGCTATGTTATCAGTAGCCACACTTTCACCAGCAACCTTAGGGAGTCGCACTAGGTCTAATCCGTGTTTAGGAGGCTATAAATACACCAAAGAGAAAGGAGATTTTCTCGTGGCAGTGTGGACAACATTATTATATGCGAACTCCGCCTGCGTCAGTGCTACATCCCACTGCTTAGGTTTATCACCACAAATGCTGCATATTAAGTTTCCAAGTGTCCTATTCAAGTTTTTAGTCTGCTCATCAGTCTGCGGGTTGGCTGTGCTACTAAACTTGAGCGTAGTATCCATCCGCCGCCACAAAGTAACCCAAAAATGACTGAGGAACTTTGAATCTCTGTCAGAAGTTATGGATTGGGGAACTCCATGTAAGCGAACCACTTCACGAAAAATAGTTGAGCAATATGGGATGCATCAGAGGTTTTCCTGCAGGTATAAAATGCCCCATTTTAGAAAACCTATCAGCCACTACAAATACCGAGTCAACTCCACGTTGGGCTCGTGGGAGTCCCGATACAAAATCCATAGAAAAATCCTCCCAGATTGCATTTGGAACCAGTAGAGGCATGTATAATCCAGTATTTTGAGCTTGCCCTTTAGCTGTCTGACAGACATAGCACTTACGAACAAAATTTCCCACGTCACGCTTCAACTATGGCCAGTAATACCGTTCTGCTACCCCACTGATGGTCTTATCACGCCCAAGTGACCACTCAGCCCTCCACCATGTAAGTCTCAGATCAGCTTCTCCCTCAAAGAGCTCCATGGGATTCACAGTTGATTACCACGAAACAGGTAGTCCTCAACTATACAAAACTCCCCGTCTGCCTGCTTTTGTACGCATTTTTCCCAAATCTCGGCGTAGTCTTCATCATCAATGTACAATTCCTTCAGAAACTCAAACCCAATAACATCTTGATGCATGATCATCAACAAACTAGCACGCCGACTTAGTGCATCTGCTACTTTATTCAAAACTCCTGACTTATGCTTCAAAACGAACGGAAACTTCTGTAAATATGTTGACCATCGAGCATGCATATTACTCAAACTCCTCTAACTATTCAGGTATTTCAAAGCCTGATGATCAGTATACAATATGAATTCCCGCTGAATTAAATAATGCTCCCAATCACTTAGTTTCTCACTGAAGAAAGCCACTGGTCTCTTTTCCTGTGAAAGAACCGCTCCAATTCCAATCCCACTGGCATCACACTCAACCTCAGATGGCTTATCAAAATGCTGCTGAAATTCATGATGACCCAATGGTAAAAGGTTGCCAACCCACGGAAACTCCTCACCTCCCCTACTGACCTCGGTGTTTGGCCAATCACGAATGGCCCTAACCTTTTCCTCGTCAACCATTATGCCATCTGAACTTACAACATATCCCAGAAATAATAATTTCAGCGTCAGCCAGTTACACTTCTTAAAGTTGATGAACAACTTGTTTTTAGCTAACACTTCTAACACAGTCCTCAGATGCTTCATATGGTCCTCCTCATCTTGGCTATAAATCAGTATTTCATCGAAATAAACCACTACATAATTTCTAATGAAAGGTCGTAGTACCTGGTTCATGAGCTGCATAAAGGTGCTGGGGCACTTGGAAGTCCAAAAGGCATGACGAGCCACTCATACAATCCATCCTTTGTTTTGAAAGATGTCTTCCACTCATCCCCTAGCTTGACCCGAATCTGATGGTAGCCACTTCGCAGATCGATCTTCGAGAACAACCTTGAACCCTCCAACATATCTAACATATCATCTAATCTTGGAATCGGGAAGCTATACCTGATAGTTATCTTGTTGATTGCACGGAAATTAAAGCACATCCTCCATGTGCCGTCTTTCTTGGGAACCAATAGCACGGGGATAGCACAAGGGCTCATACTCTCGTGAATAAACCCTTTCTTCATCAACTCCTCTACTTTCTCCTGTAAAATCCAATTCTCCTTTTGGCTCATCCGGTAGGGGGAAGATTTGGTAAGCTAGCTCCTGGGACTAGATCGATATGGTGCTGAATATCCCTCAGTGGCGGGAGATCATTTGGTAACTTTTCAGATAATAATTCTTTCAAAAGAGACTCTACCCTATTAGGTACTACCATCTTCTGTTCCTCTTTCCCTTCGACCACCATAGCTCACACCACAACAACATGTACTTCATGTGCCTCTTTCACCTCAGACTCCAATTCACTTAACGAAGTGAACAAGGAAAGTAAAGACTGACTTCTGTTAGTAGTATTCGGTGATACGCTAACTGAATTCTGTTTCGGGATCATCGCGATTTTACTATCTCTCCAATTGAAAACATAAACATTGTCCCATCCCTCATAAGTAACATCCACATCAAACTGCAATGGTCGCCCCAACAACACATGACTAGCATCCATGTCGACTACATCGCAGATCACTTCATCTTGGTATTGTTGACCAATGGAGATGGGAATCTTACATACTTCAGTCACGCTCACCTTGGGTCCCTTTTGGATCCACCCAATCACATACGATTTTGGATGTTTCTCAACCCGTAATTTCAGATGTTCCACTAACCTACTGGATACAAAATTCTCACAACTACCGTTGTTGACGATCAAGTCACAAACCTTCCCTGGAACACTGCAGCAAGCCCTGAAAATATTATGTCTTTGTGAGGGATCCTCCAATTTTGTTGAACACATGACCTGCTGAAATACACAATTCACATGCTCCCCTTGTTCCTCCGCTATTTTTGCCCCATTCAACAGCTCATCCACGTTTTCTTCCTCTTAAACATACTGATTCACCTCCTCAAGTTCTCCTGTTTCCATGAAATTTACAAATTTTCTGGTTGGGCACTCATTCGACCACACCTGTAGCACTTAAAATTGCCTGGTTTAGTATAGGGATTAGGTGCTCGCGAGGCTTCCTTAGCTGCAGTCGTTGGACCTGCCCCAGCCTGGTTATTACTAGGCCCTGTGCCCTTTTGTGACTGATCGACACTAGTTTTTGTCTGACCCTGCCTATCACTTGGCGAGAACTTGCCCCTATTCACCGTACTATTGGATGAATCATCAACGTCTTTTCTGTAGGTGGAAAATCGACTAGGGGTTTTCTCCATCAACTCAGGCACTTCAGGGCCATGTTATGTGCCTCATCCACCGTTCAAATCACCTGCAACTCGATTTTCTCTTGAATCGACGTCCTCAAGCCCCCCAAATACCTGGAAACCTGCTGGCCCTTAGTCTCATTCTGATTTTTACGAACGGACAACCTATACCAATCCTTCGTGTAATCTGTAACAGACTTGGTTCCCTGTATACAATTTTGAAAACCCTGGAACATAAATTGCTCGTAATCCGGTGGTAAAAACCTGTTCATCAGTAGTTCCTTCGTTCGTCTCCAAGAGCATACAGGGGCCTTGCCTTGGCGCCGCCTGTCCATCTGTAACCTCTCCCACCAAACAGTAGCACCACCCCTCAATTTATAGGACACTAGCTTGACTTTCCTTTCTTCTGCGGCCTCAGTAAAATCAAAGAATCTCTTAACTTCTGAGATCCAATCCAGAAACTTCTCGATTTACAGCTCTCCATGAAATAAAGGTATGTTTGCATGGATTTTATAATCAGGTTGATTCCGATTCTGTTGTTGGATCCTGAGGTTATCTGCGAAAACCTCCTCTGAATCCTCATCGCTAACATCGCCATATTGTACATCCATCATGGCCCTAGGTCGGTGTCTCGTGGCGGCCATGGACACCCCCTTCAATCCATCCTCTGTTGGCAGACGGGTTGGGTGGAGGTGCGTTGGGGTCCGGTTGCCTTTCCAGCAGCCGCTGCATCATAGCCTCCATCCTCTCCATCACCTATTGTTGTGCATCAATTGATGCCCATAGATCTGCATCCGTTTTCCTATGACCAGCGTCGTGAGGGAGAACCCTTCCAACTTCATTGTTGGCCATTAAACAAGGAGAATCCTTGCTCTGATACCACTTGATGCAGAACGGAAGTAAAGATTTACAAACGTAAATCCCAAAGAACCCTAATTGGAATCTACCAACAGAAATAGATTTTATTTAATTTATGAATGAATCCGTAATTGAATGACAAACAACCTTTTAAAGTGTCTCTGCGAGCCCTAATTGAGCAAAAAGATGAAAATAGACATTCAATAAAAAATAAACGACTTAAAATGAAAATTTAAATAAAACAAGAGAAAACTTCAAGTGGCTGGTAACTGTCTTTAAACTGTAAATTTGAAGTTGAAAATGACCTCAATCGGGTAACCCAAGTTGGACATAGTAAAGCGCTGCGCGACGATTCCGAAAACATATTATAGTAAGGATCCTGACACCGGTACAAAAAGTTATGGCCGTTTGTTCGAGACCCCTATTTTGTTGGCCAATCTTCAATCAATCTCTTCTTCAAACTCTAATTCAACCTGTTCTACATCACCTTGGTTGCTTATGAAATAAGAAAACGTCTCTTTTTCTTGAGTGCAATCCGTGTTGTTGAAATATCATTGTGTGTTGTAGATTTGATCTACATTTGTTGGTATCAGAGCCACGTTCATGGAAGAGGTCGTGCTGGACGTACTGGACGTGGCGGTCTCGGTGGCCAAGATGATGAAATTGCTGATTTGTGAGATCAGGTTGAGGCGTTGACTATTCGATTTGATCAGTTTATGATGTGGGCCACAGAGGTTGTGTAGAACGGGGTGCCTCCTGTGCCACCACGTCGTGCCCCAGCGGGCGATGGTGATGATGGTTACGAAACAGGCGAAGGTTCGGATGTACAAGGTGGTCGTGTACAGCAACCTCGTGTACAACAGCGGGATGAGTTTCAACATTGGGAATCCGGGATAAAGGTTGACATTCTAGAGTTTCACTGTGGGATAGAGGTAGATGAGTTCCTTGATTGGTTGGCGGCTGTAGAGGAAGTATTAGATTATAAGGAAGTACCCGACGATAAGAGGGTACCCCTGGTGGCCACGCGATTACGTGGTCCGACGGCCGCTTTGTAGCAACAATTAAAGCAGAATCAGAGCCGCCAAGGCAAAGGAAAAATTCAGTCTTGGGAGAAGATGAAGAAAAAATTGAAGGCTGCGTTTCTTTTATTGAATTACACCAGAACACTATATCAACGGTTGAAAATTTTGAGGTAGGACAACCATTCGGTGGATGCTTACTCCATAGAATTCTATCAATTAATTGCATGTAATGATGTAGGAGAATCAGAGGATCAATTGGTAGCACGCTATTTTGGTGGGCTGAGGTGGAACTTGCAGGATGTTCTCAATATTTTTTCGCCAGTTTCTGTGTCTGAGGCTCATCAACGAGCACTGCAGACAGAGATTCAGCAGTGGCGTCAGTCAGCAGCAGGTGGCAGTTCGGGTGGTCCATCAGGAGGTGGGGGTCGACAAAACACCCCACATCCCACATCTGGTTCGTTTCAATCTCCTACATCGGGAGGTCGGGGCAGTGATCGAAACAATCGACCCTCGATTCCTCCTGCTGCAGTGATGAGTGGTTCCTGGTTGATGAGGGTGTGGTACTCAGTGTTTTGGATGTGGAGGTTTTGGCCATATGAGGAGAGACTGTCCAACCCAAGGACAGTCACGACCTGGTTTGTTGATTGGGAAGTAACTCAAGCTGATGTCGTCAATTCAGTTGACATGATGGAGGGAGAAGAGGAAGTCGAAATGGTACATACAAGTGACACGGGCCTCTTTTGGTGGTGCGACGGACGTGTCTCACGCCTAGAGGGTCATTGATTCGATGGAAAATCTACCCTCCAAGTATAAAGGGGTCAAGTTATAGCCTAACAATAATCCAGGGTTATTCTTCCTAGAGATTTTATGGTATAATAATATTTTCCAAATTTAAGTCTTAAACCATGATTTCAATTTTATTTAAACGAATAAAAAGAGAATACAATTAAATTGCAATGAAAGAGAAATTTTAGTGGAGTTATTCTTTATCTATCAATTGAGTTTTGCAAATAAGATTAGCATGAATTTGTTGAGATTGATAAGATGTAGAAATATTATTAAGAAAATTAGTCAATTTATTTTACGACATTTAGTCGAGCATGTTGTGTGCATATTCAATACATACCACATTAACGACATTAATCCATGTAAAATAATCAAAAAATTTAAAACAATTTGTAAAAGCTTATCAATAACAAGAATTCATCCATAACAAATTAAAACATTCTTATTGAAGCTAAGAGTAACTCCTCTCAAATATAATTTAGCCGACCATAATTAAATTAATCAAAATAAAATTCAAATGAATGATGACCATTACTAAATAATGCAATTCAAGTTTAGAAATGAAAATTCAATGACTAGAATAAATTTAAAAATCAACTAACATCAATAAGTTAAAAATATGTAAACTAATAATTGAAACAATTCAGGATCTAAGCAAAACTATGAATTAAAACTAGAACAAAGCACCCGAAACGGGTTGAGAAGACTGATGTGGTTTCTGCCGCCTGGAAGTGAAGGCTGGGAAGCAGCGGCTGCTGCTGCCGCTAGCAGTGATGGAGGCTGTTGCTGTGTGGTTACTTGTTCTGTACTGATGGAAGAGTGGTGCGGCTGATTGGGGGAGAAAGGTGAGTTTCCGACTGGTGATGTAAAGTGAGGCTGGGAGTGTCGATGAAGAGGGAAGGAGAAGTCGGTTGTGTTGGATGGGAAGTGGAGTTGAATTCGTGAGAAGGGTGAGGGATGCGTGTTGTGAGTGAGAAGTGAGTGGAGGTTGGTACTGTAGCGCCCCGAGTTCCGTATACCCGATTCACTACGTCATTTTCTGTCTAAATTTTTCGAATAATATTTTTGCGGAAGAAATAATTGAAATTCATTTTTGGCAACATTAAATAAACTGTAATGGCCGCTAAAATTGAAAACATTTATGAAACCATTTGAAATAGTAAATCGAACCATTAATATTGTAAAGAAATTGCCAATATCATAATTTCTTAAATAAATGAACTTCTCTAAATTATTCGATTGTTTGGAAAATACGGAAATCATTAACGTCAAACTTTCAACCGTTCAACGATTATTGCCACCATCATTCATCGCTCGCCACCGTCTCCGAAATCTGCAAAACTGTTAAAAAGTAGGGTGAGTATTTCATGGGGGAAATACTCAGTAGACTCATCGCAAATTAATTTAATTTATAAGATGATTAAACACATAAATCCCGGCTCTTTATAAAACGGGCATTGATAGAGCTTCTTTATAAAACTGCTCTTGATAAAACTCATATTGTGCATTACAGCACGGGACATATTTTGCAAATCATATGCTCTTTGAAAACATCTCTTTGAAAACAGTTCTTTGAAAACCATATACTTATAAAACATTTTAATTATGCCAAGCATAATTTCTTTTGAAAGCATAACATAAGATAGGATTGAAATCCTCATAAACATAAGAATTTTACCGAACTTAGGTGGTAAGAATTCTTATGTAGTAAAATCATAATAACAGTAAGTTTTCATCATAACATAGGATAAAATCGAAATCCTCATAAACATAAGAATTTTACCGAACTTAGGTGGTAAGAATTCTTATGTAGTAAAATCATAATAACAGTAAGATCACAGTAAGTATACCAAGCATAATTTTTGAAATTCATAGGGATCAATTGCATCATAACATAAGATAGGATCGAAATCCTCATAAACATATGCGACAGGAATTTTACCGAACTTAGGTGGTAAATCCTCATAAACATATGGAAACACAGGAATTTTACCGAACTTCGTGGCAAATCCTCATAAACATAGGAGACACAAGAATGTTACCGAACTTAGGTGGCAAGAATTCTTATGTGTAGCGCTACTAAAACTCCGGTCCCCTTAACATATCATAACTTATCATATGGGACCCAAAACAATCTTGGTAGATTGATTTCATAGCAATGATCCAAAAAAACATTTTCGTGAAGTATAGGGTATACTTACTTTTCGTAAAAACATAAAGTATATTTTCTTTTCATAAAAACATACTTACTTTTCATAACAACATAAGGTATATTTACCTTTCATAAAAACATACTTGTTTTTCTTAAAAATTGACTTTCACAAGTCACATGACATTCATATGAAATCATAATTTAAATCAATTAATAAGTGCGAGTCTACACATTGTTCTTTCCATGAAAATACATTTTCATTTCCTTTCATAAAAATAACTCTTCACAAGTCACATGACATTTATATGAAATCATAATTTAAATCAATTAATAAGTGAGAGTCTACCTCAAATTCGACGAGTGCAAAGTTGAGCAGGAATGACTTCAATTTCTTTAAATTCTCCGTACGCTTCGTCTTAGCCAATAAGTCACTTTAGTCTATCGAATATATAGTTCAAAATGATAAATTATAATTTGAAGACTAAAATTGATGTTTTGAAAGTTCAGGGACTAAATTGAATACTTTTGAAAGTTGAGGGACTTAAATGGATACTTTTGATAGTTGAAAGACTCAAATGGATACTTTGAAAGTTGAGGGATTAAAATGAGTACTTTTGAAACTTGGGCTTAAAATCAAATAAATTAAATCAGCAGGGGCTGAAATGACCAGATTTTTAAAATAAAAGGGCTAATTAAAACTCATTTAAAACTTTAAGGGCTGGAATGCAAAACTTTAAAGCTGAAAGGACTAAATTGAAAACCTTTTGAAACTTGAGGACTAATTTGCAAATCTTAAAAGTTAAAATATAATATCAGATTTATTTTTTTCTCTCACCACTCAACTCACAATTCATTCTCTCTCTCGTTATCAGATCGACGGAGAGGAAGAGAGTCACGACTGGCGGTGCAAATGGGTCTCCAGCCGGTGTTTCATCGGTGCTACGCCGGCGCTAGGTGCGGCGAAGGACAGAAAAGCTGAAGACTAGGTTTTAGGTGCCAAAAACAGAGGTAAAACGAATCTTGGGTTCGATTTAGGGTTGCGATTTGGGTCTTGAAATTCCGGCGAAGGAAGCGGCGCTTGAGGGTAAGTCTTGTGCCTTATTCTAGGTTTTTGGGTTTTGATTTGGGTTTGGGTTTGCGACCGGGTTGGGGTACGGTCGTGGTGGTGATATAGGATTTGTACGGTGTTGGGTGCTTGATGGAGGTTGGGTGCAGGGAGGTAGTTTGTTTTGATGGTTGTTGTTGATGATTGGTAATGGAACAGTGGTGGTGGTAATTGTTTGTGAAATGGATTGCAGTCTGGGTCAAGGTGATGACAATACGTGGTGATGGTGCTGCAGGTTTGTGGTTTGTGATGAAGGTGTGAGTTGGATGGCTGGTGGTGTTTGAATGAATAATCTGATTGGCAGTGTTGTGTGGTGATGGTGATGAGGATGATGATACCGGTGGTGGAAATTTGCTGCAGTGATGATGAAGATGGTGATCAGAGGGGGTGATATCGTCTGCTGGTTGTAAATGATTTAGAGTTCAATCTGAGCAGTAGAAAATGGCTTTCGGCTATGCAGGTGCTGAGATGATGATGTTTATATATATTGTATTGTGGAATCTAGGTACATGGAAGTGTGAGTTGTGCCATGAGTATTGAAATGAAGATGGGGTAGATGATGATAATGATGAAGATGCTTTGCTTGTACAATTATGGTTTAATATAATGAAGGTTTGTGGCTATGGATTGATGCTGATAATAATGGAGCTGAAAAGGAATTTGTGGGTGATGGCTAGCTTAGAAAATTGACTAACTTCGATTAGGAAGCGTATTTAAAACAGATATATTTTCGGACTGAAAATATGATTTTGAAATAATACTTTGAATAAATAATTAAAATAACATAATTTTAGAAATTCGGATTTTAATTTAAAATCGAACAAATTCGATATTTCTTGACTTGGCTAGACGAATTCGTCGCGGCATAAATTTCAAAACAATAGCGACTCAATTTTCTAAATATTAAAATAATTATTTATTGCATAAAAATTCTGAGTCGCTATAATCTTACCTCCTTAAAATAATTTCGTCCTCGAAATTAAACTTACTTAATCTTATGATTTCTGAATACTTAATCAGAATCTCTACTTCTTATCATCGAATATTCTCAAAATAATCAAAACAATTACCTGAATATTTTCTCTACGTAATATACCCAAACATATCAACATAATATCATCAACTTATCTTTCCAATATTTGTAACCCAAAATTCAGTAAACAAATATCTCCCAAAACTAAGATTCTATACTTAAATGTCACCACATTTCCTGCAAAGTATTTCTTTCACTTGTATATACGTATGAATTCTGATTCAATACGGTACTCATTTTACTTTCCACGTATCATCACACTATACCAAGATTATCATTATTAAAACAAAATATCAGTACCCATAATCCAAGAAAAATATTTCATATCTCAAATCTTATCATCAAATCTTCCTTTATCAATAAAATAAACGGCGCATAAACTCTGTCTCCTCTTTTCATTAAAATAATCCTGCGCTTTCTTGCTGGACACAACATCACGCGGATTCACTCAGATCCTTTACGCTTTTAAATAGTTCATGCTGGGAAGAGGTTGAATCATCAAACAATGGATATCATCCTTACAAACATTCGCAAGTATTATTCCAATCTTCCTATGAATGATCTGAAAAAGATCTATAGAATAAGGCTCGAAAGATTGAGGTTGCTGATGGCTCATGATCTTCCAGAAGATGTTCGTTGGTTGATAGAAGCAAAAGTTCGACTATCTGGTGAATTACCATCAACATTTCCAAAACATATGCCTGGTTTAGGCAAAAGCACGTTCGCAAAGAAACGAAGAGCAAAAAGGCTGGGTGGTTGCTACAAATGTGCTCGTTGGAATTGTGATACTCGTTGCAAATCAGTAGGATATTCTTCTACTAATCGGGATGATAAAATCGAATTCATAAAGGGTGGACTGAGTAAGGAGTCTTTGGATGATATTCGACTGACTCTTGAGACGCACCCAAGTGGTTATGTACAACGTGAACTTCTCTCCTTATACGCTCAGTTTAACGAGGACAAAAATCGTTATAGTCTCCAAAATATAATAGCAAAAGATCCTGTTTGCCAGTCTGTTTTACAAAATGAGGCTTCTGGCAGTTCAGCAATGATATAAGGTAAATCTTTTGATATGCTTTTTAAAATATTTTGCTATTTTCTTTAACGCGTTTTGGAAATAAAAAAATATTTTCCTTTCTCGAGTTTTGATAAAGCTGGAAATAAATATATTTTTCTTTTCTCGAGGTTTGATAAAGCTGGAAATAAATCACCGAAAGGTGATATCTTTGATAAAATAGTCAAAAGTTGGCCGATTTTGTCAAAAAGTGAATCTTTACTTTTTCAGAATCAATCAAAAACAGTAAATTTTTCCGGCTTTAAATAGCCAAACATATTTCATAGTTCAGACATCCCAAAATCACATCTTCTTCGTAAGTTTTCCCTTCTTTACTATTAAAGATGGAAGCACCAAAACTTCGACAGATCAAAACTATTTGTGTATTTTGTGGATCAAAAGTGGGGAAAGGCTTCGGTTATCTAGAAGCGGCTGTAGATCTTGGAAAGAAACTGGGGGAAAAAGGTATCACTCTTGTATATGGGGGTGGTAGCAGTGGTCTAATGGGTTGTGTTTCCCAATCTGCTCTTGCAGAGAAATCAAAAGTAATCGGTGTCATACCTGTCCCTTTGGTAGATGTTGCAGGCAAAACACGAGGGCATGAAGTTCAAACCTTATCCATCCATGAACGCATAACTTGTATGCTATATGGTTCTGATGCCTTTATAGCCCTGCCCGGAGGTTTTGGTACCTTAGAAGAAATTTTTAACATTACCTCGTGGGCTCAACTAGATCTCCATACTAAGCCTATTGGGCTTCTGAATGTTAACAATTTCTTTGATGGTTTGTTAACCTTTCTTGATTATGCTGTGGAACAGGGATTCATCTCTCCATTTTCCAGAAGGCTTCTTATTTCCGCTCCTACTATTGATGAACTACTGGATAAGCTGCAGTCATATATCTCAATACAAGATCCAGCAGGAGTTAAGATAGATTGGTCGCAAGGAAGGGGAATCAAGCGAAAATGGAGTCCGGTTAATGTAAATTTAACTCTGTGAATCTTAGAATAGGTGGGGGTAGAGTACGGAGTATTCTCACTCTCGAGACACCCCTCCATTTACTAGGATTTCCTAAATGTTTAAATCTTGTGTGTACCTCAAAGGTTCCAGGTGGTAGATTACGGAGTATTCTTACTCTCGAAACACACCTCTTTGAAGGTTTCTTTATTTCCCAAAAAAATCAGAGGTGGTAGGATACGGCTACTCCGGAAACACATCTCTCATTTTGAGGATTATCCCATGCTTCTCTCGTTTGCTTTTGTGTGTTTCATGTATTTCCTTTCCAGTGTGACTCTTGTGTGTTCTCCTTATGAGAAAATAATAAAATTTCTGTTATCATCTACTAAATCTCGTTTGTGATGTAAATGAACTTGCATGTCTAACCTTAATTCCTTTAGTAGATACTTATCATATCATGCTCTTAATTTCAAATTGATAAAATTCTGAACAGAGTCTCCCTTGTAATTTGGACTTATTCCAAACCATAAGCATACTTCATAACTCACAATAATAAATAACTCCACATTTGATCACAACGATCTAAAAATATTGAAAATGATTCCAACACTTCAATATCATCAAAAATATCTCATAATTCAATTCATAATTCCTCAACATAACAATTTCAAATCATATTTTTCAATATCACAATATCACTTCCTTCGATACCTTAATGGCTCAAAAGATAACTCATACTTATAAATATATGCCATAAATCATATTCCCAAAATATTCACAAGGCCAAACTTCATAATAAATTTCTCTTCAAAATAGAGGAAATAATTCACTTACTCAACATAATATCCATTACTTAATTCTCAATAAAATCATATTATTCCCATTATGCTCAACACTCGTTTTCTTTCTTAAAAAAAATTTCTCATAATCATACATTAAAGCATATAAGTTATGACAAAGCATAACAACATCATTATTTTCGAAGAAATACATTCTTATTTCTCATAAATCATAAGTATCCGAAATACTCTTCATTCTTTCTCATAAATCAGTAAAAATGAGTATTCGAAATACTGAAATAACTTTAAACATTATAAACTTCTTTACCTCGGAGTTGGTGGAGCGAAATGATGGCAGTGGCAATCTTCATCAATAAAAATCTTATAATGAAAAATATTTCTTGAAAATTCTTTTTGAAAATTTTTCCAGTCTACAGAAACGCAGACTAGCTCTGATACCAACTTGTAGCGCCCCGAGTTCCGTATACCCGATTCACTACGTCATTTTCTGTCTAAATTTTTCGAATAATATATTTGCGGAAGAAATAATTGAAATTCATTTTTGGCAACATTAAATAAACTGTAATGGCCGCTAAAATTGAAAACATTTATGAAACCATTTGAAATAGTAAATCGAACCATTAATATTGTAAAGAAATTGCCAATATCATAATTTCTTAAATAAATGAACTTCTCTAAATTATTCGATTGTTTGGAAAATACGGAAATCATTAACGTCAAACTTTCAACCGTTCAACGATTATTGCCACCATCATTCATCGCTCGCCACCGTCTCCGAAATCTGCAAAACTGTTAAAAAGTAGGGTGAGTATTTCATGGGGGAAATACTCAGTAGACTCATCGCAAATTAATTTAATTTATAAGATGATTAAACACATAAATCCCGGCTCTTTATAAAACGGGCATTGATAGAGCTTCTTTATAAAACTGCTCTTGATAAAACTCATATTGTGCATTACAGCACGGGACATATTTTGCAAATCATATGCTCTTTGAAAACATCTCTTTGAAAACAGTTCTTTGAAAACCATATACTTATAAAACATTTTAATTATGCCAAGCATAATTTCTTTTGAAAGCATAACATAAGATAGGATTGAAATCCTCATAAACATAAGAATTTTACCGAACTTAGGTGGTAAGAATTCTTATGTAGTAAAATCATAATAACAGTAAGTTTTCATCATAACATAGGATAAAATCGAAATCCTCATAAACATAAGAATTTTACCGAACTTAGGTGGTAAGAATTCTTATGTAGTAAAATCATAATAACAGTAAGATCACAGTAAGTATACCAAGCATAATTTTTGAAATTCATAGGGATCAATTGCATCATAACATAAGATAGGATCGAAATCCTCATAAACATATGCGACAGGAATTTTACCGAACTTAGGTGGTAAATCCTCATAAACATATGGAAACACAGGAATTTTACCGAACTTCGTGGCAAATCCTCATAAACATAGGAGACACAAGAATGTTACCGAACTTAGGTGGCAAGAATTCTTATGTGTAGCGCTACTAAAACTCCGGTCCCCTTAACATATCATAACTTATCATATGGGACCCAAAACAATCTTGGTAGATTGATTTCATAGCAATGATCCAAAAAAACATTTTCGTGAAGTATAGGGTATACTTACTTTTCGTAAAAACATAAAGTATATTTTCTTTTCATAAAAACATACTTACTTTTCATAACAACATAAGGTATATTTACCTTTCATAAAAACATACTTGTTTTTCTTAAAAATTGACTTTCACAAGTCACATGACATTCATATGAAATCATAATTTAAATCAATTAATAAGTGCGAGTCTACACATTGTTCTTTCCATGAAAATACATTTTCATTTCCTTTCATAAAAATAACTCTTCACAAGTCACATGACATTTATATGAAATCATAATTTAAATCAATTAATAAGTGAGAGTCTACCTCAAATTCGACGAGTGCAAAGTTGAGCAGGAATGACTTCAATTTCTTTAAATTCTCCGTACGCTTCGTCTTAGCCAATAAGTCACTTTAGTCTATCGAATATATAGTTCAAAATGATAAATTATAATTTGAAGACTAAAATTGATGTTTTGAAAGTTCAGGGACTAAATTGAATACTTTTGAAAGTTGAGGGACTTAAATGGATACTTTTGATAGTTGAAAGACTCAAATGGATACTTTGAAAGTTGAGGGATTAAAATGAGTACTTTTGAAACTTGGGCTTAAAATCAAATAAATTAAATCAGCAGGGGCTGAAATGACCAGATTTTTAAAATAAAAGGGCTAATTAAAACTCATTTAAAACTTTAAGGGCTGGAATGCAAAACTTTAAAGCTGAAAGGACTAAATTGAAAACCTTTTGAAACTTGAGGACTAATTTGCAAATCTTAAAAGTTAAAATATAATATCAGATTTATTTTTTTCTCTCACCACTCAACTCACAATTCATTCTCTCTCTCGTTATCAGATCGACGGAGAGGAAGAGAGTCACGACTGGCGGTGCAAATGGGTCTCCAGCCGGTGTTTCATCGGTGCTACGCCGGCGCTAGGTGCGGCGAAGGACAGAAAAGCTGAAGACTAGGTTTTAGGTGCCAAAAACAGAGGTAAAACGAATCTTGGGTTCGATTTAGGGTTGCGATTTGGGTCTTGAAATTCCGGCGAAGGAAGCGGCGCTTGAGGGTAAGTCTTGTGCCTTATTCTAGGTTTTTGGGTTTTGATTTGGGTTTGGGTTTGCGACCGGGTTGGGGTACGGTCGTGGTGGTGATATAGGATTTGTACGGTGTTGGGTGCTTGATGGAGGTTGGGTGCAGGGAGGTAGTTTGTTTTGATGGTTGTTGTTGATGATTGGTAATGGAACAGTGGTGGTGGTAATTGTTTGTGAAATGGATTGCAGTCTGGGTCAAGGTGATGACAATACGTGGTGATGGTGCTGCAGGTTTGTGGTTTGTGATGAAGGTGTGAGTTGGATGGCTGGTGGTGTTTGAATGAATAATCTGATTGGCAGTGTTGTGTGGTGATGGTGATGAGGATGATGATACCGGTGGTGGAAATTTGCTGCAGTGATGATGAAGATGGTGATCAGAGGGGGTGATATCGTCTGCTGGTTGTAAATGATTTAGAGTTCAATCTGAGCAGTAGAAAATGGCTTTCGGCTATGCAGGTGCTGAGATGATGATGTTTATATATATTGTATTGTGGAATCTAGGTACATGGAAGTGTGAGTTGTGCCATGAGTATTGAAATGAAGATGGGGTAGATGATGATAATGATGAAGATGCTTTGCTTGTACAATTATGGTTTAATATAATGAAGGTTTGTGGCTATGGATTGATGCTGATAATAATGGAGCTGAAAAGGAATTTGTGGGTGATGGCTAGCTTAGAAAATTGACTAACTTCGATTAGGAAGCGTATTTAAAACAGATATATTTTCGGACTGAAAATATGATTTTGAAATAATACTTTGAATAAATAATTAAAATAACATAATTTTAGAAATTCGGATTTTAATTTAAAATCGAACAAATTCGATATTTCTTGACTTGGCTAGACGAATTCGTCGCGGCATAAATTTCAAAACAATAGCGACTCAATTTTCTAAATATTAAAATAATTATTTATTGCATAAAAATTCTGAGTCGCTATAGGTACCGTGAGGAGAGGTTACTAGTATTGAGCTGTGGAAATGAGAGAGAGGGAGATGGTGAGAAAGTATAGTGACGACTAGTGAGGTTTTAGGCTGGGAATAATGGAGTTGCTGCTGAGTGGAGGTTTTCAGTTGTGTTCAAATAAAAGTGACTGATGGTGTGTGTGTGTAGATGAAAGGTACGACTGGTTTGAGAGAAGTTTGAGGGCTCAGAGTTGAGAAAAATGAGGGTTGCCGGCTAGAAGTGGAGGTGCGGTTGGAGATGGTGGATTCATCCATTTTGGGCTTTTTCAGGTCAATTAAGTTGGGTTTTTAGGTTGAATTTGTCCAAAATGTCCCTACAATTAAATAAATGAAATTAATAGCAAAAAAGTCAATTTAGAGTTTAAGAATTAAAATTGAATCTTTTATAAGTTTTCCTCTAAATAACCTAATTTATATCCCAAAATTGTATTTTTCATTTGTTTACCTATATAAAATAAGTAAAATTAGACAATGATCAGTCATCTGAAGATGTGCATCGAAACAATATTTTCCAGTCCACGCGCACCGTTGGTGGGAAAGTATTCAAATTCATTATTGATTTAGGTAGTTATGAAAATGTGATGTCGGATGCCGCTGTGCAAAAATTACAGCTGACTACAGAACCCCATCCTGCTCCATATAGCTTGGCATGGTTGAGACGAGGTAATGAGATTTCTGTTACAAGACATTTACTAGTACCTTTCTCTATTGGTAGTGTATATTGTGACAGAGTGTGGTGTGATGTGGTACCCATTGATACGTGTCATTTGTTGTTGGGGCATCCATGGCAGTTTGATCGGGATGTGTGTCATGAAGGACGAGGGAATTCTTATACATTCACTTTTTCGGGGAAGAAGATTGTGCTACTACCCTCCAAGGAGACTCGTACCCCTTTGACGGGGACAGCAGTATTCTACTTTCCCTGTCATTGTTTGTACGTGAGATGTTGGCTGTGGGTGTGGTGTTATTGTTAGTGGGGACTGAGGCGACGGGAGTGTTGGTAGTCCCTATAGTAGCCGAGGGGACCATTATACACCCCAAAGCTGCTGTGTTGATGTCTGAATTTGAGGATGTGTTTTCCAGTGAACTACCACAGGGTCTACCCCTTTGAGGGATATACAACACCAAATTAATTTGATGCCTGGTGTTTCATTATTGAATCATTCGCATTATCGTATGAGTCTAACTGAGCATGAAAAGTTGAGGAGATAGGTGGAAGAGTTGTTGCAAAAGGGTTATATTAGAGAGAGCTTAAGCCAGTGTGCAGTACCAGCACTTTTGGTGCCAAAAAAGGATGGGAGCTTTCAGATGTGTGTGGATAGCAGAGCCATCAATAAAATAACAGTCCGTTATTAATTTCCAATCTTGAGACTTGATGATTTACTTGACCAGTTAGCGGAAGCGACAGTATTCACTAAACTTGATTTGAAGAGTGGTTGTCACCAAATCAGAGTTTGACCTGGTGATGAGTTGAAAAAAGTGTTCAAAACTAGGGAGGGCTTGTTTGAGTGGCTGGTTATTCCCTTTGAGCTATCAAACGCGTCGAGTACATATATGAGGGTGATGAATCAAGCCTTACGATCGTTTATTGGTAAGTGTGTGATTGTATACTTCGATGATATACTTGTATACAGTGCCTCAGAGGAGTCTCATGATACGCATTTGTGGGAGGTTCTACTTGTTCTATGCAGGGAGAAATTATTTGCAGCCATGAGTAAGTGTGTATTCTACACTGATAAAGTGATGTTTTTGGGTTATGTCATGTCCCTGAAGGCAAGCCTTATGACCGGGGTTATGTCATGTCCCTGAAGGCAAGCCTTACGACCGTTTATTGGTAAGTGTGTGATTGTATACTTTGATGATATACTTGTATACAGTGCCTCAGAGGAGTCTCATGATACGCATCTGTGGGAGGTTCTACTTGTTCTATGCGGGGAGAAATTATTTGTAGCCATGAGTAAGTGTGTATTCTACACTGATAAAGTGCTGTTTTTGGGTTATGTCGTGTCCCTGAAGGAGTAACAGTTGATTCTACTAAGGTTGACACGACTTAGTAGTGTCCGCGTCCACAATCAGTTTCGGATATGAGGAGTTTCCATGGTTTGGCTTCGTTTTATCGGCGATTTATCCAGCATTTCATGTCATATCGCTGGGGGAGTAATACTAAGGTTGACACGATTCAGCAGTGGCCGCGTCCACAATCAGTTTCGGATGTGAGGAGTTTCCATGGTTTGGCTTCGTTTTATCGGTGGTTTATCCAGCATTTCAGCACCATTATGCCAACCCTTGCTGATTACATGAAAAAGAGCAAGTTTGAGTGGACATCGAAAGCTGAAGGGGCGTTTATGGCTATTAAGGAGTGTTTGACATCAGCCCTAATACTTGCATTACTTGGTTTCTCGAAGCCTTTCACCTTGCATTGTGATGCCTCTAAACTAGCTATCCTCAGTCAGGAGGGAAGACCGGTGGTATTTTTCAGTTAGAAGTTGGCTGGGGCTCGTGGGAGGTACAACACTTAGGATACGGAATTCTATGTTGTGGTTCCGTCCATTCGCCATCAGAGATATTATCTCTTTCAACGGGAGTTTATTTTACATAGTGACCATGAGGCGCTCAGACACTTGGCCAGCCAAGATTTTGTGTCTGGCCATCATGCATCATGGATTGCCTTTTTATAGCAGTTCAACTTTGTTATTAAACATGAAGCTCGTTCTGCTAACCGTGTGGCTAATGCACCCAGTCATCGTCATGGTCTGCTGGCTCGTTTATAGGTGGCTGTCACGAGGTTTGAAACTTTTGCATCCCTTTATGTGGATGACTCTTATTTTGGTCCCATCTATAAAAATTTGTTGCAGGGTCCTCACCCTACCTTTCTTTTAGAGGATGGCTTTGAGTTTAAGGGTGTTCAGTTGTGTGTGCTAGATTGCAGTCTTCGACTGAAATTAATTGAGAAATTTCACGGAGAGGGTCACATTGGGTGGGATCGGACTTTGGCCCTCATTGGGACCTCATTTTTCTGTCCTACTTTGCGTCGTGAAGTGGATAGGTACGTTGGGCGTTACAGGGTGTGTCACGTGGCAAAAGAGAAGGCTACTAATGCTGGCCTTTATCGACCTTTACCAGTTCCGTCAACTCCTTGGACTGATATCAGTATGGACTTTGTATTGGGTTTACCACGCACACAACATGGTAATGACTCCATTTTTTTTGTTGTCGACCGATTCTCTAAAATGGTACATTTCATCCCTTGTAAGCGCATAGTAGGCGTAGTTAATGTGACCTAGCTGTTCTTCAGGGAGGTTTATCGCCTTCATGGTCTACCCACTTCTATTGTGTCTAAGAGAGACACGAGGTTCATTAACAGTTAACACTTCACTTAATATCAGTAGTGTGTATCGTCCTCAAACAGATGGCCAGACTGAAGTAGTGAATCGATCCTCGGGTGATTTATTGAGGTGTCTAGTTGGGGATAATATCCGGTCATTGGATCAGCATCTGAGCCAAGCTGAGTTCTCTTACAATCATGCTCGGAATAGGAGTACTGGTTTTAGCCCGTTCCACATTGTGTATAATATTCTACCATGCAATCCAGTTGATCTATTGACTTTACTGTCCAAGACCAGGCTGCATGGGAAGGCTGCTAACTTTGTTCATAGTTTACAGAAGGTCCATCAACAGACATGCACAAATCTGCTGGAGTCCAACCGTAAATACAAAGAGGCGGCTGATATTCATCGGCATTCTGTTGAGTTTGGCGTTGGGATGTATTAACTAAGGAGCGGGTACCATCTCATGAATACTCGAAGTTGTCTCCTCATACGATTGGTCCTGTGGAAATAATAGAGAAGGTGAATCCCAATGAGTATCGCCTTCGGCTTCCTTCTCATATTCATACTTCAGATGTGTTTAATGTGAAGCACCTTTTGCCATATGAGGGCGATGATATAGCAGGAAGGATGGGGACTTTGATTCGAGGGAAAATCCCGCTGACCCTGGGGAGAATGATGAGGCTCGTGTGTCTAATGCGGAAGAACGGGCTCTTGCATACTTGGAATGCTTCGATGGTCGTTTTTCATTATTTGTTTATTTCGTTTGTAGGCCCAGCCCATTAAGGAACTGTTGGCCCTTAAGGTTATTCATTTGCTCTTATTTAAGAAGTTATAACGTGATGTATCCTTGGTTGCTTATAAAATAAGAAAACGCCTCTTTTTCTTGAGTGCAATCCGTGATGTTGAAATATCATTGTGTGTTGTCGAGTTGATCTACATCAGTATGCCAAAAAAAATTATGGACAGCTGGAATCTAATTTTGAAAAAGAAAAGGCTAATAAAGATGATAAAAATGGAATCTACTTTTGCAAAACACCAAGACAGCACCATGTGAAGGAAAAATAATAGAATGACAGGCATCCCTATGATGTAACTTAAAATGTAAATTATCGAGTCTGATTATTGAGTCTGGAACCATATCATGGCTGGCCCTTCCATTTAGTAAGAGGCTAGCATGATTCGGTGTTGACACATAGTGTTGTACATAATAAAAAAAATGGTTGTCCTCGTAAATCCTTCCCGGTTGATTATCACCAGCAAACTTAGGGAATTCTACTCGAGGTACCATTATCCTTAGCCCTTGCATTTCATTTTGTTGAACTCCTACATCTCTAGGATCTCCTTCTTGTCTCTGGTTGTCCAAGATGGTTTCCAGTCGAGAATTCATTCCTGCAAGTTGTTGCATTATCCTCTCCATTGCTTGTTGCTGCTGTGCTTGCTTCCTATCTATTTCTCCTTGTACTTCCTGAAGGCTAGAAATCGCCTCTGAAAGCTGAGTAATCTCGCGAGTGCCTTCAGCCATTAGAACCAACCTCTCTAATACCAATTGCAATGTACCAAAGTATCTAACACGTTGAATGGCTTTTTTTAGGGAACCTGGCCTCCAAACGTAAAAGATAGAAATTTTGGTTCAATGGATATCTCCACCTTTTCATTTAGTTGCAAAATAAATACTGAAGGGAAATGCAGGAAACTAAAAGTCAGTCTACAAGCTCAGACACATTCACACATGAACTCCTAATGCACCACTAAGAGCTGAAAACAGAAAAGAATTAAATAACTACTCCTTCAACCACGACTCCAAGACTTGGACTAAGTCACATATAGAAGAAAGATGAAAACAGAAAATAAAGGCCTACAGCTACAACAACTTCAGCAACAGCCCACACAAATTGTCCCTGGCCCAAATAGTATGTGCGACACATAGCATATGCAATGCTATGTCGGATGCTTTGTTTGATCAATACCATGGAAAAAGAAGTGGAAAAGAAATTTGGGAAGCATTGGAGGCAAAATACATGTCCGGATATGCTACAAGTAAGAAATTTCTTGCTTCCAAATTTCATCTATATCGTATGGTAAATAATAGGAAGGTAATTGAACAATTTCATGAAATAGCAGTGTTCTAAAAAAGCATGAAGCGTGGAGCCTGAGAGTCAAGCTTTTGAAGCTTAAGGGGGAGAATGCACTAAAAAGCGTTTCTCAATTACTACGTACTAGATTTAAACTTTACACATACTTTCACTTGTAAAAATAAAAATAAAAATAAAAAAAGCATCAGAACACTTTATACGTGCTTACTCACGCTTAAGCGTGCTTTACGTGAGCTTTATGCACGCTTTTTAAATGAAAAATTGTCTGCACGCTTTTTTCGCGCATTTTAGAACATTGTGAAATAGTTCATATATATAACCAATTTCAACAACATGACATGAATATGGATGAATCCTTTGTTGTATCTTTTATAATTGACAAGCTTCCCCCAAGTTGGAGACATTATAAGAAAAATCTCAAGCATAGGAAGGATAACCTTTCTCTTGAAGATTTGGTCCGACATCTTCGTATTGAATAGGACTTTAGAGTGAACAAGTTTGAAGAAAATAATGGTCAATCTTCTAATGTCCACGTGGTGGAGGAAGGGAAAGATACCAACAGGGAAAACAAACAAAACTTCTCAAAAACCAAAAAGAGGAAACCACATGGAACTCCTTGAGATTTATGTAGGTTCTTCACCAGCATGACCTCGAAAAGTTAACAATAGGTGAATAAGTCTAGATTTGAGCTCAAAAGTCTTTCCCTCATCCACTATTGGAAAGGTGATACACAATGGCTGCTGAGCAACATCTGGAGTAGCCAACTGTTTGAGAGTTCTGTTGTTGATGTTGTTAGTTGCCATTGGTTGTTGTGCTTCTCTTCGTCACTGTAGAAAAGTTCTCTCGATCTCTGGGTCAAAATCAAAATATTCAAAATTAGGTGATCGAGTTCTACGCATGTAAGCAAAGAAGTAGACAAGATAAAATATATATATATATATATATATATTTTTTTTTTTTCTTGAAAAATTATAGGGAAAATAAAATAAAAAAAATAAAATACAGAGAAAAATTCTAATTGATTAAACTCTAAATTGGTTAACCGTTCCTCGACAACAGTGTCAAAAATTTGATTCGTGTCATAATGCACCAAAATTAAATTCAATTTCCTCGTTCGCTATTACTAAGAATGTAGTAATGGAAGCAATGGTCGATCCCACGAGGAACGGAAATTAAGATAGTGTAATGTCAATTAAAATCATAAAAGGGGGATTTTGAATTTGAATATGTGTAATTGAATTGATTAATAAAATTAAAAATTAAAAATTTGGTTAGAAAAAACAAGTATAGGGAATCCTAGTTCTCAGGTTCGATTGTGTTCTATCACATTGTTAACACTTCCCAAATAACGCATGTCAAATTTCTCTCTTGATTTATCACCCGTAAGTAATTAATAAGCTTTAACTACTCCAATTCTTCCTTAATTATGCTCAATTAAAAAAGCTCTCTAATCAAATCTTAGTTATTGGATAACCTAAAATAAGCTCTTTAGGTTTAATGCAATGACTAGATATATTCTAGTAGAAATAGGATGAACTAGATTACAATCTCACAAGCTCGTATTGATTAAGCTAGGTTGGATTTTCAATGGGGATATAAAATTCCCAATTGCTACTATGAATTGAACAAGAAGACAAATACGGATCCAATCATTCAATATAGCAAATATCAAAACAATAAAATATAAGACAAGGTCAATCAAAAGTATAGAAATTAGAGCAACGTTACTAGTTTGTAAAACGATAAACAAAGTGATATGAATACAACGTCCCCTTCGAACTAGGTAGAGAATCTTAGCCGACCATGGTCATGAAGAAAATCTAGAAATTTTGCTCTTCGTTCACCTATTTGTTGGAATTGTTCTTCTTTTCAAGCTCCAAGAATAGCCGCTTCCAATGATAATTTCCCAACCCTTGTTATGTGGTGAATTTCCCTTTTCATGGCCACCAAAACGTGCCATAGGTTGGACAAAGGAGATACTAAAGATAGGCCTTGAAATTAAAATGGAAATAATTTCGCATATAAATTACGGTCGTAATCTATATAGTTACAACTGTAAGCTAGTCCCTGGAAGTTTTTCTCTGTTTTGGAAGTTACCGCCGTACTTTCTGCACAGTTTCTGCAGAGTTTCAGCTTACGCCTAGAATTGATTTACGGCTGTAACCTTGGGTGTTACGGCTGTAAGTAAATTGCATCTTGGGTCGCAAAACTTTGTTTTTAAGTGCATTGGGTCAATTTTCCTCCTTTCTCGTCCTTTGTGATCTTATACAACATAAAACATAAAATGGATAAACAATACTTAAATAGGATCAAACCACTAAAAAAATAGGGCCACAAGTGAACCAAACAAGTGCTACTAAAACACTTATCAAATCCCTCCAAACTTGAACCTTTGTTCATCCTCGAACAATGATGGAGAAGAAATGAAATAGGAATCAAAAAAATAGATAGACCTATAATCTAGAGATTCAAGGTTACAGCTCACTTTTCTTTAGCAAGAATATTTAATTGCATAATCAGACAGAGATGCCCATCCAATACCCCCTATTCATACAAGAATTCAATATCCCCGACCCAAATCAAAATCCAATGTGGCATATATCCTTTCATCTCTCGTGAGTACACTCTCACATTCATCAATGATTTATTATGAGGGATTAGTTTCGCCCAATTCTGGTAGAAACCACCAGATTAATGAGAGTTGCCCATGGTGAGAATTCAGTCAACACAATATCCCCAACCCAAATCCACAACACAAACCCTAAACCAAGCAATCCAAACCACTCGTAAGTAAATGTAATGGGAGTTAACACCCTCACCAGATATTTCTCTCTTTGTACAAAGTGTATAAGGGTGAGAACTTTTCACTCAATTTACTGCATGGAAAATACATTACCACAAATATCTCAGATGTCATAATCGAAGCTAATAATAACACAAGTGCAAAGCAAAGTCTTTACTTGTTGTAATGGGGCTTCGGGTCAGGTAGGATAAAAGGAAAATATTTAGGCTAAGTTGAGAGAAGAGTTCACAAGCAGAATTAGTTCAACAAGATCCTTTCTTCCTCCACTTTTCTCTGTGATTTCCTATAATTCTCCTACTATCCAACTAATTCAACAATTCGATTCTTTGTTGTGTAACTTGAGGGTTTATTTTCTTCACCAGGAAACTTTCGTGATCTGGTAACTTGAACAATTGACTAAACTTTTCTTTTCTTTTCTCAATTTTTTTTTTTCAAATAGCATACCCTGCAATTTCTTTTCTTCTGACCACATCACCACCTAATCCTTAGTTAGCACAAGATGAAGTCTTCACCTTTTTGAAGGTTAGTTCGTTACATACTCCTCAAACAATACAAGCTTGTGAACCTCCTCTCTTTTGGGCTCAAGATAAAGGTAGCATGAAAGAACGGGTATTCGTGGCTTGAAGCGTGGCATTAAAATCCAAAGAAAGACTAAGGCTCAAAATGGCTTCTATTGGTAAATGTATCATGGTAGGCCCATTTAGCAAGTCGAATTTGGTTTAACCTAATGCCTTCACTAAATTTTGCACTTGAGCTAAGAAGCTACACAGTATGCACAAGAAAGAACATCTAAGCACAAACCAACCATGCAAGACACACATCAAAGAATTACGAGCTCAATATAAGGGGTAAAAACAGATCTTAGGCTCAAAAGCTCACAAATTATGGTTTACATGTGTTTTTCCAATCCAATTATGAGTTATAGATTATTGCTTGATCTTCATTCCGAATCCCAAATCCATTTGTTAAAGATAGTGTTTAAAAGTATTCAAACCATGACTACTCACAAAAGTCTGATAATTTCTACTGGAATTGGGATGCTCAGGATGTTATACAAAGAGAAAACATGTCAATTTCAGTTTGGGTTGGTTAGGTTGTAGAAATTTGACAATTTACCTTCATTCTCAACCTATTCAAAATTTGTTGGATAAGTTCATCTCTATGTGCTCATTTCATATCCAATTACGCAATTACGAAGTTTGATTACTCGAAATTTATCAAAAGTGAGGCTGGTTCCTATTGCACCAAATTGTGGGTCTTTACACAAGTAAGGAATACAATTGAATTGGAAATCGACTCAAAAGAGAATAAACACTACTGGATCACAAAACCATAAAGGAAATAAAGGAAAAACAACAGCCTTACAGTCATCCCCCTACACTTAAATGTCAAAGCAGAAAGCGATTCAGTCAGTCTTCCCTCCGCCGCTGGGCTAATGTTCTTTCTTTTAAGTGAAAGAAGGGATCTATGTAATACACCTATTTATCCACATTGTAAAAAAAAATTCAAAAGAACAGAGGGGGAATAGAAAACTCCCTTAGAGGGCTATTGTGGCGGTGGCCCATCGAGGGGTCTCTACAACCTTCGAATCTCCTCTCGAATGGCTCTTTGCTCTTCCAATATTGATTGTTGATCCTCTTGCATAGCGTTCATTTGAGCTTGGAAAACTTGCATCATCTCCACCATTTGCAGCTCAAAGGGGCTGTGAGTTGGAACCTTTGGTGCCCTCTCCCCAGTGGTGGGCTCTTCAACACCCTGATCATCATCCGATTATCGCTGCTCTTCTTCCCCTCGACCCCGCTTTGCAACAACCTGTCAACGGTCATTCTCTAGGCTAGCTGTTGTGAGGCGATTGTCGTGCCCCAGTGTGTCCTTGCTCACCAATGCAGGGACTCTCTGAGCTCGACATAGTGTAGTCAGCAGGCATGGGAAGGGCATTCCTCTCTTCTGAGGCATGAGACTAGCATAAGTGCAGATAGTGTCATAGAGATGCTGGCCCAAATCAAATTTAATGCCCCTAGTTATGGCATAATAGGTGCAGAGGTACTGCATAGATACAGTGGTGAGGCTAGTAGAGGGGAACATACTCCCCGACCCCCATTAATGCAGGAACCAGACATCCATCTGTAAGTCCCTATTCTTGTAGTGAGGGTGGATGACATTTAGGGTGTCGTGAAATTCGGGCTTCAGAGAGCAATGGAGTACCTCCCGGTCCGGGAAAAAGGCTCCTGTAGTCACAGTCAATGGTACGGTGCCTGTGCTATCAATGCCAAGGAAACCCTCTATCACTGCCTTAGAGAATTTAATCCGCTTTGCTGCTACTCTAGTGTAGTGGTAGTTCAGCGATTTCTCATCAATAATCTCCCTATTGAACTGTTTATAAAATTTAAACACGAGCAGGGGCTTCCTAAAGGGCATATCGCTGGCGTATTTCACTCATCTTTATTCTACAAAGCGAGCCCAGAAGGGGTGAGGTGCAATCACTATATATGAGGCTCGCATCTCCTGAAAGTCCTCTAGTAGGAACAATCATTCCTTAATGCACTGCTTGGATTGATGTTTTTCTTGACGGGGTGTAAAAGAGGATTTTCCAGCGACTTGCTTTCCATTTTTCATCAGTGGAGCCATAAAATATCCCGTACAAGAAAATTTCGATATCAATGGGAGGAGATGCAATTACAATATAATCATATTAAGCAATCCCCTCGCTTAGCACGGTGCATGCAAAATTGACACTGGTTTCTTAAATCCATAGGTGAGATGAGAAACCAAAATGAATCAACCAAGTTACCACTCAAAGTAAAGCTTCCAAGAAAACCTAGTGTAAAACAACAAAATTCAATCGAAGATCATTGAACACTCACGCTCACATGATCATAGAAGTCCAAGTTGGAAGAAAACAATTTAAAATGGGTTAGCGTTGAAATTCACGGTACACAAACCCAATTTTTGATCAATGTCTACCAAGCAATAGAGCAAAATCCAAAATTTCCTAATCATCCTTACTTTCCTCAATCGAACCCCTAACATAGTTTCTATACACTCACAATAGCATAGGGGTGAGACTCAAAGTGGAATTTCAACTAAAGAAGCACTTCAACCTCACTTAGACATTCCATCGAGCATGTGGTGTGCATGCTTGAGGTAGTACCTTGGATGTGTGAATTGAAAAATGAAATATGCCCAATATCATATATGAACTCAACAATCTCAACTAGAACATCAAAATGTAAGATAAGTTCGAGAATTTCACAATTGAATGCACCATCGGTGAAGCAAGGAATTACAAAGAGAATAGTGAAATTCCATACCTCTGAATTTTTTTTTTCCAAATAAATGAACAAAAAAGTGTAAAAAAAAATTTAAATAGGAAAAATAAAAAATAAAAAAAAATTGAAAGAGAAAAGAAACTCCCCTCTCGGGTTGCCTCACGAGCAGCGCCTCTGTTTACTGTCGTTGGCTCTATCAAGTTCGGCACTATTATTTCCCTTCCTTATTGTTCTCCAATGTGACAACTTCCAAGTTTTCAGTTTGGAACCCTTCAAAGTATGGCTTGAGGCGGTGCCCATTGACCTTGAACTATTTATCGATCTTCAAGCTTCGATTTCAACTGCACCATGCGGAGAGACATTAATAACAACAAAATGGCCAACCCAACGAGAAAGAAGCTTACCTGGGTGCAACTTGAGCCGAGATTGAAAGAGAAGAACTTTCTGCCCTTCATTGAAACTTTTTCGATAAATGCGTTGATCTTGGAAAGATTTGGTCCGATCTTTATAGATCATTGCATTCTAGTAAGCCTCATTTCGGATATCGTTCAATTCTTGCAATTGGAGCTTCCTAGATCTCCCGCTGCTCCCCAATCCATATTGCATTGCTTGATGGCCAAGTAGGCTTTATGCACGAGTTCTACATGGAGGTAGCACGGCTTTTCGAACACCAATCGGTATGGGGACATACCAATCGATGTCTTGTAAGTGGTTCTATAGGCCCACAAAACATCATCCAGGCTAATACTCCAATCCTTTCGGTCTGGCCGGACTGATTTCTCTAGTATGGACTTTACCTCCCCGTTGGAGATTTTTGTCTGCCCACTGGTTTGAGGGTCATATGCAATGGACACCCGATGCAAAACGCTATATTTCTTCAATAGTGCCTCAATAGTTCGGTTGCAAAAGTGTGTCTCCCTATCACTGATCATCGGTCGGGGTATTCCGAACCTCCTGAAGATATTAGTCTTTACAAATTCTGCAACAATTTTAGAGTCATTAGTACAGGTGGCCTTTGCCTCCACCCATTTGGAAACATAATCAATAGTTAGAAGAATATAATTACAACCAAAAGATAGGGGGAAAAATGTCCAATGAAGTCAATGCCCCAAACATCAAAGATTTCACATATAATTATGGGAGTTTGAGGCATTTGATCTCGTTGGGACAGGTTACCTATTCTCTGGCAGTTGTCGCAAGACTTACAAAATGTGTAGGTATCCTTCTTCACAAACAAGTGCCTCAATGCTGCATGATTTGTAAAAAAAATGACTTTAGAGCCTAACAAATATGAACGAAACTTTTCTAAAGTAAATACCACAAATAAAAGCTCCTTTTTATTGGTGGTATAGTTTGATTGAGCCTGATTCAAGGTTCGGGAGGCATAATAGATCACATGGGATGCTCTCCCAATCCGCTGCCCTAAAATCGCCCCCACAGCATAGTCACTTGCATCGCACATTATTTCGAATGGGAGATCCCAGTCAGGTGGTTGGATAATGGGGGGCGTAGTCAACCGCTCCTTCAGTTGGTCGAAAGCCTTTTTGCATCTCTCGATGAACTAAAATGGCACATCGTTTTGCAAGAAATTGCACAGTGGAGATGCAATTTTGGAGAAGTCTTTTATAAACCTGTGATATAAACCTGCATCTCTAAGAAAAGATCGTATATCCCGTACATTTTCGGGGTAAGGTAATGTAGATATGAGGTCTACCTTAGCTTTATAAACTTCTATCCCTTTCACAGACACTACATGACCTAGCACAAGTCCTTGATCTACCATAAAATTGCATTTTTCCCAACTCAGGACTAAGTTAGTGTCCATGCATCGTTTCAAAACCAATGTCAAATTATCCGAAAACGCATCAAATGAGTCACCCCACATACTAAAGTCATCCACGAAGACTTCTATGATTTTTCCTATATATTCAGAAAAAATGCTCATCATACAACATTGGAATGTTGCGGGAACATTACACAAACCAAAAGGCATGGGCCTATATACAAAAGTGCCGAATGGACAAGTGAATGTTGTTTTTTCTTGATCTTCTGGTGTTATGAAAATTTGAAAATATCCAGAAAAACCAACTAAAAAATAGTAATGGGAATGACAAACTAACTTTTCTAACATTTGATCAATAAAGGGAAGGGGAAAGTGATCTTTTCGAGTGTCAGCGTTTACCTTCCTGTAGTCGATGCATACCCGGTATCCAGTTTGCACCCTATTCGGTACAAGTTCTCCATCCTCATTTTCAACTACTGTCACTCTCGGGTTCTTGGGCACCACTTGCACTGGGCTGATCCACTTGCTGTCTGAAATTGTATAAATCACACCTGCTCCCAACAACTTTAAAACTTCCTTCTTCACTACCTCCATCATTGTCACATTCAGTCTTCGTTGAGCTTGTCTTGATGGTTGAGCTCCTTCTTCAAGCAATGTCCGATCCATATAGACTGATGGTCTGATTCCCTTGATATCTACAATTATCCAGCCTCCTTGTGCGCTCGTAGAACCCGAACCAGTTTGTCTTCCTCGACCTTGGTTAGGTTGGATGAAACCATTACGGGAAGCGTTTTTCCATCACCAAGAAAAACATATTTCAAATGGGATGGCAGGGTTTTCATTTCCACCACGGGAGCTAAAGCGGGACGGGCTCCAATGAATTAAGTGTTATTGCACTCTGCAGTTCCTCGCTCATCTCCAACTCATCATTCTCAACCTTCTTTAGTGACTCCAAAAGGGATGTCTCCAACTCATCCCTGCAAGTTAACTCAAAAATTTGTGCACGGCAAGAGTAACAACATTAATAGAGTAGGCAGCACAAACATCATTTGGATGCTTCATCGCATCATAAATATTAAACTGCACCACCTCGCCATCAAATTCCAAGGTCAGTATCCCCTTCCTCACATCAATTTTGATCTGGGAGGTCCACAAAAATGGTCTTCCTAACAGTATAGGTGTAGAGTTGGGAGAATGATCATTGTTCATGTCTAATACATAAAAAGTTGCTAGAAACACTAATCCTCCTACTTGCACAAAGACATCCTCAACTACCCTATCTGGATAAGAATTAGAACAATCAGCCAGTTGAATAATAACACTTTTTAAAGTCATTTTAGCAAGTTTTAATGCAGTGTGAGTAGATCTAGGCATCACATTTATGGATGCTCCTAAATCTATCAATGCACGGTCTACCTTAATGTTACCTACTTGGCATGATAGTAAACATACCTGGATCCTTGCACTTGGGGGGCAATTTTCTTTGAAGGAGTGCCGACACAGTTTCTCCCATTCTCACCTTTTCATTTCCCATCAGCTTCCATTTGTTGGTCCACAACTCCTTCAAAAACTTTGCATAACGGGGTACTTGCTTGATTTCATCCAACAGTGAAATGTTGACTTCCACCTTCCTGACCATCTCCAAAATTTCTTTTTCTTTGCCCTCCTTGGTTGCCTTTGTTAACCTGCTAGGAAAATGGGGCGGAGTTAGCTTAACATTTACAGTGGAGTCATTCTTTACCTAAGAATTTTGTGTACTGATTTCTTTCTTTCCAACTTCTCTTTCTTCAACTTCCTCCTCTTCGGTTTTTGGAAATTTTATTTGCGGTCCATCAAGCTCCTTTCCACCTCAGAGAGTAGTTGCACTCACTTTCTTCGGATTCACCTCAGGTTGAGATGGTAACTTCCCTCCGGTTTGTGCCTCAAGTCTATTGATGGCTGTGGCCATTTGGCTCATTTGGTTTTCCAAGTTTTGAATGCTGGATCTTGCATCCTGTTGAAATTGTAGAGTGTTAGTTGCCAATGTTTTCATCATATCTTAGAGAGACATTCCTGAGGATTGGGGTTTTTGTTGATATTGTCCCTGTGGATGGAAATTTCCTTGTTGTTGAAATTGTCTTTGAGGTTTGTTGGGGACAAAACCCGGGAGCTTGTTGTTTCCATAGCTAAGGTTTGGGTGGTCCCTCCATCTGGGGTTGTAAGTGTTGGAGTACGGATTGTATTGTTGTTTTTGAAAGGGAAAGCCTCTAGCAGCATTTAGTTGTTCATTGTTCTCCTCTTGCAACATCGGGCACGCGTCCGTTGCACGTCCAAAGTTTGCGCATATCCCACATGATTTGACTTGTTGTGCATTTCCTACAATAAGTTTTTTAACGAGATTTTTTAGTTCAAACAATTGACTTTCAATATTGGATCTACTTACCTCATTCTCATTCACGCGGTGGACTTGCATATCTCTGGTTGAGTTAAATTGCTGAGTGTTCTCAGCCATATTGGAAATCAAAGCTATCATGCTCCTATCCATCGGTGCTAATCTGATGATGGAGGAAACTTGAAATAAGCTTCTTGAAGCGTTCCCAGTACTCATACAATGTTTCGCCACTGTTTTGGCGAACCATGCAGATTTGTTTCCGAATTGTCCCAGCTCTAGATGCAGGAAAATATTTTTCTAAGAATAGCCTCTTCATGTCACTCCAGGTGGTAACTGATCCGGATGGTAGACAATATAGCCAATCAGTGGCAGCATCCTTCAGCGAGAACGGGAAGGCCTTCATCTTGATTTGTTCCTCGGCAATACCCTCGGGTCTCATGCTATCGCAAACCACATAGAACTCCTTGAGATGTCTGTAGGGGTCTTCACCAGCATGACCTCGAAAAGTTGGCAATAGGTGAATAAGTCCAGATTTGAGCTCAAAAGTCTTTCCCTCATCCACTGTTGGAAAAGTGATACACGGTGGCTGCTGAGCAACATCTGGAGTAGCCAACTGTTTGAGAGTTCTGTTGTTGATGTTGTTAGATGCCATTGGTTGTTGTGCTACTCTCTTTCGCTGTCGAAAAGTTCTCTCGATCTCTGGGTCAAAATCAAAATATTCAAAATTAGTTGATCGAGTTCTATGCATGTAAGCAAAGAAGTAGACAAGCCAAAAAAAAAAATTGTGTGAAAAATTATAGAAATAAAGGGAAAAGAAAATAAATAACATAAAATGCAGAAAAAATAAAATTTTAATTCATTAAACACTAAATTGGTTAACCGTTCCCCGGCAACGGCGCCAAAAATTTGATGCTTGTCGTAATGCACCAAAATTAAATTCAGTTTCCTCGTTCGCTATTACTAAGAATATAGTAATGGAAGCAAGGGTTGATCCTACAAGGAACGGGAACTAAGATAGTGTAATGTCAATTAAAATCATAAAAGGGGATTTGAATTCGAATATGTGTAATTGAATTGAATAATAAAATAAACAATTAAAAAGTTGATTAGAAAAAAAAGTATAGGGAATCCTAGTTCTCAGGTTCGATTGTATTCTATCACAATGTTAACACTTCCCAAATAACGCATATCCAATTTCTCTCTTGATTTATCACCCGTAAGTAATTAATAAACTCTAACTACTCCAATTCTTCCTTAATTATGCTCAATTAGAATAAGCTCTCTAATCAAATCTTAGATATTGGATAACCTAAATTAAGCTCTTTAGGTTTAATGTTATAGCTAGATATATTCTAGTAGAAATATGATGAACTAGATTATCATAAGCTCTTTAGGTTTAATGCAATAACTAGATATATTCTAGTAGAAATATGATGAACTAGATTATTAATCTCAGAAGCTTGTATTGATTAACCTAGGTTGGATTTTCAATGGGGATATAAAATTCCCAATAGCTACTATGAATTGAACAAGACAAATACGGATCCAATCATTCAATATAGAAAATACCAAAACAACAAAATATAAGACAAGGCATCAGTCAAATAAATCGTTGCATTGATTGAATTAAAAAGTCATAAAAGCCCAACAATCAAAAGTATAGAAATTAGAGCAATATTACTAGTTTGGAAAACGATAAACAAAGTGATATGAATACAAAGTCCCCTTCGAACTAGGTAGAGAAGCTTAGCCGACCATGGTCATGAAGGAAATCCAGAAATTTTGCTCTTCGTTCACCTCTTTGTTGGTTCTTCTCTTCAAGATCCAAGAATAGCCGCTTCCAATGATAATTTGCCAATCCTTGTTATGTGGTGAATTTCCCTTTTTACGGCTACCAAAACGTGCCGTAGGTTTGGACAAAGGAGATACCAAAGATAGGCCTTGAAATCAAAATGGAAAGAGTTTCGCGTATAAATTACGGCCATAATCTATATAGTTACGGTCGTAAGCTAGAGCCTGGAAGTTTTTTTCTGTTTTGGAAGTTACAGCCGTAATTTCATAAGTTACTGTCGTAAGTCGATTTCTGCAGAGTTTCAGCTTCCGCCTAGAATCGATTTACGGCCGTAACCTTGGGTATTACGGCAGTAAGTAAACTGCAGCTTGGGTCCCCGACTTCATTTTTTAAGCGCATTTAGTCTTTTTTCCCTCTTTTCTCGTCCTTTGTGATCCTATACAACATAAAACATAAAATACATGAAATAATATTTAAATAGGATCAAACCACTAACAAAATAGGGCCACAAGTGAACCAAACAAGTGCTACTAAAACACTTGTAAATGAATAACTGTTGCGAAGCTTGAAGTATGAACTTTAAAACGGTAAAAAGATTGGCCAAAATGGAACTCATCTTAACTGTCAAATATTGACCTGAAGGTGACATATTGAAAAGGAAAAATTGGAATTTTTAGTATTAAAATATTATTGGAGAAGACACTTGTCATACTAGCTTAAGGGGATGTTTGAAAACAAACTTAATTTGGCGAGAAGTAATTATTTATCATAAATTATAGGGCCTGAATGGTAGAAGGGAAGATTAGAGGACTTTGTTTCAATTACACAAGGACCAACTTATGCAACTTGAAAGTATAGGGCTATTTTGCAAAACCTATCATATTTCTACCTATATATAATGAATCATCCCTTCTCCTCTTCATTTTGTGTGCTAACAACAGTGGAGAACGAGAGAGAGAAATTGAGAGGAGAACAAGAAAGAAATCGAGATGTTGATGCCTTGAAATGCAACATAGTTGAGCAAGGAATGAGTCTTTGAATCCCTATTTCAATTCTTAAGGTTAGTAAAAAGTAATCTCTACTTCATGTTTAAGGTTTAAAATTAGAGGTTTGGATTGATTTATCAAGTTTAAAGTTAGTAAAGTTGAAGATTATTGAAACAACTGATTCTAGGAATGATTTAACACCATTTCTTCTTCATTTTTCGGCGGAGACACAAGAGAGGAACTAAGGGCAGATTCTAGCCAAAAATGGAGACGAAAAAGGAGAAGGAAAAATGGGGGAGGGGGGGGGGGGGGGAGAAGGAGGAAAAGAAAAGCGAAAAGGAAGGGAAGAGGTAGGAGAAGCTTTGCTTGAAGTTTGAGCTCTCAAAGCATGATTTTTCCTTCATAGCTTCAAGAGGTGAGTGAAACTTGATTTGTGTAATATTGGGTTAAGTTTTTCATACGATGTTGAATTATTATCCTTAAATTTAAAATTCTAAAATGTTTCTTATTGACTATGATTGATTGGATAAACTGTTTAAGCTTGAAAGTTAAGCCTACAATTGCCTTCTAAGTGTTTGATGAAATGTTTGAGTAAAGCAACAATGGTTTTATTGAGTTATGTTGATGTTGTACTATATTTGAGATGTTGAGAATTATGTTTCAAGGATGATAACAACCATTATATTTATTTTGAATATGATTATAAGTGGAGAAATGTTTGTATCGGGTTTAGGAAGTAATAGAAGTTGAACTTGGCAAAAAGGTTAAGTGCTGATTTTGGAACTTAAATGAAGGTATTTACATGTTTTTATGAGAGATATTGGTACTATAAATTTGATTTTGAATGGGGACCTTAAATTTTAATGTTGAGGACATTATGTGAAAGTTATGAGTAAAGAAAATTTGTTTTAAAGACTTATATCAAAGTTTGTTTGGAATTAAGTTGATGTCTTCAATTTGCATGCTCTTAAATTATTATTTTGAGTTGAATTTAGTAAGATTTGAGACTTAAATTTTGTATAGAAGTATTGAAACATGATTCAAATTGATGTTAGACATTAAATCATGTCTTACCTTATGTCTTAAGCATGTTTATGAGCTTAATATATAAAAGTCCATATTTATGTTGGTTTAAAGACTAAAGATTATTAAGGTTGTCAATCATGTTCTCATGAAAGTGTTTGAAATTAGTTTTCATACTAGAAAGAATCTCAGTTCTTGTACTTAAACATTATTGTTGACCTAACCACTTTTACTATACATTTTACATGATTCAAGGCATGTTAAAAGGAGTTTAACCAGTATAAAATCTACTAGAATGTACACTTCAAAAAGTTACCTTGCATGTGTTCAAAACTTGATTTTTAATTGATTTTATTAAAGTATGAAATATGAGGTTTAAAGTAATGAAAGAAGAAGTCTCAATGGATGATATTGGTTGTGATTATGTGTAATGATTGAATAAACATTATGCCAAGACAAAGGTTAGAATTGCAAGTGCTTTCTAGATGTTTGATGAAATGTATAAATGAAGTACACCTTAGCAAGTCCTTATGGAATTTTATCTATAAGTTAGATGTTTGACTTAAAGAATGTGAAGACGCAAAGATGAGGATGAGCATGAAGTTTTAAGTTGCTGATTTTGTGTAAAGGATCTTAGAATTTAAGTCTTTATGTCAAGTATAATGGTATATGAAATCCTATTTTATGTTAGTATGTTGGTATAAGAAAGAAATTGAAGTTAGGGACATTTAGTGATGAAGTTTCATGACTTATCCATGCTTATAAAGTGCAAAATTCAGATTTGGAAATGATCATTCATGAGGTAAGAATCTAAATTTATAAAAGTATTATAAGATGCAGTTTATTGAAGTTCTGAGGAACTAATTATGACTTGATGTTATATCTAAAGTTTTTGAATTACGTTCTATATGTTAGAATCAATCCATATGATTTAAGGTGATCAAACATGCATAGATATGGATTAAAAATCTGCTAGGATTGATTGGGTTAAATGTGACCCGAGGATGTTAGAAATGGAATTTTTGGAGACCTTAAGGTACGAAACTTATAGTGAAACCTTGATATAGGTTTAGATTATACTTTTATGTCATTACACGTTTGAGAAGTATAAGAAAATGTGATATAAGTGATGTAAAAACCTGCTTGGGTTACTTTCTTGATTATGTTATCTTCTAAATGTTAGAATCATGATTTTGATGAAGCTAAGAATTAAATTCTGCTTCTGGGATATAACTCAAATGTTGAGATTCTATGTATTAAACATCGAAAACTTTATTCTATAGTGAAAGACTTGATCTTGATCTTTTATGTGTTGAGCTAAGGATAAGATATTATGCTTCAATATGTGATTGAATGTTATTATGTAAAGTATTTCACATGATAATTGATGAATAGCATTTCATCTCATCATCACAAGCATGCATGATCATTTCACATAAAAGAGCAAAGTATGTGTTTTCAATATGTGAAGAAATGATTATGTATAAGATATTTCAAATGATTTTTTCAAGAAATGATTATGAACAATTAAGAATGTCCCTATTTAGGTTGTTGCATCTAGGGAGAAAGTCCCTAATTGGTCACTGGCTGTGAGGTACCCTTTGGGGGTAAGTGTCGCTTTTATATAAATGCTAGCTAGCCAAAATAAAGGAAGGCCAAGTCTTTTGTACTTGGAGGCGTTAAAGAACGCCAACTATTTATGAATAGTGACCTTGTGTCGTAGGTACACATATGATGAGCACGATGCACGACCCTAATATGGAAAGGGCCCCTAAAGTAAAAGACATGAAAGAAATGTAAAAAGTGAAAAGTCATACTCATTCATGTCACTTTTCAAAGAAGAAAGAAAAAAGAAGAAAATAAGAAAGAAAGAAAGAAAGCATGAGAGAGTGAATAATATTATCACTCATGCATATCACTTCATGCATTACATTCATGTCATATATATGAAATTGATTAATCGAATGTAGTTATATGGAAGTAAATGTTATGAAGTGATTACAAATGATACGTTGAATTAATTATGATTTCTTGTACTATATGAGAATTGATGTTAAGATTAGAAAGTAGTAAAAGAAGCAAATGTAAGAGAATAAGTAAATGATGCTTGTATGATATCAATTTTCATGCACTTTGTTATCATGATTGAATTGAATATGCTCTTTAGAGTTGCTTGAGTTGGTTAGCAAACTAAGTTTGCTATTCAAATGCTGACGCGATCCCAATCGGGAATCTCGATGAAAAACGTGGAATAACACAATTAAAACATAGGAAAGATCTAAATCAGATTAAACTAAGAAACAATAAATAAATTAGACGATAGGATTCCAACCCAAACCTTACGACGCAAGAAATTGGATGCGAAGGAAAGAACTGGAATTGTTGAACGCCACAAGGATTTTCTAATTCCTTGATAAGTTCGGGGTGAACTCCACAAAGATTTAATCTTTGATAAGTTCGAAACAAAGGGAATAACTCAACCTTTAACAAGAGAATCCTCTATCAATTTTAAACAATAATCTCAAAACTGTCTTACAAATGAATGAAATATGATAATATAAAACAAAACTGACCTAACCCTAGCCCTAACCGCAATTAGGGCTCAAATTATGGAAATAAATGATTAAAAACGGAAAAATAACAAAATATGGAAAAATTCGGGAAATTAGATTTACGGCCGTGACGAACTCATTTACGACCGTAAATGACCTTCTGTTTAAGACTTACGGCCGTGACGATATTTCTTACAGCCGTAACTATGAAACTCCGTAATTCTTCATTTAAACCCGAGGCGAAGTTACGGCTGTGAGGATTATTCTTTACGGCCATAATGAGGCTTCTGGTCATCAAACTTTGCCCCTTTGATTCAACTCGATCCATTCGCCTTCTCGGCTCGACTCCAACATGAAACTTGCTCTGTTTTGTACGTAGATCACTGTCATATTTCCGATGGCTCGACTTCGCCCTTCGATGCCTGGTCCAGATCGTATCATACCCCCTCTCTTGAAAAGGATTCGACCTCGAATCCATTTTTGGTCGGCTTTTCAAACTCCTCCTGCTTTTCTGTGCTCGATGATCATGTTTATGCTTCGTAAGATCCTTTAGACTTTTGGGCTGCTAATTTTTTCCAATGAATTTATTCCCCGCCTTAAGTTCATGATTTGATTTATGTCCCTGCAAAACAAATTTAATAGAACTGGGGAGGGAATTGTTAGCTTGGTTAAGTGCAAGGCAAGAATTCTTGTACACCAACCTTTGTGCAAATAAACTCAATTTGGGGGTAGACTCTCTTTTCTTTTTGCACTCATTTTCTCCTTTTTCTAAGGTCGTGGCCTCAACTCTCTTGTTTTCAACGTTCACACCCTCTCCTTTTTCTGAGGTCGTGGCCTCAACACTCTTATTTCTTTTTTCAAACTCACATTTGGTTTTTAACTGATACTCTTGAACCTCTTTCTGAGATAACGGAACAAGGGTAATTTTCTTCCCACCTTTTACAAACGAATATTGGTTCTTGAAACCATCGTGGACCACCCTTCTATCATGTTGCCATGGCCTACCTAATAAAATATGGCCAACATGCATAGGCGCTACATCACATATAACTTCATCCTTATAACTCCCGATGGCAAAATTGACCCTAGCCTGCCTATTCACCTTAATTTCTCCCGACTCGGTCGGCCATTGCAATTTATAAAGGATGTTTTATCAAGCTCAAACCCAATTTCTCAACCAACATTGTACTAACCACATTAGTACAACTTCCCCCATCAATCACCATACCACAAACCTTTTTACCCACTAAGCACCTAGTATGAAAGAGATTATCCCTTTGCTCACCAATTTCATCCACCCTGATCCTAGTACTAAGGACACGCCGATTAACAAGTGAACCTTTAATAGCATAAGTCAGCCCTTCCTCATCACTACTACTAGCCCCAACATCCACTAACTTAGGCATTCCCTTAAATTCATCCTCGGAACTAATTTCACCATTATCACGCAAAGTCATTACCCTCCTATTTGGACACTGGGATGCTATATGACCCGAACCAAAACACTTAAAACACTTAATATTTCTATCCCGAGTAGTTTGAGAATCAGAATTATTTTTACCTTTCATTGTAGGTTCCTCCTTCCCTTTCGGATCATGTTCATCATTGTGTTCCCGCTTCGGTTGTGATGTAGGATAAGAACCTGGTGAGTGTCTTACTGCCCCCTTTCGCCTTAGTTGTCTTTCCACCTTAATTGCCATATGCACCATATCCTCTAGCTCTACATAATATTGCAGCTCAATGACGTTGGCAATATCTCTATTCAGCCCACTCAGAGACCTAGCCATCATTGCTTCCCGATCCTCCACCACATTAGCTCGAATAATCGCCACCTCCATATCCTTATGACAATCCTCTACACTTCTTGAACCTTGAGTCATACACTGCAGTCTCTGGTAAATATCTCTTTAATAATGAGTTGGCACAAACCGCTTCCTCATTATGGTCTTTAATTCACCCCAAGTCTCCATCGGCTCCTCAAGGTTCCTCCTCCTACCCGTCACTAGTTGATCCCACCAAATATTGGCATAATCTGTGAATTCAATCACAGCTAATTTCACCTTCTTCTTTTCCGAATAATTATTACAATCAAAAAGTCGTACGACCTTTGTCTCCCAATCCAGGTACGCCTCCGGATCACTCCTATCCTGGAACGATGGTATTTTCAATTTAATTTTCCCAAGGTCGTCATCAACAACATCTCTACCCCCATGATGCCTCCTAGCATCATGACGCTCCCTATCATGCCTCCTCTCATACCTATCTTCTCTATCCCTCCTTCGCATACTTACCACCAAAGATATACTTCCACTTTCACTGCCCATGCCCTCATCATCCATACCAACTTCACGCCTATTACCTCTCCTAACCCGAGAACCATCATGAGAATGATCGTGAGGTCTCTGTTCACGTTCTGCACCTCAATTCTCCATCTGAGCCATAAATCTCTCAAATTGTGTCCTCATTGCTGCAATATCATCATTACCATGTTCATCATTTCTATTCACACCCCTGAGCTGTTTTCTGTCTCCAACAAAAGATGAAGATGTGGAACCCTTTCTATCAGACATTTTTAATATAAAAAATAAATTTCTCCTCACGTGTATTTTCACTCATATTTCACTCTTCTATCCCTACAAATTTCACCCAAGAATTAATCAAGAAACAATTCAAGAATTCAATCAAGGGTTGGAAAAAGGGTAAGACATGAACAAGAACAAGAAAATTTGGAAATTGAGAAAATTCGGAATATTTGGAGAATATTTGGGAATTTCGGATTTTTTTTAAACTGCCAGAGTATTGGACTACGAGTATGGCAAAAAACGGAACTGGATTTGGACGAAAAACGAAGAAGAAAAACACTTTTGAATTTTTGGGACTGGCTCTTATGGATCAAACTGAAGAAAATTATTACTGACACGAAGAACGTGAAGAACACGAAAAAAATCAAGAAAATCAAGAAATAACAAGAAACGCAAAAATCTAAAATAGATCCAAGCTTTGATACCAGATGACACGATCCCAATCGGGAATCTCGACGAAAAATGCGGAATAACACAATTAAAACCAAGGAAAGATGTAAATCAGATTAAACTAAGAAACAATAAATAAATTAGACGATAGGATTCCAACCCAAACCTTACAACGCAAGAAATTGACAATGCGAAAGAAAGAACTGGAATTGTTGAACGCCACAAGGATTGCCTAATTCCTTGATAAGTTCGGGTTGAACGCCACAAAGATTTAATCTTTGATAAGTTCGAAACAAAGGGAATAACTCAACCTTTAACAAGAGAATCCTCTCTAAATTTTAATCAATAATCTCAAAACTGTCTTACAAATGAATGAAATATGATAATATAAAGCAAAACAGACCTAACCCTAGCCTTAGCAGCAATTAGGGCTCAAATTATGGAAATAAATGATTAAAAATGGAAAAATAAAAAATATGCAAAAATCCGGAATATTAGATTTAAAGCCGTGACGAACTCATTTATGGCCGTAAATGAACTTCTGTTTAAGACTTACGACCGTGACGATATTTTTTATGGCCGTAACTATGAAACTCCGTAATTCTTCATTTAAACCCGAGGCGAAGTTACGGCCGTGAGAATTATTCTTTACAGCCGTAATGAGGCTTTTGGTCATCAAACTTTTCCCCTTTGATTCGGCTCGATCCATTCGTCTTCTCGGCTCGATTCCAACATGAAACTTGCTCTGTTTTGTACTTAGATCGCTGTCATATTGCCGATGGCTCAACTTCGCCCTTCGATTCCTGGTCCGGATAGTATCAAATGATAAAATTATTACTTTAGGAAAAGATGGAAGTTGAAGTTAAGAGGTAAAGTGAATGAATTATATTTATTCATGAAAATGTGAAAGTTTGACAAGAAAATAATAAGAATGATAGATATTTATATAACTTTATACACTTTATGTTGAAATTAACCTCTTATTACATGCATCAAGTTTTATTCACTGAACCATGTAGTTCACAGTTGTTTCATACCTCTTTTTATAGGCAATGGAGCATAATTTTCTATAAGATGGATTTCCTATGGAGATTTCCGGCCGAGAATGAAGAGTACTTATTGGTAACCGAAAGAGAGGAAAGATTAAGCCCTTTTATACTTAAAACTATTTTAGAATGAAATTTTTATTCTTCTAATATTTAAGAGTTAAATACTATTTGGGGCTCGATTTTGAGATGTATAAGTACATTTTTATGAAAAGAAATGAGCTTTGTATTTTTAAAGTTCCGCTTGATGTTTAAATAGTATTCTTGTGAAGTAATGAAATTGTTTTTAACGCCGTTCTTATCAAAATGACAAACTTAAAGTAGGAATGGTGATTCTAAATGTTTAACAGGGTAAAACTATTGTTTAAACAATTAAAATGGTTCCAAACAAGTTTAGAAAGAGTTTTTAGTAAATGTATCAAATGTGCCCTGTTTCTGAAAGTTCGCTACTAGTAGCCACATGTAGCTACATTTTCAGTTCATTTTATGCTACTAGAAACCATCGGTAGCGTACTTAGTAGCCACATGTAGCTACATTTTCAGTCATTTTATGCTACTAGAAACCATCAGTAGAATTAAAAAAAAAAATTAGTCTAAATTTTGGGGTTGTGACACCCAAAATTATTATTTATTTTAAATTCGAATTATTTTAAGTCTAAAATTTCAGATTTCAATTTTATTATTATACAAATTTATTTTTCATCTAAATTTTATCTTTTAAATAATTATTAAGGTATTCTATTCTATTCGTACTCGTACTTTTGTATCCCAAATTTTCACAATTCTATTCAAAATCAAATAATTTCCATAACGAACCTTATAACAATTTCATTCTAACTAAAACTCTCCATACTATCTATATATACCCATATATTCCCCTGCTCCAATCTAATTTACACAATAGATTCATCTTCTTGGTGCCATAACCCAATCCCTCAATCTCCACAGCCAAGATACCGAACCCAAATTCACAAACACGCCAAACCATTCACTGCATTACCAGACTGCCTTCTTCACCATAGCCAATACCAACTCAGACCATAAACGAGCCCATCACCCATACTCAATAAAGATCAATCAGACCTTCATAGCCACCTGAACCCACAACCTGCCAACCGAATCACCACCTATCTGTAGACCACCAATTCCATCATACACCACGCAGCCTCGATTTGGTTTCATTTTCTACAACCACCAAAATCTTTTTCCTTTCACACACGCCTTCACTGACTCAGCCGCCTCCTCGTGACGGTGGCATAACCGCCGACTGGACGTGGGGACCTTGAATAGGAATATGGGCTGAGCCTGATCGCCATTCCTCTTCTCTGTTGAGTGAAGTGAGAGAGAGAAACTGAATTTTTCTTTTATTTCAGTTTTGATTTTAAAATTTTACCTTTAAGCCCCCCATCTTTTACAAGTATTTATTTCAGCTCCACTAGTCTTAAAACATTTTATTTTTAGCCCCTAACTTTCTAAAATGAGTCTTTCAGCCCTAAAGTCTTTTTTAATCCTAATGAGTCGACCCAATTGTTTTCATAATCATTTATTTTGGTTCCAACTCTTTTCAAATCCCAACTATGTTAGATTTTCAATTTAAACCCTAAACTTTTCTTTTAAAAAAACTCTTTCATTTAAAAACCTTTGAATTCCAAAATACTAGTTTAAGATTTATTTTATATATTGGCTAGATGAGACGTTTGGACGTTTGGAAGATTGACGTTTTCCCGCTCAACAAACTCGAGAATACTTTCAAGGCAGGTTCATAGTCCAAAAATCATTTCTTTTAAATTGTGCAATATTAAGTAAATTACTATTGTAAATTCCTATATGTTATTATGTGATTTATGAGAATTATTTGTCTTCGAACATGATGTTACTTGCTTTCGAGCATGAGAATTTCTTGTCTTCGGACAAGATGTTTACTTGCCTCCAAGCATGAGAATTACTTGTCTTCGGACATGAGACTACTTGCCTCCAGGCATGAGAATTACTAGCTTGTTTAAGCATGATGTTATGAGAATTTATGACTTAGTTTGCATGATTATATGTGTTATTTACTATATAGTTTATTTAATCTTGCACTGAACCTACTGAGTATTTCTATTAAATGCTCACACTTTCTTTAAACTTACAAATTTTCAAATTTTGGAGTTGGCGATGAAGCGCACGATGGTGACTATTGAAGAATTAGAGAATATGTTTTGAAATAATTGATTAAACACATTTAATTTTGAGATTTCGAATTCCTCATTATTGTCTAAGTTATTTTTGAACATTAGAATTATTTACCATTGAGTTTTTAAATGAAATTGAATTTTTAATTACTTCCTCCAATTTTAATTTCAAATTTGAAATATTGATCATTTGAGTCATTTTTATAAAATAACGCGATTGTATTTCAATTATTTTTCACTCAATTATTATCTAGAAAACCAGTTTGAAAGGACGACATAATGTTCCGGGTGCTTAGAACTCAGGGCGTTACAGTCAACTAACTAGGTAGAGTTGATTTAAACCCGAGAGGGGAATTTCATGCGCATAAGTGAATTTGATCGAATACTATAATATAATAGGAAGAAAACTAGACAATTGGAATTAAGAGTATTGACTATGTGAAATCGAATGTCCCAATACTTATAAACGTCAGTTTAGAATATTATATAAATGTCTTTTCTTTTCTTTTGATTTTTAGTTTAGTTCGATTCAAAATCTCAAAATTCTACCATTCAAATAAGGCGAGAACTAACACAATTTTGAAACTTAATTACAATTTCTATGGGATGATAACTCGGACTCAAAAAGTCTATTTTATTACTTGAATGTGATGTCGTAAACTTGCTATTAGCACACATCAAGTTTTTAGCACCGTTGATTGGGGTTGTTAATTAACATTGATACTAATTAGTTCTTACTTTATTTGGGACTTTTGATTTTGATTTTCTATTTTTATTTTTATTTCTTAGAACATTTAAAGATTTGTGGAATTGTCTCCTTTTCAGGCTTGAACAGATATTCAGATAGTGGAGACGACACAGCAAGATGTCATCGAATGATTATCAATGACATTTTGATCGACCAACACATGTGATGGAAAAGATCACAGTATTGTATGCCAAACTTAACTGGTGTTTAGATTCTATAACAAAAGAGTAGACAATTTTGGTAAACAGCCAGTGCCTGTAGTGCAAAACCATTTGATTTGTGACTACTGCTTTGAAAATCATGCCATACATGATTGTCCTTTTGCACATCAGGCCCAGATAGATATGGATCGGGTTAATTATGGGGAGGATTATCAAATACTACAGAGTGGTTCATATTCTCAGGCTTATAATCCTGACTGGAACGAGCATCCAAATTTCTCATGGTTAAATAATCAAGATATCCAAATGCAACAATCGTAAAGTGATCGTACTAGTCAATTACTAACACAGTTGCTGAGAAATGAACAAGAAATGGTGCAAAATCAATAGATTGGCGCGATAGAATGGAGAAATTAGATGGAATAGTTGCCAGAAATTCAGGTGGAAAGATCAAAAGAATTAGAATACTTGGTTGAACCAGCTGAAAAAAGGAACAAGTGGATTAACCAGAAGAAGGTAGCTGCCAAGAAGAGGCCATAATCTCATTGTCAATTGTCCAAAATCCAGACATGCAGCTCGAGGAGACTTCAATTGAAGAGGAAGATCAATTTTGGAAAAAGGAGTTAAGCACAGAAAAGCAAACACTTAAGGGTGCCAACTTCACACTGCAACCCTCTAGCTTCAATACTTGGGGAACAATTGATTTCATCATTGGTAATGAGGCCATGATTGAAATCTACATATTGAAGATTGAATCGAGTGTAGAAGTCCACATATATGACATGAGCAAGGAACAATTTTGGAGCTTAAATGCACTTTGGAGCAAATTTGACCGTCACAAACAAAGAAGGTCATCAAAAGCTCTATTTAAAGTTCAGTGAACAATTAGGTAAAAAGTCGAGCTTTAGACTATAAACGGAGTGCTTGTTGGGAGGCAACCCAATTTCCTTTCTCCTTTCTTTACTTATGCTTAATTTATTGCGTTATGTTTAGCTTTAGGATTTATTTGCATGTTTAGTTTCTTATTAGCATGATTGAGTTATCACTTTAGCAAGATACTTGTTGCACCACATTTGGTAGTTGATAACTGCTTCATCATTGATAGAGTTTAAGCATCATGATCACTATTAAAATCTGGCCTAAAACATAAAAGCATAGGATGGTGCACATTGAGCATTCATAGCATGTTCAATCCATTGAAAAGTTGATCTTCATTGCATGCTTAATTGTAAGTGATAAAACATAAACATAAGCACAAGCATGGAATTTTTTTTTTAAACATGAACAAATTATAGGTGGTTGAGTGCATGAATCACAAGGTGTTTAGGGGTTGAAAACCAAGTTTGAAATTTAAAAAGGTCAAAGTTTTGTGTTCTGTTCAAGTAACCACGCAGCCACTCCTTATGGACTAAGTGGTCGTGTGTATGCAATTTTGAAAGGAAATTCACCTAGGTTTGAACTGCGTAACCACTGGGAGTCCTTATACGCGACCGCACAGTACTTCTCGAGGCAGACTCGACAGTTTTTAACATGGAATAGGTTTTTATCAATTTTCATAACATCAAACTCATTTTCTCTCTCCAAATTCACCCCAACCCCTCATGGCATGTAACTGGCATACATTCCTATGGATTTGAGCATCAAAGATTTGCATCACATCACATTCTCCCCAAAAGGTATGATTCTCTTCACTCCTTTGGAAAATTGAAATGTTTGAGAGTTTTCTTGCTTTTATGGGAATTTTGATTATATGTATAATTGAAGCATGGGTTAGGCTAGGTTTTATTATATAATTGATTGTGAGAACTAGGTAAAAAATTTTGGGACAACTTCAAGCTTCCAACTCTAAGATTTCTCTTGGTTTTAACTAGTGCACATGATGTGTTTGATAAAATGCCACAAAGAGTTTTTCTTTAAGTTTTTGCGAATATTTTTGAATGATCACCTTGAATACATGTTATACATCATTTTTGTATCACTCATACATGGCTTACACTGTTCTGAATATAAAACTTAAAGTGAACATCAAAGGCATCACAAGGCACCATAGAAAGGTCACTGCAAGTCATTTCACAGATTTTCAGCATGCAGTGACCATTTTGTCATCCCGTTTCACGACCCAAATGAGATCCAAAATTGTTGAATTTTTGATATGTTCTAGACCACACTGTGTACTTTCATGTGTCAAAAGATGGCTTGAGGAAATTTCAATTTTTTGAGATGTCAGGGCCTGAATATTGGTGGTCAGTCATATTTGAAAAATTCAGAATTATGCATTATCTTTAGTTCAGGGGTTGTGGTTGTGTTTTCCTCTAGTTTCTTATGGAATTAATGTGCTCTACTGTTGCTTATAGCTTATCTCCAAAACCCGGGAAGTACTTGAACCCCTTTCTTAAGTTTTATGTATAATTGTTATATATATTTGACATACATTGAGGGCAATGTATATTTCTAGTTTAGGAGTGAAAATCTTAGTCTTTTGCATTCATTCGATTCTTTGGGATACAAAAAAAAAATATATTTGAAAAATTCAAAAATTTTGTTGATTTGTTTATTGCTTAGGAAACAATTGTGCTTTACCTTGAATAATGGACAAAATAGTACTTGTATTTTGTTTACTAGTTATTCATGTTTGACTTCATATTCTTACATTCATTCGATTCTTTGTGATCGATTCTTTGGGATACAAAAAAAAAAATATTTGAAAAATTCAAAAATTTTGTTGATTTGTTTATTACTTAGGAAACAATTGTGCTTTAGCTTGAATAATGGACAACATAGTACTTGTATTTTGTTTACTAGTTATTCATGTTTGACTTCATATTCTTACATTCATTCTATTCTTTGTGATCGATTCTTTGTAAATAAAGATCAAGACAAATGCGGGGGAATTGACGATTATCAACGAGTTATTTATTGGTGCAAGACTTCCTTTCTTTTGTTAATTTGATAAACTATATATGCGTAATTCTTTATAATGCTACGTATTTATTTCTTTATTGATGAATTGTTAATTTCAAATTTGGGATATTCGATGTAACTAGTTTTATGCTTTAATTCTATACATCTAATTTTGTGGTTTTGATTGCATGTGTTGATTTTATTTTGTGTTTAATGCATGAGTTAATTCGTGACTAATTCATGATTTAATGGGTGTTTTTGTAATTCGAGAGGTGAGCTAACACTTGGATCTAGGAATAAAATCTGGTAATTGAACGAACGATAGAGATATACATTCCTTATTATTGCGATCGCTACATGAATTCTTGTATTCCATGAACTTAGTCATTACGACTTACTATTCGTTAACACTATCGACTAACTAAGCAGAGTTGATTAAATCCAAGAGGGGAATTTCATGTGCATAAGTGAATTCGATTGAGCACTATAATAGGAAGAAACTGGACAATTGAAATTAAGAGTATTAACTATTTGAAATCGGATGTCCCAATACTTATAAACATCAATTTAGAATATTATTTAAATGTCTTTTCTTTTGTTTTTCCTTTTAGTTAGTTCAATTCAAAATCTCCAAATTCTACCGTTCAAATAAGGTGAGAACTAACACAGTTTTGATACTTAATTACAATCTCTGTGGAACAATAATCCGGACTCAAAAAGTCCACTTTATTACTTGAACGCAATGTAATACACTTGTGATTAGCACACATCAATAAGTGAAGTTAACATGGTGAAGGAAAATAATGAGTGGTGGATCGATTCCGGTGCCACTAGACATATTTGTAAGGATCAAAATACTTTCACCATTTATGAACCCGTTGAAGATGAGAAAATTATCTACATGGGAAACTCTACCACCACAAATGTTCTTGGCAAAGGGAACATTAATTTGGAATATACTTCCGAAAAAACTCTCACTTTGAAGAATGTTTATCACGTTCCAGATGTTCAAAAGAACCTTCTGTCCGGAGGTCTTCTTAATAAGTTTGAATTCAAACTTTTATTTGAGTCAAATAAGTGTGTATTTTCTAAGGGAGGAGTCTTTGTTGGAAAGTGATAAATTTATGATGGAATGTTTAAACTCAATATTATGAATAAAAATACAAATTCCATATACATTGCTGTTGATTTCTTATCTATGTGGCATTCACTTTTAGGACATGTAAACACTAGAAAAATGCATGACATGAGTATACTTGGATTAATTCCTAATTGCAAACATGACTTAGAAGGAAAATGTAAAGTATGTGCTCAAACTAAAATCACAAAAATTCCTTTTCCTAAAGTTGAAAAAAATAGTTCTTTACTTGAACTTATTCATAGTGATTTATGTGATTTACATAGCACACTAGGTAGAGGAGGAAAACTTTACTTTGTGACTTTCATTGATGATTTTTCTAAATTTTGTTATGTTTATTTAATGCGCTCTAAGGAAGAAGTTTTGAACAAATTTAAAATATTGAAAAATGAAGTTGAAAACTTGTGCAACACTAAGATTAAATATCTTAGAAGTGATAGGGGTGGTGAACATTATTTTCCCACATATTGTGAAGATGTTGGAATCATTCATGAAACATCTATTGCATATATCCCTCAACAAAATGGTATAGCCAAAAGGAAAAATAGGACATTAACCACAATGGTTAATGTTATGTTAAGTAACTCGGGTTTAAGTAAAGGATATTTGGATGAAGCTTTGCTTACAACATGCCATATCCTAAATCGAGTTCCGAGTAAAGGTAACAAAGTTACTCCATATTAACTTTGGAAAAAGGGAAAACCTAACTTGTCTTATGTATGTGTTTGGGGATGTAGAGCAATAGTAAGATTACCCGATCCAAAGATTAAAAAGTTAGGAGAAAAAGGAATAGAGTGCATGTTTTGGGGATATGCGGAACATAGTAAAGGTTATAGGTTTTTAGTAATAGAACCTAATAACTTGGTTGAAGTTAATACACTGATTGAATCTAGAGAAGCTATTTTCTATGAAAATAACTTCAACACCATTTCTAGACCTACTAATCTGGATTCTATTGATTTGGAGGTCATCAAAGATAATAAAAGAAAAGTAGATGAAGTACTTCCGAAAATTAGAAGAAGTAAAAGGGCAAGAAAAGAGAAAAAATTTGGGCCCGACTTCGTTTTTGCATTTAGTGGAAGGCACTAAGAGTTCACAAATTAAACAAATCGTAGTAACTCAATCTATTGAGTTGGATCCTCTCATTTATGAAGATGCTATGAAATCTAATTATTTAGTTTTTTGGAAAGAAGCCACGGATGATGAAATGTCATTTATCATGAATAAAAAAACTTGGAAGCTTGTAGACCTTCCTCCAGGTAGTAAACCAATTGGTTGCAAATGGATCTTCAAGAACAAGATGAAAGTGGATGGAACAATAGACAAATTCAAAGCAAAATTAGTGGCAAAAGGCTTTACACAAAAAGAAGGCCTTGATTATTTTGATACCTATGCACCGGTTGCAAGAATTGATAATATTAGAACTTTGATTGCTATAACATCCATCTATAAGTTTGAAATCCATCAAATGGATGTTAAAACCGCATCCCTAAATGGAGAATTGGATGAAGTATATAGAAGAATCGGAAGGTTTTGTCTTACAAGAACAAGAAAGAAAGGTGTATAAATTAATTAAGTTATTATATGGACTTTAAACAAGCACCTAAGAAATGACACGAAAAATTTGATAAAGTCATCATTGCCAATGGACTTAAGATCCATGAATCAGAAAAATGTGTAAATAGCAAGTTTAATGGACGCAAATGTATAATCATTTGTCTATATGTAGATGACATGTTAATACTTGGAACGGATTTAGAAGTAATCAATTCTACTAAGTCGTTGTTGTCATCTAACTTTGATATGAAAGACATGGGACATGCCAATGTGATTCTAGGAATTAAAATCATTAGGAAAGAAAATGAGGTCATACTTACTCAATCACATTATATAGGAAAGTGTTGAAAAAGTTTGATCATTTCAATTGCAGGTTTTTATCTACTCCATTTGATTCAAATGCTAGGATGTTTTCTAACACCGGTAGAGCAGTTTCTCAATTAGAATATGATCGGGTAATCGGATGTCTTATGTATGCAATGACATCTACAAGACCGGCTATCACTTTTACCGACGGTAAATTCAGTCGATATACTAGCAATCCTAGTTAATTGCATTGGTAACGAGTTAATTGAATACTAAAGTATCTTAAAGGTAATATAGATTGTGATATTCATTACTCAGGCTATCCTTTGGTTTTATAAGGATTTAATGATGCTAGTTGGATTACCGATCGAGAAGATCATGCATCAACTAACGTATGGATATTCAGTCTTGCTGGAGGTTCTATATCATGGGGTTCTAAGAAACAAACTTGTATAGATGATTCTACCATGACTACAGAATCTATTGTATTAGCTTCATGTATTAAAGAAATGGAATGGCTAAGGAGTTTATTGATTGAAATTCTTATTTGGCCTAAACATATGCCTCCGGTATCTACTCATTGTGATAGTGAGGGTACGTTGTCTAGAGCATATAGTCAAATCTATAATGGAAAATCTAGACACATTGCTTTAAGGCATAGCTCAGTAAGACAAATGATTTCGGATGGAGTCATTACCTTGGATTATGTGAAGTCAAGTCAAAAGTTGGCGGATCCTTTAACGAAAGGCCTTGCAAGGGATTTAGTTTCTAAAGCTTCAAAGGGAATAGGATTGTGGCCAATTTAAAATCATTATTAATGGAAACTTAACCTAACACTTGAAACATCAAGCTCTTGGGTTCAATGAGTAAAGAACATTATATGAGTGATCTCAAATACTTAAATTAATTCCAAGGTAGAAATGTTTGGAAACATATCAATAAGGGTATGATGAGATAAATTGCTCTTAAAAGACTTGTGACATTCTCGATAAGTCTACCTAAATGAATGTCGGGGATGGTGCCGTCTCCAAAGTAGTTTGGAAAACTACTCAAGATATTCATGAAAATAAAACCAAGATATGGGACATATGACCTATTCACGTATCAATTATTGAACACAATAAATGCTCTAAAACGAGTGTGTGAGGTGTTTTCGATTAGTCACATAGGGTCAGTGGTTGCCACATTGAATAACATTTGAAACAATTTCACTATGTGAAGGTTCAAGTCCTAAAGATACCTTCATTTATGCATAACTTTGGAAAACTTACACAAGAGATTTTCAAAACTTCATTCATTTTGAAAATGGTGGAGGATTGTTGGAGAAATTTTCTAAATGAATCATGGTATGCAATGGTGGTTGAAAATAAAAAAAATCGAATGAAAAATTTAGGATCAAAAATTTGCCCAAGCGATCGCATAGGTTTAAAACCAAGCAATCACACATAACACATCTTTATTAAATATTCGGAAAAACTTAAAGCCAAGCAATCGCTTGCGGTATAACCAAGCGATCACTTGGTTGTCCGAAATGACCATTGGACAGAATTTTAAACTGATTTTTCTTGCACCTTTTGGTATTGTACATAGCTTTTGATGAAAAGACTGAACCATGAAGAGTTGTATCACTTGTAAAGGTTGTATCTATTGATAGTACACATCTTGATGCTCCATATAAATGATTCAAATTTGATTGATTCATACACACTTGAATTTTCTCCTCTCTTCTCTACTTTCTTTAAACTCTTGCATAAAAGTTCATTTGCTCTCTTGCATACAAACTTCTAGTATTTAATTACTATAAATTTGAATACTAGATTCTCTTGTGTATTTATTATCATTTTTGTGTTCCGATTTGTTGCTGGATATTGCACGTTCGTCATCAAAAAAAACTTCGATTTCATTGTATCTTGGAGCTTATTTGGATCCCTCTTGCATACTATTTGGTGGGACAAATAAATCCTAAATGAAAGCGAGTGACGTGCCTTGGAATCGTCAAAGTTATTTCAAAGGTTTGTCATCACATTACCAACTTGTTTCATCATGTAATTGTCAACAAGTCATGTAATTTAGTGATTTCTAGTCCGATTTCTAATTACACTATGCCTTTATCTTGAATTTGTTTTCCTTACCTACAAGCCAAAGATTAATGATGTGGACTTGTCTTTGTAAGGTCTCAAGGATGTTGGATAACTTCAATTAAATCCTTTTGAAATGCAATTCAGTTTTAGTTCACAAACATTGAAGTGCAAAGAGTAGTGTTTGATAACATTGATAGTATATCTAGTGCCACTAGACATCCTTCAACTAACCATAGACAAAAATTTTGACTTGTTTATCTAAGTAGAGATGAAAAAAAACTTAATCTGCCCCGAACCCGATGGGTATCTGATCATAATGGGGCGAAAAAAATCAGCCTGAAGAAAAAATGAAAAACACCAAAGACTAAACAAACTCTAAGAAGATTTATCACTCCTAGTGGGTTGATTCTTATTGATGTTAAAGTAATATTATATTCGATCAATTATTAGGGTCGTTTGTTTGTTTTGACTTTTCTTTTTGCTTTTCCTTTGACTTTTATAAGGAAATTAACTTAATTTTTGTTTGAAACTAATTTTAAAATAACTTTCTATTTTGAAAGTATTTTAGAGGAGTCACGTTGGACAAAATTCATCAAAAAACTCTTCTAACTAGAAGAAATACTTTCATAAAATTGGTCAAACGAATTCAAAAGCAGATTTTGGATCACAAAAACTCATTTTAACTTTTTAAAAGTCATCCAAACGATCATTTAAATGAAACATTGACTTGTTTTTAAGAAGAAAAAAAATGTTGAAAACCAATGATCTATTTGTTAATTCTCTATTGCACATAGTTTGTCCTATTTGAAGGATCCTTAACCTTTTGATTCAAAGTATTACATATATATTGATTTAAAATTAATTTTAAAAACATATAAGAACTTGAAAGTTGAATCAACAACGTTTACATCTCCAACATTTCATTTTAACATACATTGATCCCCGCTATACAGAAATCACTAATTTCCTTTCCCGTGTTGCATGTAATTTCTTTTTCAATGCTTTTCATCAAATGGATGTCAAAAAAAAAAAAAAAAAACACCACCCCCATTCCAAACCTTTGATAACTAATGTTCGAATTTTTTAAGGTTGAAGATGGATACAATTAATTTCTCATTTTGTCAAACAATATAGTAGAATAGGTTATGTACGGACTAATGTTGAAACAATAATGTAAAGCAAGTGACCTACTGGTTTGTTGCAAAATAATTAAGATATATAAACGTGATATAGTTAATGAAGAAGGCAATATGAATTAATAAAGTTGGACAAATAATTGTAAGTATCCAAATAATAATACTTACAATGCAAAGTCAAGTTGCAAAAAACACGAATAGAATTAGAAGCTCGTGCTATATAGAAAACAGCTGGCTGCGGCTGCTTTGGTTCTTAACCAAAACCTGTTTAGTACATGTTGGGTAATGATCATAATTTAGATTTTAATTTAAATTAAAATCAACAATAATATAATCACATATTTTATGAAATTCACAATGTTTTAGAGCCCGTTTGGTGATGTGAAATTTTTTTATTTTTGTGATTTTTTGATTGATGTGTGGTTTAAAAATATTTGAAAAGTCAAAATTTATGGACTTGAATAAGAATGAATGATTGAGATTGAGTTTGAAAAGTTGTGGTAAAATTTTACCTTTACCAAACAAGCTCTTAATCATACATTTAATCAAATTCTATCAAAATTTACTAAAAACCTAATTTTATTCACACCAAACAAGCTTATATAAATAAATAAATACTGTATAGACAGGCTTATGACAAGGACGAGTTCACATGAATTGAACCAGAGAATTAGTGGGCCCCACCTCTCACGAATAATTTTTCTTCAATGAAAATCGCCTAACATGTGAAGCTTCCAGGCATCATTTACTAAGAATAAATAGATCATCAACTCAATTAGCCATGACTTTTTGAATCGCAAGCACCGACCTTCAACTGTGTTGATTGATGTTCAGGGCTCTCGGAACGGTGCTAGCTCCTCTTTCTTGTATTTTTTTTTTTTTTTTATTTCTTGAAACCAAAAAGCATATTTTCTTGTTAACCCTACCTACTAGCTGCTGACATATTAAGAGTTTTCTTCTTTTTTCTTGTGTACAAACAACCACAATACCAGTACATGAAGATTAAAGATCCTAGTTTTTGCTCTTCTTCATTTCTCTAGAGTAGATCTGTGAGATTGAGTTTAGAATTGGTGAGCATACGGATCATGAATTTCATGTCTGGCAGGCCAGGATTTTATGATGAAGAAGAAGAAGAAGCGAGTTCAGATGGTATGAATCCTTCATCACACTACTCTTTCTTCCCCTCATCTTCTGAGCAAAAAGGCGAGCTCAAGCTGGACTCTTCGCCCAACAATAATGGAGATGGGGAGGAGACTAATGACTCCGATGATCACGTTAGTATGGCTGCTGCTAACTCCATCTTTATCGAGAGAGAGCAGATGTTTGACAAGGTCGTGACACCAAGTGACGTGGGCAAGCTCAATCGATTAGTAATTCCTAAACAATACGCAGAAAAGTATTTCCCCTTAGACTCATCCACGAATGAGAAAGGACTTCTGTTGAATTTCGAGGATAGAAATGGAAAGCCATGGAGATTCAGGTACTCCTACTGGAACAGCAGCCAAAGCTATGTGATGACCAAAGGATGGAGCCGCTTTGTCAAGGAAAAGAAGCTTGATGCAGGTGACACCGTCTCTTTTCAGCGTGGGGTCGGTGAATTGGGAAGGGATCGATTATTCATCGATTGGAGGCGCCGTCAAGATGTGCTTGCGCTTTCTCCTCCTCTCTCAGTCCCACATCAATTCTCTTTCCAGAGGACTCTTCTCCCGTGGAATCCTCGATATTTTCAGTCACAAGGGCCACCATTGACCAGGGATTATTCACACTTGATGCATCCCAACGCCAATTCTCATCCCAATTATACTTATGGATATGGTAATGGACCTTACGGTTGCAGTAGTAATGTTATAACCGGAAACCCTTGTTCGGCAGGCTCAATAGTCTATGTTAGATCGGCTGCCGGAGCTGGAATTGGAGCATTAGCTCCCCATCAGCTAGGAACGGTGCAGATGCAAAGAGTAGGTGAGGTTGGGGTTGAGCAAATGGTGTTTGAATCGGTGCCGGTGGTCCAAGGGAAGGCTGCAGCAAAGCGACTCAGGCTGTTTGGTGTAAACATGGAGTGTCCCATATCGGAGTCAGATGAATGTGATATATTGTCTTCCACAACTGTAACTCATTCAACAATGGAACTTGAGCCTCCCCCTTTCGATTCTTCTTCATTTTCTTTTCACCAGTCAAGGCCCCAAACTATATCCTCGGACCTGCTCAACAAGGGAAAGGGTTCTATGTCTTTGGATTTTGACATCTAAATCAAGAAATTCATGTCGACATTTCGAAGAGGTTTCATTAGCATCGCAGAAGCTTCATCAGAGAAGAAAGACAATAATTTCCAAATTACCAGTGTTTGAGTTTCAGTCTGTGCATAAAGACACAATGCTACAAAGATAGATCATAGATGGAATATTCATGTAGATCCTTCACGCCCGTTATTTTATGCTTTCCTTATGTAGGGCCTGGATCCTCAAGATTTTATATCCATGCCATATTTACTATTTACTCTCTCTAAATATTTGTTTTCAACTTTGGATCATTATCTGATATATATTTTAACTCTCTTCCCCAATTTTCCCTCACATGTGAATAGAACAACTTCATCTTTTACCACTTCTGTTCTTTATTAACTTTTGGTAGATAGGTTGTTATTGTTGCCGCTGCTTAGATGGGCAAGCAGGCAGGTGCAGCTGCAGAGCTTTAAAAGGTACATCGTTAATTTGCTTAAATTCATAATTAATGATTCCTTCCAGCTTCTTTTCATAGTTGTTGGTTATATATAATAAATTATTGCCCTTGTTTTTCCATCAAAGTGCAAAAGGCCTGTGATTCCTACATTTAAAAGCTGCTCTACATAGATAGTAGACCGATGTTCACATTAATTCTTTATACTAATAATGTACTAATGTTATCAATGTAAAAGAGTGAAGGTACTTCCTTTCTTCTTGATTAATGAGGATACTCATTCAATTTCATCAACAAATCTTGGACCTAAATTGCGCTTCTTTCTCGTGGTCTTTGTTTACATTAGCAAGCCATATTAAATATGCGTAAAACGGAACAGAAATCGCGCAATTGACAGGTTCCATTTTTCACATTCAAAGTATACAGTTACTAGTATTTACAATATAGAAAGAGCTGTTTGTGATTGCCATGGTGCATTTTCCTACAATTTAATTACTAATTCTCATTCATGTCAAACATGAAAAAGTATTTGTCAAGAAGGGGTGTACTTACTGCTTTAGTATAATGACACAAAACGTGATTGAGAAGGTTTTATGCATGTATTTGTCAAGAAAGGGTACTGTTTTAGAAGCTAATTTTTGTTTTGGAGACTAACTCTGAGCTTTAAAAGGTACATCGTCCATGCTTTTTTATTCAGTGAACTTGACTGAGGAGAAATTCATAGCAGAAACCTTTTTTTATGCATTTATCTTCTGTAAACTTGATTGGGGAAGAATTCATTGCTGAAACCACCCTTTTTTCTGATGTCAGTAATCAATAAATAGGAAAAATACCCTTTTTTTTTTTTTTTTTTTCATTGGAGCATTCTCTATTTATTTATGTATGCACTAATTCAAGAACTTTCTTTCCCCTTGAAGGTCCTTCTTTAAAAAATATGTTGTGTGATGCTTTCCATGAGCATATTCTTCACAAATGTCAGACGATCTTTTACTTTGGGCAAGCCATGAACCACGTTCTTCAGTTGAAAAGATTTGAATTCTTTTTAGCCACGCCTCAAGCAGCTGCCCATAATCAGCAAGTTTTGATCTGATCAATCAAGAAAAATTAGTTAATAATCCATTTCTTTTGTTGGACTCCATGAATTATTCCTCTTCCTTTCCGTTCATCAAAAACCCATTTCTCATCTTAATAGCTAGGTATAGATAGATCGAGGAGTATATAAAAATGCTAATAGTTTTTTAAAGTGGTTAAGATAGCAAAATTAAGGTCATTCGTTACTTAAATGGAACTTGAAGGTAGCACAAAGCACATTTTGCTTCAGAAACTTGTGTTATTGACTACTTCTTTGTGTCAAGATTCTAAATAGATCTACATCATTTTTCTTCCCACAATTAATCTTCAACCTTGTACATTGTGCTCTCTCTCTCTCTCTCTCTCTCTCTCTCTCTCTCTCTCTCTCTCTCTCTCTCTCTCTCTCTCTCTCTCTCTCTCTCTCTCTCTCAAATAGTGTTTTTCTCTCTTCGGATAGTCTGTCTCGTAAATCCATCAAAGCCATAATTTAGTTTACATTCAAAGAAGTCCTCGGAGCATAGCTCAGTTGTTGAAAAGAGAGAGTGAGAAGTCTCAACTGAGTTGACAACTGCAGGGTGAGAGTTCGAATCCTACCTTTGGTATAAATGAGGCTCCTTACAAGCGCAGTTAAACAAGCACTTAATCCTGCTCCACTGAAACAAATCCCGCAATTTTCATTCTCTACCATTTTCTAGGGTAGGGACTATAGGCAGGGGCGGATCCATTTAACAACGAGGGCTTTCGACCGCTGATGCTGAATCCGCCAAATTTTTTCATTTTATCTTGTAATTTTGGTGTTAAAATTTTTTATCCCTTAATTTGTGATGACTGTTCGCGCTAGATTAAATTCGTTCGTGCTAGGTCAACTTCTTGAATCCGCCCCTGACTGTAGGAGTTCCTAAGGTTGAAGTTGAACCTATTTTTAGTTTTACATTCAAAGACAATCTACTAATCCTTATGACACTTTGTGTGTTACTTCCAATTCTATTCAATCATAGCTGATCATGATCAAATATCTCATCTGCAGGGTTATTCTAAAAAACGCGAAATTAACAAACTTTTATCTTAAGATATTCTTGAAACTGACATGCTTTCTTGATTTGTAGTGCTCAAGACTTTGGAGGGGACGTGACCCCAACTTTCCTTCTTGAAACGAACCCTAATTTCAAGCATCAAAATTGCCATTGCTGAGCAACCGATGTAAGTAATGTGTTGATTTGTAGGCAGCGTAATATTATTGAGAATATGCAGCCATAGACACTAAAATTTGGGAGCAAAATGAAGCTAAAAGTTTAGTGAATTTATTTCAGAGAAGGAAGAATGTAAAGAAGATTGTGCCTGTTTTTCAGATTACTCTCACCCTTTTTAATCTAACTGTAACAAGTTAGAACAAGGATCTGGGTACCTTAAATTTGTTTTTGGTTCAAAAAATTAGACCATATATATAAAAAATTAATTGTAAAATTAAAATTAGTAGATATATAATATCTCGCTGTTATTATTCGGGTGGATTAAGATTGATAGTATTTTTATTTAGCCCCTGTTTGATGCTCCTACTTTTTGGGGGAAAAAAAAAATTATTTTAGGAAATTGTATGGTTAAAAAGTGGTTTGAAAAGTAAAAAATTGTGGGTTTAATTTTTTGAATGATTGAAATTGATTATTGTGGAAAAAAGTATGATTTTTTTATTAAAAAAATAAATAAAAAAAGAACATCAAACAAGGTCTTATTTTAATTAGTGTTATTTGCACTATCTGCTTTTTAGATTTGGCGTTGGACAACCTTCAGCTCATGTAATAAAATTAAAAAAAAAAAAAAGTAAAATTAAAATAGCTAGAGAGCTAGGCTAGGTAGATACATATGGAGAAAATTATGAAGAAACTATTAATAATAAGGTAAATATCTTGTTTCCGGGCATTTATAACTGTCAAATTTTCTACAAAGTCCGATATTCCCTTCAAGAGATCCATCTTTCCTTTCACCATTTGATAAGTTATACGGTTAAGTACACAATTAAACACATTTAAATATGAAATTTTATGAAATCAAGTATTTGTAACTAATTATAAAAGTATCAAAATAATTTTTAAAATCAGGTATTCTTTTATAATCAGAAATAAGATTTTTAATTAATTACAATTGTAACTTTATTTCAATTTTGTAATTAATTACAATTGTAACTTATAAATTAATGAAGCATTAATTAAATTCGTAATTTGTAATTAATTATATTAGTATAATTTGTAATCAACAACCACTACAACCGTCTCGTCGGACTACCGTCGAAAATACAATAGTAACTTATTTCAGTTTTGTAATAATTACAATTATAACTTTATTTCAATTTGTAATTTTAATTAAAATTATAATTAATTACCACCACCACCGATCACCTAATTTGTAACCAGTCACCGCCACAACGTCGGAAATACAATAGTAACTTATTTCAATTTTGTAATTAATTACAGTTGTAACTTTATTTAAATTATAATTAGTTGCAATTGTAATTTTAATTAAAATTGTAATTAATTACCACCACCACCACCGAATTTGTAACCAGTCACCTCCACAACATCGAAAATAAAATAGTAACTTATTTCAGTTTTTTAATTAATTACAATTATAACTTTATTTCAATTTGTAATTAGTTACAATTGTAATTATAATTTAAATTAAAATTGTAATTAATTATCACCGATCACCACCTAATTTGTAATCAGTCACTGCCACAACGTCGAAAATACAATAGTAACTTATTTCAATTTTGTAATTAATTACAATTGTAACTTTATTTCAATATGTAATTAGTTACAATTGTAAATTTAACTACAATTGCAATTCATTACCTTCACCGCCACTACCACCAATCGCCACCTAATTTTTAATCAGTCACCGCCACAACCACCGTCGAAAATACAATTGTAACTTATTTCAATTTTGTAATTAATTACAATTGTAACTTATGAATTAGAACTTTATTTCAATTTGAAATTAGTTAAAATTGTAAATTTAACTACTACAATTGCAATTAATTATCATCATCACAATTCACTCTTTAATCTAAATATATAAAACATTTCTTCATATATACATATGAATCCTTGCTTGGTGTATAAGCGGAGTCGAAAGTGGTGAAATCGTTGGTGTCGGAGCGTTGTCGACGTTGCAATTTTGTCGAGATGTGCGGAGTTGAAAGTGGAGTAGCTTATTTTCACAATGAGCTGCCAACCCTGACTGTACCTCATGGTCATCTAAAATCTTGAAATGTGCTTTTGGACTAAAAATTTGAGCCAGTTTTAATGGATTACACACTCGAGCCCGTTATAAACTCTGGCCAAATTCAGTAAATCCCGATGGCAAACAAGTCATCGGAATTCACACAACACGGTCGAGCAACAAAGAAAACAGACGTATGGTGCTTAGGAGTGATATTAGAAGCTTTGACAAGAAAGTTTGTGCCAAAGTACCTTTCTCATCATGGCACCAGATCTGGTTGGATCAAGGAAATTTTCGACGAACTGGAAAGTGCTACACAAATTTTTGATCATGAGATGGGAAATACCGAAGAATGCAGAGGAGAAATGGAAAAGCTTGTGCAGATTGGAATAGCGTTGTCGACGTCGCAATTTCTTTGTGATCCCCACACACAGGTCGTTCAGTTAATATCATCGCCGGTGTGGTGGTTATTGGTGGCGATGGAAATTACAGAAGAATAGAGGGGGGGGGAGTATAAAGAGATGGGATAAAACGATTTGGGGGAATGAAGGTTTCTAGTGATTGGGTAGTGTTTTGGTTAAAATACCTGATTAAATAAATTAGTTTATAATTACCTGTGTTTAAAAATTTTCAATCTGAAGACATGATTTTATGTAATTTACCCTAAGTTATAAGGGACTTGGTTGGGTAGAAGCCCGACTCTATTTTTTAAGATCTTATCATTTTTTTGTAATTTTTACTGTGATCGAAGCAAAGATAGACTAATTTGTATATTTTTTTGATTTAAGCATTAAATGTGACATGCTTTTGAAGAACATAGGGAACGATTTGGCATCTGGCTAAAGGTGCAAAAAACAAATAAGAAACTTTCCTCGTCCGTAAGAGCATCTCCAATGCATTTCGTCAATTGGGAAAAAATATTTGATATGTCAACAAATTGACAAATTGAGTTAAAAATGTCTCTTCACTACACAATGTCAATTACAATATTAAATTGACATGACTGGAAAAAAATTAATAATATTGTGTGCTCCATCTACATATTGACGCTTCATATGACTGAATCAGTCAACATTAATTTATTTTATAATTATTTTAACTACATATCACGGCATAAAATTTTCATTGAAAATTATCTCTAATCAAGCATTTTTTGATAACTTTCATTCAAAGTTTTCATGATTATATAATTTAAGATTAATAATTTAAAAAAAATATGCATTTTAATAAATGTAATTTATCAGTAAAAAAATTATCGCAATAACAATTAAAAAATAATAATTTAAGATTAGTAAATAATTTTTTGTCTATAATAATTTTTTTAAAAAAAAAAATCTCATAATAAATTTAACTATCAAAATAAATATAAAAAGGAAATATAATCCAAGAAACTAACATTTATAGTTTATAATAACGAAAATTTTAATATTATATTAATCATTTTGTAAATAATTTATTATTTTTAATTTTTTTTTTAAAAAAGTCACGTAATCAATAATATTTAAATGTAGACAGAATCATTGGAGATAAAATTTAAAATTTCTCTATCAATTTATTCACGTTCTCTAAAAGTCCGTCAATTTGATTCTCACGTCAGCCTCAGTTGATCTAGCTAGTGCATATATTGGAGATGCTCTAATGGTGACCATAAATAAGAGTTAAAGAAATTATAATGTCCCAATTTGGTTTCAATAAAATGAGGATTAAAATCAATTATAAGGCAAAAGCTGAAATCATGGACCCACAATTTTTAATTCACGCATTTCATCAAAATTTTCCAAAATATATTAAAAAAAAATAAAATGATTTTATCTAAATCAAGCTAGGGCTATATTTCATTTGCCTTGGTTATCTTCATTTTTGTATGAATTGTCCTTTATTGACTCTTGATCACATCGAACTTGTCACTTGAAACGAAATTATTATAAATTTATCCTCATGTGTACGAAAAGTCCCCAAAGTGTCCGTTGTAGCACGATAGATAGATAGATACTGGGTTGGAATTCCGCTCACTCCTAGATTAAAATCACACCATTGAGCCGTAAGTCTTAATTAAAATTACATCAAGTCCAGGCTCAACCTATTCCACATAAGAGTTACGCGTAGAATCATTATACGTATAAATTTGGAGTCTAGAGATGAATTTTGTGTAAATAGAATCTAGATTTTGGGATCGCACTATAATCAGTAAAGCCAGCTAATGAAATTGAACAAATAGAGTATAATAGGTTTAAGGGTTGTAGCATATATGTATATATATATATATATATATATATATATTGGGATGCGCAATCTGGCTGTATAATTTTGGCCAAACAAAGCTAACGGAAGCTTGTGAGATACTGATACAAATCTTTCACGGAGTCAGCAAACTGCATATGCCAGATGAGTTTTAACAGATTTTCTGCTTCCGAAAACTACAAAACCACATAAATCACAAGTCAATATCCGTTAAATCCATTCTCATTGATTTATCCACTTTATAATTATTTCCATCCCATCACTTTTAGGAAACTGAAAAGTAAACAATTACCCGTATATATATATATATATATATATATATATATATATATATATATATATATATATATATATATATATTCATGTTCGTTGTCGTATGCCTGATTTTAAAATTATCCACTCTTATTTATTAACAACATCACAATATTTCGTTGATCCATTTTTTTGAAAATTAAAAAATAGTGGACGGGTTCCATACTTCTTGTATATCTACTATTAGGTGGTAGTAATTATTAGGGATTTTAGGAAATATTCTATTATCATTATATTCTCGTCTCCTTTATTTTAAGAATAAATTAATCATGAAAAGATGGAATATAATATTAAATATGGAAAACCCTACAAGCAATGAGTTGTGATTCCATGATAGAATCAATGAACTGTGTCCTTTATCCTGCAATCTTTACACTGCTAGTATTTGTGAATTTCCGACTTTTGTCAATTGAGATGTTCTCGGAGGAAAGGTTCAGCTATATGGATTATAGGCCAAAAGCCACAGCAGACCAAATACTGTATTTATGGACACTAGTACAGAAAGTGGAAAAGGCGTCGATTGTAAAAGAGCATAGGCGTCGGTTGTATGGGCGACGCCTATGACGCAGACGCCTAAAGTTTTGATTACTCGACGCCTAAAGTTTGACTTTATGCGTCGGTTTTTTATAACCAACGCTTAAAGTTGAAATAAATAAATAAATAAATAAATAATTTACTTTTAGGCGTCGGTTCAAACTTTAGAACCGACGCCAAAAGTATTTTATTTTTTATTTTTTCGTTTCGTTTCGTTTCGTTTTCGTTTTCGTTTTCACACCTGCAGTGACCTAAGGCCGCTGCAGGTAATAGCCTGCAGTGACCCAGACCGCTGCAGGTCATGGCCTGCAGTGACCCAGGTCGCTGCAAGTCATGGCTTGCAATGATCCAGACCGCTACAGGTCATGACCTGCAGTCATTTGGACGTGGCCCGCGATGACCTGAACATTTTCCACATACACATCATCAAATATACATATAATCGACATATACATAATAAAATTAAATAGAGAACAATTATATATACATGCAAGATTGTTGTTTTATTATACAAATATGTAAATTTAAGTTTGGATACTCGTCATTTTACACACACCTATCAACGAAATATTTGGCCCATAAATTTTGAATCTCAAAGACTTCCTCCGTTGAGTAGTATTCTTTAAATGCCTACAAACAATCAAAACATATTATTAGTTATTTTATAATAAAATATAAAGTCTTAATTAAAAACTCTCATTTAAATTACTTATACCTTTTCTAACGAAGGAAGCTAGAAGTGTTCTGCGACTATCTCATACATATTTCTCATAACGTAATAGCCACACTCAGAACCTCCAGGTTGCTGAGGACACTGAAATTTTCACATTGAAAACTAACATGAATAATCAAACTTAATAGAATATGAAAATAATTCAAAACATTACAATAAATTTTAAATGTGTTTTCGTATACCTTTATTTTTAGCCACGTTGTATTGCCTTTCCTCCTAATACCTCCTTGGGCCTAATACATTTTGAAAGCCCTAAAATTTTAATAAATTATATGAACAAGTTACCAAAAAAAAATACTCTAAATTTTCTATAGAAATTTTGGCAGAGCCTCCCCTATAAATTGAACTTATCTAACATGTAAAGAGGCAAGTTGCTATTGAAATAAATTCTCAACAATCACAACAAAAATTCATCAATTTTACCACAACTCCACAATCAATTTCACCACAACTCCACAATTATTTCATGAAAAACTATCATAACTTACGTACCTGCACATATGACAATCAATATTCATGTTAGAAATATATATATCAAATTATTGTTATCAAGATCACAAATAATATTAACAATGTATAGCGCATATATAAAGAATACAAGAAAGTTTAATAGTTGGAATTAAATAAGATAATTTACGACCTATATGTGAAGATATAATTAAAAAGATTAAAAGTTTATAAGGATGATTGTATTTTATATAGTTATTTTTTTAGTATAGTCAATTTTGTACGAGTGACAGTCACCTTAAATTTTCATTTTCATTTTTTATTTGTAAAATTTTACGAATATTTCGGCAGAGTCTCCTCTGTAAATTGGACTTAGCCAACTTATAGGGGGAATGAAAATACTACAATAAAATCAAATTATTCACCATCGACATATTCAAAACTCAAACGCAACTCCAATCAAACTTCAACATCATCTACTACTCCAACATTAATCCAAAATCAATTATCAACGTTTAAAAATCAAACTAAGATTGCATAACTTAAGTCCAATAATTCAAATATTATTGTATATCAATCTACTAACTTCAAATCAATAATATATATTCAAACAAACCAATTAACTTGATAAATAATAAATCAATTATATATACATAGATATATATATATATACATACATATATACACACAAACATTATATAAACACACACACACACACACACACACACATATATATATATATATACAAAAACTAAGTAGGGGTAGATATTTAAGGTCACCTTGGCGGCGGCGGCGACGGGGGGTGGCGGCGACGGGCGGGCGGTGGCAGCTTGGGCGTGGAGAGAGTGGAGAGAGTTTCGTGTGTGAAGTGTATGTGTGTTAAGTTACGCGGATACAATTGAAAAGGGCGCGGAACCGAAGCCCTTTGGGCGTCGGTTCAAGAAGACCGGCGCCCAAAACCGGTTTTGGGCGTCACCGACGCCTTTACTTAAAATTTATTTACAAAATTGCCACCGCGTTTTCAATTGGTGTCGGTTGTTACATAAAACGACGTGTATTCCCCATTTTTTATGCGCGATTTTGTACTAGTGGGAATATCTAGTCCGATGAGAACACCCAGCCTGAAGAATTTCCAATTTTATCCTCCTAGATAAACACCATGATATATATAATTAATCTTAGTTAGAAAACCCATGGAATTTAAAACAACAAGATTAAATTCCAATAGGTAGGTAGTCCCCACCCTATGGAAAGAAGAAAATAGAAGGAAGAAAAGCAGATTACTGGTCTGTGTTTTTGTTTGGCCAACCTCATCTAGGCACAAACGCGTGCGCTATATATATATATATATATATATTACCAACACTGCATGGACCACGTTGATATTTTGTTTCTTGGTATTAATATTAAACTGGATCGGTCCATGTACATTGCTTGGCATTATCCAATAGCAGTAGGTAGAATTCAAAAGTTGTGACGGAGAGTAAAGAGAGATGCCAAAGGGATTTAGATTAGTTGGTGATAAGATATATAGCTAACCAAGATGAATGAGAAAGGCTGGCTATAAGGTACAGCCTCCCTGCAGCTAGACTAGCTTTTTAGTATATATTCTGATTTCAAGAAATAATAAAGAAGAAATGGTATTCAAGAATTTGACAATGACAGTGCAAAGAAGGAAGCAGATCCCAGAAAACAACCACGAAAATTTTAAGTATGTGTAGTGAGATGGTGGTAGGGGTGGGGTTTTTGAAAGGAACTAATCATATTATCGTACAGAGGCTGCCTGCATAGCCGTAAAGAAGATAGATGCATACATGTTAATCAAAAAAGAGGGATTGGATTGGATTGTGATGAAGAAAGGAAGAAAGAGCCTCGGGGCATAGCTCAGTTGGTTGAAAGGTGATAGTGAGAAATCTTAGTTGAGCTGTTAACTGCAAGGTGGAAGTTTGAATTCTACCAACGGTATGGATGAGGTTATTTGTAAGCGCAGTTTAATAGCAAGCTATCAACCCTTCTCCACTGAGACACATTCCACAATTTACATTCTCTACAAATCCTTAGAGCTGAGGTTGTTGGGACTCCTACGGTTAGAGTTCAACCTTTTTTTGAAGAAAGGAAAAAAGAAATTAATAATAGTGTGGACCTGAATTTTGATTCTGACCTCCCCACCTGGATCTGGATGGATTGGTATCGCATTAATAATGTTCAGATTTTTATTCATTTCTCCCACAGATGCAGCTTTCTCGATCGCCCTCATTTATTGCCGAGTTTCTTGATTGTGCTAAGGTATCACAAACTGAGTGCCCTAATGTTTTGTTTCTCCTGTCTCCCGTGCTTCTTTATCTTTTCTTTTTTCGTCTCTTTCTTCCTCCCACATTAATTTGTTTTCATTCCAATACTCTCTGATTTATTTAATATAAAATAATATTGGATACTGAATATCGATCATTGGGTCGAGTCGAGTCACATTTTGTTTCATTATGCGCCCACTTAGATACACTTAGTGGCCTTTGAGAGCCTATTTGGTAATGTGAAAAGTTTTGATTTTGTGGTTTTTTTGTTTTTAACGAATGTATGGTTTAAAAGTTTTTGAAAAGTCAAAACATGTGGGTTTGAATAAAAATGGATAATTGAGATTGAGTTTAAAAAGTTGTGATAATTTTTTTTGTTTTACCAAACAAGCTCTGTGATTTTGAAGAATGATCCCAAAGAATCGATCTTTCTTTTAGTTGTTGAACCTCACTTTGACCGATGAATGTGTGATATTCCGAATCATCATGAATAATGGGATCTAAATGATCTCTGAATTGATGATATAGAATATCCTTTCAGTTAGCTAGAATCGATTACTTGAACTAAACTAGATAATGTGAAATCATAATACCTTTCTAAAAAATCGTAACTAACTAGCATATTATGATTTATTTAGTTGGGGCTATACAATATATACATTGTTAATAGGTCATGTGGTCAGAAAAGGTCCCCATTTCATTGCATTGCATGACAAGTCACCTTTGGTATTTGTTGGTTAATGGCTGGTGCATGGCTGTCTTTGTACTTCCAACCGGGCATTTGGCTTGTAAGCTGGTAATGCCTTTCATACTTCTGTGTCTGTGGTACCACTTCTCACTTATATTAATTGAAAGCCAAACTGCTTCTATAAATCCTCAATGATCTTGTCATCTTCTCATCTACTTTAGAATAAGTATCAAAGGGCTCAGTAATTAGTAGCATATTTTTAAGTGATTAATTAAAATTAGAAAATATAATTTTTACTACTAAATTATGCACTACACAATTGGGTGAATATCTTATCTAGGCCATAGAAGTACTGACGACTTCTAAGTAGAGAATATATTGCATTTTACATTTAACATAACTTGGCATAAAATCCGTTAAACGAAAGGCTATGTTTGGAGCATCAATTAGGTCGTGTAAAAAATTTAGTATAAAATTATAATTGAGAGTATTAGATACATGTTATTTTGTTGAATTAAGGTGGATAATGTAGTCTATCAATATTTTGTTTAGTACTTTTTTTATTATTATTATTTGTAAACAAATAATGAAAAATTTTTGAGGTAAAATATATGATTGAAAAGTGATTTGGAAAATATGTGTTGTTAGAAAATGATTTAGGGAAGTATGTTGTTTATAAACTCGCTTATAAATAATTTACCAAACAAAGATAAAATAGTTATTTGCAATATCAATTGTTATATAGTGTGTCGATATTATTTAAAAAATGTTTTTTTGAAATGAATAATGATTTTTAAGAAAATGGATGGTTGTGATTTGATTGAAAATTCAAATATTGTGGGTCTAACTTTTAATTGATGGTTGATATAGATTATTGTAGAAAAAAGTGAAAATTTTAAAGAAAAACAAATAAGGGCATAATATTTTTGTTCAAAATTGTTTTGGGCTTCAAAATGGATGTTGAATTAAAGATTTGTCCCAAAAGGATTTTAATTTGGAATTGAATGTCAAAAATTGCCCAAGCGATCGTTTGAAAGCCTTTAACAAAACTCGAGCATTTTGCTTGTGCCAAGCAATCACTTGGCTTTTAACTTGGCGATCGCTTAGGCTTAAATTTTTTAATCTAAAGTTAGAAACTTTCCACGAATAATTGACTTGATTTCTTGATATTAAAGTATTCCACGCAAGAATACATGACTTGTTTATTGATAAAATATTTATGTGAAACATTCATTATCAAGTTCTTTTAAATACATAGAAATGTGTTTTAGGCAGTTTGTTGGAATTTGAAAACTGAACAATTAGAGATATCATAATTGTTCATAAAATGCATTATTATTATTATTATTATTATTATTATTATTATTATTATTATTATTATTATTGAAACATTTGTATATTTAAAATGCATGATTTTGTTCAGTTGTATTATTACCTCATTCTCATCCATTGTAAATAATCAATTGTGATGATTATTTACTTTAAATACTTTGAGAAGACATAAAAGATAGACTGTGTCTATCTAAAAAAAATTATATTGTTACTAAATCTTTTTATATATAATAACAATACGGGTGGCTATATTGCCACAAAAAAAAAAATTTACACCACAATTTTAAATATTTTCTTTATTTACAAAATAAACATGGATGGAAAGATATGAATGTCGTTTTTACTTGTATCTATTTGATTCTCACACCACAATTTTAATACAGATAGTCTTTTTCCCCCTACTACCAACAGCAAATTAACAGGAAATTATATAAAAATCTGTAGATTAACTGGAGATTAACAATTCAAATCTAGAGATTAATAGGTAAAAAATTGAAGAAAATACTCTAGTGGATTAACATTGTACACTTTCATTTGTGTCTCTATCTACTAATGCATTCCAATGTTTCTCCTTAACCTTCATCTCCAATAAAAAAAGTAGACAGTATACCGAAAACAATATGTAAATCGGGAAAGAGAAAAACGAGAAAATGGTTACATAAGCATATGGTGGGGTTGGGAAGAAGAGGCAGATCGGGAAAATCCAACGACTACAAGAAGTTATGAAATTTTTCGAAGCCACTCGAATTCATGTGTCCCAGATTCTCTTGAAGAGTTCCGTAAATCTGATGATGAAGGTAATTTAAATCCAAACGACTGTAAGTCATGGCTTTAAATGAGAGAGTAATGTACTGAATAATCATTTTTTTTTTATATAATTAGATGAGGGATAGATTGGTATATGCATTGTGGTGTATTTATAAAAATTATATTTTATTAGTGGTGATAATATAATGTGGTGTATTTAATAAAAATAGTGGTGGTAATATATTTTGCCTAACAATATAGCCGTCGCATAAACTCGCACACAATTTTCAGCCTATTTTTACCATTCATTTTAAGAAATTTTTAATTTTATTAATATATTTTAATAATTGAATGTCTATATTTTATTAATATATTTTAATAATGGTGATCTTCTGCATCAGAAAACTCTACTAATCATTGATCCGTCCGGAGTTATGGTAACTTACAGCAAGTCCATAAGCCAGGCCCTTTATCCAGAGTTATGGCAATTTACAGCAAGCAAATCCAAAATTCGGGCCCTTTGTTGAGCCTATTGAGGCGTTTTGTGGGCTAGAATACCGTGATTTGTTTAACTGTAAACTCCCATCAACTTCGGTCCGTGGGCTATTGAATGTCTATATCTTTAATGTTGTAATGGTTATCATCACCCCGTCTATAATGGTATCAGAGCCATGTTTTTCTCTTACTCATATCAAGATTATTTATGTTACTTAGTAACTAGAAAAAATTAAGGAAGAACACTCTTCAGCCATGTCTTCAAACTCTTTTTCATTATCAAAATCTCCTTCTACTTCTTCTTCGTCAACTTCTTTTAGAAAATCTGATGCCTCAAAAATGGACTATCTATATGAGATATCCTATCTTTCAAAATCTGACAAAGTTCCACTCACAGATCTACCCCTCATAAATCCATATCTTCCATATACAAAACCTCGTCAGTCCATAACCAAAACTGTTCGCAGTATTATTTCCCCTCAAAAATCCCAAGTCAAAGAATTTGTTCAAGCCTCAAAATTTGATCAACACTTTTTGCCTGCAACAGAAAAAGAACAATTTGTTATACTTGAATTACCCGCTCATCTACCAAAAGTTTGGCTATCTGAAGGTTACACTCATCTCCATTTTGGAGCTGTCCGATTTGCTTTAACCCTTCATGGAAGAAAATGACTTCCTACAGTTTCAAGAATTGCCTTATTAGACACTCGATTCTCTGAGTATCAACATGCCTGCATAGGAACTGTCGAAACCACTCTTAATGCTGGAACTGTTCTTGTTACTATGTTTCCAAATTTCAATATGCCTATTTCTGATCCACAATTACTCTCAGCCTTGAAAGTCCAAATCCAAGTTGTTGGAGCTGTTCCAACATCCCTCACATATGTAGCCACTCTTCACTACCAAATGGTGTACAGAATCCAAAATCATTCTCTGGATTTTGCCCAATCTCAAGGAACAGATGATGCTTTACTTCTTCATGTAGAGTCGGATCATGTCCCCAGTTGTACATATGTGCCTAGACAACTTCCACGATCAGAATTGGTTAAGCTCATCCCAGAAACATGGGTTACAAGTTATGAACAAGCTCACAAGGGAAACAAAATCTCCTCTTCAATACAATCCACTGAACCTTTTTTCAGAAAAAAGTCTAATGGAGATATTGAGATTGCATTCAAAAGAGAGACAACGGAAAACAAACCTCCCTGCTTCCATACACAATTCATGTATACTCAGGAGAAAATCCCAATCTATGTCTTTGATGCAAATGGAAGGCCAGTTTATAACAAAGGAAATAATACTGGACATATCTTCTGGGATGTTTGCAATTGTTCCAGTTGCCTTGAAGTAGATATTGAAGAAGAAGATTCTCCCCGACAAAGAAGGAAGTCTAAGAAAAACAGTCAGATAAAGCCTTCTACAACAATAATCCAGGAGTTGGATTACTTGGAGAGCCATCGGGAAAATTTGACTACTATGTCAAATATACACCACCTCCCACAAATGATGATCCAATTGTTCCTACTGGATGGGATGATGATGATGATGACGATGATTGCAGCAATTATCATAAAAAATGGGATTGGGATAATAATCCTCCCCCATCCTCAATATCCATGTTTCATCCCCCAACTAGAGAGGATTTTCCTCCTTTGGAGACATTTGAAAAGGATCATTCCACTCATTCATGGAAGATAAAAAATCCAAACATCAGGAAGTCAGATGGATCAGTGCAACCACTCTCAGCAGCAGAAACCACTTTGAACTGGCAGTCAGAAAATGCAACACAACAAAATGTCCTATTAAAAAGAATTGACCAAAGTCAACAGAGGATTGAACAGACTCTTCAGCATCAAATTCAAATTCTTCTCACACCACTCCAAGCCTGTAAACAAAGAATTGAAATTCTCCATGCAGACATAATGTCTCATTTACAAAACCAACTACCTTTTGATATTCAGGAGAAAGAAATCAGAAGTCTAAAAACTCAGCTTGCATCCCTTGAGTCAAATTCATTGATCCCTCCATCAACACCATATTACCCGTCCTCATCTTCAACTTTTCAAATCTCTCAAAAAGGACCTTTGATTTCCTCCACTTATGAAGGATCTACATCAACCCTTTTCACACCTGAAGAATGGGAACAAAAGAAAAAAGCTTCTATGCCTCCTAAAAAGACCAGAGTTATCCAACGAACAAAACCTTTATCCATACAAGAAACTCCATCCGAGAAACAACCTCAAATGATGATAAAGAATCTCATTTCCACATTCCTCCAACATGCCCATACTCTTCCTATCCATACTGCCACCAACACCTTTGAAACTACCTACAATACTGAAACCTCTGAGTCTGAGTCTTCTCAATCTCTTGAAGAAACATCTAGTGAGTCTGAAGATAACGTTCCACCCCTCTATATGGCTGACCAGGAACAAACAAGTCAATCCCAAACAGGTCAAACTCAAAGAACAAATGATCATATTATTGAAGAAACTGAAGTTGTTGATGAGGAGATGGAATCCCATACGACTAATCATTATCATTCTTCAAATGGTGCTACTCCTCCAAAGTTTACATTTGATGATATCCCTCCTCCACAGTGGAAATATAGGATGCAAGAAATGAGAGCCTGGTGTACTGCTGAACTCCTAAAGCCAAACATGACCCATACAAAGGTCATAAAAGCCTTTTTGGTAAGGATCACAGGATTTCTCAGAGATTGGTATGATTCAATAGGAGAATACAGACAACGCCAACTCACTCAGGAGACAAACACTACAGATGCATTTTTAAATGCACTATATTGGGAATTCTGTGGAAAATCTGATCATGACAAGGAAATTGCCAGAGAAGAATTCTTCAAATTAAAGTGTTGTTCCTATAATCCAAAAGATCTTGAAAAACATTTCAAGAATGCTGCTCAGAGATACTATCTCATTGGAGGACCAGATGATTCAAATATCAAACAGGCATACCTGGAGTCAATTCCACAACCTCTTGGGCAAGAAACACTAAGGACCATGGAGTTAAGAGGTCAACCTTTAAATGCCACTTCTTTTGGAGAACTTCATAATTGGATAATGAAAACACTGAAGAAGTTGTGCAACCAAAATGCTTTCCTCAAAGATATCAATGCAACTGGAAAAAAATTGGAAAAGGCTTGTGAAAAGCCTTATTTACAAATCAAGTGCGGCAGAAACATGAAAGATTGTGGATGCAGAGGAAAGAAGAAATTCCATAAAAGAAGATTAAAGCTTTCCCGAAGAGAAGCTTTTAATCCTTTTCAAAGAAAGAAAAGATTTTTCAGGAGGAAGTTCACAAAGAATAAAGAAAACAGGTGCTTCATCTGTCGAAAGAAGGGTCATTTTGCAAAAGCTTGTCCAAATAAGAAAAAGGACAAGATTCTTCATCAAATTTTCACGGCCACAAAGATTGATTATGATGATGAAGACCTTGAATCATTATTCTCTGAAGAAGATGAGCAAACTCAACAAACTGTCTTCACCATTGAATATGATTCCGATGAATCCAGTGACACAGAAGACACGGGAGAATGTTATGGCGTGCAACTTGTTAATACAGCCTTTTCATCCATATCAGTACCTATGATTGAGGTAAAGATTTTGACAGGAAAATATGAAAGGCCAATTACTGTTGCAGGGCTATTTGATACTGGTGCTGCATGCTCCATCTTGAACCCTACCATTCTCCCTGAGCATATGTGGCGAGATCACAAAAAGGTTTATCAGGCGGAAAATGGAGAAAGTTTCTCAACAGAAATAATCAGCAAGCCTGTTAAAATCCAGTTTTTCCCTGAACTCAGTATTTCCCATAAATTAATAGGTTCATCTTTGCCTGGTAAAGATATTATCCTTGCATGGGATATTATTAAACAGTTATGGGATAAGAAAGTTTTTCCTCGTTCTAATGGTCTCAGGTTCAAGTCCTATTTCCAGCCATACATCCAAATGATATCCTATTTTTCCTACACCATTCCAAACATCACTGAAACACTTATCCGAGATTGTTGTGCAGAATCTCATTCTGAATTCCTTACTAAATGCACAAATCCCCTCTGGAAAAATTCACGTTTCTTCATTTCTCTCCCTTTCAAGAAAAATGAAGATATTAACCCCACAAAAGCTAGCCATCTTGGAATGAATCCAGAACATCTTCAACTTGCTACCAAAGAACTTGCTCAATTGCAAAATGAAGGACTTATTGAACCAACAAATTCACAGTGGGCATGTCAAGCTTTCTATGTCAACAAAAGAAGTGAACAAGTTCGGGGGAAATTAAGACTTGTCATTGACTACAAGCCATTGAATGTCTTTCTTGCTGATGACAAATTTCCTCTTCCAGATCGGAAGACAATGTTTGCAAATTTGTCTCGCGCAAAGATCTTTTCAAAATTTGATCTTAAAGCAGGATTTTGGCAATTAGGAATCAGACCAGAAGAAAGGCACAAAACAGCTTTCTGTATTCCTAATCATCACTACCAGTGGACTGTTATGCCTTTTGGATTAAAGACCGCTCCTTCACTCTTCCAGAAAGCAATGACAAAAATCTTTGATCCATTACTTGAAACAGCGTTGGTCTACATTGATGACATCTTATTATTTTTTGGAGATGAAGAATCTCATGGCCAATTGCTTTCTAAGTTCACAGATATTGTTAAACAACATGGTATTATGCTTTCCCAGAAGAAAATGGTGATTGATGTTAGTGAAGCAGATTTCTTAGGAATGCATATTAAAGATGGTCAATATTCACTTTAACCTCATGCTGGTCAAGAACTTCTTAAATTTCCAGATGAAAATTTGTCAAAAAAGGAAGTTCAACAGTTCCTTGGAGTTGTAAATTATATGGCGGACTTCATTGATCATCTTTCATCCATAATTAAACCACTCCAGCTCATACTCAAAAAAGATCCTCCTCCATGGTCATCCACTCAAACTCAGGCAGTCAAATCTATCAAACAAAAGGTGAAAGATCTCCCAGCCCTACAAATCCCTACGGATGGAAAACGTGTCCTTCAAACAGATGCAAGTGATTGTTTTTGGGCAGCTGTCTTACTTGAAGACAAAGGAGGAAAAAGAAGAATCTGTGGATACAAAAGTGGATCATTCACTGAATCAGAAAAGCATTACCATTCCACTTTCAAAGAAATACTGGCGTTCAAAAGAGGAATTGAAAAATGGATATGTCAGCTTTTCCAAAAATGCTTTCTTTTAAAAGGAAACAAATCCCAAACTCTCAACTACTCAGATGGGCAGAATGGTTCTCAAACTTTGAATTTGAAGTCAAACATATCAAAGGAAAACACAACCTCCTACCAGATCTTCTTTCCAGACTAAAAGTTTCCCTCATACTACCTCCAAAACCAATTCCAGTTATCTACATGATGGATTCAAATCAATTTCCCTTCAACAACTCTACTCCTTTTCCTCCTGAACTCTATGAACTCATAAGATCCAAAACCCTCAAAACCAGATCCAAAGAACTCATGTTAAAATACCAGTCCCTTGTTATAAGACAAACCGGAATTGAAACACTCGGTGGTCTTGGATTTCATCCAGATTACCCTTTTTTCACTTTATTCCGTTTTGATCTCAGGCATCAAGCAGTCAGATTTTCAAAAGAAACTCTTTGCCTTCTGTGGTACCTTTTAGAAAATTGGCAAATTGGAATATCATTTGATGTCCAAAGCACGCTCGAGCTTTTCACCCGATATCAAAATGATTTGCGATTTGATCATTATGCAAAAAAGTTCCTTGAATGGTTTCATCCAATTTCACACTGGATAAAAATGTTTAAAGCCTTTTCTTTTAAATTTAAAGATCTCAAAACCTCTGCAAGAAATGTTCATGTGATCTTAATTTTTCAAAGACAAGGTTATTTCACTGAATCACAGGTATATACTCATTTCAGCACTGTCAAGGAGTATGCAGTTCAACCTTTCAACATGCATAAGGATTGGGAACATTATCCAAAAGAATTTCGTAACTTCCAGAGACGCATGGCAGAAATCAATCAGACAATTCCACCACAAATATGGCCAGACTATTCAAACGATGCTCCATGGGAAGCTTTGCCAATTGAATATACCAGAAATATCCAACAAGATATCCAGGCGTATCAGGAAACTCATCTGCAAAGATATCCAAATTCATATACCATAGATTATGATTACGCATTTGATATGCAGTATGGACAATTATACCAGGGAAGGCCAACACAAAGTCTGGGTGATACATCAAGGTACTCAGAAAAGACTCCGGAAGGACGCCAGCTAAGGAAAAAGCAAATGGAAATTACTGACAAATTGCTCAACAGCTTGCATTACAGTATGCAAAAGGAAAAGGCATATAATGAAGGAAAAATTGGTCCCAGTGATACAAGGCTATCACACAAACAGCTTTTAGAAAAAGAAAAAGCAAAAGCAAAAGCAGGAGAATCAAGTAAATCTAGCCAAGAAACCAGCCAAAACTCACAAGATCCATGGTCTCAAATGAATCCAGAATTAGTGGTTAACTCTGAATCACTTAAAATTTTGGAAATGACAAGAGAATGGGACTATAACAAACAAAAATTGTCAAAATCGTCATAACACTGGATGGTTAAATCAACATGGATTACCCTTATTACCAGGAGAATCACAGGAAGAAGAAACCATGAACCTGGACGAACCATTGCAAAATACTGTCTGCACCAAAGCTTTATTAAAGAAAGAATCTTTCCTTTTTTTTGTCAAAAGTCTGTCTGTAATAAAAAGTTGTTTGTCCGTTTTGTATTATTTATGATCCAAAATCTTGCTTTTATAAAAGTAGGATTTTACTTAAAAAAAAAAAAAATGTGTCTGCAGAATCTTTCTTTCCAGCTAATGTTGATAAGGTCTGTAAGTTTTTATTGACGCGTGTCCACCTTGTTGGCCACGCCTTTAGTCTTTTATGTCTTTTCCTGGCTCTTCTCCGCCTATAAATAGAGAGCCCTTCTCCTTTGTAATGGCATCGAGTCTTCAGCAATAAATTTCAGAGTCTTTATTCATAATCATGTTCTTCTACAAAATTTTCCAGTTTTTCCTTAGTTTCCCAAAGTTCTAAGTAGCATAAGTAGGAATGATATGAAGTAAGATCATAGTAGTAGCTAGTATGCTCTGCAGTTGCACCTTCATGGTGATCTTCTGCATCAGAAAACTCTACTGATCATTGATCCGTCCGGAGTTATGGTAACTTACAGCAAGTCCATAAGCCAGGCCCTTTGTCCAGAGTTATGGCAATTTACAGCAAGCAAATCCAAAAGTCAGGCCCTTTGTTGAGCCTATTGAGGCGTTTTGTAGGCTAGAATACCGTGATTTGTTTAACTGTAAACTCCCATCAACTTCGGTCTGTGGGCTATTGAATGTCTATATCTTTAATGCTGTAATGGTTATCATCACCCCGTCTATAATGGTATGCAATAAATGATATTTGGATTTGGAAAAATAAAAATAAAAAATCTATAAAAATTCAAATTATAGTTATTTTTATTCTTTTGATAATTATTGCATTATTTTGAAGTCGAAAAATGTTCAATATGGATGTCAAATTCATGATCTCAATTTGAAGTTTAATACAAGCTAATAAATGAGAGCGAATTCTAAACATATCATTCATAAAATCATCTCAAATACTAAAGGTAAAAGTTTTAATTATACTTTTTACTTTTTCCAACATCCAATCTTTTTAATTTATCTCAATTAAGTCTTAAAATTATACTTATCCTTTCACACACGAATTCAGTTTGACCTAAATAACTAATTTCAAATCTTTTCCTTATCAAATTGAAAGAAATAACAATTAGTTCATTGAATTCTATCAAAATAAAAATAAAATGTGTTAGCAAACTCTTCTATTTAAAAATACAATATGGTCAACACACTTATTTAACACGCACAAAAATATTTTTTTGAGTGACATGACCCTTCAATTACTCGGTGAAAAATAAAAAGTCACGTTGCATTGAAAATCATTGAATAAGAGTATGTTTGATGGAGACTATAAATTAAAATATTTTTAAATGCGGTGTAAGTGAAGGAAAGTGATGTAAAAAAATAAAATAGTTGTCAAATCAATCAACTGAGTGGTTGCAAATGAAAGTTGAAAAGTGATTTTTTTTAAGAATGTCTTGTTAAAAAGTACTATGTGCAATTGTGAAAAATGAGTTTTTAAAAAATATATGGTTGAGAATGAATATTGAAAAAATTATTTTTGAAGAATTGATTCTGTGCGAATAAGTGATAAAGTATTATATCTTGTGAAGCTTCCATTTATAAATTGAGACGTATAGATGATTTTTTTTATATAAAGTTAATTGTATTTGTAAATTTTGGTCATAATGCATTTGTTTTTTTACATGAAATGAAATGAAATATTTGTTTAATATATTTAAATATCAATTATCAAATTAAGATTGTTAGTACCAATTCTTATAGTAATATTCAAGAAGTTGATTAATTAATTCCATAAATATTTATTAGCCTCTTCATTTCATTTTATGATTTGAAATTTGTAAAGATTTCGACTTTTAGAAATCAATTAACCGTAAGCTCAATTTCAGTCATCAAATAAAAATTGTAAAAAAAGTATAGAATATGTCACCTGTCAAGATCTTATTTCACCTCAATAGACTAAAAAAATTAGAGAATGAACAATTAGCTATTAAAAGAAATATGAAAGTCGCAACTTTATGTTTTACTTTTATGTGTGTTTTTCATTATATATGAATGTTGTGCATACAAGTTACTTGCTTATTTTATTTTATTTTATTTTATTTTGTGCTACGAAAATTTATGCTATTCATGCCAGGATATTAAAACCAAGTAAGAAATCTTATATGGAGAAACGAAATTAGAAATTATCCACAATTTATGTATGCAAGTAATTTTTTTTGCTGTTCATTGTGTTATTTTTGCCGGACATTGTATTTTTACAACTTATTCAATAAATGATTATCAATTATATCTTCCATACATCGCACTGATACGATTACTAGTGGAGGGTAATAATATACAAAAGTGAATATGTATTGTTGTTGAATTTTGTGGTTCACAAGACAAATTATTCACTTAAATTAAATTGAGAAGTTTGAAATTTATCCCAACATGTGCAGGTAATATTCAAATCAAAATGAAGATATTTATCGTACTCTTCGAGGAGATGATATAATTATTTCTTGTACAAACTTTGTTTCTTTCAATTGTGTGAAAGAATAGGAAAGATATTTCTTTCAATAAAGAGAAAAGTGATTTTTTTTTTTTCATTTGAGTGGAGAAACTGTTAAAACTTTAAATAAAGTTAGTTCTTTCGTTGAGTAAAAGAATTATATATTTTAGTTTACTCCAGAAATGTATAGCAGTACGATAAACTTTAAACGAGTTTGAAGAATTATTAATTTGAAATCTACAAAGTGGACAAAACATACTAGTATTGTGTGAAGTCGAGATAAATCATGAATTGACTTTTTATGAGATAAATCATGAATTAACTTTTTATGAGATAAATCATAAGTTCATAATGGAGTAAGATGATCCACCAGTAACGACAACCCTACCTGACTATACTAACAAGTATACCTCAGGTTCAAAGCATAACAACAAGTCATTCGATAAATGGATTGTTTCATCACTATGTTATTATTTAACCCTATCCTAGAGGGTTCAGTTTAAACTCTTAATGAATTTCATTATCAAAAGTATCTTTAAATGTAACAAAGATACTAGATTAATTTCACCTGAATTTCAATACTAGTACATATTAACTCGTTCGCATCTGTTGCTCAAACTAATACTCATCGGTTGTAAAAGCGATGTATTTGGCACAGATCAATTGTAAAATGATGCCTAAAGGGCCAAATTAGGCATCGGTTCTAGCTCTACAATCGATATTTATAATTTTATTTTATTTTCTTTACACCAAATCCCCTACAGGCCACTGACTTGTACTGCAGGCCATGACCTACTATCACCTGGACGTGGCCTGCAGTGACCTTGGCATTCTCCACATGCATATCACCAAATGTATCATCATCCAACATATATATAATCAACATATACGTAATAAAATTAAATAAAACAACAATTATATTTACAATATTGTTAATTATTATAAAAATATGTACATCCAAGTTTGAATGAAAAAAATTTCATACAATTGTCAACTAAGTATTTTGCCCATAAATTTTGAATCTCGGTGATTTCCTCCGATGAGTACTATTCTTTAAATGCCTACAAACAATTAAAATAAATTATTAGTTGTTTGTTAATAAAATATAAATTCATAAAAATTCTCATTCTTCAATAACTTATACATTTCCTAAAGAAGGGAGTTGAAAATGTTGTGACTATCTCATACGTGTTTCTCATAACATATAGCCACATTCAGAACCTCTAGGTTGCTGAGGACACTGAAATTTTTATGTTGAAAACTAATATTAGTAATCTAACTAAATAGAATATGGAAATAATTCAAAAATTTGTAATAAATTTTAAATTTGAGTTTTCATACCTTTACATTTTTCCACGATGTGTTGCCTTGTGTCGTCCTCTTGCCTCCACATGCCCAATATTTTTCTAAGCACTAAAGTTTCAATAAATTATATGAACAAGTTATAAAATAATAATAAAACTCAAATTTTCTACAAAAATTTTGGCAAAGTCTCCCCTATAAATTGAACTTATCCAACCTATAGAGAGACCCTGCTATTGAAAACTATCACAACTTCTCAACAATCATAACATAAATGCATCAATTTCACCACAACTCTCCACAATTATTCAATGAAAATTATTTAACTTATCCACCATGCACTTATAAACAAAAATTCAGGACCAAGGAAATAATTACTTACACCTTCAATAATGACTTGATATCTATGTTACGCTTATATGTCGCAACTGAGTCAAAGAAGTACACCTTATTGGTTTGACAAGAAATCACTAGCTATCAACAGCCAATAATTACTACCTATTATGAACGTGTAAATAAAAATTTAAATATCATATTATTCGAATTACGTAAAAAAGAAGGAAAGAAATAAAGAATATCAATGGTCTTACTCCTGAAAATACGATGCTAGAATGAATTGCTTGTTTTGCATTGTCTCCATGGTTTCAACCATGTAAGTTACAACACCATTTGTATTGGTTCACACCGTAATCGATGCAATCTATGTCGGAGACATGAATCCAATTAATTCAACTCCGTATTGCTGACACAACACATGGAGGGACCTAAAAATAATTAAACCAATAAATACAAATAAAATCAAGATTTAAATTAAAGTTATAATTTGTGTTCAGCAGTCTTATATTGAAAATACTTGCAGGATAGATGTATCCAACCATTACATCATAAGAAAATTGGTGATGTCTCCGACTGTAACATAAATACCATCGTCGTACGTATAATTAAACAAAGAGGCATCTATGAGCAACTAAAAGGAGTCAGTACCAATAGGAAATCGAAGGAGCAAAGTGTGTAACAATTTGAAATCATCACCCAAACGTTCTAAGGTTTCATCATCAACTATCACAGGTCTTCGGGTAGATGACATTTCGAAACTCTGAGGTTTTTTTCCTTCATCAGATCTTTTTGCCTATTTTGGTGACTCTTCCTACAATCAAAAATTTTTTTATCATCAAAACACATCTAATACAAATTTAAAAGAAATTAGCATTGAAAGAAACTTTTATATAGGTAAATGTTATTACCTCTCCAAAAATCACCAACTCTTTAGGCTATTGAAAAAACTTTCAATCACTTCCCCCACCGCAGTGTAGTATTAAGTTAGCATTGGAAGAAGGAACGCTTCTGCACCATGTATAACATCATCAATGTTACTGCTTTCAGGTTGATAAGTGTGTTTTATACACTTATTTGTACGTCTAAATTAGAATAAATTATTATCGTTTTAGAATATATGTCGGGGACTGTTTTTATATTAATATCGATACCAATTAGTTCTTGCGTTAGTTTGAATTTGTATTTGTATTTTTTTTAATTTTTATTATTATTATTATTATTATTATTATTATTATTATTATTATTATTTTGAGGTTTTTTTTTAAAATTTGTGAATTGTCTCCTTCTCAGGTATTGAATGTATTTTTAGACAGTTGGAGGTAACACAACAAGATGGCAGCAAACAATAATCAATGGCACTTTGATCGAACTGCAGTTCAGACGTATCTGATGTGTGATTTCTGTTCGGGAAATCATGTTGTATTCGATTGCCCTATTGCACCCAAGGATGCTTTATGGAAGGATGATTGTTGTGGGAATTATTATATGGTAGAGCAGGAGTGTCCACCAATACATGCAGTTCAAGTTGAAATTGAAGATTTTGACAATGAATATTTGATAAATCGGGAATTGCAAAAACAACATGTTGAAATTAAGAAGTTGATGGAGCAATGGACAGTAAGCATGATAGAGATTCAACCATTGCCATTACCAGAAATTCAGGTGCAGAGATCAGAGGAGCCAGATAAATTGGTTGAAACAATTGAAGAAAAAGAAGAAAAACTTGAAAGAGTAGATCAACCAGAAGAAAATAGCTGTCATGAAGATATCCTTGTCCAATTGTCAACAATGCAGAATCAGGACATCGAGCTTGAGGAGATTTCAACCAAAGAGGAAAAACAATTGAAGAAAGAGGAGTTGATCACAGAAAAGCAGACACTTAAGGGTGCCGAAGTTGCAATGTAATCCTCCAAATTCAATGATTGGGCAAGAATTGATTTCATCATTTATGATGAAGAAATAATTGAAGTCTACATTTTGAAAGTTGAATCGAGTGTAGATGTTAAAACTTATGACATGGGCAAGGTACAATTTTTGAGCTTAAATGTACCGTGGAGCAAATTTGACCGTCACAAACAAAGACGGTCATCAAAAGCTCTCTTTAAAGTTCCTTGAAAAATCAGGTAAAAAGTCGGGCTTTAGACTTAAAATGGAGCGCTTGTTGGGAGGCAACCCAATTTTTCTTCCATTTTACTTATTACGCTTTCATTATTTATTTTAGTATTGAAATTTTAGATATATGCATAGTAGGAATTGTGTTTGAGTGTTTTGCATGTTTCATGTTTAGAACACTTGTGCATAATGGTCTATTATTGCATATTTAGGTATGTTTTTAATTTTGCATGTTTGTATTAGGCTAAGTTTTTATCATCATTCCAAACTCACACACACACTAGTTTGAATCATGACGATAAGGGTTAAAAAAATCATTGCATCGATCATGAAGTGATTAGGGGGATAAAAATGATTTTGGAAATCAAAAATAGGACAAATTTTCATTACAGCCGGGAACTAAGCGATCGCGGGCCTATAGGCTTTAGCGATCGCAAATTTGCATTAAAAAATCAACAGATTTTTAAACCTTGAACCACGCGATCGCTGGCACTCCAGCCAGGCGATCGCGTGGCTACACTGGGACCAAAATCGGCAGTTTAAGTGTTGTTCCTCATGTTTTCAATTTCACACATTATAAACTCGTTTTCTCTCCCCTAATCACCACATATTTGATCTTACATTTTGTGTGCATGTCATCAACACTTAGTTGTATCAATATCATTGCTATTTCCCGCATCTAAATCAATCAAAGGTATGTAATTCTTCACTTGAAATATACTTTACTCAAATTTATGAAATTTTCTTTTAGATTTCGAATAATTGAAATTGTGAATGATGAAGAATGGGCTTAGGTTAGTGGTTGGAGATTGTGATTTGTGGTTTAGTAGACAAATATTTTGGGTTCATTCATGCCTCCAACCCTATGCATATCCATTGATTTTTGCAATGCCCATTAAGTGTTTGATGAAATGCCACAAAGACGTTCTTGTGCTAATTTTAGAAATTCTTCCGAGCATTTATCTTCATGACATGGTTATCATTGAGTAAGTGTGTTTAGTTCATGAATTAGTACACTACATGGCATGAAATCCATTAAAACAATGTTTGCACCATGACAGCCTCATTGCAAGGCCACTGCAGGCCATTGCACCTGAAAATCCACTCACGTCACCAACTTTGCCATAGTTTTACATGACCCTATAGAACTCCAAATGACCTAAATTTTTAATATGTTGTAGAACATGCTGTGAACGTTAACATATCAAAAGATGGCTCGGGAAAATTTATGTTTTTCTAGGCGACGTCAAGGCTTGAATGTGTGTGGTCGACCAATTTTGAAAATTCAAAATTTTGCTTTAACTTTAGTTTGGGGGTGTGGTACTGAACTTCCATTATTTCTTATTGATGTTTATGAATTTTAATATTACTTATCTCTTATTTGCAAAGTAAACATCAGTCAAGACACGTCCGATCAAGTTGGGCAAGGCAAGAAATAGGGTCAAATTCATCCAACATCATTTCAAATTGAAGCATCAAGACTACAATGAAGACATCTCCTCTACACTTGGGAAGTTCTCGTTCTCTTTCTTTTGTCAAGTTTTGCATATTCTTACTTATTTATGTGGCAAAACATTGAGGACAATGTTCATTTCAAGTTTGGGGTGGATCTCATTATTTCCATATTATTACTTTTCATTCTATTTTATTGGGATAAAAAAAAAAAATGAAAATGTGTTAACATATTTATTGCCTAGGATATAGTATGAATCAATTTGTGCTTAGGCTTGAAAATTGGAGAACATGAAAACATGAACTTATTTTGAACTAGTTATATTTTGCTAGATTCATACTTATTGCGCACATAGCCAGTGTTGGATAATTGCTTGTGTGAGGGATGTTGTTTAATGAATGCTGGGCAAAGTTTTATGTAATTTGAACTTAGGAATGACTCAAAAAGCCCTGAACTTAGATCGTTAGACATCCCACCCCTAAATTAGAACCAATCATGCTAAAAGGAAAGTTTGGGGGTAAAATGGTTGGAATTTGTATGTATTGACGGGTCGGAGGTCTGTGGTTCTTGGTTTTGCACTTTAGTCATTACAGTTTGGTCAACAAGTATAAACCAATTCCAGCATAAAAACAGAAAAATGCTGAAGGTCTTATTCCGCTCTTCAAATACCTTTTTGACTCGAGTAAGTAAGTCCGAGGGGTCTTTCAAACCTGGTGCCCTAAAGCCAACTGGCTTGGGAGTCATCGACCTAAAGCTCGCTACAGGAGTCAATTAGAAAGCAAGTACGGAGAGTGGACTTACACATAAGACATTATAACATCTTTAACTTTTCTGTTTAAGCTTTTATGACTCGGGAAAGTACGTCTGAGGGGTTCTTCGAACCTGGTACCCTAAAGCCGTCTGGTTTGGGAATTACCGATCTGAAAGCCCGCTACATGGGTCATATAGAAAGCCAGTATGAAAAGTTCTGCACAAAGATGGTAAAAGATAGGGACATTAAAAGAAAAAGTCGTCCAATAAATAAAATATACATATATATATATATATATATATATATATATATTCCATGGTATAAGCTTTGTTGACTGAGCTGTGGTGGTTGAGGTTGTAGAATTGGGGACTGCTTTCTTTTGATTTGTTGTGCATGCATATTTTTTATTCTGACTACCTTGTGTGGAAAAAGCAAAGAATATTTTTAGACCCACATAGATAAAAACCAGGGATGTGAGAGAAAAGCAGAAAGTGGTGATCATCCATGAGCGCTGAAAGGAATTTCATTAGAATTCATAGATTGACCACATGGGATTCGAGCTGGATTATGCATAATGAGCCACACAGTGTTGAGTATATCTTTTGCATAAGTATGCGTTTGACATTGGCTATTCACACACACACTTGAGACTTTGGGAGGATATAACTAGAAATTATTTTGCATTGTTGTTCATGACACTTGCTTAAAGCTTAAATTGGTTTGGACTATGGAGGCATATGGTAAACATGTTGACACAACAAATATACTTGTTCTCTTATTTCTTTGATTTTTGTAGTTTATTTTCCATTGTTAGAGGACGAACAATAATTCTAGTTTGGGGGTATTTGATAAGTGTGTTTTATACACTTATTTGTACGTCTAAATTAGAATAAATTATTATCGTTTTAGAATATATGCTATTTAATTTGTGTTCATTTGTTTACTTTGCAGAAAATATCCCAAAAGATGAAGAATGAAGTAATTTATGAGAAAAATGCATAATTGGATGTTAATTGGAGCTAAAATGAGCAATTGATAAGTTTGTGACGTCAACCGGAAAGATGCAATGTGGCGAAGTAAACAAATCAGAGGTTGAAGGACCCAGTTGAAGGAATTGAGAGTTGAAACGAGCGAATTGAGAAGATTCCAAAGTATGGGGACTATATTGTTGCAATTGGAAGTTGAAGGACTAAAAAGCAAATTAAACATGAGGTACCAACTTGCAAATATCCAATGATTGATTTGGATAATAAGAAGATATTTTGAGGATTTTTAGGAGTTAATTGGATGCAAGTATAAGTCAAAAAGGAATGGAATATGATAAGAATATTACCATAAAATTGATTCCAATCCTAGAAGATTCTGGACAGAATTCTAGTCGGACTTTGAGACCAAAATTTGGGGTAGTAAACGTTCGAATTAGGAAATTTCTATTTCAAGAAGAATTGTAGCCCTTTAAGTTATCTTTCTAAATAAATTTGAATCATCGTAATTGGATAAGGAAATAGAAAGATATGGTCGAAATACTGAACACTGTGCAGATACCAAAAAAGACTCGCGCGCGGATTTGATGAATTTCTTTCCTTCTTCAACTTGATCTCTTCACCAACTATAAATACAACCTCTTTGCACGAAAATCAGACCTTTGCCTCTCCAAAGAACGAGCCACAACGGAGAATTCAACATCAAATCCTTGGAGATTCCAACATCGCAGAGGGGCGTGAATTGAAAACAGTTGAAGAATTGATAATTGGTGCAATCTTTCCATTCTTTATATTGTTTTTCAATGAAAGTTTATTTTTATTGTTTTTGTTATTTATTGATGATGTGTAACTAAATTCTATGTTGGGATGAACGATGTAGCCTAGTCATATTATTTTAATTCCAAATTCAGTTGTTTTAATGTTTTGTTGCAAGTAATGATTTATTATTTTTCTTAATGCTTGAATTGCTTGATCACCAATTCATGATTTATTGAGTTATTTCCATAATCCGAGAGGTGAGTTAATAATTTAGAACGTGGTAATAAATCCGGTAATTGAACGAGAGATAGAGATATACTCTTGAAATTATTGCGGTCGTGTGTGAATTCTTGCGTGTTATGCATCTAGATAAGGAATATTCGGACCCTCTGTAGAGATACATGGTTGACTTATTTAGGTAGAATTGATTTAAACTCGAGAGAGGAATTTCAATTTAAATTAGTGAATTCGACCGAATGCATAATTAGGAAATAAAACTTGAATTGGAGTTAATATAATTGGCTAGGTAAAATCGGGATTCCCAATCACTTTACAATCGTATTTAAAAACAAAAGCAATTTTGCAATTTTATTTCTTTAGTTTAATTCTTTAGTTGTAGTTAACAATCTCAAACAAATTCGCCTGTTCAAATAGAGTTAGGAACTAACACATTTCGGTACTTAATAGCAGTCCTCGTGGGACGATAATCCGAACTCTTAGGTCCACTTTATTACTTCTCACGACCCGTGCACTTGCGGGGTATTTCGCATCGCGAGCAAACACATGGTGTGCAGTGCAAAAATCAAAGGGTATGCATAGGTTTGGAGGCATGAATGAACCAAAAATTTTGTCTACTAAACCTCAAATCACAATCTCCAACCACTAACCTAAGCCCACTCTTCCCCATTCACAATTTCAAAATCCAAGAACTCAAAGAAAATTTCAAAATTTTGAGGAAACATGGATTTATATGAAAATTTTCATACCTTTCATGGATTTGGATGTGAAAATAGCAACGAATTTGGTGCAACTAGGTGTTGATGACATGTACACAAAATGGAAGATCAAATATGAGGTGTTTAGGGGAGAGAAAACGAGTTTATAATATTTGAAATTGAAAACATGAGGAACAACACTTAAACTTCCGAATTTGGACCCAGAAAAGCCATGCGATCGCCTGGTTGGAGTGCCAGCGATCGCGTGGTTCAATGTTTAAAAATCTGTTGATTTTTTAATGCAAATTCACGATCTCCATAGCCTATTGGCACGCGATCGCGTAGTTCCCAGCCGTAATGAAAATTTTTCCTATTTTTGATTTTCAAAATCGTTTTTAGCCCCCTAATCACTTCATGATCTATGTAATGATTTTTCAAACATTAATTTCATGATCCAAACTAGTGTGTGTGTGAGTTGGGATGACGATAAAAGTTTTGCCTAATGAAAACACGCAAAATCAAAAACATACCTAAATATGCACCAATAGACTAATATGCAAAAATGTCCTAACATGTATCATGCTAAACACTCAAACACATTTCCTACCATACATATATCTAAAATTTCAATAATAAAATAAATAATGAAAGAGTAAGAAGTGAAAGGGAAGAAAAGTTGGGTTGCCTCCCAACAAGCGCTCCGTTTATAGTCTAAAGCCCGACTTTTTACCGTAATTGTTCAAGGAACTCTAAATAAAGCTTTTGATGACCTTCTTTGTTTGTGCCGATTGAACTTGCTCCAATTTGGATTTATGCACCAAAATTCCACTTTGCCCATGTCATGTATGTTGACATCTCCACTCAATTCAAACTTCAATATGAACACTTCAATCATCTCTTCAGTGCCAATGATGAAATCAATTTTCCCCAGTAATTGAAGTTAGAGGATTGCAGTATAAAGTCTGCACTTTTAAGTGTCTCCTTGTTTATTTGCTCTTCTGTGATCAACTCCTCCGTTTTTATTGAAGTTTCTTTAAGCTTGATGTCCTGATTCTGCATTGTTGACAATTGGACAAGGATATCTTCATTACAGCTATTTTCTTCTGGTTGATCCACTCTTTCAAGTTTTTCTTCTTTTTCTTCAATTGTTTCAACCAATTTATCTGGCTCCTCTGATCTCTGCACCTGAATTTCTGGTAATGGCAATGGCTGACTCTCTATCATGCTTACTGTCCATTGCTCCATCAACTTCTTAATTTCAACATGTTGTTTTTGCAATTCCCGATTTATCAAATCTTCATTGTCAAAATCTTCAATTTCAACTTGAACTGCATGTATTGGTGGACACTCCTGCTCTACCATATAATAATTCCCACAACAATCAGCCTTCCATAAAGCATCCTTGGGTGCAATAGGGCAATCGAATACAACATGATTTCCCCAACAGAAATCACACATCAGATACGTCTGAACTGCAGTTCGATCAAAGTGCCATTGATTATTGTTTGCTGCCATCTTGTTGTGTTGCCTCCAACTGTCTAAAAATTCATTCAATACCTGAGAAGGAGACAATTCACAAATTTTTTTAAAAAAAAACTCAAAAAAAAAAATAATAATAATAAAAAATAAAAAAAATAAAAAAAAATACAAATACAAATTCAAACTAAAGCAAGAACTAATTGGTATCGATATTAATATAAAAACAGTCCCCAGCAACGGCGCCAAAAACTTGTTCACTAATATCTCGCTAAGCGAGATATCCCCGCAAGTGCACGGGTCGTGAGAAGTAATAAAGTGGACCTAAGAGTCCGGATTATCGTCCCACGAGGACTGCTATTAAGTACCGAAATATGTCAGTTCCTAACTCTATTTGAACGGGCGAATTTGTTTGAGATTGTTAACTACAACTAAAGAAATAAAATTGTGAAATTGCTTTTGTTTTTATATACGATTGTAAATTAGTTGGAAATCCCGATTTCACCTAGCCAATTATATTAACTTCAATTCAAGTTTTATTTCCTAATTATGCATTCGGTCGAATTCACTAATTTAAATTGAAATTCCTCTCTCGAGTTTAAATCAATTCTACCTAAATAAGTCAACCACGTATCTCTACAGAGGGTCCGAATATTCCTTATCTAGATGCATAACACGCAAGAATTCACACACGACCGCAATAATAACACGAGTATATCTCTATCTCTTGCTCAATTACTGGATTTATTACCACGTTCTAAATTATTAACTCACCTCTCGGATTATGGAAATAATTCAATATATCATGAACTGGTGATCAAGCAATTCAAGCATTAAGAATAATAATAAATCAATACATGCAACTAAACATTAAAATAACGGAATTTGGAATTAAAATAATATAACTAGGCTACATCGTTCATCCCAACATAGAATTTAGTTACACATCATCAATAAATAACAAAAACAATAAAAATTAACATTCATTAAAGATAATATAAAGAATGGAAATCTTGCACCAAGTTTTGATTCTTCAATTATCTTCAATTCACGCGCCTTTGCAATGCTTGATTCTCCAAGAATTTGATGTTGGATTCTCTATTGTGGCTCGTTCTATGGAGAGGCAAAGGTCCGATTTTCGTGCAAAGAGGTTGTATATATAGGTTTTGGAAAAAACCTAGGTCAAAACAAGAAAATTCTGATAAAAATCGTGAGAAAAAGCCCACAGTCGGCCTAGCCGGAAAGCCACGCGATCGCGTGGCTTCAACCCTAGCGATCGCGTGCTTGACCCTAAAACTCTCGGGTTATATTATTGCACCATCTCGCGATCGCTTGGTGTATAACCAGCGATCGCGACTTCATCTTTCTTCCGACTGTGCAAGTTGGTCCCTGCCTTTTAATTGCACCTTCAGTCCTCAACTTCCAATTGTTGCACTTTAGTCCCCAAACTTTATCTTCTTCTTGATTTGCCCATTTAAGCTCTCAATTCATTCAATTAGGCCCTCCAACCTCTGATTCAGTCACTTTGGCACCAAGCATGTTTCCGGTTGACGTCACAAACTTATTAATTTCTCGTTTTAGCTCCAATCAACATCCAATCATGCATTTTTCTCATCAATTACTTCATTCTTCTTTAATTGGGACATTTTCTGAAAAGTAAACAAATAAACATAAATTAAATAGAGAATATTCCAAAACGACAATAATTACACCTAATTTAGACATACAAATAAGTGTATAAAATACACTTATCAAATACCCCCAAACTAGAACTATTGTTCGTCCTCGAGCAATGTAAACTAAACTATCAAATATTTTTGTTGTGTCAACATGTTTACCATATGCCTCTACGGTCCAAACCAATTTAAGCTTCAGCAAGCGTCATGAACAACAATACAAAATATTTTCTAGTTATATCCTACCAGAGTTTCAAGTGTGTGCGTGTGAATAGCCAATGTCAAAGGCATACTTATGCAAAAGATGTGCTCAGCACTGTGCGGCTCATTATGCATAATCAAGCCCGAGTCATAAAGGCTTAAACAGAAAAGTTAAAGATGTTATAATGTCTTATGTGTAAGTCCACTCTCCGTACTTGCTTTCTAATTGACCCCTGTAGCGAGCTTTAGGTCGATGACTCCCAAACCAGTTGGCTTTAGGGCACCAGGTTCGAAAGACCCCTCGAACTTACTTACTCGAGTCAAAAAGGCATTTGAAGAGCAGAATAAGACCTTCAGCATTTTTCTGTTTTTATGCTGGAAATGGTTTATACCCTGTTGACCAAACTGCAATGACTAAAGTGCAAAACCAAGAACCACAGACCTCCAACCCGTCAATACACACAAATTCTAACCATTTTACCCCCAAACTCGCCTTTTAGCATGATTGGTTCTAATTTAGGGGTGGGATGTCTAACGATCTAAGTTCAGGGCTTTTTGAGTAATTCCTAAGTTCAAATTACATAAAACTTTGCCCCACATGGATTAAACAACATCCCTCACACAAGCAATTATCCAACACTGGCTATGTGCGCAATAAGTATGAATCTAGCAAAATATAACTAGTTCAAAATAAGTTCATGTTTTCATGTTGTCCAATTTTCATGCCTACGCACAAATTGATTCATACTATATCCTAGGCAATAAATATGTTAACACATTTTCAATCTACAACTGATAACAAGTGCTACATTAAGACATGACAATCATGAGACTTTATACCAACCAATTTCAATTCCTTCATTGATACAAGGCTTTTGATGCTTGATGAGTATCTAGATGGAGCCTTAATAGCATCGAGGCACTCACAAAAACTTGTTTTCTCTTTTCTGGACAAAGTATAGCAAGTTGAGGGTAAATAAGTACACTTTTTTTACTCTTGTGGTGCTAACTTATCCCATATCCCCATTTCTACCATGTCTTTTCCAACTTTGATATCATCTTTCATCTCTCCTTGAATGTTTAATAATGTCCCAAAGATATTATCACATAAATTTTTCTCCACGTGCATTACATCAAGACGATGCCTTACCGATAATGTTGTCGATAGGGTAGATCCCAAAATATGGACCTCTTCTTCCAAAGAATCTTCTAAGGAGGCTTAAAACTTTTCCAAACAAAACATCAATAATTTTAACTCGTTCATATAACTCACTTCCTGTTAACGGTAAGCGAGTTGTTCGAGACTTGATTTTTCCATTGAAGGGGTATTTCTTCTTTTGATTAGGGTGGTCAACAAGGAGAAATCTTCTATGACTCATAAACTTATTTTTCTTGCAGTTTTTTAACCAAAGATCAATTTGTCTTCTTCACAAATGGGACATGTTTTAGGTCCTTTGTTAGTATAAATAGATAAGTTATCATAAGCATGTTATCGTATAGGTTCATCCCATCTGTACATAGTCTAAGCCTAAGATTCCTATCTTCACCCCAATATTCAGGAAACATTCTATTAATGTTCCTCCATTGAGGAGAATCGACTAGGTGTCTTAGTTTTCCATCTTCTTTCCTCCCTTCAGCATGCCACTGCATGTTATTTGCATCATTTTTATTGGCAAACAAACGTTTGGATCTTGGTATTACAGGTAGGTACCATAACACCTTTGTCAGAGGAATTTTATTATCCTCATAATTATCGTTGGCGTTCTTTCGCTTATACTATGACGCCCCACACTTTGGACTAAGACACAAGTCCTTATACTCAATTTGATACAGTATACAATTGTTTGGACATGCATGTATCATCTCAATCTCAATACCCATCAGGCACAACAATTTCTTTACCTCGTAGATTGAACTAGGAAGCTCGTTATTCTCTGGAAGCATCTCTCATAAAAGTTCCAATAATGTCGTGAAATTCTTATCACTCCACTTATTCTTTACTTTCAAGTTATACAATTTGAACACAGTGGACAATTTTGTGAATTTATTACAACCAAAAAATTAAGGCTTTTCAAAATCATTGAACAAGCTATCGAATATATGAGTTATTTGTTCAAAAAAATTTTGGGCTTCAAAAGGGATGATAAATGAAATATTTGGCCCAAAAGGGTTTTAATTTGAATTGGATGTCAAAATTTCCCAAACGATTTATTAAGAAAATAGGCAAGCGATCACTTGGAAGCCCTTATGATGATAATCATGGTAAATTTGACAGAAAGATCAATTATTTGAGTCAAATAAGACTTCAAGCATGTTTAAAGGGCTTCAAAGATCAAGCATAGCATGAATGAAGAAGATTCAAAACTAAACAAAGTGATATGGGCCAATAGACAAGCCAAGAATTGAATTGAAGTAAAAAATCAGCACAGACTACAAAAAATAACCACGCGTTCGCGCAATGAAATTCCCAGGAAATCACATATTCACTATTCAAATGGTCAGAATGGTAATTAGGTCTACCAAGCGATCACGAAAAATTACACCAGACGATCGTGCAGTTGTTCCGATTAAGTTTTCGCGAATTTTATTGTTCTTCTGTTTTTTATTATTATGTTAGAGTTTTGTACCTCTATAGTGATCAGAACTAGTTTAAGTCATTTTTTCATTCTTTATATTCTATTTTCCATTCACTGTAATAGGTAGTTTATGAGTTTAAATATTTTATTGAATGATTCAATATATTAAAGGTGAGTATTCACTTTAAAATCTGAACTTATCAAGATTTAATCATCTTGTGGTATTCAGCTCAAACTTATCAAAGATTAACCATCTTTGCATTCAAAACTGAACCTATCAAAGGATCTGGACAACCTTTGTGGCGTTCACCCATGTTGGTTCTTGTTTCCGTATCTCAACGGGTCTAAGGTTTAATATACCTTAAGTTCTTGTATTGTGAGGTTCGGGTCTTCATGTTATCGTCTATCCCAACCTAAATTTGGAACTTTCCAAGTTTTACAACAACAATTTTCCCGAGTTCATCGTGTTTCACAAAATGAATCACATCATCTGGTATTAGAGTTGGACTTTGAATTCAGGTTTTTCTACCCTAGTTTGACTTTTATGTGTTTATCATAGAGTCTACCACATAAAATCATCCAAATCTTTTCCTCTTTTTGTTGAGTTTTGTTTTCGTATTTTTTATATTTGTGAGTTTTTTATCCAGAAAAGTAACCCAAAAATTCCAAAAGTTGTTATTTTGCTAATTTTTTATCCGAATTAATTTTCTTTTGTTTTGCTATATTCTTAGATGGATTTTTGAGTAAAGAAAAATATTTTTTTATTCCAGAAATTCACGTATAATCTGAAAATTCCAGAAAAAAATAATTCTGAAACTTCAAGAACCATTTTCTTGAATTTCTTTAATTCTTGTCATTCTTGACATCTTTTTTGGGGCAAAATTCCCTTTCCATTCAACCATGTCTAAATTCAGGGAAAAATCTTCATTTAGAGGAAATAATGATATGGAACCCGGGTGGAGGGCTTCACAAAAGGGATTTGATGAGGTTATGAGTAGGTTGGCTAAATAGAATTCCTTTATTACTAAATTGCAAAAGAGGCGATCTCAAACAAGCCTTAATCATAGGAGGATAATTTGGCATGATTCTAGTCCAATGGTTGGGATTGGAGATGAGCGGAAAGTAGAGAGTGATGTTCTTCCTAGCATGAGAGATATATTCAATGAGATGAGAGGGACATGGGAACAACTAAAAAAGTTGATGATTGCATCGAAGGCAAAAAAGTAGCTAGGTCGCAAGTTATGGAGAGTGAGAGAAGTTGTTAAATTGCAAAATCCAATTTGTGAAGAGGAGGTGCGTGAATGGAAAATTAAGGTAGAAGTTGAAAACTTGAACATTGAGGCTGAGAGTAAAAATGTGGAAGAGGTGATTGAAGATGAAGGTTTGGAAGAAGTGGTTGGAAGTAAAAATGTGGAAGGGGAGGTTGAATATAAGAATTTAGATGAGGTGGTTGAGCAAGAAAATGTGGAGTTAGGAGAGGTGATCGGGTGTGAGAGAAAAGAAATAGAGGGGATTGAGCAAAAAGTTGAAAAGATTAAGGGAGGTGAAAAGAAGAAGCTCATTGTTAAAGAAAAGGAATTGGAGATAATACGCCATGAGTACAAGGATCCATATCTTGTACTTGGTGAAACTAACATAACTCACCTTATTTGCTTAAATCTTTCTTCCGGCTTGATCATACTTGGAAGCTTGAGTCACACCACTTATGGCCAAGGAAGTTCACATTTCGGTCCATCCATGTAATCCAAGTAATGAGGTACTATTGGTTATCCTTGTTGTGATAAATTGCAAGTGTATGATATCTCATCCAAGTAATAAAGTGGACTTTTTGAGTCGAGTTATTAAACTCACAAAGATTGTAATTAAGTAGCGAAATTGTATTTATAAGTGTTGGGATATCCGATTTCACATAGTCAATACTTTTAATTTCAATTTCTAGTTTTATTCCTATTACTGTGCTAGGTCGAATTCAATTATGGATATGAAATTCCTCTCTCGAGTTTAAATCAATTCTACCAAATTAGTCAACCGTATTTCTAGACAGTAGGTCATAATAATTAGATGCATGGAATACAAGAATTCATGTAGCAATCACAATAATAATAAAAGTATATCTCTATCTTTTATCTAATTATTACCAGATTTATTCCTAAATCTAGATTGTTAACTCACCTCTCAGATTATAAAAACAACTCATTAAATCAATGAATTAGTCGTGAATTAATTCATGCATAAAAAACAAAATAAAATCAACACATACAACTAAAGTGTAAAACTAGAATTACAGAATTGAAAGCGTAAAATTAAGCTACATCAAATATCCCAATTATTAAATTAGTCATTCATCAATAAAGAAATAAAAATGCGGTAAAAATCTAAGCCTCTGTTTGTTAAAAGTTTTTTATGTTTACAAGGTAAAATGTATAATGAAAAATGGAGAAAGGAAATATTTGTGGTTAAAAAGTGATTTGGTGGAATTGTATAGAAAAAAACATGTTTAAAACCATGTTTGCCAAATGGAAGCTAAACTACAAATGTAGAGTTATCAAATTAACAAAGAAAAGGAAATCTTGCACCAAGTATTTTGCTCCCTGTTGATAATCTTCAATTCTCCGACCTTTGTCTTGAATTTCGCCTCCAAGATTTGAATTATAGAACAATAAATTATGAGCTTGAGAAGCTGTGAAAAGGTCTCCAAAGGCTCCCAATTTCGTGCATGATAAGTTGTATTTATAGGTGTTGAAGAGACCTTGTGAAGTAAGGAAAGAAATCAGGGTAAAATTCTGTGCATGGGCTTGACATACTTGGCCAGATAACCCTATGCGGCTGTGCAGGCATAAAGTTGTGGCCGCACAAGCCATCCTAAACCAGATCTGTTGAGTTGATGCCTGACCACGCGCCACCTAGTAGGGTTGGCGTAGCCGCATAGTGTAAACTTTTCAGAGCAATTTCCAACTTTGAACGTGTAAGCCCATGATCTTTAATTTCCCTAAAGTCTTTTATCTTCTGATTGTGACGATTTATTCCTCACACTTTCAAATCTCTTCAATTCTTCTTCCTAACTTCAATTCATCTTCAATTGAGCCCTTTATAATTGATTTCTTGCACTTTGCTCCTCTTAATTTTCCCTATTGACATCATTAACTCCCATTTTTGCCAATTTAGCTCCAATTATCATCCAGAAGCTCATCATTTCCATTAGTTGCCTCATTCACATGATTTTGGGATAATTTATAAAATATAAATAAATAACAAATAATTAAGTAGAATTTATTCAAAAATAAAAATATAATATTCTAATTTAGACATTATAGATAAGTGTACAAAATACATTTATCAAATACTCCCAAACTAGAATTATTGTTCATCCTCGAACAAACTAGAGCTAAACAATGAAGCAATAATGCAAAATAATAAATATTTTTGTTTTTTCAACATGTTTACCATATGCCTCATTCATTTAGATCAACACTACACTTTAACATAGAATTTTGAACAACACAATAAAAATAGTTATAGTTATCAAATGCTAGACTTTCAAGTGTGTGTGTGAATAGCCAAAGTCAAATGCATACTCATGCAAGAACGTACTTACAATGTTGCTAGTTATGCGCAAGCAAACCCAAATCCCATGTAGTCGGCCTATGATATTCTAATGATTTTCCTTACAATACTCATAGATGATCACAACTTACTGTTTTTCTCTCAAATCCCATGTTTCCCTCTATAGTAATTTCTAAACATTTACATTGCATTTTTCCACATAAGAGAGTCAGGATTAGAAATATGTATGCACAACAAGTTGCTGGTAAGTAATCCCCAATTCCACACCTATAATTTCCAAAGTTCAAGTCAACAAAGCTTATACCATTCACTTTCTATTTTATTCTGGAAAACATTTTCTTTTATTGTCCTTGTCTTTTACCCTCTTTGTGCAATATTTTTCTTATTTGCTTTCTATATGACCCATTTAGCAAGTTTTTGGTCGATGACTCTCAAGCCAGATAACTTTAGGGCATCGTGTTCAAAAAACCCTTCAGACTTAATAACCCGAGTCACAAAGGCTACAAAGAAAATTTAAAGATGTTTTGTTTTCTTATGTGTAAATCCACTCTCCCTTAAGCTTTCTAATTGACCCGTATAATGATTTTTGGATTGATAACTCCCAATTCGGTTGAATTTAGGGCACCAGATTTTAACACCCTTACAAGCTTACTTACTCAAGTCAAAAAGGTTATGAAGAGTGGAAAGAAAAAGATTATTTTCTATTTTTGTACGAGTCCTGGCTTATACCCGTTGGCCGAAGCTCTTCAACCAAATGTGCAAAACCAAGAACCACAGACCCTCAACTCATCAATACATGCATATATTAATCTTTCCACCCCCAAACTGCTTCTTGAGTAGTTCAATTCTAATTTAGGATTGAGATGTCTAAAGATCTAAGTTTAGGGATTATAAAATCATTCCTAAGTTCAAGTTGCATAAATACACCCACTTATGTCAAATACACTCCTACACAGGTAATAATTTAACAATGGCTATGTGATCAAGAATATAAAAATCCAACATGAATAACAAGCCAAGAAAATTCAAGTTTTTATGTTGCCCATAACTCTAGCTAAAGCACAAAGTTAATCCAAATTATTTGCTAGGCAATAAACAAATCGATAAAATTTTCATATTTTTCAATTTTTTTAAAAACACTCAAGAATTGAATGAATGAGATCCCACCCCTAAACTAGAAGTACACATTGACCTCAATGTATTTCAAATAGATATAATAAATAAAAATACACATAAGAGAGGGGTTAAGTAGTTCCCGGGTTTATAGATGAGATGAAATCACTTGAAGCTTTATGTTGATATTGATAAGTATCTATATATCTAAATTAGAATATTATATTGTCACTTTTTAACAAATTCTACTTTATTATCTGTTATTTGTTTATATTTCAGAAATTATCCCAAAAACACATGAATGAAGAAATTAATGGAAAATGTGAGCTTGTAGATGATAATTGGAGCTAAATGGGACAAAATGGAAGTTGATGATGTCAACCAGGAAAGCCAAAATAAGCTAAGTGCGAGAAATCAAGGATCAAGGGCTCAATTGCAGAAGTTGATTGTTGAATCGAGTAAATTGAAGAGATTTAGAAGTATGAGGACCAATTGGATCGAATCAAAAGATGAAGGGCTCAAGGGAAATTAAAGATGAGGGACTTACTTAAACGGAATTCAAAGTTGAAAATTACGCTGAAAAGTTTACACTTCGCGGTCAAGCCAACTCTACCAAGTGGTCGCGCGGTCAAGCATCAACTCAACATATCCGATTTAGGTTACCTTGCGCGGCCACCAACTTTATGCCTTCGCGGCCACACAGGTTTATTCGGCCTAGTAAGTCAGGCCTATGCACAAAATTTTAACCTAAGTTCTTCCCTTACTTCACAAGGTCTCTTCAATACCTATATAAGAAACCTCTTGGGCATGAAATTGGGAGCCTTTGGAGACCTTTTCAAAACCTCTCAAGTTCATGATTCATTGTTCTATCATTTAAATCTTGGAGGCAAAAATCAAGAAAAGGCAGGAGAATTGAAAATTATCAACGGGGAGCAAAATACTTGGCGCAAGTTTTCCTTTTCTTTGTTAATTTGATAAAATCTACATGCGTAGTTATTATCATTTCTATGTTTTTATTTCTTTATTGATGAACGACTAATATAATAGTTGGGATATTCGGTGTAGCTTAGTTTTACGCTTTTAATTCTATAATTCTAGTTTTGTACTTTCATTCATGTGTTGATTTTATTTTGTGTTTAATGTATGAATTAATTCGTGACTAATTCATTTATTTAATGGGTTGTTTTCATAATTCGAGAGGTGAGCTAACAACTAGATCTAGGAATAAAATCCGGTAATTAGACGAATGATAGAGATATAAATTTGTTATTATTGCAATCACTACATGAATTCTTGTGTTCCATGCACCTAATTATTATGACCTACTATCTAGAAATGCGATTGACTAATTAGGTAGAATTTATTCAAATTCGAGAGAGGAATTTCATGCATAAGTGAATTCGATCGAGCACATAAATAGGAATAAAACTAAAATATTGGAACTAAAAGTATTGCCTAATGTGAAATCGGATGTCCCAACAATCACAAATATCAATTTAGAAAATACATAATTGTAATATTTTCATTTGCTTTTATTTAGTTTTATTTTCTATGTTAGTTTAGATTATCCATCACTATCTTACTGTTCAAATAAGGCGAGAACTAACACAATTTTGGTACTTAATTACAATCCTCGTGGGAAAGATAACTCTGACTCTTTTGTCCACTTTATTACTTGGATGCGATATGGTACACTTAAGATTTTGTACATTCGATATCACTTGGATGATTTTCAACACCCTTCTTCTTGTATTTCCAAGCTTAGTTCGAGGTGTTTGAAGTGGTGTTTTCCTCACAAATAAGATATAAACAAAATTAAGAAGCAAAAATACCATTAAGAAACTGAAAGAACCAACACCAAAATCCACAAACTAAAACATAGCAAAATTTTGAAATTTTCAAAATGGTCAACCACTGATGTAATGACCAAGAAAATTTCACGTATTAAATAATTATTTTAAAATTATGAAATCATGCCGCTGCGATCTCACCCATTTTTAATTTAAAGTCACGATGTATTCGTGTGTCCGAGTCGAGAAATATCGAGTCCAATTCAATTTTAAATAAATTCCAAATTTCTAAAATTTTATTATTTTATTATTTATATTATTTTATTAAGCTCATTTTATTAGATCCATTTTTCTACTCAGTTGATTCACGCGTATTATTTTTCTTGAATTCCGTATATTGCTTGTCAAGATTTCCAAAATGCCTAATCAACCTATACTATCACCAACTTCCACCAACTACATCAATTCCATACCTATCAAACTCTCATATACACTACACAAACCACTCCTCAGCAATTAGCCTCTCTCTCTCTCTCTCTCTCTCTCTCTCTCTCTCTCTCTCTCTCTCTCTCTCTCTCTCTCTCTCTCTCTCTCTCCCTCCCTCCCTCCAAACCATACCACGATTCCAGCATCTCCATTCTTGACAAGTTGAAGCTCAGCAAACTTCAAACCACAGCTCCATAATTCTGATTCCCTGCAACCAAGCTTCAAAGGTAAGAATCTTCTCAACTTTTGGCCAACATTTTTAACAGCAAGATTACCCAACTCACCTCCATCATCACCACCTCAACCTGCACATCACCACTGCCCAGCCACAACTAGCCACCTCCTTCATCATCATCATCATCATCATCACCATCTCACAGCCATAACCATCTCACCATTTGAATCATCACCATCATCACCACAACCCAGTCATCACCCCCAATGCAGTTTTACCTCCACCGCCGAACAACCACTGTCACCACCCCTGCAGCAGCTGCCTGCAACCTATAGCTGAACGCACCGACAACCAACTACAAACTGTCACCACCGCCACCTCCTTCATCATCACCTCGACCACCAACAGCCACCCAACCTCCACTACCTTCTCCAAACCCCCATCAATCAGCCCAAAATCAAACCCAAACCTAAGAAACAAATTACCCAAGATACTTACCTACCTCGACCGCCGGTAAGCTCGCCGAAAAATCGCGAAATAAGCCTCGTTTTGCCTTGGTTTTCGCACCTAAACTCGTACCAAACCTCTCAAAATGGTCCGTCGCCACTCGTCGGTGGCGTTTCGCTAGTACCTCGCCGGCTGAAGACCAGCTTGCGTGAAGGGCCACTCCGGTCGCGCCCTCCCTCTCTCTCTCTCTCTCTCTCTCTCTCTCTCTCTCTCTCTCTTGTCTCTGATTTAGAATGGGAAGGAGAGTGAAAATTTGTTTTTAATATTTTGATTTTTGGAAATTTGCAGCTTAGTCCCCAAGTTTTAAAGTTATTCAATTCAGTCCTTATAGTTTTAAAACTAATCATTTCATCCACTTAAGTTTTTAAATGATTTTAATCAGTCCCTTCATTTTTAAAATCAATTATTTCAGTCCCTACAATTTAATATCCGTTTTGAGCTTCAACCCAAGTTTTGAAAATTTACATTTTAGTCCCCCAAGTTTAAAAGTATTCATTTTAGTCCCCCAACTTTCAAATCATCAATTTTCGTCCCTAAATCCTAATTTATCATTTTTAAACTATAAATTTCAAAAGACTAATGTAACTTATCTTTCTATTTGGCTAGACGAGACGAGACGTACGGAGATTTAAAAGATTGAAGTCATTCCCGCTCAACCACACTCATTAAGTTTAAGGTAGACTCGCCCCTATTAATTAATTTAAATTATGATTGCATGTGAATGTGTATGTTATGTGACTTATGTGAAGGTCATTTTTATGAAAAGAGACGAGAATATATTTCTTTGGAAATATTTATGTTGTTATGTTTGCCATAACTTATATGATTTTATGCATGAAAAAGAAAGAAAAGAATATCTTGCAAGATAAATGATGATGTTATGCATAACTTATGTGCCTTAAGTGCACGAGAAGAAAGAGCAACCCACACCCTATGATTTTTAAAGAGTCTATGATTTTTCAAAGATAAGCCATGTGCTTTAATGCACGAGAAGAGCAACCCACACCTTATTATTTCTAAAGAGCCTGCATTTATGTGTTCAATTATAATGTAGATTAATTAATTGGCGATGAGTCTACTAAGTATTTCTATGAAATGCTCATTTCTATTTTTAATAATATTTGCAGATTTCGGAGAGGGTGCCAAGTGATGTATGATTGTGGCAATAGTCGTTAAATAATTGAAAATCTTATTTTGATAATATGTATTTCCAAACGTTGGATATTTTTAAGATTTTCAATTATTTGAGAATTTTTGACACTGTCAATTGTTTTGTAATATTAATGGTTCGATTTATTATTTTGAATTATTTATAGATGTTTTCAGATTTTATCGACTATTACAGTTTATATAATGTTGCCAAAAAATGACTTTTTAGCTAGTTCTTCCGCTAAAATATTATTTTAAAGTTTAGACTAGACAATGACGTGGTGAACCGGGTATGTAGAACTCAGGGCGCTACAACTGATGTTCAAGTCTGACGTCACCATGAAAAGTTGAAATTTTCCTGAGCCATCTTTGGTATTAAAATTTTAGCACATTTGGAGTTCATTAAGTCGTGAAAACAAGTGGCAAAGTTGGGGCCTAAAGCTGTTTTCAGGTGCAGTGACCCTGCAGTGAGTGCATTGTGATGCCTATGATGTTCACTTTGAGTTTTATGCATTAAACCAATGTAAGCCATGTATGAATGATACAAAAATAATGTATAACATGTATTTAAGGTGATCATTCAAAAAGATTTGAAAAAACTTAAAGAAAAACTTATTGTGGCATTTTATCAAACACATCGTGTTCACAAGTTAGAACCAAGAAGAATCATAGAGTTAGTAACTAGAAGTTACCCTAAATTTTCACCTATTTTTCACAATCAATTACACACCAAAACCTACCCTAACCCATGCTTTAATCATACATATAATCAAAATCCCACATAAGCATGAAAACAATCAAAATTTGTGAAATTTCCAAGTTAGTGAAGAAAATCATACCTTTTGAGAGGATTTTGATGTGATGCAAACTTGTATGATGCTCAATTCCATGTGAACGCTTGCAATTTAGGTGGTACAAGAAGTTGAAGTAAATTTTGGGGAGAGAAATTGAGTTTGATATAATGATTTTTGAACAATACCTTTGCAAGTTTAAAAACTGTCAGATTTGTATTCTAGACACCTGTGCGGCCGTGCATGTAGGAACTTGGTGGCCGCGCAATGTAAATCAGGAGAAACTATTGAATTTAATGTCCAAGGCATAGTCACTGGTTTTGGATGGCGTAGACTTTGAAGTTTCAAACTCAATTTTCGACCCCTAAACACCTTGCGATCCATGTAATCAACCACCTACACTTTGTTCATGTCATAAACTAACTTGTAGTGCTTGTGTTTATGATGTGACACTAACCATTCAAACATGAAATGAGGATCAAATTTTGTATGGAATGATCATGTTATGTAAGTTCAATATGCACCAAACTTATGCTTTCATGTTTTAGGCTAGATTTCAATAATGATCATGATGCTTCAAAGAGTGTCATGATAATTTGATAACCCGCATAAAGCAATAAATAAAATGAAATAAATAAAAATGATAGAAAATTGGGTTGCCTCCCAATAAACACTCCGTTTATAGTCTAAAGCCTGACTTTTTATCATTATTGTTCAAGGGACTCTATATAAAACTTTGATGACCTTCTTTGTTTGTGCCTCTTGAATTTGCTCCGATTTGCATTTATGTACCAAAATTCCACTTTTCCCATGTCACGTATTTTGATGCCTCCACTCAATTTGAACTTCAATATGTAAACTTCAATCATCTCTTCAATGCCAATGATGAAATCAATTTTAATTGAATTTTCCTCGAGCTCGATCTTTGAGTTTTGAATTGTTGGCAATGGAGCAATGACCTTTTCATGGCAGTTATTTTCTTCTGGTTGATCCACTATTTCAAGTTGTTCTTCTTTTTCTTCAGTTGTTTCAACCAATTTTTCTAAGTCATATGATCACCTGAATTTATAGAAACTGCACTAGATAAACATATCCCACACAAGAAACCTTCCACAAACCATCCTTAGGTGCAACAGGGCATTCATGTAAATCATGATTTCCAAGGCAGTAGTCACAAATCTGACAAGTTTGAACTGCTATTCGATTAGAGTATCAATGATAATCGTTCGCTACCATCTCCAACTATCTTAAAGTTCGTTTAATCTCTGAAAATGAAACAACTCAAAACTTTTTAAATGTTCCCAGAACAAAAACTAAGAAATAAAAATAAAGAAAAATAAAAAGTTCAAACTAAAGTAAGAACTAATTGATATCGATATTAATTAACAATCCTCAACAACAGCGCCAAAAACTTGATGAACTAAATCATAAGTGTATGATATTGCATCCAAGTAATAAAGTGAACTTTTTAAGTCCGAGTTATCTTCCCACAGAGATTTTAATTAAGTACCGAAATTGTGTTAGTTCTCGCCTTATTTGAACGGTAAAATTTAAATTTTAGAATTGAACTAAAATATTAAACTAAAATCAAAAGAAAAGAAAAGACATTTAGAATTCAAAATTGATGTTTATAATTGTTGAGACATTCGATTTCACATAGTCGGTACTTTTAATTCCAATTGTCTAGTCTTATTCCTATTATTGTCTTCGGTCGAATTCGCTTATGCATATGAAATTTCTATGTCAAGTTTAAATCAACTCTACCTAATCAATCAACCGTGTTTCTTGACAGTGGGTTATAATAATTAGGTGCATGGAACACAAGAATTAATGTAATGATCGCAATAATAATAAAAGTATATTACCATCTTGCACCAAGTATTTCGCTCCCCTTTGATAATCTTCAATTCTCCTGCCTTTGTCTTGATTTTCAAGTCCAAGATTTGAATGATAGAACAATGAATTATGAAATTGAGAGGTTGTTAAAAGGTCTCCAAATGATCCCAATTTCGTGCTTGATAAGTTGTATTTATATGTGTTGAAGAAACCTTGTGAAGTAAGGAAATAAATCAAGGTAAAATCCCGCACATGGGCCAACTTGCTAAGCCAAATAACCCTGCACGGCCGAGCAGGCTTAAAGTTGGTGGCCAGGTCCTTGATCGTACGACCACCTAGTAGGGTTGGTCTGGCTGCGCAACGTAAACTTTTCAACGCAATTTCTAACTTTGAATTTCATTTAAGTAATTCCCAGATCTTTAATTTCCCTTGAGTCCTTCATCTTCTTATTTCAATGATTTAGTCCTCACACTTTCAAATCTCTTCAAGCTTTCTTACTAAATTCAATTCATCTTCAATTAAGCTCTTATCATTGATTTCTTGCACTTTGCTCCTCTTAGCTTTCCCGGTTGTCATCGTCAACTCCCATTTTGTCCAATTTAGCTCCAATTATCATCCAAATGCTCATATTTTCCATTAGTTGCCTCATTCACGTAATTTTTGGATAATTTCTGAAATATAAACAAAAAAACAAACAATTGAGTAAAATTTATTCAAAAAGGGCAATATAATATTCTAATTTAGGCATATAGATAAGTGTACAAAATACACTTATCAATCCTATGACATGGAAGCAAGAATTTCCCATTTTGATCAAAGGGGTGCAGTGATACATCATGAACCAAGCTATAATTTGGGAAAAATCATCCTGAAAAAGAAGGGAATGATAAGAATCATGGTAGGCTTGATAGAAAAATCAATAATTCAAGCCAAACATGTAACATCCCAAGTTTAAAAATCTGATACTTAGAAGTATTAACTTTCTTTCACTTTAATGCGGAAATAAATCATTTTTTTAAATATTTGGATCATCATTTTCTATTGTAAAATTTTATTAAAATTTTGACGGAGTCTCCTCTATAAATTAGACTTAGTCAACCTGTAGAGGGACATCATAACCAACACCAAAAACTTAAAACATCAATCATAACTCAACAACATCCAACATAACCCAAACAACTTCAACATCAATCCCCAAACTCCTCAACAATAACAATTCAAAGTCAATAGTTTTCAGCTTATTGAAATAAACTAACCACCAATGGAAATACCATGACTTATTTAAACTAAATCCAACCATAAAAATTTAAAGAATAAACTAATAAAAGAATAATTAATGAAAAACTTAAGAAAGTTTTTAATTCAATTTTAAAAGAAAATAAACTGAGGTACTGTCTGAGTTTGCCCCCAAGTGCCCTCCTCATATCATCAACTTTCTTCACTTGAAACATTAGGAAATTAAAGGGGTTAGGGTAAAGCTCAGCAAGTAAACTTCATGAATGTGATGCATGCTTATGACATTAACTGTCTTAAAACTTTGAAATATGTATCCCATTCATCTTAACTTTTCAAAAGTTTCAAACTTTCACTTTAACCTTTCAAAACTTTATTTTATTACTTTCGTCAACTCACTTGGTGTATCTTTTATTCAATCGGAGAGCAGTGGGCAATTTTTATTTGGAACCAGATCACATTTACGGGTAATATTACCGCAGAGTGGTTAACATTCATATTTCCACTGTAAATCAATTTAACATTCACTTTGCCACCAAAAAGTGGTTTAACATTTCACCGCAAAGCGATTGAACATTTCACCACAACGCGGTTTAATTCGGGTACGCTAGTTCCTCGTGCCCCATTTCCCACTCACTTCTTTCATGACATAGAAATACACTCATTATTTTTCTTAAAACGTAGGATACATATCTTTTGAGGAAACTATCACATTTCCACATTTTTCATTTGAAAACATTTGACTTTCCAATTTCGGTGACGAAGCGTGCTTGTGGATGCAATGACATAAAATATATGGATGCTTGAATATTTTGTTAAATAAATAACATGTACTTGTATAAAGTAACGAAAGCATCAAAAGCAGGTAAATTACGTAACAGTCACTTCCGCACATTAATTTCACAATAACTTTCAACTTTAATGAAAATAAAGGAAGTTTACTTACCTGAAGTCCTTCATATTCACTTTACTTAAATTGTAGGTGGAAATCTTGATTTCCTGCGACGTCAATGTACCAAATATCCTAATTATTTTCATTATCAAAATATAGCTTTTAGTTCCAAGTCACATTTAAAACTCCTAACCGATGTTAATACTTCTATGTGACTCTCAATGTAACTCAACGTGTAATCTAAAAACTTTCAATTAAGGTTATCAATTAAACCTAAAATCAACTGAAAACAACCACATTCTTTTATTTTAAAAATCATAAATTAATCTACATTATTTAAAAAGCTAAAATTCATATATATGCATATATACTTACTTATAGCCCATGTTTGGCGTTGATAAAAACTAGATTTTTAGTAGATTTTGATAAAAATTGATAAGATATGTGGTTAAAAAGTTGTGGACCCTATAAAAAGTTGTTAAGATTAAATTTGACTTTGAATTATATTAAAATCTAAAAAAGTAGTACTACCAAATAGGGGCATATAAACATTCTCCAATCTCCAATTTAACAGTTAGAACTCGAAATCTAACTAAGATTTAAATTTGAAAATTTGAAAAATCTTTACATAAATACATACATTCAACATATATACACACATTGACATCAATATATGCTTGTGTGTTTGAGTGTTTGTGTGTGTGAATTCGTGTGTGTGGATGTGGGTGTGCAATGTGTGTGTGAGTGCACTGTCGTGGGGGAAAATGGGAAGTTCACTTACATCAACGAGGTGGTGGTGGCGGCCAGCGAGAGGTGAGGCCAATAGAGGTAGACGGGGGTTTGGGCAGAGGTGAACTGAGAGTGAGGCTTGGGGAAAGAGAGAGAATGATTGGTTGGGGGAGGGTTTAGGGTATAAATTTTGATTTTTTTTTTATGGATTACAAGTTTAGTCCCCAAATTTAGACAAAGAGAAATTTAACCCCAAAACTTCTGCATTAAATTTCAAAATCTTAATAAATTTTCCCCAATTTTAATTTAACACAATTTAGGTCACTTGCAACTTAATTAAATAAAAAATAGCATGCTTAGATAATAAAATAAATAATCACATAAAGTTGCACGCAAACAATTTATAAACTTTCTAATTAGCATATTGTTTGTGACGGCTTCTAAGTCCTTCCACTGCAAAATAAGTCAAATATAAACAATAATAGTAATTTTAATTAATAATATAATTTATAATGGAATCAATATAAAATTATGTGAAATTCAAGAAAACGCAAAAAATGAAAAGTGGTATTACAAAACAAGACTTCAAGCATGTTCGAAGAGTTCTAAAGATCAAGTCTGGCGTGAATGAAGAAGATTCGAGATCAAACAAAGTGATATGGGCCAAGAGACAAGACAAGAATCGAATTGAAGTCAATAATCACACAGGCTGCAGAAAAGAACAATGGGATCGTGCAATGAAATTCCCAAGTGATCATGTATTCACTATTCAAATTGTTAGAATGGTAATTATGTCTATCACGCAATCGCGGCCAATTGCCCCACACTTTCGTGCGGTTGTTCCGATTAGGGTTTTCATGAACTTTATTTATTTTATTCTTGATTATTATGTTAGGGTTTTGTGCCTTCATTGTGGCCAGGTCTAGTTTAGGTCATTTTTCATTCTTTATATTCTATTTTTCATTCATTGTAATAGGTGTTTATGAGTTTAAATATTTTATTGAGCGATTCAATATATTAAAGGTGGGATTATCTTTAAAATTTGAACTTATCAGGACTTAATCATCTTGTGATGTTGAACCCGAACTTATCAAAGATTAACCATATCTATGGCATTCAAAATCAAATTATCAAAGGATCTGGAGAACATTTGTGGCGTTCACCCATGTTGGTTCTTGTTTCCACATCTCAATGGGTCTAATATTTAATATACCTTAGGTTCTTGTGTCATAAGGCTCGACTCTTCATGTTATCATTCATCCTAACCTGAATTTAGAACTTTCCAAGCGTTGCAACAAAAAATCCACGAGTTCATCATGTTTCCAAAAGGAATCGCATCATTTTAACCAAACATGAAAGCATTTTGCTTGTGCCAAATGACACTTGGTCTTAAGTTTTAGCCATTAGGCTGGATTTTGGAATCTCAACTTTGATGACTTTTCATGAAAAGTTCTGATTTACTTGATTTTGTGGTATATGGTTGAAAATGTATAAATATGAGATAGATTTTAATTTGTAATAAGAGATAGAATTCAATTATTAACTTATAGTGATTGAATTAAAATAAATTCAACTCCCCTACTGTTGCTTTCAAGTTCTTGGAGGAAATACTTGTAGTTAATATTTTCCTTCTAAAAGTCATGATAAATCATCTTAGCCTATTGTCGATGAATCTCATAATCAATCTTATTAACAAGAGGAGGCAATTATTGAATTAGGACAACAATGATGTGTTTGAGCCTTCATTGATCATTTTCAATGTTCTTGCAATTGATTGGTATTTTGATCATCCACTTGAAATTCCGAGTGATTTCCTTTTATTTACATTTTAATTTGTTTATCAACTTCTCCACTTTGATCACTAATATTATTTATTCATGTCGATGTAAAGTTTTCAAACTCCACTCGCAGAAAATATTTCTAACATCAACTGTAAAACATAATACGAATATGGGATGTGGGTTTAGACTTGACAAAGAAGAAAAAGTGAGTGACGTTTGTTTTAAATGAAAACTCAAAGATTATTATCCACCTTTATCCAATATAATACCATAATATTAATTATAAGTTAAATTTTTATGTGATTTAAATCGTTGCACCAAACATGCGCTAAGCCATTATGACGAGATTTTAATGTAATCAATTAGTGCATCTGTAACGACCGGGAATTTTCATTTCTTTTTGAATAAAATGTTTTAAAAACACTAAATGCGCGTCGCTACGACTTTTCCAATTTAATTTAAAAGAGTTGTCGTCTAGCCAAAATTTAAATGAAATTAAATTAATTTCCATCGTAATTAAATTTCCGAATTTTATTTAAAATATTCCAATGTCACCATTTAAAATCTTAATTCAAATTTTAATGATTTTAAGTCCAAGTTTTAAATATTTTAAGACCAAACTTCAACTTTACGTCCAAATTCATTTATTTCAATATTTTGATTCTTGCCCAATTTAAACTTCTTTAATCCCTAAATTTAGTTATTCAACGTATTACACATTCCTACAATTCTCCCCCAAAATTTTTCACTTTCAAAAATTTCAATTCCAGCCTCTAAAGGAATGATTCTACTTTCCAAAAATTCTACCAGACCACATGTAATTCCATCTACACTCCCTAATTCCCTCCCTCTTTTCCCTAATAACAATGGCTATCTTACTGTAACATCCTGCAATTCAGCCTCAATCAAGAGATTATTCTTGCAGTTGTCCAAATCTGCATCCCCTCTTTCAACCCTCACTTTCTGCATCCAACTGATTTCACCTTCCTGCAATCCGTCCTCAATCAGCAAACAATCAGCAAGTTACCAACTCAATCAAAGCAACCACAATTCCAATCCTACCCCATGTGGCTACTAAACTCAATGATTACACCCAAACCTTCCATGTGCAACTCCACCTTTACAGCTCCATTAAGCATCTTCTTTTCTTTATCTTCCCCTTTAAAGATATGCTGCATCAAAGCCCCAGTTCGTCACCAACAACTACCCCATTGATAACATCCAGCACCACTGCCAAGTACTACCTCCATCTCCATAGCCCAAAACCACCTGCAGCTCCATCACTGCCAAACCAACCCGATTTCTCTGCAACCAAAGTCTCAATACATCAAAGCCTGGCCAACCTCACCACACTGCACCAACCAGCATCACCAACCATCCACTTCCACCTTCATCCCCAATACCACCAACATCAGTCACCAACCAACCATTTAAGCCACAGACGCCATCACTGTTTTATCACTATCAAACCAACCTCACTGCAACACTGGAATTATCATCCATCAATGCCAATTTCAACCACCATCATATACATCAATCTAAAACCAAATTTGCAAATCAACTATCACCACCATCATCAGATTTCCTCAAACCAATTGTCTGCAACCACAATTCAACCACACCACCTAAACCATAATTTCTACCAAAAAACCAATCACCACTACCGAATCAATACAGAACCACAAGCTGCACCCAAGATTCGTTGCAGCCCCAAATCAACACCCAATGCCATCACTACCTTCTTCACCATCAGCCACACCAACAGAGTCACCACCAACTGTCAAGAACTCAAATCATCACCACCGCTACTGCCTAGCTCTAAGTCCGCGCACCACCGTAACCACCTCCACTGTCTTCTCATAATCCACATAAATCAGCCGCTTAAAACAAACCAAACCTTACCCTCTTACCACCACCTCTTCCTCCTTATCACCGCCACACGACGGCGGTGATACCGTCGTGAAATCGCCTACGGAATGGGCCGGCAGTAACCACCGGTCTTCTTCCCTGTTTTTCGCTCGCCAGTCGCCTCTCTCTCTCATCGTCTGAATTGTAGATCAAAGTGGTAGAGAGAGAGAGAGAGAGAAATCTGAGAATATATTTTGAGTTTCGAAAATTTACACTTTGGTCCCTACGTTTGAAAAATGATCAATTCATTCCCTTTGGTTTCAAATCATCAATTTCAGTCCTTAAGTTTTAAATGAGTTTTAATCAGCCCTTTCATTTTTAAAATCTATTATTTCAGTCCTATTGTTTAATACTCGTTTTGGGCTCCGACCCAACTTTTAAAAGATTTACATTTTAGTCCCCAAAGGTTTAAAAGCAATCATTTAAGCCCCCATATTTTAAAGTCTTTTGATTTTGTTCATATTGATTTAAAATGATATATATATATATATATATATATATATATATATATATATATATATATATATATATATATATATATCAACTTTCAAAAGTATTCATTTTAGTTCATCAACTTTCAAAGTATTCATTTTAGTCCATCAACTTTCAAAGTATTCATTTTAGTCACTCAACTTTTCAAAACATCAATTTTAGTCCTCAAATTGTAAATTATCATTTTTAAACTATAAATTTCTAAAGACTAATTTAATTTATTGGCTAGACGAGGCGTACGGAGATTTAAAGGATTTAAGTCGTTTCCCGCTCAACTTTGCACTCGTCGGATTTAAGGTAGACTCGCCCCCACTAATTGATTTATATTATAATTGCATGTGTTATGTGGATTTGTGTGATTTTATGCTTAATTGCATGAGAAAATAATATCTCTTTTGAGATAAAGAATTATGTTATGCTGGGCATAACTTATGTGCTAGCCAAGAAAAGAAAAGAATGTATTCATTTGCGTTCACTATGTGATGCTTATGAATAAGAAAAGAATGTCACTACATTATTTGCATAATTTCTTGTTCAATTATCTTGTAGATTAATTATTGGCGATGAGTCTACTGAGTATTTCATTTTTGAAATGCTCAACCCGTTATTTTAACAACTTTTACAGATTTCGGAGACGATGGCGAGTGATGGGCAATGACGGCAAATTACAAATTGATTTTTTTTTTTAAAGTCGTGAATTTTGAAATGATTATTTCATTTTATCAGGAATTGCCATTTTTACAAATTTGTACGAAAATACTTATTCCATTTGAATTATCGCTAAACTTTTATTCAATAAATGCGATATTTAATATTTAATCATTTTTCCGCAACAAAGTTTATTCAAGAATTTAGAAAAGTGACGTTCCCGCGCTCCTTTGAACTCGGGGCGTTACAGCATCACCCATGCGATGTACGAATTTGAATGTTTCTGATGTAATTACTTCAATCGAGAAATAATATTTGTTATATTTTTATATATACACTAACCCCAATGACGGATTTGCAAATAAGAAACATATTATTTATTACAATACCATGCAATTTCTCGAAGAATTAGTATTTGCTGTCAAAATAGGTTCATGTTCAAGATACGTTTGTACGATTTAGCATTATACCCGACATTTTTTGAATCACGCTCGAAGCTAAACGGCTCGAACCAAACATTGCTTCTACATGATCGTTGTCTATTAGTTGACATATTGTTAACTTGACAAGAAATTAAAATTAAAAAAAAAAAATTGAAAAATAAAATAAAAGTTTAATACATGTCATTTTATATATATTAAGATAAGATTAAAATATAGATGAATGCACCATTTAATTTTTCAATAGCAATATTTTTTTTCTTTTGAAAATGTCATTTGTATTCGACATTAATTGTCTACAAGACTTAATTATGTCGTGTGACTCTTCATATGGAATTGAAATTAGAATATGAGTATTAAATATGAAAATGAGCCAGAAAGCATGAAATTGGATTTAGCAGCAAGAAGATTCTTCAAATGTATTTTAACATTAATCAATTATTCAATTTTAACCACACATTTTAACAATATAATATTTTAATCATAAACAAAAGATTTTTCTTTCATTTTCAACCCCACAATATACTATCAATTAATTTTCAAACTCTTTTTTCTGTCAAATAATGGCATTCAAACAGAGGCATAGAATATAGAAAGTGCATTTTGATGGGAATCTATGTGTTTATTTTTTTACGGCTCTTCTATTAAAGTGTGTGTATTTGATATTGTTTAAAAATAGTTTTTTGAATTGAATGGTGATTTTTAGGAGAATTGATGATTGAGATTTGATTGAAAAGTCAAATATTGTAAGCTTGACTTTTAATAGATGATTAAGATTGAGTGTTATAGAAAAAAGAGAAAAAGTTAAAGAAAATCTGATGATTTGTTTAAAACGTGTATTAGATTAGTCGTGAAAATTGTTTTGTATGTGGAGAGGATTAAGTAATTGAAGATATTATACCCATGTTTGGTAGCACTACTTTTTTAGATTTTAATCTAATTCAAAGTCAATATTAAATCTTAACCACACTTTTTATGGGGTCCATAACTTTTCAATCACACATCTCATCAACTTTTATCAAAATCTACTAAATATTTTATTTTTGTCAATACCAAACAGGGTCCCATGTATACTTTGGTTTCGAAATTTAGGCAGCTTGAACTTTAAACATTGAAGACTGATTTTGATAAGTAAATTAAGTGATTTTATATGTCTTGATGATGATTTAAGCCGTGTTGATGAAATAGTAAGAAAAGGGGGCTAATGATCTGTATATGTATATAGACAAACATGTAAATTGATCGAGGTAAAATATTTTGTTGTGTTTTAATGATAATTTCAGTTTTATTGATGATGGGTAAGATGAAGTGACCATAAATATGAATTAAACAAATTTAAGATAATAGTATCCTTGATATGTCGAATGGATTCAAAGAAATTGTGAAACCGAGAGTTAAGAGGTAAATGATTATGAATATATAAGGTGTGTTTATGAGATTCCCAAGTATAGGGCTGCAAGTTGGATTGGAAAATCAGATTCCACTCCAAATTTTTCAAAAAAATCCGATTCCAATTAGTCCAAAATTCAAAACTTCCAAATTCCGAAATTTTACAAAAAAATTGGATTGGAATTGGAACGAGTTTCAGAATTTCAAAAATTCCAAAATTCTTATCCAAAAATTTTCAAAGTATTCCGAACATATTCCGATCCGAAAATTCTGATTTTTTCGAATAAATTCTGAAAATCTTTGTATTTGCATTACAATTAATAATATAAAATCTAAAAAAAATAATTTATTGAACAGTTAATAATATTATATTATTAACATGAGATTTAACATATAACTAACGGGTAACACTTTCATTTACAGACAGAGATAATTGGATGAAAAAATGCAAGAATTATAGCATTGTCATCCTTGTCAACTTTTATTATATTGGATCATGATGAAAAAGTTTTGTTAAATTTATTTATAGATGCTATTTTGTTATTTTGTTATCTCTTTTGTGGTTTATAACTTTAATTATGGTTTTTGACTAGTTGAATTTCCGAACTCATTTAATTTCAAACATTCAATTCATCGAATTCGTTTTCATATACTTAAAATTATTATAAATATTTATAAATTATTAAATATTGGAAAATTCCAAAATTTCCTGAAATTTATCAATTTCAGTTTGGAATGAAGTTTGTGTATTTTGAAAAATTTTAGAACAAAATTTAGAACAATATTTTGATTTCGAAATTTTTTGGAACAGAATTTGGAATCCGATCCATTCCGTCTAAAGAATACCCCTACCCAAGTATTATAAATATTGAGGATATGAAGTTAATAATATCGTGATTAATTGTGTTAGAAGAGTTTATTGTAGAATGAACCTAACATGTATGGTTCTACTTGCCTTGATATAATTATGTCTTAAACTTATGAAAATAGAAAATTAGTGACATTATGTGACCATTCTGCCGTTTTTGATATTAATGTCCTAGGCATGAAATTCTAAGCTATGGTTTGGCGATTATTGATGTCTTTGTGTTTATGGTGGTATTGCATATAAAGAGAAGAATCTTGTGTATGAACTATTTCACAAAGATACGCATTATTATTTATGTGTCATGAGCATCATGCTATCATACATGTCCATGATCATTAAATTAGCAAAGAGAGATGAAAATTTTAAGATCATGAAAATCAAGATGTCCTTATTTAGGTTATACACCTAGGGAGCAAGTCCCTATTGAGGTCACAGATTATTAGAGGCCCTAGGGAGCAAAGCCCCCGCATATTAATTTTATGGGGGTGAGTCCTAAACGAATTATAAACTTGTGAATCTAACATTCATTAGTATGCCCAGGCTTCGCAAGAGCCTTTGGGAGTAAGTTCCATGCGAATTGAAAACTTGTGGATCTTGCTACATTGAGCAAAGAGCTCTAAAGAGGAGAAATCGAGTAGACGTACTCGTAAGTGTGTAAAAAATACTCTTGCAACCTCGTGCTATAGAGAAGCACTTTGCACGAGGTGTATGACCCTAATATGGGAAGGACCCCTAAAGATAAAAGAGGAGAATTTTTGAAATGAAAAATATGGCATTTAGCTTGCATATACCTTTTCGAAGCAAAGAGATGAAAAGAGAAGAGAAGAGAAAGAAAATAACTATATGAAAGAAAGTATCATATCATTCATGCATGTCATAGCATACATCGAAAGTCTCATTGATGAGAATAACTTGTTAAGATGTCATATGAATTATGTATTCTAGTTAATTGAGTCTGATTTGTATTTAAGTGAATAATATTATTGATCATGAAAAATGTTATTAATGAAATACAACAGCATTATTGAATGTGATACTAAAATTTCATATGTGTTTTAAGTTGCTGGCTAAGATGATTATAGTGTTGATTTGTTATAAATATAATTCTATGGAAAGTAGAATTCAAATTTCAGAGGTAAAGTTTCTCAACATTATTCTATAATGCTTGTTATCTTTCAACATTTACATTTATACTTTGCTCACTAAGCTTCACATCTTATATGTCGTTTTATGACTACATGTAGGAAATTTCTTGTAATTTGTATGAGATTGTGGAGACTTGGAGTGAGACTTCAAGGGTTGGACAAGAGTATCATATTGTTACTCAATACAAGGTTTGGGTGTATTACCCGTTTTGGACGGGTTTATACATGATGGAAAAAGTTTATAAAATCATGCAAATTTACTAGGCATACTCCTATGAGCCTGTAGGATTATTACTCTTTATTTATTAAAGTATGGAAGTGAAGAACTTGACTTTTGTTTCTATTGAATGTTGATAAAAGGTAACTAATATGTGGTTACTCAAAGGTTTCAAATATGTATGTCATTCCATTCTTTTGCTCATGGGATGACAACGAAAGGAAGTAAACAAAAATTGTATTTTGGAATATGTAAGAATCAAAGGTGATCTTTTGGACTATGCAACGCCACCTATATTTTAAAAATACAATAATCTTCAAAGAGCATGAATGAGTTATGTTCTCATAAGTTTACCCTAAAAGATTCAATGAGTTTTACAATTATGTTACGTAAAGTAAACAAACTTATGAGGTTTCCAAGTTTTCTAAAGAATATTAAATTCGGCTGCAAGATACTAGTAGCCTGAGAATTTGTTAGAGCAGTTTAGTAATGTGTTACTAGTAGCAAAAAAATATTAGGGGAACTTTGGGGCGTGACAACGAGTGGTATCAAAGCCCGGCTGTCACGACCCCAAAATTCAAGCTTTTTTTTTTTCCAATTCTGCCGATGGTTACTAGTAGTATAAAATGAACTGAAAACATAGTTACAAGTGGCTACTAATAGCGTAGTTTCAAAAATATGGCACATTTGATACATTTACTTAAAACTCTTTCTAAACTTGTTTAGAACCATTTTAATTGTTCTAAACAATAAGTTTACCCTGTTAAACATTTAGGATCATCATTCCAATTATAATCTTGTTATTTTAATAATAACAACTTAAAAAAAAAAAATCAATACTTCATAAGAATAATATTTAAATATCAAACGGAACTTTAAAATTAAGGCTCATTTCTTTTCATAAAAATCTAAATATACATGTCAAAATCGAGCCATAAATATATTTAATTTTTAAATACTAGAAGAATAAAAATTCTCATTCTAAAATAGTTAAGTACAAAAGGGCCTAATCTTTCCACTCTTTTTTGTTACTAATAAGTACTCTTCATTCTCGACCGCATTCTCTATAGGGAATTCACATGTCCATTAAATAAATGCTTCTTTGCCTATAAAAAGAGATGTGAAACAACTGTAAACCATATGGTTCGGTGAATAATAAAACTTGATGCATGTAATAAGAGGGTAATTTCAACATAAAGCGTATGGAGTCATATAAGCATCTATCATTCTTATTATTTTCTTGTCAAACTTTCACATTTTCATGAATGAATATAAGTCATACACTTTACCTTTTAACTTTGACTTCCATCTTTTCCTAAAGTAATAATTTGAGCATTCAAATAACAAACTTAGTTTGTTAACCAACTCAAGCAACTCTAAATATCATATTCAATTCAATCATAATAAAAAAGTTTATGGAGATTAATATCATACAAGTATCGTTTACTTATTCTCATACATTTGCTTTTTTACCACTTTCTAACTTTAACATCAATTGTCATATAGTACAAGAGATCATAATCAATTCAACGTATCATTTGTAATCACTTCACAGTGTTTACTTCCATATAACTACATTCAATTAATCAATTTCATATTTATGACATGAATATAATGCATGAAGTGATATGCATGAGTGATAATGTTTTTCAATTTCTCATGCTTTCTTTTTTTCTTTCTTTTCTTTTCTTTTCTTTGAAAAGTGACATGAATGAGTATGACTTTTCACTCTTTCTTTCATATCTTTTACTTTAGGGGCCCTTCCCATATTAGGGTCATGCATCACGCGCATCATATGTGTACCTATGACACAAGGTCACCATTCATAAATAGTACGCGTGCTCTTACGCCTCCAAGTACAAAAGACTTGGCCTTTGTTCCTTTGGACTTACTAGCATAAAAGAGACACTTATCCTCGAAGGATGCCTTGTGAGATACTTATCCCCGAAGGGTACCTCACAGCCCGTGACCAATTAGGGACTTTCCCTAGATACAATGACCTAAATAGGGACATTTTAAAGTTTCATAATTATTTTTTGAAAACATCGTTTGAAAGATCTTATACATAATCATTTCTTCATATTTGAAAACACATTGCTCTTTTATGTAAAATGATCATGCATGCTTGTGATGATAAGATGAAATGCTAATCATCAAATATCATGTAAAAGACTTTACATATCATCATTCATTCACAGATGCAGACATACTATCTTATCCTATCTTAACACATAAGGATTAAAAATAAAGTATTTCACTATGGCATAAAATTTCATATGTTTAATGCATAGAATTCCTTTAAGTTACCTCCTAAAAACTGAGTCCCCCCCTCCCCAACTTCATGAAAATCTTGATTCTAACATGTGGAAGATAAAATAATCAAGAAAGTAACCCAAGCAGATTTTTATATCACTTATGTTACTTTTTCTTACACTTCTCAAACGTGTAACGACATTAAAGTACAATCTAAACCTATATCAAGGTTTCACCCTAAGTTTTCATACCTTAAGGTCTCCAAAAATTCCATTTCTAACATCCTTATAATCAAAATTAACCCAAATCAGTCCCAACAGATTTTTACATTATGTATATCACATTTTATCATACTTAACATCATGTGTAATAATAGTGAGGTTTTACCATACGTTTGATACCTTAAATCATATGGATTGATTCTAACATATAGCATCTAACTTACAAGCTTTAGATATAACATCGAGTCATAATTCTTTCCTCAAAACTTCAACACTTCATCTTATAATACTTTTATAAATTTAGATTCTTACCTCATGAATAATCATCTCCAAATCTGAATTTCTTATACATACATCCTCAAAAGTGTGTTTAGACAATAAGTATCAATATCATATGTCCAAAACTTCAAAATCAGATTTTTACTTCAACAATAATTATATCCAAATCTAAATTTTCTTAAATGCAACTTCTAAAGCATCTTAAAACTATAACATATCAAAATCTAATGTCTCAAAACATCAATTATTTCATATACCGTGACATTAGATCAAAGTGAACAACTTAAAACTTCATGCTAATTCCCATTCTTACATCTTCATGTTATTTAAATCAAACATCCAACTTATAGATAGAATTCCATAAGAACTTGCTAAGACATATTTCATTTACACATTTCATCAAACACCTAGAAAGCACTTGCTACTCTAACCTTAGTCTTGGCATAATATTTATTCAATCAATACCCATCATCGCAACCAACCAAAAATAGCATAAACTATATCAAAGAGTTCACCATCAAGCCTAAATCAACATCCCAACTTAAAATCATCTTTATGGTATGAATAGCTCTAATTTAAAGTGGTGTTTTAGGCTTATTTATCATGAAGACGGAAACTTAGTTTCAAACAACTTTGAAATAAGTCTTTAAGACACATCTTCTTTACTCATAATTTTCACATAATGCCATCAACATCAAAATTTAATATCCCAATTCAAAAATGAAATTTATAGTGTCAATAACTCCCATATAGACATGTACCTTCATTTAAATGTCAAAATATGCACTTAAACCTTTTGCCAAGTTCAACTTCTAATACTTCGTAACCTCTATCCAAGTATTTCTCCACTTATAATCATACTCATAAATATAACTATTGGTTGTTATCATCCTTAAACATAATCTCCAACATTTAAAATATAGTACAACATCAACATAACCTAACAAAGTCATTGTTGTTTTACTCAAACATTTCATCAAACACTTATAAGGCACTTGTGTTAACTTTCAATATTAAATATAGTTTATCAAATCAATCATAATCAATAAGAAACATATTAGAATCTGAAATTTAAGGACAATACTTCAACACCAGATGAAAAACTTAATACAATATTACACAAATCAAGTTTCACTCACCTTTTAACTTATAAATGATGATTTTGAGCATTTATCCCTACGATTCATTAACCAAGTGTTATGGTAACTTCAATATACTAAAAATCTTCTTCATCTAAGAATTACCAAGAAAATTAGCCCAAAATTGAGAATTTCGTGATTTTGAAGAATCTGTCTAGAATCGAAAAATGCTACCAATAACCTTCGTTTGCCCCTGTCGATGCTACTAGCATCCTCAGTACAGGAGAATTTAATTTCTTCCTTTTTCACCTTTGGTTTCTCTCCTTCTCCTTCCCTTGGTCGCTCTTCTCTACCTCTCTCGGTTTTCTCTTTCTCTCTACTGAATTGTAAGAAGAATGGACTTTAATCCACCTAATTGCTTATATAATGTATATATGTCAAATAAGCCCCTGTGTTTCTTATCATATATAAGTTGGTCCTTAAGAAAAATAAATCTAAGTCCTTCAATTTCTATTAACTATCACTTAAGTCCTATAACTTGTGATAAATAATAGGTTATATTCAAAATAAGTTGATTGCCAAACATTCCCCCAGGCTAGAAATGGTAGGGTGACAGGTAGGGGTGTAAACGGATCGGATATGGATCGGATCTGCCTTTATCTGACCCGATACGATAAGAATAATTCGTAGATCCGATCCAATCATATAATCCGACGGATATTTGATAGTTAAATCCATATCCGATTTGCTACCTTATCAAATATCTGATCCGACAATCCGATCCAAAATTATTTTTAGCATAATTTTTTAAATGTTTACATATTAATGAGTAAAAATTTACTCATATAATTAATTATAATTTCATATCATTCATAAAAAATAAAATCATAATATCTCAAAAAATTATAACAATATTTATATATTACAAGTTTTAAAATGAATATTATATTAAAACTATATAAAATACATTACAAGATTTAAAATTAATATATATATATGGAATAAAATTATATAATAATAAATAAAATATATTATATTATTATAAAAAATTTGGATCGGATTGTTATCGAATCGGATTGACTTATATCCATATTTGTTCTATTTTGTTAACGGGTTATTGGATTCGAATCCTTATCGGGTTATTGGATTGAGACCTTAAATCCATCTCCCGTTAATTTCATCGAATTTCGGATCGGGTTCGGATGAAAATTCAATCCATTGACAGCCCTAGTGACAGGTGTCACCTTCTTGCAATATTATAATACAAAAATTTCAAGATTTTCCTTTTCAAGGTGCCACTTTTGGATCAATATTTGAAGGTCAAGACGAGATCCGTTTTAGCCAATCTCTATACCGTTGTGAATTTCACACTTCAAGCTTCGCAATGGTTACACATGCAAAGAAAATGGATCATTATACCTCCCGTACTACACGTCCAAAAAGGCGGATTGGCTTGGTTTCTACACTTAGCCAAATTTCTGGAATTTTCAGCACTTTTATCATTTCAAGTATGCAACTTCAACTCGTTATTTGAAGTACTTCCTGACCTCAATTGTACTCGAATTTGATACCAATACGTACATCTCATTGTGTACTATAACGTAGTATAACATGCAAAGACATCAGATTACCATGTTGCTCTTACCATCCTCTCAAACATAGCTACTCGACCACAACTTTACACTTAGAATTATTTTGAGAATTTTCAGTATTCTAACTACTTCTCATATGCAACTTTAGCTTAATTTTTGAAACACTTCTCAAACTCAAATGTATCCAAATTTGATATCAATGCTTAGATCTCATCACGAGGTATAAAATGGTATAACTTGCAATGACTAAAGATCACTACAAAATCCACAAAATGATCTCAAAGTCGTCTTCATCAAAATGGTCAAACTGTAATTAATAAGAGTTTCTAAAATTTTCTGCTTAGTCCTCAATTATGAAATTCAATCAGATTGAGTTCAAACATCATATATATCTTTCTTTAATGCCAATTTAGTCTGCGAAGTTACCAATAACACCAATTTCTTCCATTTTCTTATAAATTTATACTATTTCAACGTACAACACATGGAATTGGATCTTTTCTAAGAAAATACTTGATTCCAACTCTCAATAAATGAATTAAGGTACTAAATTTCCGGGTTGTTACACTGGCCATGTAATTCTATAGACTGTAACAAAATAATACTCCCATTTCATGACGTCCGACCCAGGTATATCTCAACTTACGAACCATGTGAATTGAATTTTTAAATTCATGATCCTAGTTACCTTGGTTAAGTGTATTATTGATAATATTATGAGATATAAATTGTTGGTCCTTATTACTACGAGTAAGGTATTGTATGTGTGAACAAACATGTAACTTGAAGATTAGTCTCAAAACACTTGCAATACAAAATTATTTTAAACTAGAGAGTAGAAGTACTATTACAAGAAGAGAAATTTTATCCTAGCCCTAGTCTTCATCCTCACTTCCTTCTTCTTCTTCCGACCTCTTCTCAACAAAGTCTTTAATAGCCTTGATAGATTTCTTTAAGGCACTAAGTTCTTCTCGGACTTCGATTTGGAAACACCGCATATCCACTACAAAATGATCCCAACTTTCTGCATTTGGTGACATGCTTCATATTTAGGAGGTGCTCTTGCCTTGGTCCAAATCCCTTCATGCAAACTGCATTGAGAAGAGAAGTCCTCCTTATCTCCTTGGTTCTAGGCGAAGCAGTCAACTTTTCTATGGAGAAATTCACTCCTACCCTACGTAGCATATCAGTAATCAAGCAACCAAATACCATTATCCTAGAAGTACGATGCTCAATGAACTCAGAGATGCCAAAAATGATCAAATCACACACGTTTATCCTATGGCCACACAAAATGTTCCAAAACATCCTAATGTATTTGTTCGCTCAAAATAGTGTACCGCAAGCGCACGGGTCGCGTACAAGTAATAAAGTGGACTTTTTGAGTCCGAATTGTCGATCCCACGAGGAATGTATACTCTATTATACTCTAGTTAATTTAATCTTAACAAATAAAGCACACAATTAAAAGATGGAGTTGGAAAATTCTAAATTAAAGAAACTAATTTTAAACCAAATTAAAATAAGGAAAATGAAAGATAAAATAGTTGGGATTCATGATTTCACTTAACCCTTACTTAAGTAATTTCTCAACACATGCAAATTAATAAATTACTCATTTACAATGTTAGACCCGATTTTTCAAGCTTAGCTATTACCTCTCTCGAGTGAAATTAACCCTAATCAATTTGTTAAACCTACTATATCTCTATGTCGATCAATGCCCAATCAATTGTATTAACTCTTTGTGAAAATAGCTCAATGGATCATCTAGGGTTTAAGGTATATCTCTATCATTAACAAGAACCTAGAGCATTTGTTATTTGGTCTAAAATGCATAATATCTCTCGATTATCATACACTTCACAAAACATATATTTGGTGATCAATTAAACACATGAAATAATCTCAATAACAAACACACATGAAATAAGCTCAAAATTAATAAAAAAACATTAAAATTATTTAAACTAAGTTAAGCTACATCAATCATCCCAACATAAAATAAGTAGCCCATTATATAAATATTGCACAAAAGTTGAGGTTTACAAAAATACATCACAAAATATAGAAATCAAAGATTAAAAATACAAGATAATGAAATAAATCACTTCCCTTGATTTTTGCTCCAAAATTCCTTCAATAATGTTTTGAATCTTCACCTCACTTCTTGCTTCCTTGCTTCAATGGTAACTAGAACTTGAAAATTAAACCAAAATACAAACTAAATTACAAAGTAAATCAAAAACAAAGAAAAGAAAAGAAGAAGAAAAGAGAGAGAAATGGGCTAGGGTTTGGGGAGGAGGAATTGTCTTCTTTGGGTGTTAAGAAATGGGAGTATATATACTCCCATAAATTAGACCTAAAAAGTCCCAAAAAACGCGTACAATTATAGCCAAACACGCCCTTAATTGAAAATAACAAAAATAGAAAATAAAATCCGGTATTGGCCAGAAAGTTGGCTACGCGATCGCGTGGCTGAGTGCCTCACGATCGCGTGGTTAGGCTGAAATCTCTCGAGTTGGATCTGTGGCCTAGTTCGCGAACGCGACATGATAGATCCACGCGATCGCGTGGTTCACCTGCAGCTCCGTCTTTCCATGATTTGCAATTGGGTCCTCCAACTTCTGGTCTTCTTCTATTTAGTCCTCGAATTTTGACTTTTATTACAAATATGCCCCTGAAATATTTGCAAAGTAGGTCCTCCATCTTTCTGAGATGTTGCAATTGAGTCCCCAAGCTTTTGATTTCTTTCTATTAGGTCCTTGGACATCGAAATTGCTCTTCTTTTCGCTCAATTGCTCTTCAATCTCGTCTATTTTCTTTCCACTTGAGTTTGTACATAATTGTACAAGATAAACACAATTTATAAGTAGATATTTGCACAATTTGTCAATTAAATTGCTAATTTAGGAACTAAATAAGTGTGTAAAGCACACTTATCAATATTCCTTGGATAGACGAGAGAATCTACCTTATCTAGGCCTATGAAAATGTACCACTATGAGGTGAAGTGACCTCATACTGCTACTTAAACTAGCAACATCTAAACAAGGAGCAGTTAAGTCAGGGTCCTTATAAACCGCTTTGCAAGCCTCTAACAAATCAAACTTAGTTCCAAATGCCACCGTAAGTAATGGAACCTCATTCAACCATGATATCACATCGGCATCAATCACAAAAGAATCTCCTTTCACATAGATTGACACATGGTCTCGTACCTCTTCACCCACATCCAACATGTCAACATTACTGTAAAAATGCCTCACCAATTTTTCACAATATTTTCCTTCAACTCTCAACAGATTTAGCCAACCAAATTCCCTAAACTATGCTAAAAATGGAAAATTCACAGATTTTAGAAAGGCCATGTCTATGTACCTTCTCGGAGCTAATTCGCAACCTTTTAAACTTTCATGTTGAGCTGATGCAATAGCATTTTTGAACCATAGAGAAGGGAATTAAGTTGTAGGAATTTTGATTTTGGGAAAGATGAACCATATGAATTGGGGAGGGATTCAGCTAGTTATTAATGGAGAAGAAAGAGAATTGGGTCGGGTCTTGTGAGTTGATTGTGGACTGAGCTTAATGGGCTGATTTTTTCCTTTTTTATTTTGAATAAGTAATGAGGATAGATCCATTTATTATTGTTGGATATGGGGCTTATTCTTATCAATTCCATAGAGGCATTATTTCTATCTTGTGCACCAAATCTATATATATTTCTAATAACTTGATAACTATGATCATTTCAATTTAATGTGATCATAAGTGTATTCTTATATTGAACCTCAAAAATTGGGAAGAATGGTGCGACCAAACCAAACCATAGACAGATTGACCCAACTTATTGAGCAACAAGCTAGATAAATCGAACAACTTGTAAATTGCCTAGTGACTGATCCTAAGTGATAGAGGAATCATAGTAGTGAGCTTTTTAAACGACTAAACCCACCCACTTTCACTGAAGCTTAAGACCCAGTTGAAGCTGAAAAACTAGCAAAGAGCAATGGAAAGATTGTTTGATTATGCACATGTAGCAAATGCTAAAAAGGTAATATGTGCATCCTTGGAAAATGTTTTGTGAGATTTTTCGAACTATCCACATCAAGAAGGAATCAGAAACTGAACGAGTTCATTCAACTAAAATAAGGTTCAATGGCAGTTGTAAAGTACGTCAAGAAATTCGAAGAACTATCATGATTTCTGATCATATGGTGCCAGCAATAGGTATAAGATCGAAAAAAATTTTTAAGGGCTTAGACATGAAGTGAATAGAGATGTTTTAATGTTAGGTGTTCAGAACTTTCCATTTCTTGGAGTTACTAATGAAGCTTTACTGGAAAAGCAGACAGAATAAAAAATATATAAAGCTCGTGAAATAAGGTACCAGAATAAAGGCCAAATCATGAATAAAAGGGGAACACTAACCACTTCTACATGTAGAAGTAATATAGAAAACAATAATAAGAGAAGATGGTCAGGGAAACCACAAGGAGAAAACAATAGCGATTAGAGACCAGAAACCATGTAATTGTATAAAATGTGGCAGGTTACATTCAGAAGAATGTCTGTTGGGAAAGAGTGTGCGTTTCATATGTCACAAAGAAGGACACCGTCCACGTGATTGTCCTACTAAGACAGGACAAGGAAAAGCTAGAGCTTTTGCTATGGTGAGACCTAAGGTGGAGACAAGTAATGATGTTATTGTTGAGTACATTTTACATGCATATTTCACATATTTTTAGTAATACTTTTTGAGCAATTTGGAAAAATACCTACTTAATTGTGCATATTTTGTGGTTAAATAGGTTTAATAATCAACTTCATGGAGAAAGCACAAGAAAGAAGCTAAATGGATGAATACTTGAAGAAATTAAGGAGAAAATAGTCAAATCCATCAAAGAGCCGAAGTATGAGGACCAAGTTGATCTACATTGAAAGATGGAGGACCTAATTGCAAATCACCAAAAGACGATCAAGCTGCAAAATCATCACTCGGGTCAACCACGCGATCGTGTGGTTATGAGTCTGTCGCGCTCGCGAGTTCAGGCATAAACTCAACCCGAGAGTTTTCACCTCAACCACGCGATCGCGAGGTGCTATGCCACGCGATCGCGTGGTCAAAATTTTGAAGTGAATTCTGGGCCGACCCGATTCGGCCCAGATGCTGAAGGACGCGGATCTAGCGATTTTTGGGGGTTTTGAGGTGGTTTTGACCAAATTTTGAATCACTTTTCCTCTTTTCAACTCAAGAAAACCCTAGCTCTCTCTCTCTCTCTCTTTCTCTTTTATTTTATCTTTTTATCTTGTAATTTTTCTTGATTTTGTATAGTATAGTTAATGAATATTGATTAAGGGGAGAAATACCAACATTATTGTGGAAGAATAGTGATATTTTGAAGCAAGAACTATTGGTGAAGGGAAGTGTTTTTGCTTAATCTTCATATTTCTCTATTTATTTTACTTCATAGTTGAAATGATGTATTTAATTCTTGCATTTTATTGTTATTTCACTATGGGCTAAACTATTTTGTGTTGGGATTATTGATGAAGCTTGGCCTAGCTTAGTTGATTTTAATGCTTGTATTAAGAATTTAAGCTTTTTATTATCTTGTGCATTTATTGTTGTATTTATTGACTAGCATTTATTGTGGCCACATTTATGCTTAGGTTTCATGGGATGTGCAATTATTGAGAAATTGTTGTGTATTCTAGATCAATACAATATTTGCTCTAGGTTCTTATTTAGGATAGAGTTATACCTAAAACCCTAGATGACCCATTGAGCTATTTTCACAAAGGTTTAATGCAATTGGTGTGTTTTTAATCGACATAGAGATATAGTAGGTTATTGCCACTAATTAGGGTTGATTTCACTCGAGAGAGGTAATTGGCTAAGCTTGGAAAATCGGGTCTAACATGATTAATGAATTGCATTTCTATTTGCTTGTTGATAATTCAATTAGGTAATGGTCAAATGGAATCAAGAATCCCAACACTCCTTTATCATCTATTCATCACCATTTTTCTAGTTATTTATTTATAATTGCAACTTTAATTCTAGTACGAAAACTTTTCCAAAACAAACCTTTATTGTGTGTGTTTCTTGTTAAAATTAATTATTCTAGAGTATAGTTGAAATAGACAATCCTTGTGGGATCGATAAACCGGACTCAATTAGTCCACTATCACTTGTATGCGACTCGTGCACTTGCGATGTGTTTGTAGCGAACAAGTTTTTGGCGCCATTGCCGGGGATTGTTTCTATTTAAATTACATTTTAGTTGATATTAGTTTTGACTTTTAGTCACTTTTATTTCTTGTACAAATTTTCTTTTGTTTTGTTTAGTATAAGAAATCTTCTAATTTCTTGTGTTGTTCTAGGTTGTTGATTGTGCATGCGTCGAAGTAGAAGTCTTGATCTAGTTGAAATAGATCTGGATATCGAGGGGACTTTTCGACGTAGGTTAAGGGAACAACGGGAAGCTAGGAGACAACTTCTTACTGGGATGGAAGGAGAAAGAGTTAACATCGAGCTTAATGCTCCAGCTGCAATTCCTCCAAGGGGTGGAATCACACCCGGTTTTGTTCCTCAAGCGGCTAGAGCTCAAGAGCCCGTTGTTAATGAAGAAGACATGCTTTTTGGGGATTTCATGAATCCTCCTATTGTCGAGAATCAATCAAGCATTGTCTATCCCTCCTACAATCATCCAAATTTTCAACTTCGACCGGATGTCATCAATTTATTTTCCAACACCATCTCATTCTATGGGAGGACCGATGAAAATCCACATGCTCATGTGGTACGGTTCCTAGAGAATTGTAGCAACTTCAACTATGAGGGTATGAATGTGGAGGAAATCCGGATGAGGTTATTTGTACATACTTTGAAGGATAAAGCAAGAGAATGACTTGACGCTTTGCCTCCGGGGAGTATCACGGCTTGGGTGGAGTTTGTCCAAAGGTTCACTACAAAAATTTTCCCACCATCTAGAGTTGCTAAACTCAAGCATGATATTACTACATTTCAAAAATTCGAGATGGAGAGCTTTCATGAAGCTTGGGAGAGATTCAAAGACATGCTTATGAAGTGCCCAAATCATGGGATTACATTGGGGCAACAAGTCAACCACTTCTATGCCGGGTTAACTCCTCCTTGCCGTTCAAATGTGGATTCATCCTCTAATGGGTCCATCAAGACAAAGAGCATTCGAGAGGCTTATGATTTGTTTGAGATCATGAGTGAACAAAGTGCAATGTGGCCGGATAGAAGTGCACCAAGGAGTTCAAGTGGTGCACGAGGGGGTGATGATTATGCACTTGTCTTGTCAAAGATTGATTCCTTAGCCAAGAAAGTGGAAGGGTTATCTACTTCAACCTCTCGACCCGTCAATATGGTTCAAGCCCCTCCGGTATGTGATATATGTGGGGCTAATCATCAAAGCTCTATGTGTCCATTGGTGGCAAGTGGTTCTTCATCTACCGAGCAAGTTGCTTATGCTCAAAATTTCCAACGCCAAGGATTCAATCCATAGGCTCCCACATACAATCCCGATTGGAGAAATCATCCTAATCTATCTTATGGCAACAATCACAATGTGATGTGATCCAGATCACGGATACAAGCCCGCACAAAGATCCGTTGAAGATCAAAGGAGGACCGATGACTCGATTGCAAGCAAAGAGGGCCAAGGAAGCAATGAACAAGTTAGTTCAAGAAACAATGGCCAAAACAATGTTCGTGTCATCGAAAGAAGCAAGTTTCATGTTGGGGCCGAGCCAAAACGACGAGTGGATCAACCTCATCCAAGCCGTCGAAGAAGATTGCCAAAATTCGAGAATTACGGCCGTAATTCAAAAATCCTCACGGCCGTGATCAACCTTCTGCTTAAAACAGAATTTTGAAGAAATTGCAGTTTACGGCCGTAAAGATTATATCACGGCCGTAATGGAGTTGCTGCTTAAAAATTGAAGTTTGGACGTTTTGGACTTACGGCCGTAAGTCATATGTCACGGCCGTAAGAGTGAGTCAGAAACAAGTTTACGGCCGTAAGGAAAGTAGTCACGGCCGTAAACATGTATACGCGGAATTTTAGGTTATTTTTATTTCCTTATTTTTAGGTAATTGTTTCCTTATTTAATTAGAACTCTTTAACCTAGTTTTGACCCTATATATAGGGATGTAACTTTCATTATTGAAACACAACTTTGATATTATATTGAGAGGCAAATTGCTTTCACAATCCTTATTCTTCATTGAATAAAATCCGAACTTGCGAGTTTAATTCTTGTTTGTTCAACTCTTGGGTGAGATTTATTTTCATTGTGATCAAGAGGTCAACATATCAATTGATTGTGTTGGTTGCTTGGTTCAATTAATTTGAATCAATCTCTAAATCGTGATTCTTTGGCGTTCTTGGGTCGATTCCAATAATTTGTGGGTTGCGTAGCTACAATTGCTACGTGGTTTGCATCATCTGGTATCAGAGCTTAGGCTCCAAAAATCAAGGTTATATCTTGTTTTTGTTTTCTTGAGTTTCTTATTCTTTTTCTTCGTATTCTTCCAGCTTTGAGTCTTTAATCCAGAAAAGTGTCACAAAAAAATTCAATAGTCGTTATTTCCTTCGTTTGTTATCCAAATTAAATTTCATTTGTTGCGTCTTTCTCGTAGTTGAATTTTCGAGAAATTAAAAAAAAAAAAAAAAAAAAACGAAAATTCTCAGTTCAATTAAAATATTTGATATTTGATTTCAAGAATTATTTTCTTGAAACAGTCATAGTTTCCATAAAAAGTGTCAAGTTCTATATAAAGTCAAATTTAATTCTCTAAAGGTCTTCTTTGAGTTTTCCAACAAATTCATTACTTCTCACTTATATTCGATTTGAAGCAATCGAGTTTAAACTTGTTTGAGTTCGGATTCGTTCTTTGAAGCAATCGGGGTGAAAGCTATTGAGTGGAAAAAGGCAGAGAGGTGAGATCAATAGAGGGTAAAAGCCTAATTTGAGTGATACACGAGCGAAATACACGTGAGGCATATAATCATTAGTGTTAGGATGTCTGAACAATCTTCTACTGCAAAAAACAACGATCGAGCCAACATGACGGAAGAGATGGTACAACGTTTTGAGCGGTTGTTTGGGGATGTGTTAGGTAGGTTAGAAAGGCTTGAACAACCTCGGGAAGTGCCTAATGTCCGTAGGCAAGGTGGGCAAGGTCGTAGAGTAGAGGGGGTCGATGAGAATGAAGAAGGTAGTGATTTTGACGATGGGACAATTGTGGATAGAGTAGTTAGGCATGGAAGAAGGGATAGAGATCTTGGTGGCGATAGAATGGATGGTAGTATGAACAACATCAAGATGACAATTCCGTCATTCAAAGGAAGGAGTGATCCGGAAGCATACTTAGAATGGGAGAAGAAGATGGAATTAATTTTTAATTGCTACACTTATTCGGAAGAGAAAAAGGTTAAAGTAGCTGTACTTGAATTCTCCGATTACGCTATTACTTGGTGGGATCAATTGGTGACTTCTAGGAGAAGGAATCGCGAGAGACCCGTTAGTACTTGGGATGAATTAAAGGCTATCATGAGAAAGAGGTTCGTTCCTAGTCATTACCATCGGGAGCTTCATCAAAAATTACAAAGTCTATACCAAGGATCAAAGAGTGTGGAGGATTATCACAAGGAGATGGAGTTGTTGATGATTAGAGCTAATGTAGAAGAGGATAGGGAGGCTACGATGGCTCGGTTTTTGAATGGGATGAATAAGGATATAGCTAATGTGGTTGAACTACAACATTACTTGGAGATGGAGGATATGTTGCACATGGCTATAAAGGTTGAGAAGCAATTGAAGAAGAAGGGGACAGCAAGGTATCAATCGGGTACTAATTCTTCTTGGAAGCCGAAATGGGAAGGTAAAGGAGAAGGGACTGTTTCTAAAGGAAAGTTTGAAGCATCAAAAGGGAAGTTTGAGGCACCAAAAGGGAAGGAGGAACAAGCTAATAAATTCGTACCTAAAGGGGAACCTCAACCATCTAGGAGTAGAGACATTCAATGCTTCAAATGTTTGGGGAGAGGACATGTGGCGTCTCAATGTCCTAATAGGCGAGTGGTACTTTTGCGAAAGGATGGAACTATGGAGAGTGATAGTGAGGAAGAGGATTATAGCGATATGCCAACGTTGGAGGAAATATGTGAGGATGAAGATGTGTTATCCGGGGAGCATGGCGAGTTATTAGTGGCAAGGCGAGCTCTTAGTGCCCAAATCCACACGGATGATTTGGAACAACAACGGGAGAACATATTTCATACTCGATGTCGCATTAATAACAAGGTATGTAGTATGATTATTGATGGCGGTAGTTGCACTAACGTCGCTAGTACTATACTTGTTGAAAACTTAGGATTACCTTTGTTAAAACATCCTAAACCTTATAGGCTTCAATGGTTAAATGATAGTGGAGAAATTAAGGTGAATAGGAGGGTGTTGGTGAATTTTTCTATTGGTAGCTATGTGGATGAAGTTATGTGTGATGTGGTACCTATGCATGCCGGGCACATTTTGTTGGGTAGACCTTGGCAGTATGATAGGAAGGTCACGCATGATGGGTATAAAAATAGGTATAGCTTTACCAAAGGGGGAAAAACCATTACACTTGCACCATTGACACCGTCACAAGTGTATGAAGATCAAATAAAACTGAAAAATGATGAAGAAAAAAGAGTAAAGGAAAATGAGAGAAAGAGAGTTGAGGCCACGACCTCAGAAAAAGGAGAGGAAAAGAGAGTTGGAGCCACGACTCCAGAAAAAGGAGAGGCGAGAGAAAAAAAGAGTGTTGGGGTACATACCTCAGAAAAAGGAGAGGGAGCGAAGAGCGCCAGAAAAGAAAGAAAAATGAGTTTCTACGCAAAAAGGAGTGAAGTCAAGAAAGCATTTATGGAAAAACGACCAATGGTCCTTTTATTGTACAAGGATTCATTCCTTGCCTTTGATGAAACTAACAAATCCCTCCCTAGTTTGGCTATTTCTTTATTGCAGGAATTTGACGATGTATTTCCGGAGGATATACCTAGTGGGTTGCCACCAATTCGTGGTATTGAGCATCAAATTGATTTTATACCTGGAGCAGTCATTCCAAACCGACCAGCTTATAGGAGCAATCCCGAGGAGACGAAGGAGCTTCAAAAGCAAGTTGAGGAATTAATGAGTAAGGGGTACATAAGGGAGAGCATGAGCCCATGTGCCGTACCCGTGTTACTTGTACCGAAGAAGGACGGAACGTGGAGGATGTGTGTTGATTGTAGGGCCATCAACAACATAACGGTAAAGTATCGTCATCCTATTCCTAGGTTAGATGATATGTTGGATGAATTGCATGGCTCTAGCATATTTAGTAAAATTGACCTTAAGAGTGGTTATCATCAAATTCGAATGAAAGAAGGAGATGAGTGGAAAACTGCTTTTAAAACTAAGTATGGCTTGTATGAATGGTTAGTAATGCCTTTTGGACTTACTAATGCACCTAGCACATTTATGCGTTTAATGAATCATGTTTTACGTGCATTTATAGGTAAATTCGTTGTAGTTTACTTCGATGATATCTTGATATATAGTAAAACTTTGAATGAGCATGTGGAGCATGTTAGGTGTGTGCTTGTGGTTTTAAGACAAGAGCAACTTTTTGCTAACTTTAAAAAGTGTGATTTTTGCATGGAAAAAGTTGTATTTCTTGGTTATGTGGTTAGTGCTAGAGGGATAGAAGTAGATGAAGAGAAAATCAAAGCTATTAAAGAGTGGCCAACACCTAAAAGCATAACTGAGGTTAGGAGTTTTCATGGCTTGGCTAGTTTTTATAGGCGCTTTGTTAAAAAATTTAGCACGATTGCCACACCACACACAGAAATTGTCAAAAAAAGTGTAGGATTTAAATGGGGAGTAGAACAGGAGCATGCATTTGAAACAATCAAAAATATGTTGTGTAAAGCACCGGTTTTATCACTTCCTAACTTTGACAAGGCTTTTGAGATTGAATGTGATGCCTCAGGGCTAGGCATTGGAGCCGTTTTAATGCAGGATCAAAGGCCAATCGCCTATTTTAGTGAAAAACTAAAAGGGGCTGCACTTAATTATCCCACATATGACAAGGAGTTATACTCACTTGTGCGCGCTTTGGAAACATGGCAACATTACTTGTGGCCACGGGAGTTCGTGATACACACCGATCATGAGTCCTTGAAGCATTTGAGGGGTCAATCTAAACTGAGTAAGAGACATGCAAGGTGGGTAGAGTTCATCGAAACATTTCCCTATGTCATCCGGTACAAACGAGGTAAGGAAAATGTGGTGGCTGACGCATTGTCTCGAAGGTATGTTCTTTTAAATTCTTTGCATTCGAAATTGCTTGGATTTGAATACATTAAGGACATGTATGCTAATGACCTGGACTTTTCTAATATTTATGAGTCTTGTGGTAAAGGGGCTGTGGATAGGTTCTTTAAACATGATGATTATTTATTTCGAGAAAATAAATTGTGTGTCCCTAGGTGTTCAATGAGGGAGTTACTTGTGAGAGAGGCCCATAGTGGAGGTTTAATGGGTCATTTTGGGGTTAAAAAGACCATTGAAATCCTAAGTGAACATTTCTATTGGCCTAAAATGAAAATTGATGTGGTTCGGGTTTGTAATAGATGCATTACTTGTAAAAAGGCTAAATCTAGGATTAAACCCCATGGATTATATATGCCTTTACCCGTCCCTAGTGAACCTTGGGTCGATATCTCTATGGATTTTGTTTTGGGATTGCCTAGGACTAAGAAGGGTCGAGATTCGATTTTTGTGGTAGTAGATCGCTTTAGTAAAATGGCACATTTCATACCATGCCACAAAACTGACGATGCTACAAACATAGCTGAAATTTTCTTTAGGGAAGTCGTGCGCTTACATGGAGTGCCTAAAAGTATTGTCTCGGATAGGGATGTTAAATTCCTTAGTCATTTTTGGAGAGTCTTGTGGAATAAATTAGGAACAAAATTGCTTTTTTCTACAACTTGTCACCCACAGACCGATGGACAGACCGAGATAGTAAATAGGACAATGATTCAATTATTGCGCACCATAATCAATAAAAATTTGAAAAATTGGGAAGAGTGTTTGCCATTTATTGAATTTGCATATAATAGGGCTATACATTCTACTACTTCGTGTTCACCATTTGAAATTGTTTATGGTTTTAATCCGCTAACACCATTGGATTTAATTCCTTTACCTGTGAATGAACGTAGTAGTTTAGATGGCAAGAAAAAAGCTGAGATGGTAAAAGCACTCCACGACAAGGTGAGGTTGGCGATTGAAAAGAAAAATGAACATTATGCTTCGCAGGCTAACAAAGGAAGAAAGGGCATCATTTTTGAACCTGGTGATTGGGTTTGGTTACATTTGAGGAAGGAGCGGTTTCCAGAACAACGCAAGTCAAAGTTACAACCGCGAGGGGATGGTCCGTTCCAAGTGATTGAAAGGATCAACAACAATGCCTATAAATTAGACCTTCCTGGTGAGTATAATGTTTCGGCTTCATTTAATGTTTCTGATCTATCTCCGTTTGATGCAGGTACAGATTCGAGGTCGAATCCTTTCGAAGAGGGAGGGGATGATGTGATCCAGATCACGGATACAAGCCCGCACAAAGATCCGTTGAAGATCAAAGGAGGACCGATGACTCGATTGCAAGCAAAGAGGGCCAAGGAAGCAATGGACAAGTTAGTTCAAGAAACAATGGCCAAAACAATGTTCGTGTCATCGAAAGAAGCAAGTTTCATGTTGGGGCCGAGCCAAAACGACGAGTGGATCAACCTCATCCAAGCCGTCGAAGAAGATTGCCAAAATTCGAGAATTACGGCCGTAATTCAAAAATCCTCACGGCCGTGATCAACCTTCTGCTTAAAACAGAATTTTGAAGAAATTGCAGTTTACGGCCGTAAAGATTATATCACGGCCGTAATGGAGTTGCTGCTTAAAAATTGAAGTTTGGACGTTTTGGACTTACGGCCGTAAGTCATATGTCACGGCCGTAAGAGTGAGTCAGAAACAAGTTTACGGCCGTAAGGAAAGTAGTCACGGCCGTAAACATGTATACGCGGAATTTTAGGTTATTTTTATTTCCTTATTTTTAGGTAATTGTTTCCTTATTTAATTAGAACTCTTTAACCTAGTTTTGACCCTATATATAGGGATGTAACTTTCATTATTGAAACACAACTTTGATATTATATTGAGAGGCAAATTGCTTTCACAATCCTTATTCTTCATTGAATAAAATCCGAACTTGCGAGTTTAATTCTTGTTTGTTCAACTCTTGGGTGAGATTTATTTTCATTGTGATCAAGAGGTCAACATATCAATTGATTGTGTTGGTTGCTTGGTTCAATTAATTTGAATCAATCTCTAAATCGTGATTCTTTGGCGTTCTTGGGTCGATTCCAATAATTTGTGGGTTGCGTAGCTACAATTGCTACGTGGTTTGCATCACAATGTGTTGAATCCAAAGCCACAAGAGAAGAAAGAGGGATGGGAAGAGGCTATCACCAAGCTAGCAAATCATCAATTGCAATATCAAGAACGCAATGATGCCTCTTTGAAAAATTTGGAGAAGCAAGTGGGCCAAATAGCTAAACTTATCTCGGAAAGGCAACAAGGAGCTTTGCCTAGCAACACCGAGACAAATCCAAGGGAGAATGTTCAAGCTATTACAACAAGGAGCGAGGTGCAATTTCCCGAGATCACGGCCCCACAACCAACAACTCAATCAAGCAAGGCTCCCATTGAAGAAAATGAGCCTATTCAAGCATTCGAAAAAATTGTTGAAGTGCCAAAGGAAAGTGAGCCGGAAGCATCCACATCAAAGGCCCCAACACCGATTAAGGCTTATGTGCCTCCTATCCCCTTTCCTCAAAGGTTGCAAAAGCAAAAGCTCGACGGTCAATTTGGAAGATTTTTGGAAGTGTTCAAGAAGCTACACATCAACATTCCTTTCGCCGATGCATTAGCTCAAATGCCAAGCTATGCCAAATTCATGAAGGATATTCTATCCAACAAAAGAAGGCTTGAAGAGCATGAGACGGTGATGCTAACTGAGGAATGTAGTGCCATCATTCAAAACAAGCTTCCTCCAAAAATTAAAGATCCAGGGAGTTTTACTATTCCATGCACTATTGGTGATGTTAATTTTAGTAAAGCTTTATGTGATCTTGGTGCTAGCATTAATTTGATGTCTTTGTCCATTTTCAGGAAATTGGAATTGGGGGAAGCTAAAGCAACCACCGTGTCTCTACAATTGGCAGATAGGTCCATCAAATATCCTCAGGGGATCATTGAGGATGTTCTAGTGAAGGTGGATAAATTCATCTTTCCGGCGAATTTCATTATTCTTGACATGGAGGAAGATCATGACATTCCAATTATATTGGGAAGGCCATTTCTAGCAACCGGGAGAGCACTTATTGATGTGCAAGAAGGGCAATTGATTTTGAGGGTGCAAGATGAGCAAGTCACCTTCAATGTGTTGAAGGCCATTAAATACCCTTCGGAGTCAAATTCATGCTTTCAGGTGGATGTAATTGATCATCTTGTGGTAAACTCCTTCAACCGTGGGATTTCTAAGGATCCATTGGAGTCGTGCATCGCCCACTCTTTGACTATTGAGGATGATGATCATGAAGTTAAACAAATGGCTCATTATTTGGAGGCATCACCACAATATCAACACAAAAGTACCCCCTACTTTGAGGAGTTGAAAAATAGTTCTTCACCACCCCTACCATCTCTCGAGAAGGCACCTACCCTCGAGCAAAAGCCTCTTCCTTCTCATTTGAGGTATGCTTACTTGGGGGAATCTTCTACCCTTCCGGTCATTATTTCTAATTTATTAAGTGAAGTGGAGGAAGACAAATTGCTTCGGGTATTGAGGGAGCACAAGGAGGCTATTGGATGGACCATCTCAGATATTCGAGGTATTTGCCCTTCGTTATGCAAGCATAAAGTCCTTATGGACGATGATTTCAAACCTTCGGTGGAGCGTCAACGTCGGTTAAATCCCAACATGAAAGAAGTGGTAAAGTGGCTCGATGCGGGTATTATCTATCCAATCTCGGATAGTGCATGGGTGAACCCGGTGCAAGTAGTGCCGAAGAAAGGAGGTGTCACGGTAGTGGAGAATGAGAATAATGAGCTTATTCCAACGAGGCCAGTAACGGGGTGGAGAGTTTGCATTGATTATCGCAAGCTCAACAATGCTACTAGGAAGGAACATTTCCCCCTTCCATTCATCAATCAAATGCTTGAGCGATTGGCGGGTCACTCTCATTATTGCTTTCTAGATGGGTATTCGGGCTATAATCAAATTCCTATAGCCCCGGAGGATCAAGAAAAGACAACATTCACATGCCCATATGGAACTTTTGCATATAGGAGGATGCCCTTCGGTCTCTGCAATGCCCCTGCTACTTTCCAACGGTGCATGATGGCTATCTTCTCCGACATGGTGGAGAAATTTATTAAGGTATTTATGGATGACTTCTCAGTTTTTGGTACTTCATTTGATGATTGTTTGAATAATTTGAGAATGGTGCTAAAAAGATGTGAGGATACCAATTTGGTCTTGAATTGGGAAAAATGTCATTTCATGGTTTGTGAGGGGATAGTTCTTGGGCACCGAATTTCAAGTGAGGGGATTGAGGTTGATAAGGCAAAAATTCAAGTTATTGAAAAATTACCTCCCCCAACCTCGGTAAAGGGCATAAGAAGCTTCTTGGGGCACGTGGGATTTTATAGGAGGTTTATCAAAGACTTCTCAAAAATTACGAAGCCACTGTGTTCATTACTTGAGAAGAGTACCACATATGAATTCTCTAAAGAGTGTCTTCAAGCTTTTAACACTCTTAAAGAGAAACTCATCACGGCACCTATTATTGTGGCTCCTGATTGGAGTTTTCCCTTCGAGCTTATGTGTGATGCAAGTGATTACGCCGTGGGAGCGGTTTTGGGGCAAAGGAAGGACAAACTCTTGCATGTCATCTACTACGCTAGTAGAACCTTGACCGATGCTCAATTGAATTATGCTACTATCGAGAAGGAAATGCTAGCGGTGGTCTTTGCCTTTAATAAGTTTCGGTCATATCTTATTGGCTCCAAGGTGATTGTGTATACCGACCATTCGGCCCTCGAGTATTTGTTGGCAAAGAAGGATGCCAAGCCGCAGTTAATTAGATGGGTTCTTCTCCTCCAAGAGTTTGATTTGGAGATTCGTGACAAGAAGGGGACGGAGAATCTTGTAGCCAATCACTTGTCTAGACTTGAGCAAACCGAGGAAATTTTGGATGAAGAGATAAGTGAGGTATTCCCGGATTAGCAAATTTTCCAAATCATGGATCTTCTACAAGCTGCTAGTGTGCCATGGTATGCAGACCATGTGAATTTTCTTGCAAGTGGCATCACTCCCCCGGACCGCTCTTATCAACAAAGGAAGAAGTTCTTTGCGGATATCAAGCATTATTTTTGGGATGACCCTCTGTTGTTCAAAAGGGGTCCGGATCAAATCACGAGAAGGTGTGTACCCGAGGAGGAAATGGAGAAGATTCTTGAACAATGTCACTCATCACCTTATGGAGGTCATTTTGATGCCGTGAAGACTGCATCAAAGGTTCTTCAATCGGGATTTTATTGGCCCACTTTATTCAAGGATGCTCACACACTTGTGTCCAAATGTGACCGATGCCAACGATTGGGTAATATCTCTAACCGAAATGAAATGCCCTTAAATTCTATTTTAGAGGTGGAGATATTCGATGTTTGGGGTATTGATTTTATGGGACCTTTTCCATCATCTTTTTCTAATCAATACATTCTAGTTGCAGTAGACTATGTGTCCAAGTGGGTAGAAGCGGTGGCACTCCCCACAAATGATGCTCGAGTGGTGGTGAAATTTTTGAAGAAAAATATTTTTACTCGTTATGGCACCCCTCGAGCTATCATTAGTGATGGAGGAAAACACTTTTGTAACCACCTCTTCGACTCACTTTTGACCAAGTATGGGGTCAAACATCGAATATCCACAGCTTATCATCCACAAACAAGTGGGCAGGTTGAAATTTCAAATAGAGAATTGAAAAAGATCCTTGAAGTGACGGTGAATGCCTCGAGGAAAGATTGGTCCAAGAAATTGGATGATGCATTATGAGCATACCGCACCACTTTCAAGACCCCCATTGGTATGTCTCCATTTCGACTCCTATTTGGTAAAGCATGTCATCTCCCGGTTGAGCTTAAGCACCGAGCATATTGGGCAACAAAAGTCTTGAATTTTGATATGGAGTTGGCCGATGAGAAAAGATTACTCCAACTCAATGAGCTTGATGAATTCCGCATTGAATCATATGAAAATACTCGGATTTACAAAGAGAATACAAAGAGGTGGCATGACAAGAACATTGTGAAGCGGGACTTCCAAGTTGGGCAACAAGTACTTCTCTACAACTCAAGACTTCGATTGTTCCCCGGTAAACTCCGCTCTAGATGGTCGGGACCTTTCACCATTGCTCAAATCTTCCCACATGGAGCGGTCGAACTTTATCATGGAAGTAAAGGGAACTTCAAAGTAAATGGGCAATGCTTGAAGTCATACTTGGGGGGTCATTATGAAAAGGAGAAGTCATCCATCCCTCTTGCAAACCCGGAGTAATTGTTATCAAAAAGTCGAGCTTACGACTTTAACCAAGCGCTTTTTGGGAGGCAACCCAAATTTCTACACTTTTAATTACTTGTTGATATTTACTTATTGCATTTTTATTTTGTCTAACTTGGTTAATCACCAACTTTTGTAGGTTCGAAATTCTTTTTGAAATCCTAAGCAACCTTGTCCTCAACAAGTTTGGGGGAGATTGGCGTATCAAGATAATCAAAGCTTAGATCAATTTGGAACATCATACACGCATCAATCCGGGGAAGTTCCATCACCCATTCCTTTCTTGTTATTATGACATTGTCAACATTGAGGACAGTGTTTGATTTAAGTTTGGGGGTATTGGGATCATGTGCTTTATGAACATTTTACATTGCCTTGTCGGCCCTTGATGTCTTGATGGTTGAAATTGTTTATTTTGTTGAGAATATTGACATGCTAGATAGCCTTGCCAGCTTATAAGACTTTGATGTTTGAAATTGTTGTTAATTCATGAGTTATGACCAAATGTGCTACTTGTGCTACTTTCTTTAAATGCTTATCCATGTAAGATCATATGTACATTGAGCACAATATTCATGTTCAATTGTCGGTGAGTTTGGAAATTGTTGAAGGGCGAAGAGGTTAATGGAGTAGATGAACTAGGTTGTGAGCTTGTATTGTTTATTTGTATCAACCTATCAAATAGTTTCTAAAACTCTAAATCTCTTGATCCTATTGTAAGACAAGTTTGGGGGTGGTCGACCCGGTGAAGGAGACGGTCTAGACGTGTGGTGATTCCATGCATGTTGGAAATAAATTTTGTGTGGAGTGTATTTCTCCAAGTATAAGCTAAGTAATGACAGTATGCTAAAGTTCTAAGCCCATTTTAATTTTTGCATTTCATTGCCCTATCTCGAAGCCTTTTTGACTCGAGTAATTAAGCCCGTAGGAGTATCTTGAAACTTGATGCCTTAAGTTTGAAACTTGGGAGTCACCGGCCTAAAGCTCGCTACATGGGTCAATTAGAAAGCTTAATGAGTAGGGTACTCACACACAGACTTGAAAAAAAAAAAGCACATTATCATTGCATTTGCTTAATAAGTCTACCCCACTTCGTAGCCTTTTTGACTCGAGTTAATAAGTCTGTAGGGGTATTTTGAAACCTGGTACCCTTTGATCTAAAATATCAGGGAGCTGCCGACCTAAAGCTCGCTACATGGGTTAATTAGAAAGCTTAAGGGAGTGGGGAAGTCACGAGCAAACATCATGTTAGTTATTAGAAATCATGCATTTGTACTTGCATAAGGGCTTAGATGAATAGTGGGTTTGAATTGCTTGGTATAAACTTGAATGTCGAAGCACTCATTAGTGGAGAGTCACTGCACTTCTAGGTTGTCGAGATTGTCGGTAAAACACACCCATGCTTTAGTGGAAAAAGAAAGAGTGATTTGAGTAGTACCCTCTAGAACTGCATCCCGGGAGTGGAAAGAAAATTATTTATTGGGGGATGAATGTCACTAGTGGGAAAGGAAAGAATTGACCACTAATGGTGGGATAGTTTTGACTTGAAACCCTTTTACTCATCAACATTCTTGAATCTTATTGACGATTGACAATGGCTATACACACGCACCGATCGAACATCGGATAAGCCAAACTCATTTTTGTAGCATTATTTGGGAACATAATTGTGAATTAATTATGCAATTTCACACTCATGGAAGATTGCGAGCTATTTAGCATTGTTGATCATTATGTCATTTTTTGTTGATGCATGTGAATATTCTTGCTCAGGACGAGCAAGAGTTCAAGTTTGGGGGTATTTGTTGAGTGCATTTTACATGCATATTTCACATATTTTTAGTAATACTTTTTGAGCAATTTGGACAAATACCTACTTAATTGTGCATATTTTGTGGTTAAATAGGTTTAACAATCAACTTCATGGAGAAACCACAAGAAAGAAGTTAAATGGATGAATACTTGAAGAGATTGAGGAGAAAAGAGTCAAATCCATCAAAGAACCGAAGTATGAGAACCAAGTTGATCTACATTGAAAGATGGAGGACCTAATTGCAAATCACCAAAAGATGATCAAGCTGCAAAATCATCACTCAGGTCAACCACGCGATCGCGTGGTTATGAGTCTGCCGCGCTCGCGAGTTCAGGCATAAACTCAACCCGAGAGTTTTCACCTCAACCACGCGATCGCGTGGTCAAAATCTTGAAGTGAATTCTGGGCCGACCTGGTGCGACCCGATTCGACCCAGATGCTGAAGGACCCAGATCTAGAGATTTTTGGGGGTTTTGAGGTGGTTTTGGCCAAATTTTGAATCACTTTTCCTCTTTTCAACTCAAGAAAACCCTAGATCTCTCTCTTTCTCTTTATTTTATCCTTTTATCTTGTAATTTTTCTTGATTTTGTATAGTATAGTTGATGAATATTGATTAAGGGGAGAAATACCAACATTATTGTGGAAGAATAGTGATATTTTGAAGCAAGAACCATTGGTGAAGGAAGTGTTTTTGCTTAATCTTCATATTTCTCTATTTATTTTACTTCATAGTTGAAATGATGTATTAAATTCTTGCATTTTATTGTTATTTCACTATGAGCTAAACTATTTTGTGTTGGGATTATTGATGAAGTTTGACCTAACTTAGTTGATTTTAATGCTTGTATTAAGAATTTAAGTTTTTTATTATCTTATGCATTTATTGTTGTATTTATTGACTAGCATTTATTGTGGCCACATTTATGCTTGGGTTTCATGGGACGTGCAATTATTGAGAAATTGTTGTGTATTCTAGATTAATACAATATTTGTTCTAGGTTCTTGTTTAGGATAGAGATATACCTAAACCCTAGATGACCCATTGAGCTATTTTCACAAAGGTTTAATGCAATTGGTGTGTTTTTAATCGACATAGAGATATAGTAGGTTAATGCCACTAATTAGGGTTGATTTCACTCGAGAGAGGTAATTGGCTAAGCTTGGAAAATCGGGTCTAACATGATTAATGAATTGCATTTCTATTTGCTTGTTGATAATTCAATTAGGTAATGGTCAAGTGGAATCAAGAATCCCAACACTCCTTTATTATCTATTCATCACCATTTTTCTAGTTATTTATTTATAACTGCAACTTTAATTCTAGTACGAAAACTTTCCCAAAACAAACATTTATTGTGTGTGTTTCTTGTTAAAATTAATTATACTAGAGTGTAGTTGAAATAGAAAATTCTTGTGGGATCGATAAATCGGACTCAATTAGTCCACTATCACTTGTATACGACTCGTGCACTTGCGGTGTGTTTGTAGCGAACAGTTATCATAGGTACTATTTACGTAAATTCCAAACTTGTATATGTCCTATTCGATTATTGAGCTGCTCACTCCTTTGTAGCCACCAGTATGCTAGAAAAGCTTGAATTGAACCCTAAAGTACTTCCTTTAGAAATAGAGGTTAGCTTACCTTCTAGGTCAGATTGTCGTGCTAAACACTATATTCCCAATATGTTAATAGGAATTGAAGGAAGGACTCACCCCATAGATTTAGTAATACTAGATCCAAAGGACTTTGATGTGATCCTAGGTATGGATTGGTTATCCCTTTATCAAGTAACTATTGATTGTAGAGTAAAATCTTTAAATATGCCTGACAAGAGGACGATAGTTTTTCCTAAACTTGCGAAAACTGCTAAACTATTAATATCTACATTGAAGGCATCATGACTACTAAAAAGAGGCAATGAAGGATTTGGTCAGCTTACATCAGATTCAAACACAAGAAAAACTTGAACCATCACTGAACACTATACCAGTAGTATGTGAATACCTTGATGTCTTTCCTGAGGAACTGTCAGGATTACCTCCAGAACGAGATGCTGAATTTGGAATAGAACTTCTACCAGGTACATCACCCATCTCCAAGGGCCCCTATAGAATGGAACCTGTAAAGAGTTGAAAATTCAATTGGATGAATTAATTCAAAAAAGGTTAACTAGATCAAGCATGTCACCATGGGGAACCCAGTACTATTTGTAAAGAAGAAGGATGGAACTATGAGGTTATGCATCAACTACCACGACTTAAATAAAGTGACTACTAGAAACAAATATCCACTGTCGAGGGTAGATGGTCTTTTCGATCAGCTGCAAGGATCTACAGTATTTACCAAGGTCGATCTTGGAACAAGATATCATCAATTACAGATAAAGCAAGAAGATATACCAAAAACTACTTTCAATACTCGCTATAGTCATTATGAATTTCTGGTGATGCCTTACGGACTAACGACTGCTCTCGCAATATTTATGGATCTCATGAGTAGAGTGTTTAAAGAATATCTGGACAAGTTTGTTAGAGTATTTATTGATGATATTCTTGTTCACTTTAAGACAAAGGAAGATCATACCACACACTTAAGAATTATTTTCAAATTCTGAGAGAAAAACAACTATAAGCCAAATTTAAAAGGTGTGAATTCTGGCTGGAGAGAGTGACATTTCTAGGACATGTAGTGTCAAGGAGAGGCATAGAAGTTGATCCCAATAAAATAGAGGCAGTGTTGGAATGGAAACAACCATCTTCACCAACTAAAGTTAGAAGTTTCTTGGGATTAGCAGGATATTACAGGCATTTTGTACAAGATTTCTCCAAGATTGCCACCCCATTAACATAGCTAACTCATAAAAATGTACAGTTCAAGTGGACTACGGACTGTGAAAAGAGTTTTCAGGAACTAAAGAAGAGACTAACCATAGCTCCTGTGGGAATAAGCTCATGGGAATAATTTTGAGATGTATACCTAGATTGATGAAATTAAAGCCTTGAATAGCACCAAGCAGAGTTAAGAATAACACTAGGACTTAATTAAGAGGAGTCCCATAGATAGGGCACTAAACAGAAACAATTAGAAGATTTCACTTTAATTACCGTTTTACCATTGATAGAGTAGCGACTATGAGGAACAAGTTGGCGTTCAGTTTTGCCTCATTCAGGTTTAGGAACCACTTCAAATACAGAGTGAAAGTCACCTACCCGGATAGGATGGAAAATGTGATAAACCCAGAATTTACCAGTGTTTCGTGTAACTATCTTTGAGCAATCACCATGAACTGGACTGGCTCATTTCTTTTGCAGGTATACCTTTTTTGAAGCCTAAAACATGATCTTTACAACAGTACCATTAACACCTAAAACGGACAATGATTCGAACTCCAAATATCGACCTGGAGAGAGCATCTTGGCGTGTAAATTTTGCATGATATTTCCTTATTTCAAGTGCATGTGTGAAACTTGGCGTACATTAACCACTAGCTATCCTATTACTTGTTGGCCGTGAATTGTGTATCTAAAATACATTTTTGATTGTATATACGTATAATTAATTGTTAAATGGATAAAATAAATAAAATAGCGCATGAAATATGTATTAAACTAAAAGCTGAGCTTATAAATTCTCCCAAACAGGCCTTAGATTTACCTTTTTGTCTATAAATACACAAAGCACTCTTTTTTCATTCTCTAGCTCACGAAAATCAACAAAAAATGAAGATGATCTATGATATTTTCTCCTTCGTTATTAAACGAAAATTTCATGTATATTATTATCTGAAAATGTGATATTTAACTCCATGAAATCTTTAATTTACAGGTTCAACACCTTAAGGAAAAAGCTTTGATCTTTGTGAGTGAAATATATGTGTTATGACTACGTGTAGGAAATGGCTCATAATTTGTATGAGATTGTGGAGAGTTGGGGTGAGATGTCAAGGGATGGACAAGAGTATCATATTGTTACTTGATACGAGGTTTGGATGCATTACCTGTTTTGGCGGGGTTTATACATGATGAAAAAAGTTTATAAAACCTTGCACATTTACAATGCATACTCCTATGAGCCTCTAGGAGTATTACTCTTTATTTATTAAACTATGGAAGTGAAGAACTTGACTTTTGTTTCTTTTGAATGTTGATAAAATGTAAGTAATATGTGTTTACTCAAAGGTGGCAAATATATATGTATATCATTGCATTCTTTTGCTCTTGGGATGACAAGGAAAGGAAGTAACCAAAAACTGTATTTTGGAATATATAAGAATCAAAAGTTGGACTATGCAACACCACCTATATTTTGAAAATACAATGATCTACAAAGAGCATGAATGAGTTACGTTCTCATAAGTTTACCCTAAAAGATTCAATGAGTTTTACAGTTATGTTATGTAAAGTAAACAAACTTATGAGGTTTCCAAGTTTCTAAAGAATAGTTGTTTTAAATTCCGCTGCAAGATACTAGTAGCCTGTTGATAAGTGTATTTTATACACTTATTTCTATCCTAAAAGTAGGATTTTATATGTTTGTTTTAGAATATTCGCTATTTATTTTGTGTTAATTGTTTACATTTCAGAAATAATCCCAAAGTCGGGAAAACAAAGGAATTGAGGCTAAAATTGAGCAATTGGATGTAAAAGGGGTCAAAGTGAGCAAATCAAGAATTGATGCAGTCAATCAAATAGTTAATTTGAAGAAAAAATCGAATTTGGAAGAAATCAGAAGTTCAGGGGCCAAATTGCAATAATCAGAAGTTGGAGGACCAGCTGTGAAATTAAAAGTCAGGGACTAACTTGCACAGCCGGAAAGAGGATGAAGTCGCGATCGCTGGTTTCACGCCAAGCGATCGCGAGACGGTGCTGAATTACAACCCGGGAGTTATACGGTCTTCCACGCGATCGCCGGACGTAAGCCTGCGCGATCGCGCGCTTGTCCGACTGGGCCGCAGATCAAATTTTTCTCGCGATTTTTGACAGGCTTTGGGCTTTTTGACCTAGGTTTTCTCCGAAACCTATATATACCAGACCTAAGGCACGAAATCAAGGTTCCCAATTCATTGAAGAGAGGCCAAAACGCTGTCGAAGTGCCGAGGGATCCATGCCACGCCAAGAACACAATTGAAGAACGAAGATCAAGGGCATGAATAGGGTGAAATCTATCCATTCTTCTTGTGATTTTTATTCAATTATGTATCTAGGCTAGGTTTTAAATGTTAGAATTGTGATGAAGCATTTATTTTCGGACTTTATGTATTGATTATCATTTAATTTCATAATTCATGAGTTTGAGCAATTGATTTATACTTTTTTATCATGCAATTACTTGATCACTAGTTGTATGAATTTAGGTAGTGATTTCTTAAGTTCGAAAGATTGAGATTTCATTAGACTTGTATCAATTGCCACAAAGTCCGATAGGGGATTGAAATATACCCCTATGCTTTGTGTTATCTGCTATAGTATTCACCAAATTTGTAATGCTTTTCTATACATTTAGATTCGTCATAGAAATATAGTCGGATTGTGTATAGAAATAGGTGTTGATTCTTGTCCGAAAGGGAGTCTTGACAATATTAGGAATATGGATTTTCAAAACCTCGTGAATTATTGTTAGATGTTTAAATTAATGCATAATTAATGGAATAAATGTGGATTCTCAATTCTAGCATGTTTTTCTCATATTTTCTTTAAATCAAATTTTCTCGTTCTTTCTAGTTTAATTTTAATTTAAAATTTCCAAATCCTAAACTTCTTTAGTTCCGGTTAAGGTAGTAATCTAAAATACGATTTAAAACAATCCATGTGGGAACGATATTCGGACTTAAAATCCACTTTATTACTTGCGCGACCCGTGCACTTGCGGAGCGTTGTCACCTGTAAATTTGTTAGAGCAGTTTAGTAACGTGTTACTAGTAGCAAAACAAATTGGGTGAACTTTTGGGGCGTGACATAGATATAGAAATAGATAATTTTTAACATAAATTGTCATAAAAAATGATTTATTAGCACAAATTATAGCACATTTATTTATACTCAAGTGTATTAATCCAATTTCTTCATTTTTAATGTAACACATTTACATAAAATACCAAATTTATTTACATTCAAATATATTAATCTTTTTTTTTTCAATGTAACAAATTTACGTAGAATATATTTATTACTATTCTTACTAAATATGTAATAAATATTAAATATTAAATTTTCTACGAAAATTAATTTAAAATACAGAGTTCATTTTGGTGGGATTTATGTGTTTGTTTTTGTGACAACTATTCTATTATTAATTTATTATAGATAGATATAGATTAGATACCTTGGTGATTCGGAAGTATGAGGTTTGTGAAACAAATGTTACTAGATGAATTTCATTACTCTCTATTATCAATCAGATTTCTTCGTAGGCATTTTCTGTACTCATAAATTTTGTCACTTAGTAATTGAATGATGTGTTTACATATTAATGCTCTTGTTGTTGAACCAAAAAAGGAAGAAAGATGTAACTCAAAGGTAAAATAGTCTGATGCTGTCAAAAATTCTAACCCTGACGTGGCAGAATCTGATGATATTTAATTGCTGGAAAGATCAACGAGCTCGCCTTGGATGACCTGCAAAAAAGGCGAGGAGGATTCTCCCCGTCGCCCCTCCGGTGTGAGAATTAGTTTTCTGAAAAAATAGAGAGGGAATATTTTACTGGAAAACGTAAAGAATTGTGAATGAATATTGTGATCAAAGGAGCTGTATTTATAGGGCTAAAAAAGCCCATAACTTCCTTAATTTAAGGAATGAGTCCTTTTTGCTATAAACTTACCTTTTAGGAGGAGTTCTAATCTTATAAGAATTGTACTTCCTCTTTTTTAGGATGATTCCTTATGGGCTATGTTGTATTCCGAGAGCCCAAGAAGGTGGCCCATTGTTAAAGCCCACAAACGGTGAACACCTGGAATCCGAAGTGGCCGGGATAGCCCAGGCACGTATCCCACTATGGACGTAGGACATGAATAGGTCGGGCATACATGGGCCGGGACGGTCACATGGACGAGCAAACATCCCGGCCTATAGAAGAAAAGATGGACGACCGGGACTGTAATAGCCCGGGATGGACTCTCTCGGGAATTAGCCCGATCAATGGCCCGTGCATCAGGGGTCGAGGATTGATGTCTGAATGCAATTAACTCTTGACAGCTGTCACCTTTATTAATGATGCATTTCGCCAACTGTTTTGTCCTTTATTCTAAGCGTCATCATTAATGCCACAGTTCATGGATTGCTACCACATGTCAAAAATGAGTGGCGGGATTTCAAAAATATTCCCGCCTTTTTCCTCTTATATATATGTGGTCCCTATGCTCTCTTTATTTTCACTTTGCAAATTTAGTGAAAACCAGATAACTCCCCGAGCGTCTAACGCGAGCTAAAAATTCCAAGCACGACCTTTAGGTAATCTCGACCTCTCCCGACGTTAATTTTATTTCGTAATTTAGTCGTTAGGAAAATGGCCAGGCAAGTGAACATCACGGACCTTAGGGAGGTAGAAAATTTGGACGAGGCCTTAGACGTAGAGCCCATAGGATTTTACCAACCTCCGAGGGGGACGAGTCGAGCGATGACGAGGAAGTCAATAACCCTGAATTTGATGATAGACCGGGCAGTCCCGACCTAGAGTTACCAACATACAACAGTAGGATGAAGGAACACATGGTCGAGGCTGACATGAGGAAGTTTGGTCTATCTGATAGGTATTCATTCCGGGCCCCCGAGCATGATGATGTATCATATCATTACCGGGAAGGGGAGACCGTAGTATTCCATGACTCACTAGTAGCCAGCCTCAGGTTCCCCTTGCATCATTTTTTCATAGACTTTCTTTTAACGGCAAGCATTCTTCCCGGGCAGCTGGTCCCAAACGGGTGGAGAATCCTTGCTTACTTCTTTGTTTTATTAGGAGTCTAGGGATCGAACCTACCGTGAACCTTTGTAAATGCCTTTTAAATTTGAAGTTTTTACCCCGATGTAACTGCTTCGTTTACTTATGCGGGAAGGGAAGGTTCGAGGTGCCCTGGGTCCCTTCATCCTTAAAGTATTGGAAGGAAAAATTCTTTTATATAAAACCTCGGGAAGGTGAGAATATTTTTTGGCCCACTTTTAGGAAACCGGAGGTAGATAACTTTAATAGAATGGGTAATGTGGGGGAGGACGAGATGGCCGACTCTTAGCCAACGCCATAAGAGTTTGTGACTTCGGTATTCTGGCCGAGGAGGCTTCAGATCTTACTACCAACGAGATCTTAGGTCAGGCCGGCCTTGACTTGGAGCCCGGTAGGACCCGGCCTTGTAAATTAAGTAATAGTTGATTTCATTTTTCCACTAGAAAATGTTCCCTTCCCCTTCTTATTGCTTTTTATCTAACCTTCTCGTTCTTTCACAGGTATGGCTTTTGATGGAGACAGGTTACGAAAGGCGGCCGAGGAGAGGGCTCGAGCTGCTGCCGAGAGGAGGAGGGAAGGTGGCATAACTAGAAGACAGCCACAAAAAAAGCCACGCCAGGCACAGTCCGGGCCGGGCGAAACTTCAGGAAGGAACACTAAAGCTCCTCCTCGGCGCGAGACCAGCCAAGGTGTTCGCCGCCCTCCCGTCCAGGATGAGAATGCCAGGTCTGATCCTCCCGAAGTTGTTACAGAGGGTCCCACCTTGGCTGACTTGCGGTCCAAATTAGAGGAGAGTTACCACCCCGGTCTACTGGAGAAATATTCTGACGAAGTCTCGCTGGAGAACGGGGTGGATCATTTTCTGAATGCGGAGCTCAAGGTAATTTCACGAAGACCTTCTACTTTTGGTGTTGCATTTTGCCTTCAATAATACAAGTATTTAACTCGTACAGATGCTCAGTATTGGTCGGGGTCTTATAAACTAAGGTGTCCGGCGAGGGGAGGCTACGAGTCAGCTTGTCCATTATGTTCAGTACGAGGCAACCCGTGCTAACAATGCTGAAGGAAAGTTGACCAGAATTGAAACTGACTTGGCTTTGATGACTCAAGACCGGGATCTTGCCCGCTCTGAAAATGCCAAACTATCTGAAGATCTTCGCCGGGCAAGGGAAGAGATAGAAGTGGCGAAGGTGGCGGCGGTCGAGGCTTACAAGGAGTCTGAAGATTATGACCTTGCCGTGGGTAACTATGCCCTGGAATCCTATTCCCAGGGCATGAGACAAGCCCGGGCATGGATCAAGATGCATGCGCCCGACCTGGATACCAGCCCGCTTTCTCAATTTCCATTGGGCACGGAAGATCTTGACCTTACTCCTTTCATGGAAGATGTAGTGGAGGTCGAGTCTGACGAAGAAGAAGCCCGTGCTAGTGACCCCGAGCAGTAGTAGTAAAAACTGTTGTACATTTCCCTTTCATAGGCCGAGGTGTGACCTCGTGGCCTCTTTTTGTAACAAGGTTTTTTGTTAATGAAGAATGTCTCTTTTTGCCAAAGCTCGTGTTTATTCTTTCGTATGATCTTCCGTTTATCATAAAATAATTCGAGCTTTTTACTTGTACCAATTTTCAGAAATGATATCCTATAAGGTAAGGTAATACCGAACAATTCCTGGGGTTGTGCACAAGATTCCTAGAATTTATCTAGTTGTGACACTATATGGTCGGGTTGTACCCGACCTTATGTTTCCCATCATAAGAACAGTCTTAACCTTTTGTAGCATCAAGACTTTGAGTTGAGTACAACTGGAGAGACCGGGTTCTCCCGACCCTTTCAGTCAATTGTATAGATCGGGCGATACCGACCTGTATTTGTTAATTATTGAGTGGGAAATAATTTGTAACGTCTTGCCATGAGACCTTGTAAATTATTCGTGGAAGAATAATTTGTAAAGTCTTGCCATGAGACATTGTAAATTATTGGATGGGAAATAATTTGTAATGTCTTGCCATGAGACCTTGTAAATTATTCGTGGAAGAATAATTTGTAAAATCTTCCCATGAGACATTGTAAATTATTTGAGATGAAATAATTTGTAACGCTTTGCCATGAGACCTTGTAAATTATTCATGGAAGAATAATTTGTAAAGTCTTGCCATGAGACATTTTAAATTATTGGATGGAAAATAATTTGTAAAGTCATGTGAATGACCTTGTAAATTACTCCGATATCTGATCTTTGTAGTGCTCATTCTTTGGAAGAAGTACTTTTATTGAAGGGGACTGAACAATGGGCCTTGTTAAAACCTTACCCAGAAAAACCCATTGGGAAAAATCTGGAAAAGGAAAAAGAGTACCCGTCCCGGACACTGAAGGACAGAAAAATGGGCACGCAGGCCTGACCATAATATTCTCTGATGGACGTGCAAGTCCGAAAGCAAAAATAAAAATGGGCGCACAGGCTCTACCTTAATATTCTCTGATGGACGTGCAAGTCCGAAAGCAAAAATAAAAATGGGCGCGCAGGCCCGACCTTAATATTCTCTGATGGACGTGCAAGTCCGAAAGAAAAAATAAAATTGGGCGCGCAGGCCCGACCTTAATAGGACTAAATAACTTGATATGACTACTTGTAGTATGGCTTCAAGTTCTCCACATTCCATGGCCGAGGAAGGGGTTTTGAATCCATTGTGCGGAGGCTGTATGAGCCCTTGCCCACCTTCCGGATGACTTCGTAAGGTCCTTCCCAAATAGGTCCAAGTTTTCCCGGTTGATGACTGGCAGCCTCACTACGGCGAAGGACGAGATCCCCCATTCTGAATTCCCTCTTCTTCACTCAGATATTGAACTTCTTAGACATGGCCTGTTGGTAAGCTGCTATTCTTAATGATGCGTTTTCCCTGACTTCTTCTAGAAGATCCAGACTTTCTATCTGTCCTTCGATGTGATCGGGCGAGCCTATGGCCATAGCACGGAAGCTTGGAATGGTTACTTCTACAGGAACAGCAGCCTCCATCCTGAAGGCAAGCATAAATGGAGTTTCCCCCGTGGCCATTTTGAATGTGGTTCGATTGGTCCAAAGTACTTCTGGGAGAAGATCGGGCCAATCTCCCTTGGCACTGCCAAGGCGAGTCTTTAAGTCTTGTAAGATGAGTCTATTTGTAACTTCAGCTAACCCATTACTCTGCGGGTGCGAAACGGTGGTCAACCTGTGTTCTATCCCCAGATTCTTGCAGAATTGCTTGAAGGCTTGGCACTCAAATTGACGCCCATTATCTGTTATTAAGGTCTTGGGGAGGCAAAAACGGCAAACTATTGATTTTCACACAAATGCTTCCAACTTTTGTTCTGTGATTACGACCAGCGGTTCGGCTTCCACCCACTTAGTGAAATATTCCACTACAACTGCCAAGAACTTGACCTAACCCCGGGCTATGGGGAAAGGTCCAAGTATGTCGATTCCCCATTGGGCGAAAGGGTATGGACACAATATTGAGGATAGTTCTTCTGCGGGTTGATGTAATCGGGCTACGAATCTTTGGCACTTGTCACAGGCTTTTACATAACTAAGGGCGGCTTTCTTCATGTTCGGCCAGTAGTACCCATATCTCATTAATTTTAGTGCTAGAGCTCTTGTTCCCTGGTGTCCTCCACAAATTCCTTCATGAACCTCGGCCATAGCAAGAGCTGCTTCCTTTGGAGTTAGGCATCGTAGATAAGGAAGTGTGAAGCTTCGGCGGAACAAGGTATTCTGCAGCAAGGTATACCTCGGGGCTCTTGCTTTGATTTTTCTGGCCTCCACTTTATCATCTGGCAATTTCCCTGATGTCAGATATTCAATTATCGGATCCATCCAACTGGGCTCTTGATCTGAAATATCCATGACCTCGGGTTGTTGTACGATACTAGGCTCACAAAGAGTTCGTACGAACACAGTCCTTTCTAGGTGGTCTAGATTAGAAGAAGTAAGTCTTGACAAAGCATTGCTTTGTGATTAGCGGACCTCGAAATTTTGTTTATGCAGCAAGACTTGAACTTTCTTTGCAAGTCCAAGACCATCATCCTATAAGATGACATTTTCTCATCTTTTGCTTCAAAAGTGCTGTTTATCTGTTCCACCACTAATTGTGAATCACTAAGGACTTTGACATGCTCGACCCCTAGATGTTGAGTTGTTTGAAGTCCAGTGAATACGGCATCATACTCTGCATCATTATTGGTTGCTGGGAAGTCAAACCGTATTGCGCACTGAATTTCCACCGTGCCGTCATCTTTCTTTAATATGATTCCGGCCCCCGAGCCAGCAGCATTCGATGCTCCATCTACTTGCAAGGTCCAAGTGGTCTTTTCCTGATCATGACCTGTTGGCTCCCGAGGTCTTGGCGTGAGTTCGGTGATAAAGTCAGCCAAGACCTGTGCTTTGATGGCAGGTCGAGGTTTGTACTCGATGTCATACTCCCCGAGCTCGATTGACCACTTGAGTAGACGACCGGATACATCTGGTTTCTGTAAGATTTGCTTCAAGGGCTGATTTGTGAGGACGGTTATGGCATGGGCTTGAAAGTATGGTCTTAACTTTCTCGCAGCTGTAACTAGGGCGAGTGCGAGCTGTTCTGCCAATGTCTATCGGGTTTCTGCTTCCAACATCATCTTACAGACATAATATATAGGTTTTTGAGTCTTCTCTTCCTCTTTAACCAAGACGGAGCTTACAGCATGATCAGATACTGCTAGATACAAGAACAGATTGTCCCCTGGATTTGACTTTACCAGTATCGGAGGTGTTCCCAAGTATTCTTTCAACTTCTTGAAGGAGACCTCGCATTCCTCATTCCATCTGAAGTCCTTGTTCCCACGAAGAATTTTGAAGAAGGGAAAATATTTGTCCGCTGCTCTTGACATAAATCTACCCAATGCTGCTACTCTTCCTGTTAACTTTTGCACTTCCCTGATGTTTCGGGGAGGTTCCATGGATGTTAGGGCTGAAATTTTATCTGGATTAGCTTCGATACCTCTCTGAGTGATCATGAATCCCAAGAACTTTCCTGAGCCTACTCCGAAGGCGCACTTTGCAGGATTCAATTTCATCCGATGTTTTCTAAGTGTTCTGAATATGTCCTCAAGGTCAGCAATGTGGTCTTTCTTTCTTGAGCTTTTTACGACCATGTCATTAACGTAGACTTCAATGTTAAGCCCAATGTGTCTAGAGAAGGCCATGTTAACCAACCTTTGATAAGTAGCTCCAGCATTCTTCAATCCAAACGGCATAACCTTGTAGCAATATATTCCTTCATCTGCCATAAAGGAAGTTTTTTCCTGATCTTCCTGTGCCATCAGAATCTGATGATATCCCGAGAAGGCGTCCAAGAAACTGTAAAGCTCGGAGCCAGACGTGGAATCCACCAATCTGTCGATTCTTGGAAGGGGATAACTATCTTTTGGACATGCTTTATTCAAATCTGTGAAGACTGTGTTATTGTCCCATATCCTTGATCATGTGCCCGAACTGAAAAAAGTGTTTCCTCCATGTTTATGTACTTTTCTGCTCTCCGAAGAAGTTCTGTCACATTGGAAAGTGGGTTCTTGGACAGGGACATTCTGAATTCCGGTCCTCGAATAGCCAAGGTAAGGGCTGAAATTGCTGATGATATATGGAGATCTGGAATCTGAAGTCTTTCAGCGTTAAACCGAGTCATGAACTCTCGAAGTGTCTCATTTTGGGCTTGCTTTAACTGCATAAGGGATGCGGCGGTCTTCTTGATTCTTTTGCTGCGTGCAAAGAAAGCAGTGAACTTATCAGTAAGATCTCCAAAGGAAGAAATGGACCCTGGAGGTATCGTGGAAAACCAGTCTCGAGCTGAATTAGTCAAGGTTTGCGGGAAGGCCTTGCACAGAATCTGATCGGGAGCATCCTGCATGTCCATGACATCAGTGTAGGTATTCAAGTGGTTGTTAGGATCCGTTGTTCCATCATATTTCTTTATCCGAGGATATTTAAATCAGTCTGGTAAGGGAAAAGATGTTATTTCAGGAGTAAAGGGGGTTCTTCTCACAAAGGTAAAATAGTCTGATGCTGTCAAAAATTCTAACATTGACGTGGCAGAATCTGATGATATTTAATTGCTGGAAAGATCAACGAGCTCGCTTTGGATGACCTGCAAAAAAGGCGAGGAGGATTCTCCCCGTCGCCCCTCCGGTGTGAGAATTAGTTTTCTGAAAAAATAGAGAGGGAATATTTTACTGGAAAACGTAAAGAATTGTGAATGAATATTGTGATCAAAGGAGCTGTATTTATAGGGCTAAAAAAGCCCATAACTTCCTTAATTTAAGGAATGAGTCCTTTTTGCTATAAACTTACCTTTTAGGAGGAGTTCTAATCTTATAAGAATTGTACTTCCTCTTTTTTAGGATGATTCCTTATGGGCTATGTTGTATTCCGAGAGCCCAAGAAGGTGGCCCATTGTTAAAGCCCACAAACGGTGAACACCTGGAATCCGAAGTGGCCGGGATAGCCCAGGCACGTATCCCACTATGGACGTAGGACATGAATAGGTCGGGCATACATGGGCCGGGACGGTCACATGGACGAGCAAACATCCCGGCCTATAGAAGAAAAGATGGACGACCGGGACTGTAATAGCCCGGGATGGACTCTCTCGGGAATTAGCCCGATCATAGTCTTTTCTCATTTGGTTTTAATTATAATTATGGGAATGGGAATTCGATCGGAATATGCATGAATTAATTATGATCTATTATGCATGAGAGTTTTGGTAATGATTAATAAATTTAAGTGCAATAATTATTAGTAGATTGACCTAATATTAATATTAGTAACAGTTGTCCCATTGGTCACAGTGTTGGTCTTATGATTCTCAGGACTTGAGTCGAACTTTATAGATTAGTCCCTCAGGGGAAGATAGGAAAATATGGGGTGGAGGAGCGAAAAAAAAAAAAAAAAAAAAAAATTAGCCAAAAAACTGAAATTGGAGATTTCACGTCCCAAATTTAATATAAGGATAGTCATAAATAGGTCGAAATGGTCCCATTTCGACATTCAAAAAAGAAGAATTACTTTTGAAAGAAAAAATTTAAAAACATCTAGAAGAAGACGGAAGAAATAGAAATATTGAAAGTATTGTATGGATGACCTATTGTGTTTGGACCTACTACTACCTATTAAGAATAATTGAGCCGAAAATAAATATTAATGGGCTCCAATTTTATTTATTTTATGTGGAAATTACACCTACCCCTACTTTGTAAATATCAAATTCATAAATAAGATCAAACTTGAATTATTTCAAAATTCAGGTTTTAATTAAGTTTTTAATTAATTAAAAAAATTATATAATAATATTTTTGAATTAAATTAATTGCACAATCCTATCTTTATTTTACACCACTTCAAACCCTAACCTAATTATTTCTCTCGCTACCTATAACACTCTCTCTATCATCTCTTCAAGCCTCTCCGTCATCTCTTCCATCGCCCCTTCCCCGCCGCACACGTCCATCCCCACCGGAGTCATTGCTGCCGAATCGCTCGCCGCTCGTCGCCCGCAAGCAGCGGCTCCACTGCATCGCTCGCCGCTGCTTCCGGGCGATGCAGCAGCGCCGCCCGGAATCTGGAAGACTATGACTCCGACACAAGGCGATGGTTTCAAAGGATAACAGCGGTGTAGGCGTCATCTCGACCTCGTGACTATTGCGTTTCCGACCACACATTGTGTTGCAGTCACAGTCGTTGCGGCGCGATTTTGGTGATTGAGTTGCAGTTTGTGTGCGATGGTGTGTGCATTGCAGGTAGTTTGTGCCAGGTGCAAATTGTGTGCGACAGTGTGGGGTGAAGCGATGGATTGTGCGACAGGTTACTACGACATCGTAGCCGCGCGAAGATGTGGGTCATCTGAATATTTTTTCTCCTCATCGGAAACTAATTTCTTCTATTTTTTTTTAATGGTGGTGGTGTTCTGTGCGTGGTTGGTGGTGATGATGGTGGTGGTGGTGGTGTGTGCGCGGTTTGTGGTGACGGCGGTGGTGTGTGCGCGGTTTGTGGTGGTGGTGTGTGAGTGGGTGGCGGTGATGTTGTGTATGCAGTGTGGCGGCGGCGAAGCGTGGTGTTGGCGATGGTCGACGATGATGATTTTGCCGGTGGTCGGTGGTGATTTGCCTATTTTCTGGTGGATTGGTTGTGTAGTCGGTGAGTTGTATCGGTGGTAGTGGTGGTGGTGCGACGTGGAGGCGGCTGACGAAAACGCCAATGGTGGTGGCGCGGTGTTGAATGTAGTGGTGAGATGCCGGTGCTGGTGATGGTTTGGAGTTGTGAAGTGAGGGCGGTGTAGGTTGAGGTTGTGACTTTGAAATATAAATGTGACCTACAATTTTTTTCTTGTGACCTCGAAAATATATAACTGTGACCTTAAAAATGGGGTGGTAGGTTTTGATCGGAAAAAATGATGGTTGTGACCTACAATTTTTTTCTTGTGACCTCGAAAATGAATAATTGTGACCTTAAAAATGGTGGTTGGTAGGTTGTGATCGAAAAAAATGATGGTTGTGACCTACAATTTTTTCTTGTGACCTCGAAAATGAATAATTGTGACCTTAAAAATGGTGGTTGGTAGGTTGTGATCGAAAAAAATGATGGTTGTGACCTACAATTTTTTCTTGTGACCTTGAAAATGAATAATTGTGACCTTAAAAATGGTGGTTTGTAGATTGTGACCTAAAAATAAATTCAATTTGTGACCTAATATTTCGATAATTTGTGGTCATGAAATCATTCGTGACCTAAAAATTTTTTGTTTTGTGACTTCAAATATATAGTATTGTGACCTTAATACATATAATTTAATAAAATATTTTAATTATTTAATTTAATTATTTGATTCTAAATATAACCTGATTTTTGAAATTTTATAGGTTTCACCTTAATTTTGAAAATGACATTTAAAAACACCTTATTTATGTATTATTCCCTAATTTTATTTTATTTTATTTTTACATCAAAGCAAAACTTTTAGGATTCAAATTTTTTTGAGCCTTTTGGACTTGAGTCAATGGACTCTTTTGCCTCAATAAAAGGACCAACTATGGAGACTAGTTTGGTATAACCTTCATGGGAAAATTTACGCAAATATCTGATTGTAATGTATTGCAATTGGAAAATGCTGACTTTTCATATTATTCGTAATATTACATAGTTTTGTTTCCAAAATTTAGAAAAATACCAGATTTAATGTGAGAGAATATATTGTTTGATTAATGTCATTAATTATGTTAATATTTTTTTGAGGAGGTTTTTACCTATTTTTCAGGAATTTCAAATAAATACTTTCTTATCTAATGTAATTATGGTAATCTTCCTAAAAAAACTCCACATACGGTTTCTTCCTAAATAATAGGTTGTTACCTATTATTTTAATTATTCAAGAATTTAAAATAGGCACTTTGTAATGTAATATAATCTAATGTAATTATGGTAATCTTTTTTTAGGAGATTGTTACCTATTATTCTGAAATTTAAAATAGGTACTTTCTAATCTTCCTAAGAAAGACTCCACACACAGTCCCTTCCAGAATAATAGGGTGTTACCTATTATTTTAATTATTCAGGAATTTAAAATAGGTGCTTTGTAATGTAATATAATGTACTATAATGTTCGATTATTTTATACATGTAATGATCCGTAATGTAAGGTACAGTTCGACTAATTTATACCTGTAACATTCCGTCATGTTATGTAATTTCGTTGCAAAGGCTAAAAAAATAGCAACACAGTCATGTAATGTTAAGTAATGTTACACATTATAGTCATTATGAAATAGTTATCGATATTACGGACGTGTACTGTAATGCAATGGCTTTGTATTTAAAGTTTTCTACATATTATAGTATTGTAATGCTGTATACTGTTATTGTAAATTTTGAACATAATGCACATGTAATCTTATGAACGAAACCAACTCTTGATTCTTTTTCACCAAGATACACATGGAAATCTTTAATGTAATGTAAACTAAATTTCTTTTGTAATGTATTGACTTAAAACTAAATTTCTTTTGCAACAAATACTGTATTATAGTTACCGAATTACGGTCATGTACTGGGAATGTAATCAAAGTTTTCTATGTATTACATTCGTGTAATGTGTAATTTTTTTGTAATTTCGAACATGATGCACCAGTAATTTTATGAATCAAACCAACTCTTGATTCTTCTCAGTTGTAGAAAAGTTGATATTTTATTTTTTATTGAAATGTAAATGTATTAACAAAAGAAGATACAAAACCACCGACAAAGCCGGTGGAGAATACAAGCATGACTAGCAAAGGTAGTCAACAAAACCAACAAAAACAACCATTCAAAAAAAACCCAACATTTGCTATGGAATGGAAGTGGCAACATTGTACTACAATGTTTAAAAAATTCAGAACTGGGATGGATATGAACTCCTCCCATATATCATCATCCAAATTCATTTCATCAAACCCTATTGCATCTGAGCCATGCCTTTTTATGCAAACTATGTGCAAAAAAAAAAGGGCCAAGCGGGAGTAGAAATAAGAAGCAGTAGCTAGAGTCTAGGTAGATGAAAAGAGACTCCATCACCAAAAAAATCAACATTTACCCACATTTCCAAGACTCTGGCTTTCTTTAAAACGGGAAGAACAATAACTCTCGATTTATGGAAAAACTTCATCCCGTCCCTCTGCCTAGTGTTGATCTAGCACTTTAATCCAGGAAAAATCATTTTTCACCAATTTAAAAAAAAAAAAAAAAAAATTGATATTTTGTGATTTGATGAGAGAGATATTTTTTGAATAAATTAGAATTGCAAGAGATGAGAGAAAAAAATTTGTGCTTTGTGATTTAACTGATTTTTAGAGATTAAATGAGACAATAAGGAAATGGGGAGAGAAGAGAGAGGAAGAGAGAGAGAATGGAGAGAGAGAAAATTACGGTTTGGTTTGAGAGATTTGAGAGAGGAAAGAGAAATAAATAATATACTTTATTTTTCTAAACTAAGTGGGTAAAACTAGTGTTGGGTCTAATTATCCCAACATGTATAAACAATTGTTTATAAATAACAAGGTGACAGCATTTCGTTAGTTCATTTTTTAAAAGTAAAAATTGTGGATGGTAATCTTTGACCAATCAAGTTATTGACTTTTTAAAAATTGTCCAATAAAATATTGTCACGTGGTCGAGTATCAATTAATTAAGGAAATTTAGGGGTGGGAGTAGGTGTGGGATTTAGATGACAAATTGAATTTACCGACCAATCAAAATCGGATTGACCACTTGATTTGGTTTTTCCAACTATATGTGTAGGGATAAATTTTTATCGGGGTTAAGTTTTCTATTATTTAGACTCTGTTTGGCAACTCAAAACCGTTTATAAATTAGTTTTTGATATTTTAGAGGTAAAATGTGTGTTTAAAAAGTGATTTTGAAAAATGAATAGTTAAATAGTGGTTCGAAAAATGTATGGGTAAAAACTGATTTGAAATTTTGTCTTTTTTATAAATACATTTATAAATTGTAATGATTGCGTTACAAAACAGAGAATTAGTAGATGTATACAAGAACTTGACACTTAAGTGTCACGAATTACAACCAATTCAAGAAATCATTCAAATTGTTTACGAGGGAAAGTTGGTTTGAACAAATTGACAACCTAATTGCATTACTTAAAAGATTTGTTTAATTATATAGAATTTAGGAATAGATGATTAATTTGTACCCTGGTGAACACCTCAAGCAACTTATAAATTGTATGCTTAAGAGCATCCCTATAATTGTAAATAGCACGTCATTAGAGTAACTCCAATCTTGGTGTAATTTACACCTCCCGAAAAATTACTTTTATATCCCAATATACATCACAGTGGATCTAAGCTAAAATTGTGTTCCAATGGTAGATGTAATTAGAAATTATAACTATTATTTTTTTAGTTTACACAAACATTATTGATATTAAATTTCTTAAAACATTATTGATATTAAATTTCTTAATTTATTTATTTTAGGCAATATCTATTTATATTTAAATTACAAATAAATCGATCTAAAATTTTGAAATTTGGTTAAGAAATTAAAAAATAATTTTTAATGTTAAAAGGCTCTTAAAAGAGAGCTCTGATACAAAATTATGTAAACTCCTTTGATATTTGAACCAAAAATTCTCACAACAATTTAATATCAACCCAAAAAATATAAAATGGTAAAATAAACATTAACCCAAGTTTAATCTAGCCCAAATTATAAGGAATAAATCTAACACAATGGATAGGAATAAACAAGTGGGTTAATTGCACTAATTACTCTTTTAATGTAATGAAACTAATATTTACTTCACCAAAATAAACAATGAAAAATACGGACTCTTGTCCTTCCCCGAGTGGCCGAGTCACACCAACTCCCCACCGCCACCACCGAACCACCACCACCCCACGGCCCCTGCATCAACACCACCAAAGCACCATCGAACCACCACCACCACCCCACATCAACACAACCGTATCACCACCATCCCCTTTTCCAAGTCAGTATGTTGTCTACATCTTTCTAATCAATTTTTGATATGTTTCTTGCACTCTACCGCCTACCTTCGTCTGCACAGCTTCCAAGTACCACCAATTCCGTAGACTGCTACCTATCATCGCCACTTCCGCTGTCAACCTCAGCCAGAATTCCTTCGATTGCATTTTCCAATGTTGAGAAATTAGGTAACATATTACATGCTCCGAGGATGACCAGGCATAATGGGGTCCCTGTGATTGATGAGCCAGCGTTCACTGATGCATCAAAATGCAGTGGTCTTGGTGCGGGAGCTCCCTCAATTGCATAATTTGATTACTTTGTGTTTCGTGTGGGATATACTGTAAAATGTAGTGAACAGTGAATATTTGTAGGAAAAGTGTTTGATATTATGCTTAAGACAAAGTATCATTAAAATTTGTAAAGTATCAAGTTGTGATACTTAAAAAGTGTATGAAAATTATTTGTTTTTATGCCTGAGATAAAATATCATAAAAATTTGTAAAGTGTCAAGATTTGATACTAGAAGAAAATGAAAAAGTATCATAAGTATCATATTGTGATACTAAAAAAATTTAAAAAGTATTATAAGTATCATATTGTGATACTAAAAAATTTTGAAAAATATTATAAGTATCATACTGTGAGACTAACATAATCATAAGTATCATACTGTGATACTAACCTATTTGAGAAGTGTCATAAGTATTTTTCAGTTTTAAAAAAAAAAAATTATAAGTAATTTTCAAAATGTATAAAATTGAAGTAAATTTCAATTTTATTCCCAAATGTAGGGTATTTATGAGGACAACCCTTAACAAATTCCAATCTTGATAATAAATCTTAACCCAAACTCATTATCCACAAAATTCCAAGAAAATTGATTCTTAAACTAATGGAGATGAATAAGTAAATTTTAAGATTTCTACCACAATCACAAGAAATAAAATGGTACAAGTGAAATCGAGAACATTACCTCAAAGAGACTTGATAAAAGAGGAATTTAACCCCGCCATTCTTCACACAAAAGAGAGCAATGAACAACCAAGTTTTTGAGTTAGGGTTTGAGAGTGCCCATTTATAATACAAGAATAGGAAAATAAAGAAAATCTAAAAATAAAAGAAAATGCACTTTTTTGAAATTTTTAGTAACTTTCGGTCGACCTCGATCCACCGAAGTCACTTTCGGTTGACCAGAACTTAGCCAAAATGAACTTAGACTTGTCTGAATTTTTTGGACTTTTCAGTCAACCGATAACTTTCAATCGACCGAAAGTGACTTATCCTGTAACTTTCAGTATTCTGGTCATAACTTTTTCCCTCAATGTCCGATTGAGGAAATTCAAAATGACTTGGAAATTAGAAAAGAAGAGCTACAATTCTTTAAGAAATAGTAAAATCTCAAATTTGGATGTTATCTTTGTCAAAACTTTACTTGAATCCAAACTTGATGCATTCTCTCGCCATTCACTTGGACTCGATTCCATAGCTCGTACGTGAGTCCCGCCATTAGTTATTAGGCCTCCTTGGACTAAGATGTAGCAATCGAGAATTTTCGTAACTTAAATAAATATTATTTAAAAAAAAAGAACGTGTTGTTACGACTTTGCCATTAATTTCTTTTAAAACTCGTGTTTGTCTAGCCATTTTAAGTGAAATTAAAATCATTTAAAAAATGTTAGTTCAATTTAAAAATGTCCCATTTTCATTATTTATCTTTAAAGTTTAATATCAATTTTAAGAAGTATCCAAATGTATCTTTAATGATAAATTTTAGTCCAAACTTTAAATATTTGAGTCCAAAATATTTTAGCTCCAATTTAAATTCATTCCCAGATTTTTATTTTAAAATCTCAATATCCCTAAATTCAAAAGTTTATATTTTGATATTATTATCCCAATCAAGTCCTCCCTCACTCAATCACCAATCAAGCATTTGCCAATTTTGAATTTAACTCAATGTATATTTTTCATTTTCAACCCCAAAATCCTTTCCCAATTTCCATCAATAACTAATCCAATTTAACACCATTTCTTCCCATTTCCTTCACACGTTTTCCCTTCAATTCCCTCCTCAATCATCAAGATCTGCCCTAACCTACCATTTCTTACCATTTTTCCCGACATGGACACACCCACGATCACTCCCCATAACCCCCTCCAATTTCCACACATTTTCCCCAATAACGTACCTACATCCCATAATCAAATCCTACCTCCCTCAATCATCAATCGTTCATTTACCAAATTTAAACACAGCCAATACGAGTATAATTCCCTTCCCCAGCTTCATTCTCCCACACAGAAACTTCAGCAAGGTATTTCCCTTTCCCCCATCACCATTAAACCTCACACTACAACCACCATAGCCAAACCCCATTTCCAATTTGCAAATCCCCAATTCACTACCCAAGATAGCCCCTGCTACTACCACAAATCGTCCGCACCCAAGCATCCACCAAAATCACACCACCACTACAGCCTCCATTACCGGAACGCATCATACCCACAACCACTATCACCTCCAAACCTCGAACCACCACTTAAATCTATAACCTTCAGAACCTAGCACAACCAAAAATGCCACCATTCGCAACTCCAAAGCTGCCGCCTCCCGTTACTGCCCCAATTCGACATATCCACCACTCATCATCAAAACCAGAACCATATCATCACCACCACCAAATCACCATCGAGCCTCCATCACCGCCACAAATCGCCCCAGCCCATTTCACCTCTAACCGATCGAAACATCACAGCTTGACAGCCTCTGCTTCGCCCCAAAAATTTACCCAAACAGCTAATAAATCAAGGAATAAAGAGAGCCCAAACGCTTACCTCAACAAACTGCACGTTCGACCGGAGTTTCGCCGAAAATCCCTCAAATGCGAGCCGCTGTCAACTCGATTTCGTGCCCCCAGATCACCCACAACTAACTCCAAATTCTGCCCAAATCACCTCCCTTTCGCCATTTTTCCTTCCACCTCTACCACCGCCACATGCCAGCAGCACTATCGCCGGCGACCGATGGCCAGAAGGCGACGCCTTCGTCGTCAGCCTCCTCTCCCTATCTCTGTCGTTTTTCTTGAGAGAGAAATGAGAGGATCATATCTTTAAAATAAATGATTTTGATAATTTATCCTTTAGGCCCCAACTTCAAATACATCTACTTTAGCCCCTCGTTTCAAATTTGTATTTAAGTGCAGCCATAGTTTTAAAAACAATTTATTTCAGTCCTTTCACTTTTAAAACCATTTATTTCAGTCCCAAGTTTTTAAAAGTATTTACTTTAGTTCCGCTACTTTTAAAACATGTTATTTTTAGCCCCTATTTTCTAGAGTTATTTAATTCGGTCCCCTTAGTTTTAAAAACATGAATCAGTCCCCAATTCCTACAGTATTGAATTTAGCCCTTAGCTTTAAAATTCGTGAATTAGTCCCCCAGGCTTCCGAAAATTCTGTTTTAGCCCAATAGTTTCAAAATCTTTTAGTATCAACTCATTTCCAATCCCAACTATGTTTGATTTTAATTTTAATCCCTAAACTTTTATTTCTTCTTTTAAAACTCTTTCAATTGAAACATTTGATTTCCAAATACCACTTTAAGGTTTATTTATTATTGGCTAGACGAGGCGCTTGGACATTTAGAAGAACAACGTGAACTTTCTTGCTCAACTTTCAAACTCGTGATTAAGGTAGACTCTTATTCACAAATTTACGTTTTTCAAAAGTGAGCATCAATAATTATTTGGATTATAAGTTTAGCATGTATGATTGTGTTCATGAGAATTACTTGCTTTCTGAGCATGAGACTATGTTACGAGAATTTACTTGCTTAAATGCATGAGACTTGAACTTGTATGTTCATGTGAATACTGGTGATCGTTAGACACCTGAGACTTGAATATCATGATTATGTGTTTTAATTTATGATGTTAAATGATTATTGTGCGCAAGTCTACTGAGTATTTCTTTGAAATACTCACGTTTTCCAAAACAAATTTTGCAGATGACGGAGTCGGCGGCGAGGCGTGCGATGGTGGCCATTATTGATATTTTAGAAATGTTTTATTTGAAATTGAAACTTATTTATTTCAAGTTTGTTACAAATTTATTTCCAAATTATTTCAATATTCGAATTGTTGACCTTTTGGGTCAAACGTTATAAAATTATGTAAAATGAAATTTCTATTATTGTTTTATTTTTCGCTAAGTCATTATATTCAAAGTTAAATTGAGACGATGAAGTGGCGTCCCGGGCTCCGCGGAATTCGGGGCGTTACAGCGTGGTATCAGAGCGGGTCTACGTTTCTGTAGACTTGCAAAATTTGAAAAGAGAAATTTTTTAAAAAAATAATAATAAATAATGTTTTGACGACTTTTGCCACTGCCATCGTTCGCTCCGCCAACTCCGAAGGTAAATGATTTTATCATGAAGTTTATGTTATGATGATTTCGGATACATGAGAAATGAAGTATTTTGAGAATTTGATGAGAAAGAATGAGAAATTTTTTATCCGAAATAAGAAAGAAAGAAAAACAAGTTTGAGCATAATTTGAAAGAGTTTTTAAATATTTTTTTTACGTCCTCGTAATTTTAACTAAGAGAAATGGATAAACTCCGCCTAATTGGACTTTGCATAATTGGTTTAGGACATGGCACCTTTCACAAGAAGTCAACCGAATAATTTAGATATAGTATATGCTCCTATCAAAGGGATATCAGACTATGTACGTAGATGTTGCATCAAACGAAAATGGTTACTTTATATTTGTCATGATTGATGATTATAACTCTGATCATTTTATGGGAAAATAGTGATTTAAATCGAATTTGGAGACTAGATCATGTTCTATTTCATGATTGAATTAGGTTATGGTACACATATGTCAGAGATTTAATTTTGGAATTAGATATGAAGTTGAAGCTTATAGTAGCAAGAAGAAAGAATTGAATTTTGAGTTTTTTGATAATATAGTGATGCTTAGACTTATTATTGGGTTAAGTTTTGTCTTTTTGCTTAAGCATTTGATTGAGATTTGGATAAAAGGATTTATAAAGTTTTTATTTGGCCAAGTGTATCTCTATAGGGAGTAACTATACTACTTAACAAGTTGGCAATAAAGAATAAGTAACCACCGACAGTATTTATAGACTTGATGAACCGAGTTTTCCAACATTAATTGGACATGTTTTTCATTGTATTCATGGACGATATTTTGGAGATAGTAAACAATATGAGGAACATTTGAGGATTTTGTTGGAGACGCTTCGAGATTTTGAAAAGGGAATTTTGGTTGACCCATGAACAATGAGGAAATATTATTTTTCAAGTATAAGATGGTTGAGAGTTATTGGTTGTTTATTTACGTTGTGGCTTAAGTAAGCATATTTACTACAAAAGTGAAATCTTGAACAGATTATCGATTTGGAGTTAAAGTTTTGATAATTTTGGGGATTATTATTTATAAACATCCTGATTGGTGAAGTGTGCAATCGATTAAGTATCAATGTATATGTAGAGTTATATGATCATTTGAGGTATACATAGGAAATACCAAGTTATATCTTGCAGAAAATGTTGTGGCATTCAGGAGCAGAATCTTAGTTACTTGGGAATAAATTTTTTATTAATATTAATTGAATTTTGTGATACGTTTTGGTGACGTATATGGGAAGATGTTAGAAATCAAGATGGTGCATAAATGTACTATATGAATAGATTCTCGTATACGATAAGCTGATGATATTATACTGATTTGTGGATAACATGTTATTAGGCATATTACACGGAAGAATATTCATGTGATTTCTAATGTTACAATTGATTTTGGATTATTCGTTATAAGAGGTTTGAGAAGATGATGATAGACTTCATAATGATTAATTATTATGGTGTGATATGTTTTCTTAAGGAAATAGTAGAGATTAATAAAGAGGTTTCTCTAGTCAAAGTCCAATGGGGTAGACAAGGTAATGCTGAAACTACTTAAGAAAAGAAAGAAGAAAGAAGTCGGCTTAATACCCAAATATATTTAGATCAAAAAAGTTTAAAATTTCGAGGACGAAATTATTTTAAGTGGAGAAAGTTGTCGCGATCGAGAAATTTTCAAACTTAAAAGACTTGTTTTACCAAACTTGTCGCTACGACTCTCCAACCTTAACGATTATTATTCAAAACCAGCGCTCTCGTATAGTCATATTAGTTGTTTTAAGATTTTAAGAAAAGAAATTTAAATTCGTTTAAATCTTTAAGACCAAATTTCGACTTTAAACTTGTCCCAATTTCATTCTTTATTTTAAAGTTCAATGGGATAGACATGGTAGTGATGAATATACCTGGTTTAAGAAAGAAGAAATTTTGGTCAAGTATCCAATTATTTTAAATCAAGAAAATTTTAAATTTCGAGGACGAAATTATTTTAAGGACGTAGGGTTGTAGCGACCGAGAATTTTCGTAACTTAAATAAATATTATTTAAAAAAAAAAAAAGAACGTGTTGCTACGACTTTGCCATTAATTTTTTTTTAAAACTCGTGTGTGTCTAGCCATTTTAAGTGAAATTAAAATCATTTAAAAAATGTTAGTCCAATTCCGATTTCAATTTAAAAATGTCCCATTTTCATTATTTATCTTTAAAGTTCAATTTCAATTTTAAGAAGTTTACAAATGTATCTTTAATGATAAATTTTAGTCCAAACTTTAAATATTTGAGTTCAAAATATTTTAGCTCCAATTTAAATTCATTCCCAGATTTTTATTTTAAAATCTCAATATCCCTAAATTCAAAAGTTTATATTTTGATATTGTTATCCTAATCAAGTCCTCCCTCACTCAATCACCAATCAAGCATTTGCCAATTTTGAATTTAACTCAATGTATATTTTCCATTTTCAACCCCAAAATCCTTTCCCAATTTCCATCAATAACCAATCCAATTTAACGTCATTTCTTCCCATTTCCTTCACACGTTTTCCTTACAATTCCCTCCTCTATCATCAAGATCTGCCCTAACCTACCATTTCTTACCATTTTTCCCTACATGGACACACCCACGATCACTCCCCATAACCTCCTCCAATTTCCAGACATTTTCCCCAATAACGTACCTACATCCCATAATCAAATCCTACCTCCCTTAATCATCAAAAATCTTTCATTTACCAAATTTAAACAAAACCAATACGTGTATAATTCCCTTCCCCAGCTTCATTCACCCACACAGAAACTTCAGCAAGGTATTTCCCTTTCCCCATCACCATTGAACCACACACTGCAACCACCATAGCCAAACCCCATTTCCGATTTGCAAATCCCCAATTCACTACCCAAGAAAGCCCCTGCTACTACCACAAATCGTCCGCACCCAAGCATCCACCAAAATCACACCACCACTACAGCCTCCATTACCGGAACGCATCATACCCACAACCAATATCACCTCCAAGCCTCGAACCACCACTTAAATCTATAACCTTCAGAACCTAGCACAACCAAAAACGCCACCAGCCACCACCATTTGCAACTCCAAAGCTTCCGCCTCCCGCTACTGCCCCAATTCGACATATCCACCACTCATCATCAAAAGCAGAACCATATCATCACCACCACCCAATCACCATCGAGCCTCCATCACCGCCACCAATCACCACTTCAAAATCGCCCCAGCCCATTTCACCTCTAATCGATCGAAACATCACAGCTTGACGCCTCTGCTTCGCCCCAAGAATTTACCCAAACAGCTACAAAATCAAGAAATAAAGAGAGCCCAAACGCTTACCTCAACCAACTGCACGTTCGACCGGAGTTTCGCCGGAAATCCCTCAAATGCAAGCCGTGGTCAACTCGGTTTTGTGGCCCCAGATCACCCACAACTAACTCCAAATTCTGCCCAAATCACCTCCCTTTCGCCATTTTTCCTTCCACCTCTACCACCGCCACATGCCGGGGGCACTATCGCAGGCGACCGGTGGCCAGAAGGCGATGCCTTCGACACCATCCTCCTCTCCCTCTCTCTGTAGTTTTTCTTGAGAGAGAAATGAGATGATCATATCTTTAAAATAAATGATTTTGATAATTTATCCATTAGGCCCCAACTTCAAATACATCTACTTTAGCCCCTCGTTTCAAATTTGTATTTAAGTGCAGCCATAGTTTTAAAAACAATTTATTTCAGTCCTTTCACTTTTAAAACCATTTATTTCAGTCCCAAGTTTTTAAAAGTATTTACTTTAGTTCCGCTACTTTTAAAACATGTTATTTTTAGCCCCTATTTTCTAGAGTTATTTAATTCGGTCCCCTTAGTTTTAAAAACATGAATCAGTCCCCAATTCCTACAGTATTGAATTTAGCCCTTAGCTTTAAAATTCGTGAATTAGTCCCCCAGGTTTCTGAAAATTCTGTTTTAGCCCAATAGTTTCAAAATCTTTTAGTATCAACTCACTTCAAATCCCAACTATGTTTGATTTAAATTTTAATCCCTAAACTTTTATTTCTTCTTTTAAAACTCTTTCAATTGAAACATTTGAATTCCAAATACTACTTTAAGGTTTATTTTTTATTGGCTAGACGAGGCGCTTGGACATTTAGAAGAACAACGTGAACTTTCTTGCTCAACTTTCAAACTCGTGATTAAGGTAGACTCTTATTCACAAATTTACATTTTTCAAAAGTGTGCATCAATAATTATTTGGATTATAAGTTTAGCATGTATGATTGTGTTCATGAGAATTACTTGCTTTCTGAGCATGAGACTATGTTACGAGAATTTACTTGCTTAAATGCATAAGACTTGAACTTGTATGTTCATGAGAATACTGGTGATCATTAGACACCTGAGACTTGAATATCATGATTATCTGTTTTAATTTATGATGTTAAATGATTATTGTGCGCGATTCTACTGAGTATTTCTTTGAAATACTCACGTTTTCCAAAACAAATTTTGCAAATGATGGAGTCGGCGGCGAGGCGTGCGATGGTGGCCATTATTGATATTTTAGAAATGTTTTATTTGAAATTGAAACTTATTTATTTCATATTTGTTCCAAATTTATTTCCAAATTATTTCAATATTCTAATTGTTGACCTTTTGGGTCAAAATTTATAAAATTATGTGAAATGAAATTTCTATTATTGTTTTATTTTCCGCTAAATCATTATATTCAAAGTTAAATTGAGACGATGAAGTGACGTCCCGAGCTCCGCGGAATTTGGGGCGTTACATTAGATCTAGTCATGGGTCCCATCGACGTGCACATCAAAGTTTGACTTTCTCGGTTCTCATCATCCCCTCCCTTTTGAGAAGGACTCGACCTCGAATCTTGTTTATAAGCATTTTCGTAAAGTTCCTCGGTCTTTGATCTTGAAATGAGGTCCACGGGAAAGTGTAGCGAGACTTGAATTTCTTGATTCTCATCATCACCTCCATCTCGAGAAGGATTCAACCTCGAATCATTACCTACATTATATTGAGAAAAATCAGACATATTAAATGTAACTGAAATTTTATACTTACTCCATTAGTCTAGTTTGTAGGCATTTTTGTTGATCCCCTCCAAAGCTTGGAATGAGTCATCATCACAGAGTTGAGTTTTGGATTTTATTTGAATGGGAACCCGTTCTTTCCTCAAAGAGAACCATATCCAACCACCCGGATCAAATACGACTCGCGTTCGACCTTGGTTCGGGTTGGAAGTACATTGTTCAAAAATCTCCTTGAATGGACACCCGATCTTCCCGTGGAAGGTCTTGACCAAATTTGTATTTTGGTGCACACTAAACTAACTCTTTCTTCAATAAACAAATGCATAAAGTTCAAAAGAGTTAATAGGTTAGAGTCACAAAAACCTTAAGCGGAGAAAATTTTCTAATAGAGTGAACAATATTATTGGAAGCAAATTTAACCTCCTCCCCAACTTGTTAGGTCACTCTCATGCATTACTTCCTTAAGGAAAAGAGTTGCTATGTTGGTAACATAGTTGGTTTCATGACATGTAATAAAATGTGATATTTTAATATCTCTACCAACATCCACAAAAATAGTGTCACCTTTACCTTTAGACCTAGGCAAGCTTAATCCCAAGTCCTTAGAATTGTCAACCCAATGGTCACTAGGGATGTGCAAATGTGTGTATAAGCCTAGAAGCAAAACCTTAGATTCGGCCCCGTTGCAAGTGATGTGTTGACTAAAACTATGAACAAGTTTAACAACAATTTTCATCTTGGGCCAATAAAAATGTTTACTCAATATCTCTATGGCCCCTTTGGTTCCAAAAAGTCCCATCAAGCACCCAACATTTGCCTCTCTCACTAACAACTCCCACATGGCACATTTAGGAACAAACAATCGAAGTTTCCAAAACAAATAATTATCACGCTTAAGAATTTATCAAAATCTTGCTCACCACCTCATTCATAAATGTTAAATAATTTCGGATTATTAGCTTGCAAACCCATAATAATTTAACACAAAATGATTTGTCATTTGGGTAATTAGGCACATACAAAAACTTGGATTTACAAATTAAGAACCTATCATGCCAATGATCTTTACAATATGAAACATTCTCACAAGTCAAAAATACGTTTTTCAAGTCTACATCAATATCATACAACATTCTAATATATTAAAAATACAATAACCTTTCATTCAAAGAAATGTTAGGAACATACCTCCTAGATATTGTATCGGTTATCACACTTTCTTTACCTTGATTGTACTTGTTGTTGCATGAAAATATTTTCAGGAATTTCTTCCACTAGGCATGCTTTTGAAGTTCCTTGTTTCTTTGATAAGTCGGTCTTACAATTTCTTGCAACAAAGAAATAACCAACTATGGAGAACATTGTTAGAATATTCAAGTGAAAAGAACATTTTTGCTTTATCTTTTCTCTCAATTTCGTTTGTGGCACTCTTCACTCCCTCTCTTTTTTCTGAGATAGGAACCTCAACTCTCGGCTCTTCTCTCACCTTCCTTTTTCTGGAGTCATGACTCCAACTCTCACTTCCTCTCCTTTTTCTAGAGTCATGACCCCAACTCTCTCTTCATTTTTCCTCACCTTTGTCACTTCATCAATTTCCTCACTTAATTTTTCTTTTTCTTTCTCCTTTTCTCTCTCTTCCTCAAACTCCTTTTTGAGTTTCACTTGGTCTTTGTGCACTTCCTCTAAACCTATAATGTTTCACATTTCTATCATGTTGCCAAGGTTTACCTAAAAGTATGTGAGTAGTATGGATGGGGGACTACATCACACAACACTTGGTCAATATAGGTTCTAATGTTGAAGACAAGAAGAACTTGTTTACTCGCCCTCATTTCCCCATAGTTACTCGACCTTTGCAATTGGTAAGGATTAGAATGCGTTATTGTCGGTAACCCAAACTTTTCTACCATACTAGCACTCACTAAATTAGTGTCACTCTCTCCATCTATAATGATACTACATGCCCTTCCCTCCCACAAGGCACCTAGTGTAGAAAGTATTTTCTTTATACTTCTCCCCCTCATTAGCATGGGCCAAAGATGTTGGTGGCCTAACATGCTTCTCCAACTCTCCCTTCTCACTATCTCCCCTCCTATGGAATGATGGAATCTTCATTTTTGTTCTATCAATATTCTCATCAATTCCATCTCTACCTCGATGATCCTTTAGGTTACCTCGATCAAATCCCCTATCATGCCACTCTCCTCCATTCCTATTCATATCCCAATTTTGTTCCCAACCCCGTCGGTATGCAAAATATTCCCAAATTTGTCCCTCGCTCTTCCCCTAATCTCCTCCATTTTTCTAGTGTAAGTGGTTGAAAGAGTTTATAACATCTCTCGCAAGTCTTGAGTTTGAGCATTGAAATTTTTCCCACTTTTAGTATTGAAATTTGACATGTTGTGCAAGTGTGGTAGTGTCATCACAAGTAATATTTTCACTCATGTTTCACTCAATTTAGACTTTTACCCAATAATGAGCTCGCCACTCTTGCCTTTTTCCACTCAAAGTTTCCTTTTTCAAGCTCTTCAAGGAAGGTAATCACCTAAACCAAGAAGTATAATTTTTGTGAAGCTAAAAGAAATCACAAACAAATAAGAGATATAGGAATAAATGGACACAATAGCAAGTAAAATTTCTTTGCTTTCTATACTCAAGGTGAACAAGTGATATGTGGGATAAAGTGTTAAGAACACAATTTCAACAATGGAATTGAACAACCACAAGTACTTGACAAGGCATAGATATTGAACAACAAGGCTTTAATGGTGCAGTTTTCTTTGAGACATTTTAGCAAACACTTGGTATGTAAACTTTGAATAGCACATAAATTGCAAGAGTATAGTTATGAAAACCCTCAACAAACTCAAAGATGATAACAACAAAGATATCAAACAATTTACCCAATGTGTAGGAATCAACAAAAGCTCAAGAACATCAATTTTCCTTTGAATTTTTTTTTATATGATGAACAACAAGAAATTTAAACAATAGATGTACTAATTTCAGAGCCAAACTCTGATACCAAATGATACGAACTTCTTTGATATTTGAACAAAAATTCCCACAACAATTTAATAACAACCCATAAGAAAGCTAAAATAGTAAAATGAATCTTGACACAAGTTTAATTTAGCTAAAATTCTATAGAATAAACCTAGCCCAATGGATAGAAATAAATAAATAAATTCCAAGATTGATAATAAATCTTACCCCAAACTAGTTATCCCCAAAATTCCAAGAAAATTAATTCTTAACCAAATGGAGATGAATAAGTAAATTTCAAGATTTCTTCCAACAATCACAAGAAATAAAATACTCCATGTGAATTCAAGAACATTACCTCAAAGAGGCTTGCTAAAGGAGGAATTTAACCTCATCATTTTTCACACAAGAAGAGAGCAATGAACAACCAAGTTTTAGAGCTACGGTTTTGAGAGTACCTATTTATGGTACAAGAATAGGAAAATAAAAAATTGAAAATAAAAGGAAAACGCACATTTTTGAAATTTTCAACAACTTTTGATCGACCGTCGGTCGACCGAAATGAACTGAGGCTTGTCTGAATTTCTTGAACCTTTCGGTAAACCGAAAGTGACTAGTACTGCCACCTTCAGTATTTTGCTCATAACTTTTGATCCCGATGTCCAATTGAAGAAATTCAAAATGATTTGAAAACTAGACAAGAAGAGCTACCATCCTTTAAGAAATTGTGAATTTAAAATTTGGATGTTATCTCTGTCAAAACTTTACTTGAATCTCAAACTTGATGCATTTTCTCGCCTTTCACTTAGACTCGGATCCTTGGCTTGTGAGTCCTGCCATCAATTCTTGGACCTCCTTGGACTCGGATCTAGTCATGGGTTCCACCGGCTTGTGCATCAAGATTTGAATTTGTAACGCCGCATATTCCATGGAACCCGTAACACCACGTTGTTCTTTAAAAACTAACTTTTGAATAAAATTTATTGCGAAAAATAACTATATTTCAAACATCACATTTTTTGATTATAAACTATGATGAAAAATCGAATAAAATAAATAACTTTGTGAAATTCATGAAATTCTAAATTCCAACACAATGAAATAACGGAGTTCATAAAACACGACTTTAAAATAATTTCTAATAATGGTTTGACATTTCGGCCCATCATTCACCACCGTCTCTGAAATCTAAAAAATTGTTAAAACAACGGGGTGAGGATTTTAAAAAGAAATACTCAGCAGACTCATAACCAATAATTAATTTACAGAATAATTGAACACAAAATTATGCAAATAATACAGTGACATTCTCTGATTCTCATCATAAGCATCACATAAGGAGTGCAAATAAACATATTCTCTTCTCATACAATTAAGCATATAAGTTATGACATGCATAACATAATTTCTCAATTTATCTCATAAGAGATATTCTCATCTCGTTTCATGAAATTAAGCATATAAATCAAGTAAATTCACATAAAACGTGCAATTATAATCTAAATTAATTAGTGGTGACGAATCTACCTTAATCTTAACGAGTTCACGAAAAGGTGGAGTGGGAATAGCACATCAATCTTTTAGTTCTCCAAATGATTCGTCTATCCAAGAGAAAATTAATTAAATTAATACTTTCAAAATTAAAGACTAAAGTGATAAATAAAAATTTTAGGACTAAATTGTAATTTTAGAGAAAACTGAAATTAAAGATCTAGGGGCTGAAATAATATTTTAAAAAATGAGAGGCTGACTAGAAACATTTTTAAAACTCAATAGAGGCTTACAAAATGTTTTAAAACAGAAAGGACTAAATTATATATTTTTCGAAAACTGAGGACTTAAAATAAATTTTCAAACTTAAAAAATGTATAATATAGATACATATAATCTCTCCCTCTAACAATCGGATTAGAGAGAGAGAGAGAGAGAGGAGGGGCGATAAGAAGGGGCTCCACCCCTTCTTCAATTCGGACCACCAGCGTCTAACGGCTGGCGATAGCGTTACCACGCGGAAGTGGTGCAGGTGTATGGGTGCAGTGGGATTTGGGAACACGTTTGAGTGCGAAGAACGAGGCCAAATCGAGGCTAAAAGGTTGCGATTTGGGAGTTTCGCCGGTGAAAATCCGGCCAGAAATGGGTCAAGGTAAGTATCTTGGGTAATTTTATTCTTGGTTTTGGGTTTCGATTTTGGGTGTCAAAATGAGGGAGGTCGAAATGGGAAGTGGCACCGGAGGTGGTGTCTCGGGCGACTGCTGCGATTTGTGTGGTGGTAGTTGCGTGGGTTCATGTTGCTGTGAAATATAAAAAGGTTCGGTCATGTGTGTGTGAAGTTGGATTGTTGGAGGTTTGGGAGCTGGTGGTGGCGTTCTCTGGTGGAAACAGTGAAAAGGAAGTGGCATTGGGCTTGGGTTCGGTTGCTGCATCGAGTGGGAGTTATGAAATTTGCAAATTGGTTTGGATTGAAAATTTGAAATGGTGGTTTTGTTGATTGAAGGACGGAGGCTGGGATTGCAACCGTGACTGCTACTTGTTGGGTTGTGAAGGGCTGGCTCGTTTTGGATATTGTCAAATTGAAAACAGAAAATCTTGAAGGTTATACCCGAAATTTGTGGTAGTGCAGTAACTGTGCGTTCAGATTGTGAGTGAAGTTATACTGATGGAATAGGTTAGTATTTGATTTGAATTTGAACTGTGTAATCTAATCGGATAGGCTTGGATGAGGAAGATGATAAAGTTGAGTTCAAGATTAATCAAGATAATTGTCAGGATAATTGAGAAATTAGATTTTAAAATATAACAGATTGATAAACTCGGATATTTTTGAATTTTGAAAAGAAATAAGCTGAAATTTAATTTGGATAAAAATTGGGTTTTAAGAATTAAATTTCTCGAATTTTGGATATAAAAATTTAGATGGGCTAAAAATTATGTTTATTAGCTCAAAAATACATAATATGGCTAGACGACGTACTTTAATGGATAAAATCATAGCGACACGTTTTTAGATCATAAAATATTTATTTAATATTAACTAGAAAATTCTCGGTTGCTACAGAATTTCCCGGTTCTCATAGCTAGCAATTGATTTATATGACAAATCTATAGTTTTATGCACCGGTTATATCCGCATAATTGGAAATCAAAAACCCACAAGGATTGTAATTCAAGTTATTAGTCCAAGATTGAGACTTGGCATAGCAAACATTGAAATTTGAAAATCACTATTTCAGGAAGAAATGTAGCCCTTTGGGTCATTTGTCCAACTCACTTTGAATCAATGCAATTAGACATTAGGAGAGAAAGTTATGACCAAAATACCAAGATAATGCATGGTAGAGAAAAGTAAAACTACACGAGTGCGTAGAGTAATAGTGGAACGATAATGCAACGTTGAAAATAATGAGCAGATTGTTTTGAAGTCTACCATGCAATCGCCGCATTTACTACCAAGCGATCACTTGGTTCAACTGAATTAAGTCTTTCCCGAATTTTTGCTATTTTTTCCCTTTTTGGTTGTTTAGTTAAGGTTATGTACCTCTATAGTGGTTACCCTAACTGTTAGGTTATTTTTACTTATTTATATCTTATTTCTTCATTGTAATAGTTAGTTTTGATTTTAATAAATAGTTTTATTGAGGATTCAATAAATTGAAGGTGAATTCCTTTAATTTTCAAGAACTTATCAAGATTGATTCTTGAGGCGTTCATCTGAACTTAGCAAATAATATGAATATTTGTCTCGTTCAAAAATCAGAAATTTATCAAGGAAGTTAGACAGCTCATTGTGGCGTTTCCTAAATCTTGGTTCTTTCTTCTGCATCGTCAAATTCTTGCATCGTGAAGTTTGAGTCAAGATTCTCCCATTTACATTTCAACCTGAATTCGGAACTTTTCAACGTTTCTTTCTTGCTTCATCATGTTCCCCGAACGAGTTCACATCAAAATGTACCTAGCATAAATGCACTTGTTGTAGCCTAAGTTTTTTCAATTGAAATCTGAACAAAAAAAATGAGTAGCATGGACTGAGTTCTTCGTAGAGAGAGATGGTAGAGCACGGTTTGGGTTCTTTGTAGAGAGAGAAAGTAGTAGATAAGAAAATAAAATGAATAGCGTGGACTGAGTTCTTCATAGAGAGACAGTAGAGCATGATTTGGGGCGAAATAGAAGATAGAAATATGTTAATGTAGAGAGAGGGTAAGAGAAATATCTATACGCTATTTAGAAACTATTCATAATAATACATAATTTTCCCTAAATTTAGAAAAATACCTGAATCTATGAGAGAGTGTATTAATTGATTGACCTCATTAATTATGGAGCTTATTATTTAGGGATGTAGTTATCATTTATTTACGAGATTAAATTAGGGATGTGATTACATATAAAATAAACTAATAATATAAAAATTATAATTATTAAATTAGTTTAATAATATGAGAAGTCAACTTCTAGATCGGACGTTATATTCAATGTCTGTAATATCATCGTATGTTATAGCCTAACTGTATAGAAGTGTTGTAATATTACAGTTCTTGTAATATCGTACTTTTTTATTGCATAGAACATGTATAGTAATGTCGTGATATTACAGTGCCCGTAATAACACCTTAATTCATGATTTGTAGTGATTACTAAGCATTACGACGTATTACAATATGAAGTTATAATATGTATTTATCATATGAAATATACATTATTACAACTATTACAATATTCATTAAAATTACATTCCTCATATTGTAAGACATGCTATTTGGCGTGAAACTAATTATGAATGGAGTAATGTCATGATATTACAGTTCCCGTAATAACACCTTAATTCATGATTTGTAGTGATTACTAAGCATTACGACGTATTACAATATGAAGTTATAATATGTATTTATCATATGAAATATATATTATTACAACTATTACAATATTCATTAAAATTACATTCCTCGTATTGTAAGACATGCTATTTGGTGTGAAACTAATTATGAATGGAGTACGTTTAATTAAAGAAATTATAATCTTTATTACACATATCATATTTTATTGTATATATGATATGAATATTACAAGTAATTTGATTTTCATTACAATTATCATAATAAGTTTATTTTAATATTATAATATAATTATTAAATTAAAATCTAAATTTTCAACTGATTTTTGAATTAATTAGTTGGAAATGATATTTATATTTGAGATTGATTCGTAATAATAAGGTAAAAGGCAATTAATTAGAGCTTTCTTGTGAAATATGAGGGAGAAAGGAATTAGAGAGATGATAGAGAAGGAAATAGTAAGAGAGAATGTACATTAAGGTAGAAATTTAAAAAATATGTAAAACATGTATTTATGTAATAACACTAGATAGAATTAGTGTGGAGTCTAATTAATTCATATATGTAGGATATGATAGGATGTAGGGGTGAACACGGTTTGGTTTTGATACTTTGTAGCAAAATTTCAAACCAAACCATTTAAAACGGTTTAAAGTTTTTCCAAACCAAACAAAACAATTTCATTTCTTAAATCAAACCAAATCATTTTTTACAGTTTGGTGCGGTTTAAAATCATGGTTTGCAATCAAATAAATTAGTAGATCCCAAACAAGCCACATTCTTGTACGATAATGCAAGAATGAATAAATGATTAATCTATTAATAGCAAGATCATAGATTTCATAATTGATACACAACATTGACTAATAAATACCTACCAACCATTACATAGATCACGTCAAAAGGTGTTCTTGAATTTTTTTCGAGATACAAATCACATTGGCAAGGGGTTACTTAAGCAGGTTGCAACTGCAAATGAGATTTACTTGTTCAGAACCATTCATCTAAATAAAAGACAACACACACTGTTACTGCAAAAGTATTTCTTCTATTTAGTATGCTATAAATATGTGTCATAATGAATTTTCTTCTAATTTGTTTATAAAGTTCTTCAATGGAAATTGCATGCCTCATTTTAACTTTTCTACAGCATTCAATAGTTCTACTTAGAAATGGGGTTGGACTGTTTATAGGAGAGATCAAACAGGCATAGATTAGCACATAGCTTTATTCCTGAAAAATCTCACATATTTTCCAATTGACAAATGTTAGAAATCTTTCAAGATCACGTCCAAATTTTGATAAAAGTTATTCTATAACTCATTTCTACTGGAAAAAAAAAAAATCAAAGCAGCATTCAAAATGACTTATAGGTTTCAATAACAATCTGAATTTGATAAGCTATTCCTGAACTCATTTTTTATAATTTGTTTAAAACTTGGCGGGTAAGGGTTTCGAATTGCGATTTCGACAAATGAAACCTAAAACAAACAATTTAAAGCAGTTTGAAATTTTTTCACACCAAACCAAATCATTTCGTGTTTGAAATCGAACTGAACAAAACCATTTGTTTCAGTTTGGTTCAATTTAGCGGGTTGACTGTTTATTTGTTGAGAAAAAATCATAACTACCTAATAAAAATATATTATTTCATGAAATACTATATAATCTTTCATATATGTGTTAACGTAGTAAAAGTTGGCATTTTCTATTTTTCTACAAATCTGTAATTTAAGTAAAATTAATATAATTACTAAATACGTGTATTTAATAATTTATTAAGTTTAATTAAATTACGTAAATAATTCTTGAGAATAATATTTCCTATATAATCATTTTATTTTTGGAGATGATGATTATTTTGTGAACCAAGAAATATTGATTTTTTATGATTAGAATCAAGATATGTTGATCTCGAAATATTGTGATTTGGTCGAGTATAATCTTGTGATTGGACCGAGTTTCTTGATGATTTATTTCTTGGTATCCAAGTTTATCACTTATGGTAAGATTTGCTAACAACCTTGATTATCTTACCTTATCATCGCTTCTGGTAAGATTATTGGATTTATAATTATCTTACCTTATTGTCAATTATGGTAAGATTCTTGATTTATCTTACCTTATCTCATTCTTGATTTTATTGTGGGAAATCAAGATTGAGTGCAAGGAGGATTCTTGATGGACAAGCAATCCGATTGCACATAAATAAGGAAAACTTGAATTGTTTTCCTTGAGACGTGTAGAATTAAGAAAATTGGTGTTGTGCTCCAAAGACACACGTCCAATACAGTTTGTGTTGTTGGATCTCCGGGAGGAGATTATTAATCACTTAGAGAAGAAAAGTCTTTCAGCCTAAAGATCAAACGGGAGGTTTGAATCGAGATCGAACGGGAGTTTGTGTTGTTGACGATTGTTGCAGTATCAAATAAAGCTATTGAAGAATGGTGGGACTCTAGCTTATATTACACGCCATGGAAGGATCAAGAAGTGATTTATTTCTTGAGTGTTTGATAAGTCTATGCGTAGATTTATCCTATAGCTTAGATTGATCTGTATAAATACTTTTCTTAAAATAGTGATTGATTTTTGTCCGCAGGATGAGGGCACGTGGGTTTTCCCTGTTAGGATTTTTTTCACGTTAAACTCAAATATTGTGTTCTTGTCTTCTTAAAATTTTGCATAAGTTTATACTGTCTATTTACGTTTTACTATCCAGACGAATCTGCATCAGCAAGATTCATCTGGTATTACACTAAAAAAAATCTTAACGATTTACTGTTAACTTGTTACTGTCCAGACATATCTGTGACAGTCAGTGCATTTTAACATAAAATTTAGACAATTTTAAATTGTCAATTGGTATCAAAGAGGGTTCAATTCTAGAAAGTGAGATCCGGTTGTCTAAAATGGAAAATTCTGCATCCTTTAGGCCACCTTTGTTAACTGGTAGTAACTATGCATATTGAAAAATTTGTATGGAAATTTTTATTCAATCTATTGATGAATGTTGTTGGACATCTGTCTTTGAGGGTTACACAGCACTCACTGTCACTGCTGGAGGTGTTGTAACAGCTATATCTAGAAGTGCATATACTGCAAAAGAATTAGCAAATGCAAATTGGAATTTTAAAACACTTAATGCTATTGTTTCTATGGTTGATCTAAGTCAATTCAGGCTGATCTCTTCCTTAAGAACCGCAAAGGAAGCATGGGATGCTTTGAGGATAGCAAACGAAAGAACCAATGCTGTCAAAACCTCCAAGCTGCAGATGATCACTCTTGAGTTTGAACAACTATCTATGGATGAGCGAGAAGACTTCAAAAGCTTCTATGCCAGATTGAGTGATCTTACCAACTTAGCTGAAGCTCTTGGGAAAACCTACTCAAATGAGCAAATTGTACAAAAAATCCTTAGATCATTACCAGATAGGTTCCATGCAAAAGTTACAGCTATTGAAGAAATCAAGGATCTTTCAACCATGCGAGTTGAGGAACTTGTAGGTTCTTTAATGACTTATGAGTTAAATCTAGCCCGAAGAAAGAAAGGCAAAAAAAATCAGGGATTGCTTTCAAGGAAAGCAGTGAAGATCCAGACGAATCGGGAAGATAGATGAAGATGAGAGTTTCGCACTTCTCACCAGAAAATTTAAAAAATTGCTCAAGGGAAAACAAAAGGAAAGATCCACAAATCTTCAAGGCCAGAATCAAAAACAACAAAAATAATAGAGGAAAAACAATTTCTATCTCAAAAATAATGCTAACTCGTCTGAAGGAAAGCCTAAAAATCGTTTTCAATGCAGAGAATGTGAAGGATATGGACACAGTGCAGCAGATTGTCCTAATAATTAAAAGAAGACCAAAGGAAGGAAGGCCATGAATGTTACATGGAGCAATGGAGATACAGATGAATCTGAATCTAAATCTGAATCAAATAGCAGCAATTCTGAAAAACAGGTAACTACCCTTATTGCTTTACAGTTATCTGGTATTGAATCTGTTAACCCATCTTATGCAGGCACTAGTCCAGATGAAGCTGGATCAAACACTGAAATTTTGAAATAGGAACTTCAAGATGAAGAATAAAAGATCCAACTGTTGCAGGCTTTCGCTGAACACAGTAAGGAAAGACATCTAAACGCATCTGCAGATGACAAACAAAATGAGGTAAGCAGGTTAAGCTCAAAACTTGCTAAAGCACAAGACAAGATCAAGAAACTAGTACTTAGATCTGTCCGTCCAGCTTTATGAAATCCTGAACAGTGGTAAACCTGTTAGCTTGAAAACTAGTCTTGGATATGAAGGTAAAGGTAAAAATCATGACAATAAAATAAACTTTGTAAGAGAATCTGGATACGGATACAAGGAGCAAATTAGAAATTATACAGATGCATCTACCTCCCACCGTCATCAACTCAATGCTTCTGGAAGTGGAACTCAAAACTCACATCTAGCCAGAAACTATACAGGAAGACAAGTTCAACCGAATCTGTACAAGTGAGATGAGTCTGTCTGTCAGGTTGGCAGAAAATTTCAACCACGTCAAAATCAGCAGGATACATCTGTCTTCTAGGTATTCTGTAATTTTTGTGCTAAATCTGGTCATGATGTGTTTAGGTGTCATGAGTACTTGAAATTAATCAATTCACACAAAAGAAGACTTGTTTCTAGATAAGAAAAGAAAATTTGAACTAATACTTATATAGTTCAATTATCTTTAAGTGCTTTGATTCCTAACATATGGTACTTTGATAGTGGATGTTCTAGACACATGATTGGTGATATCTCTTTGTTGTCACATTTTGAAACGGGTGAGACAGGTGCTGTTACCTTTGACGATGGCCAAAAGGGTAAGATAGATGGATCTGGTATCATCAACATCAAGGGACTGCCTACATTAACCAATGTCTTATATGTTATAGGACTTAAGGTAAATTTGATCAGTGTAGGACAATTTTGTGATGATAACCTGATTGTCATATTTTCTAAAAATTATTGTAAGGTTTTAAGTTGTGACAAGAACTCTAATCCGTTAAAAAGTGTTCTGTTTAAGGGATTTAGATCCAAAGACAAATGCTATACACTTGAAAGTCACATAACTTGCAATTCTCTTAGGACCAAAAATGAGAAACTGTGGCATAACAGATTAAGGCATCTAAACTACCATGATCTCATGAAGCTGACCAGACTACAAGCTGTGAGAGGCTTGCCTAGCATAAAAAACATTCCATATGAAATCTGCAGTGAGTGTCAAAAAGGTAAGCAAATCAAAAGTCAACACAAATCAGGTACATCTATTAATACCTCTCATATACTTGAACTAATTCAGATGGGTCCTATTCAAAAGGAAAATATTGGTGGAAAGAGGTATAAATACAATGATTGTCAAAAAGGTAAGCAATCAAAAGTCAACACAAATCAGGTACATCTATTAATACCTCTCATATACTTGAACTAATTCACATGGATCTGATGGGTCCTATTCAAAAGGAAAGTATTGGTGGCAAGAGGTATATTTATATGTGTGTTGATGATTTCTCCAGATATACCTGGGTCATATTTATTCGTGATAAATCTGACGCCTTTGACAATTGAGCAATGAAAAGGCTGACAAATAGGTAAGAGTCAAAAGGATCAGAAGTGATCATGAAAGAGAGTTTGAAAACTCTGACTTTGCTGATTTTTGTATCTAATCTGAAATCAAGCATGAGTTCTCATCCCCTGAAGACTCCTCAACAGAATGGAGTGGTGGAAAGGAAAAACAGAACTCTACAAGAGATGGCTCGTGTCATGCTAAACAGCAACAAATTGCCTATAAAATTTTGGGCAGAAGCCATAAATACTGCTTGTTACATTATTAATAGAGTCGTGCTTAGAATATGAACAAATCAAACTCCCTATGAAATCTGGAAGGGTGGAAAATCTAGGGTTGATTACTTTCATGCTTTTGGAAGTAAATGTTACATTTTAAAAGATAGGGAACATCTAGGAAAATTTGACTCAAAATCTGATGAAGAAATATTTTTGGGTGATGCTGAAAATAGTAGGGCCTATAGAGTTTACAATCTTAGAACCCAAATCGTTCTTGAGTCAGTTAATGTGAAAGAGGATGACACTAATAGTTTAAACTCGGATTTTTAGGAAGCAAATGCTGATCAACTGGAGATTCCACCAAAAGAGCAAACCGAAACTGAAAAATCAGAAAAGAAACAACACCAAGCAGGAAGTCTTAATGATACTGAAGAATGCGATCAGGATGAATCTGGGTACCCAGTAACATCTGCATATTCAGACGCATCTTACTACCCATATATACCTGATATTGCAGAATCAGAAGTATCGAAAAAACTACCTGCTAGGATTCAAAAGGCTCATCCAATTGACAGCATTCTCACTAATCTGTCTAAAAGAAATGTAACCAGAAGGAAATTTGCTATTGATATGGGAAACATTTATCATATGTCAAAAATTGAACCAAAAAATGTCAAGTAAGCTTTGACAGACGAAAACTAGGTATATGCTATGCAGGAGGAACTCAACCAATTTAAAAGAAACAATGTCTGGGAACGGTACCGCATCCTAAAGAAGGTAATGTAATTGGAACTAAATGGATCTTCGAGAACAAATCAAATGAACAAGGAAATGTTGTTAGAAATAAAGCCAGACTAGTTGCTTAAGGCTATACCCAGATTGAAGGGATAGACTTTGACGAAACATTTGCTCCAATAGCCAGACTGGAATCCATCAGACTGCTGCTAGCTGTGTCTTGCTACATCAATTTCGGACTATACCAGATGGATGTCAAAAGTGCATTCTTGAATGGTGTACTCAATGAGGAAGCATATGTAGAGCAGCCCCAACGACTTACAGATTCATCTCACCCGAACTATGTCTTTAGACACAAAAAGGCTTTGTATGGGTTGAAACAAGCCCCTAGAGCTCGGTATGAAAGGCTCACGTCATTCTTGCTAAGCAAATGATACAAAAGGGGAGGAACTAATAAAACTCTTTTCATTAAGCATCTGAATCCTGGACTAACTGGAGCTCAAATATATGTTGATGACATTGTATTTAGGTCTACATCTAAGTCCAAAATTGATGAATTTATAAATACAATGAAAAGAGAATTTGAAATGAGTATGGTTGGTGAACTAACGTTCTTCCTTGGTTTGCAGGTACAGCAAGATGAATCTGGTATATTCATATCTCAAGCAAAATATGCAAAAAATCTAGTGAAGAAGTTTGGACTTGAAGATGTAAAGGCAATGAGAACTTCCATGGCAACTATATTAAAACTTTCAAAGGATGACAGGGGCAAGGATGTAGACCCATCCCTCTACAGAAGCATGATTGGAAGTCTTCTATACCTTACTGCTAGTAGGCCAGACATATCCTTCAGTGTTGGAGTATGTGCAAGATATCAGACCAAACCCAATGAGTCTCATGTTGCTGCTATAAAAAGGATCATCTGATATGTAAGTGGTACATTGATTTATGGAATCTGGTTTACTAGGGACACCACTGCCTATCTTAGAGGTTATTTAGAGTCAGACTGGGCTGGGAATGTTGATGATCGAAAGAGTACATCTGGATGCTGTTTTTACATTGGAAACAACTTGGTGGCATGGTTAAGCAGAAAACAAAATTCAATGTCCCTTTCCACAACCGAAGCAGAGTATATTGCAATTGGTAGTTGCTGTACACAGCTCCTTTGGATGAAACAAATGTTGGAAGATTATGAAATATCTACAGAACAAGCCACTATGTACTGTGATAACACCAGTGCTATCAACTTCTCAAAAAACCCTGTCCAGCACTCCAGAACAAAACACATTGACATCAGACACCACTTCATCAGAGAATTGGTGGAACAAAAGATTATCAATCTGGAGCACATAAATATTTATCTACAGCTTGCAAATTTGTTCACTAAGGCCCTCGATACTGTCAAATTTGAAAACCTTAGGAAACAAATTGGAGTATTACCTCCTCCTGAATAGGAACATGCATATTTAAAAAAATACATTTTTTCTTTTTTTGCTTGCATCTTATCATATTCTTATACTTAGTAGATCTTGTTTTTGCTTACAGATATATCTGAAACTTCCAATGTTGCCTGTTCGTTCAAAATAGTGTGTACCGCAAGCGCACGAGTCGCGTCCAAGTAATAATGTGGACTTTTTGAGTCCGGATTATCGATCTCACGAGGAATGTTTACTTTAGATTATACAACTTTAATTAATTTAATTCTAACAATAAAATGAAACACACAATTAAAAGATGGATTTTTGATAATTCTAAATTAAAGAAACTAATTTGAAACTAAATTAAAATAACAATTCTAAATTAAAGAAACTAATTTGAAACTAAATTAAAATAAGGAAAATGGATGATAAAATAGTTGGGATTCATGATTTCACTTAACTCTCGCTTAAGTAATTTCTCAACACATGCAAATTAATAAATTACTCATTTGCAATGTTAACCCGATTTTCTAAGTTTAGCTAATTACCTCTCTCGAATGAAATTAACCCTAATCAATTGGTTTAACCTTCTATATCTCTATGTCGATTAAAACTCGATCAATTGCATTAACTTTTTATGAAAATAGCTCAATGGATCATCTAGTGTTTAAGGTATATATCTTTCCTTAACAAGAACCTAGAACATTTTTTATTTGGTATAAAATGCACACAATATCTCTCGATTATCATACATTTTACAAAACATATATTTGGTGATCAATTAAAAACATGGAATAATCTCAATAACAAACACATATGAAATAAGTTCAAAATTAATAAACAAACATTAAAATTACTTAAACTAAGTTAAGCTACATCAATCATCCCAACATAAAACAACTAGCCTATTGTATAAATATTGCACAAAAGTTGAGGTTTACAAAAGTACATCAAAAAATATAGAAATTAAAGATTAAAAATACAAGATAATGAAATAAATCACTTCCCTTGATTTTTGCCTCAAAATTCCTTCAACAATGCTTTAAATCTTCACCTCACTTTTTGCTCATAGCTTCAATGGAGACTAGCAATATGGAAACAAAACTAAACTACAAACTAAATTACAAAATAAAGCAAAAACAAAGAAAATAAAATAAAATAAAAGGAAGAAGAAGAAAAAAGGGAGAAGAGGCTAGGGTTTGGAGAGAAAATTTGTGTTTTTTTAAGTGAAGAAATTGGAGTATAAATACTCCAAAAAATCTGACCTAAAAAGGTCCCAAAAACAAGTCCATACCGAGCCAAACACGCCCTTAAATCATAACAATTAAAACAGAAATTAAAATCGAAATTAGACTGAAAATGACCCACGCGATCGTGTGGAGACGGATAAAAAAATCTGTCTAATTATGTTGGGCGCTCGCAACAATGCCCAAGGCATGGGCATGCCTTGATATTTTAATATACATATAGTATATATTTTATTTTATTTTATGTTATTTTCTTTTTCTTTTTCTTTTGAATAATTTGCAAGACAAGCCCCTGATCTTCTGGTCTTCTTCAATTTAGTCCTCGAATTTTGACTTTTATTACAAATATGCCCCTAAAATATTTGCAAAGTAGGTCCTCCATCTTTCTGAGATTTTGCAATTGAGTCTCTAAACTTTTGATTTATTTTAATTAGGTCATTGGACATCAAATTTGTACTTCTTTTAGCTCAATTGCTCTTCGATCTTGTCCATTTTCACTTCAATTGATGTTGTACCTAATTTTTACAAGATAAATCAATTTATTAGTAGAAATTTACTCAATTTGTCAATTGAAGTGCTAATTTAGGAAATAAATAAGTGTGTAAAGCACACTTATCACACCCCCAAACTTGAGCTTTTGCTCGTTTCGAGCAAAATTATCTACTAGTGCACTAAAGTAACATGGAATATAGATCAACAATGTTAGATAACTTACAAATTACTCATGAGTGTAAAATTGTATAATCAATTCCAAATTATGCTACCATAAAGAAGTTAGCATATCCGATGTTCGATCGGTGCGAGTGTGCATAGCCACTTTCAATTGTCAATTAAGTTTCGAGAATATTGACGAGTAAAGATGTTTCAAGTCGAAACTAACCCACCATTAGTGGTCAATTCTTTCCTTTCCCACTCGTGACATTCATCCCCCAATAAATATTTCTTTTCTTTCCCGATATGTAATTCTAGAGGGTACTCTCAAATCACTCATTTCTTTTTCCACTCTAGGTTGTGTGCGTTTTACCGGAAATTTTGACAATCTAGAAATGCACAGACTCTCCACTAAATGAGTGCTTCGACATTCAAGTTTATACTAAGCAATTCAAACCCACTATTAATCTAAACCCTTATGCAAGTACAAATGCATGATTTCTAAAAACTAATGTGATTAATGCTCGTGCCTTCCCCACTCCCTTAAACTCTCTAATTGACCCATGTAGCGAGCTTTAGGTCGGCAGCTCCCCAATTGTTTTAAGATCAAAGGGTACCAGGTTTCAAAATACCCCTACGGACTTAATAACTCGAGTTAAAAAGGTTATGAAGTGAGGTAGACTTATTAAGCAAATGCAATGATGATGTGCTTTTTTTTTTTTTTTTCTAAAGTGTGTGTGTACCCTACTTATTATGCTTTCTAATTGACCCATGTAGCGAGCTTTAGGCTGGTGACTCTCAAGTTTCAAACTTGAGGCACCAAGTTTCAAGATACTCCTACAGACTTAATTACTCGAGTCAAAAAGGCTATGAGATAGGGTAATGCAATGCAAAAATTAAAATGGGCTTAGATCTCTAGCATATGGTCATTACCTAGCTTATACTTGGTTAAAGACACTCCACACAAAGATTTTGTTTTTAACATGCATGGAATCACCACAAGTCTAGACCGTCTCCTTCACCGGGTCGACCACCCCCAAACTTGTCTTACGTTAGGATCAAGAGATTTAGAGTTTTAGGAAATATTGGATAGGTTGATAAAAATTAAAGTACGAGCTCACAACCTAGTTCTTCTACTCCATTAATCTCTTCACCCTTCAACAATTCCAAACTTCACCAACAATTAATCATGACTATTGTACTCAAGATAATTAAGATCTTACATGGATAAGCATTTTATAAAAATAGACACAAGTATCATTTTGGTCATAAATCATGAATCAATAACAATTTTAAACATCAAGTAATCCTGGCCGGCAAGGCTATCTAACACGTCAATACACAATAAGAAATCATACCCCAAACTTGAAATGCACATTGTCCTCAATGCGTAAAATAAAATCAAAGTAAGAGGAAAGAAGTTACTAGACATCCCAAGACGTAGTGGGGCACTCATAAGTAGTCTTGGGCATGTGAACATCTCATTGCAAGCACCAACAATCCACCCCCAAACTTGTGTTGAAATCCCTAATCGATTTAGCACAATTTTCTCTAATGAGACATTTCACCGAACACCTTGTGAGCATCCTATGAAAACACAAGAAAAGAGTAGATATTAAGTGGTGAATGACCCAAAAATTTAAATCACATTCACATCTCAATTCTAACTCATAAATTAAATACAATTTGCCCATCCACCTCAACATTAAATCACACTCGAAGATAAAATACAATGTGCACCATATGATTTAAAAATTAGTGTTAAACAAATTTTGACTTTTAAATTTTGATATGAGTGTATCCTAGAATTAAATGAGAATGCATTAGATCTATTTCACACTACACAGCTTGAGGAAAATAAATGTAGAAGATAGAGATTTAGGTCTAACCAACTTATTTGCAAGAAAGTAAATAAAATGTAAAAAATAAAAATAAAGCAAGTAAAGGATAGAGAATGGGTTGCCTCCCATTAAGCGCTTATTTTAAAGTCATTATCTCAACTCTCCGCTTAAATTCTTCATGGCACTCTAAACATAACTTTTGATGCCTTGCCCATTTGCTTCTTTTGACTTTACTCCACTCTTCATTTGATCTAAGCACTTGCACCTTACCCCTTCCAATGTCATGGGACTTACCTATTCCATCCAATTCAAACTCAACTAAATAGACTTGCACCTCATCAAATGACTTAATCACAAACTCAATTATTGGACAATCAATGAAGTTGAGAAAATTTGATTTGATCTCTTCCTCATTAATTGCTACTTCTCCAAGTGATTCTTTTGTAATTAAATTGTCATTCTTTTCAAGCTCATCTCCTTTAGTTGACGCCTCCTTGGATTGAATGACCGATCCAATTTTTTAATCCATGGGCAATGACAAGTTTTTCCTATTAATCCCCAAGAGTGGATTATACCCCCACATTCGGAATCCTTCCCATTACATGTAATCTCCAATAGGCATATCATCCTCATCCAACTTGGCAAGTTCATTGTAATACTTTGCGAGTACCTTCTAATTCAATAATGGAGGACCATCTCCCACAAGAGTGATGTCATCATCCCAATTATCCGGTACACAATCTCCCAAGAGCGTGTAACTCACATCCAATGTGTCAATTGCTTGCTTTCGGCATTTCAAATATCGTCTAAACTCAATAAGTTTCGACATATGCAATTTATTGCTCGAATACAAACATTGTTCGTTACAATGCATCATGTAACAAATTTCACAATTTGAATATTCTTCAAGCATGTATTCATCACCCATGTTGAGATTGTTCATTGCAATTGCTTTCCTATTTTGCCAATGTTAAAATCAAATATGCATAGAAAGAAAACCAAACACAAGAAAGATTAGAATAGTGGTGGTTAACCAAAGGTAACAAAATAAAACATAAGAGAAAAATAATTACAAGTTGTTAAAACTAAAATTAACTAAAGTAATAATCAAAGTAAAAACATTCCCCGGCAACGGCGCCAAACACTTGTTCGCTAAAATAGTTGTGTACCACAAGTGTTGGGTCACGTACAAGTAATAAAGTGGACTTTTTGAGTCCGAGTTGTCGATCCCACGAGGAATGTATACTCAATTACACTCTAGTTAATTTAATCTTAACAAATTAAACACACAATTAAAAGATGGAGTTTTGTAAATTCTAAATTAAAGAAACTAATTTGAAACTAAATTAAAATAAGGAAAATAGACGATAAAATAGTTGGGATTCATGATTTCTCTTAACTCTCGCTTAAGTAATTTCTCAACACATGCAAATTAATAAATTACTCATTTGCAATGTTAGACCGGATTTTCTAAGTTTAGCTAATTACCTCTCTCGAGTGAAATTAACCCTAATAAATTGGTTTAACCTTCTATATCTCTATGTCTATTAAAACTCAATCAATTGCATTAACTTTTTGTGAAAATAGCTCAATAGATCATTTAGGGTTTAAGGTATATCTCTTTCCTTAACAAGAACCTAGAACATTTTTTATTTGGTATAAAATGCACAATATCTTTCGATTATCATACATTTCACAAAACATATATTTGGTGATCAATCAAAAACATGGAATAATCTCAATAACAAATACACATGAAATAATTTCAAAATTAATAAACAAACATTAAAATTACTTAAACTAAGTTAAGCTAAATCAATCATCCCATTATAAAACAATTAGCCCATTGTATAAATATTGCACAAAAGTTGATGTTTACAAAATACATAAAAAAATATAGAAATCAAAGATTAAAAATACAAGATAATCAAATAAATCACTTCCCTTGATTTTTGTCCCAAAATTCTTTCAACAATGATTTGAATCTTCACCTCACTTTTTGCTTCATAGCTTCAATGGAGACTAGTAACATGGAAACAAAACTAAACTAAAAACTAAATTACAAAATAAAGCAAAACCAAAGAAAAGAAAAGAAAAATTGAAATTGGGTCGAAAATGGCCTACGCGATCGCATGGAGACGGATAAAAAAATCTGTCTAATTATGTTGGGCGCTCGCAACAATGCCCAAAGCATGGGCATGCCTTGATATTTTAATATACATATATTATATATTTTATTTTCTTTTTCTTTTTCTTTTGAATAATTTGCAAGACAAGCCCCTGATCTTCTGGTCTTCTTTAATTTAGTCCTCGAATTTTGACTTTTATTACAAATATGTCCCTGAAATATTTTCAAAGTAGGTCCTCCATCTTTCTGAGATGTTATAATTGAGTCCCCAACTCTTGATTTCTTTCAATTAGGTCCTTGGACATCAAATTTGTACTTCTTTTAGCTCGATTGCTCTTCGATCTTGTCAATTTTTATTCTAATTGAGGTTGCACCTAATTGTACAAGATAAATACAATTTATTAGTAGAAATTCACTCAATTTGTCAATTAAAGTGCTAATTTAGGAAATAAATAAGTGTGTAGAGCACACTTATCCCACCGAAATGTACAATCCCAAGCCATCATCCGATCGCATCTTGAACCACAACCTGCAAAACTTGGCGTGGATCTCCAACAGCACAACCTTGAACAAGAGCATCACATGGAATGGTAATTTCAAAGAACTTCTAATGATATCATACCATTTTGATCTTGTAAAATTGGTGAAATCTAAATTTTTTTCTCCTTTCTCCCTCTAGAAAAATTCTCTCTCACTAACTTTCCCCGTTTTGGGTTGCTTCACCACCCGATCCCCTGATTCATCCTTCAACAGCTACTGCCAACATCTCTACTGAAACTTTTCGGTTTGTAATGCACATTATTGGTGAATCTTTGACTGACAATCTACTAGTACCATGGCGCATCAACATACTTAGACTGGGTGAAGCCATATTCTAACCGAGAAACTATGTTACTGTATGAAATCTTCCAAAGTCATGACAAACTTGCTTCGAGATATTTTAGGGTAAATGAGATCAATTTGGTAATAGTAGGCTGCATCCATGATGAGGGTGTTGAATCTTGCTGATTTATTTGAAGATGGACGATTCCGGTAGGGATTTGATTTTGTTTGAAATGGATTCATTATAGTTAGGGGATTCAGGGAAAATGAGCAATTTTAAAATAGTGGACATTAAATGGACGCTTGTTACTGAGACTTGTTTGATGGAGTGATTTTTGTATTCAATCTAATCAATTCATTAAGAGGTATGTTTTGAATTTCAATTTTTACTTTAAAAAATGAAGTAAAAATGGATTAAAAAATGTTGACAAGTATTGTATGAATAATTACCAAAATAGAGGTAGTATGTCTAATTACCTCTTATTTGTTCACCACCACTAGGACGTAGGACGTAGGATGGGGAATGAAGTGGGTTGGTGAGCCGGTGTAGCTCACTTACGGGCCCACGTGCTTAAGTCTGAAACGACCTGCACCCCGCGTTGGGGCCCAAGTTTAAGCCTCTAACAAGCCTTCATTTTTTATTTTTTATTTTTAATTAACACAAGACCGTTTTTGTACATTTTGTTCTCTTCTGCGTGCTAATAATCCTCCTGCTTTCCCAATTTCAATCTATCTGACTATCTCCGCAGTTGAACCTTAAAAAATACAGCTTTGTTTGTACGCAACTCGGTGCAGGGTTGAACGTGTTGCTGTTGGATCGACGTCATCCGCGTTCCTCTCCTCTTCTTAGGTAAGTAGTTTACTCATATAATAATAACCCTAGCTTTCTATTCGATGTTTGTGTGTATACATATTCGTCTATATATATGTAAAAACCTGCACACTCACATATACGTTGTTGCTGAATTGAGAGGAACCCATTAATTTTCAGGTTTCATCGCATATAGTCTATTCGGATTGGATTAACAAGTCTGCTATTGTTCTTTTCTGCAGAGGAAGAATGTTCGGAAGCAACCGTAAGTGTTTGCCATATTTCTATTTTCAATATTGATCACTTTTGCAGTTATGTGTTAAAAAAATCAGATTATTATCAGACCTTGTTTTATTTCCTTTTTCCTTGATTTTTCCTTAATTTCAAGTTTCCTTCTGGTTGTTATTAGTTTGAATACATTGGCTCTTCAGTTAGGAGAACCTAGGTCGATAATGGATCCTGCTATTGAAGTTATATTGGAATTATCTCGTGTCAGTTTAATTTAGTTTAATTTAATGTCTTGATGGTATGATGCATTCTGGAAATTTCTTGTGGAAGATATGACTTAATTTTTATTTAGTTTTAAGCGAGGATAAAGTACGGAGGACTATATTTACTTGAATTGGTTTCTAAAAAGATTAGAGAAATATATATTTGATTGGAAAGAAAATTATTGAATCTTTTTCACTAGCTTTCTGTTCTTATCTTTCCTCTATTAAATCCAAGGTTCAAATGTTTCCAATTGTTTAGTTTGACCTAACTGCGCCCTTGTTAAGCCTTATGAACATCTCCATTAGCGAATCTTTCGATTATAGCTAGTTAGGTAATTACTAGCTTAACTTTTTGTTGTTAGCTGCCTGCGTCCACTATCATTTTCTTCTCATCCCGTTTCTAAATTATTTGAATAATGAATTCACACGCTAAAAAATTGTTAGTTTATTAAATGTGGGGCATAATTGAATAGATAGTTGTTATCCGTCCATGATCTATTGCATGCCTACTAATTTTCTAGTGCATCCAACAGCCTTTGGGCAATCATCTAGCGCATTTGGGTCACAGCCAGTTTTTGGGCAAGCCAGTAATGCCAGTAGCAATCCATTTGCTCCTAAACCATTTGGTAGTACAAGCCCATTTGGTTCACAGACAGGGGGTTCCATTTTTGGTGGTACATCTACTGGCGTGTTTGGTGCCCAATCCTCGTCTCCTTTAGGTTCAACTTCGGTGTTTGGTGCTTCATCGTCCCCTGCTTTTGGAAGTTCAATGCCTGCCTTTGGAGCTTCTTCAACTCCTGCTTTTGGTAGCTCAACATCAGCATTTGGCGGTAACAGTATTAGCAGCTTTTATTTACTTTCCTACAATTTCTCATTCCTTCATTTTGTGTTCGTACTTTAATTTGATATTAGGTCATAGAAACACTTGTGGAAGTCTGGAAGAAGTGCACAGTTGATATTTTCTTGGAACCCTAGAATTGAATGTGATATGTTTCCAAACAATATTGCATCAAAACAAACTCTGCTATAAATTCTTTGACAATATATTCTCATTCTAAAGGCTGTTGGCATATTTTTGCTTGGAAAAGTGAGGAAACCGAGATAAACACTGCTGTTGATTTTTGGGGAAAGGAAGATGGATGGGAAAGAGAGTGTATCTGGATCAACGTCCTAATTAGAGGATTCGATGGGGTAATGAGATAAAGGACTAAATTAATGTCAACTAAAATTTTTAAACTAAGAAAAAAAGGTATTGTAGTGCAGTTCAGTTAAAATAATATTCTTTCTCATTCCACCAAAGCAATGAAATATATTTTTTCTCCTCCATAGATGTTGCTCGACAATGCGTTCAGCCTTGGTTTTCTATTTGGATATCTTCTCTCGTCTCTAGGAGGGCCTGATTTGTTATTTTTAACTTTTGCTGGTCTTCTTATTACATAGGTCTTTGCGCACTACTCTCCACTTTCTCATGCCTTGTGGTGTAGTTGGACTTAATTTTCCTTCTTCTTCTAGGTATCGACAATTTATGTGCACAATAGGTGAAGTGTTGGATCCCTCCTCTTGGATCAAGCTTTAGTTTGATCTGTTGCTGTATACTCAAGTTTTACCGGGGTGTTTACTATGTTATCTTTCTTAGCTATCATTTCCTTTGTGGCAATCTAAATGTATCGAGATGATTTAATACTTCAAACTAGTACGAAGGCCTAAGAATATTTTCTTAATAAATGTTGTAGGAATGCCTGCAAGAAGTGAAATGATTAATAGAAGCCTGATTAAGATTTTGATTATTGCATTAAGATGATTTTTTTCCCAGAAGATTAGGTGTTTGTTTCCTACCTGTTATACTTCAGTCTCAACTTTGCTCCTGCCCTTGGAAATGGTATCAAGAGATGTTTGTGGAAGCATTAAAAGATGCAGTAGTGAGCTCTGGACTTTGGGTCTTCAAAAAGTTGGATTATCTATAGTGGCATGCTTGCAATTTATCCCCATTAGATAAAGGTGTACTGGACTGAGTATAGCAAATTCCATGTTTTCACAAGATGAAACATGTGAATATTTGAAATGGTTAACATTTTTAGTTTTCCTTACATTCAAGTGTTGGAAATGAACAGCAGTTTTCCTGACACCTAAACTGTGACTTTAGATGGATGGGGGTTTCAAAGGATCCTCGACTTGCCTACATCTTGCATTGTGCTTATAAGAGCTTAGAGGAAAAATATATGTAAATCTACTCCACCGCTAGTATGACATTCAAGTAAAGAAAACCGAAGCAGTCTTGGAGCTTCACATTATACCTGACAATTTCTGTTTGCCAACTTTTTGATAAATGCTAAAGTTTTGTGCAACATAGATATCTGTTTTTATGTTTCCGCTTCTGAGTTATAGGGCCAGCTTCTTTTTGGCATATTTTTTGAACTTGTGTTTGTTATGAAGAATTGTTTGTTTATAGTTTATATAAGTGATTTTAATTCTTGCAGTTTTCCTTAAATGAAGTTGCAGGCTTATTGTTTAGATATCCTATTGCTTTTCTGAAGGCTGTTATCATTAAGTAATGCTTGTCTTTGAGGCTCTTTCTAACCTTCTACCTCAAGTGTTTTGATGTTGTCTCCTGAACCTTCCTTTTTTCTTTCCTCATTGTTATTAGTTTATTTCTTCAGTTATTTTTGTGGACTTACTGCCTTAACATATTCATTGTTGTTATTGTGTTACTCATTAACTGTCTCAAATTCACAGGTTCTTCTGTGTTTGGGCAGAAGCCTGCTTTTGGTGGCTTCGGATCAAGTACTACTCAAACAAGTCCATTTGGAAGCTCATTTCAACAATCACAACCGGCATTTGGAAGCAATCTATTTGGTTCATCTACGCCTTTTGGTACGCCAAGTCAACCTGCATTTGGTGCCACTAGCACTCCTGCATTTGGTGCCACAAGCACTCCTGCATTTGGTGCCACAAGCACACCATCTTTTGGTGCTACAAGTACACCTGCCTTCGGTTCCACGACAAGCTCAACATTTGGTAACACAGGCAGTGGATTTGGTGTTTCAAGTTCTCCTGTTTTTGGATCAACCACTCCAGCGTTTGGCGCTTCCAGCTCTCCAGCATTTGGTGCCTCAAATGCTGCTTTTGGTGCGGCCAGTACTCCCAGTTTTAGCTTTGGTTCTAGTCCTGCATTTGGCCAATCAACTCCTGCATTTGGCAGTAGCCCATTTGGATCTACAGCGTCAGCCTTTGGAACTCAAAGTGCTCCTTTTGGTAAGTTACTTGATGTCCACAATGGATAAATAATTTAGAATTTTGTAAATTCCTTGAGTGATGTTTTCTCTATCCATTCTGAGTGGTGTCAATTTTGACAATATCTGATACTAAATGTCGCTGCTGCTTTTTCCACTTGTCCATAATGCAGGAACTCAAGCTACGACTCCGACTTTTGGAAGCTCTGGTTTTGGGCAGTCTGCTTTTGGAGGGCAACAACGTGGGGGGTCTAGAGTAGCTGCTTACACCCCAACACCTGAGGTAGACGGTGGTAGTGGTACACAGACAGCTGGTAAGCTTGAATCTATTTCAGCCATGCCCGTCTACAAAGATAAAAGCCACGAAGAACTTAGGTGGGAGGACTACCAGTTGGGAGATAAAGGTATCATTTTGCAGGAACTTGTGAAAATCTTATAGTCCTAAACAACTTATTCAATCATATGTGCTGATATTTTTCTTCTCTATGAATTCCAGGGGGGCCAGCTCCGGCCAGTCAGTCTACAAATGCAGTTGGCTTTGGTAATTCAGGGTTTGGATCGTCATCCACTCCTGCATTTGGTCAGTCATCAGCAAATCCTTTTTCATCCTCAACAGCTTCCAACCCATTTGCCTCAAAAACACCAGCTTTTGGTAGCTCTGGTTTTGGAGCTTCAGCCGCTCCTTCATTTGGTTCTTCACCTTTTGGAGCGTCGACTACATCTAACCTTTTCGGATCATCATCATCCTCCATTTTTGGCTCCACGACTCCAGCATTTGGAGTCAGTACCTCCCCCTCTCTGTTCGGCTCCTCAAGCTCTTCAGCTTTTGGATCTTCGACATCAATCTTTGCCTCTTCGTCAGCTCAGGGAACTACCCCATCATTTGGCTCCGGCTTAACGTTTGGAAACACACAGTCCACACCTTTCCAGTCTGCTGCACCTTCACTTGGACAATCTAGTTCTGTTTTTGGACAGGCAACTTCAGCTTTTGGGCAAACCACCCCAGCTTTTGGTCAATCAAATTTATTTAGTACACCTTCTACTGGATTTGGTGGGAATCTATTCTCAAGCACTCCATCATTGCTAAACACCAGCAACCCTGCGGGATTCGGCCAAACAAATGTGAGTTAATCATGAATTGCACTGCTTTTTCCAGTTGTCATTTTGATTTTGATTTTGATTTTGATTTTAAAGAAACTAATATAAGGCTTCATAATGATGCTTAAGTAAGAATGAGACAAGTATTCATGATGTTAAATAACATTGACAAATCTTCATTTGGTGATTCAAGTAGTTGAGATGATTTATGGTAACTATTTTGAGTTTGAAGCTGTGGAATTAGGCTAGTTAAAAAAATGCCTTGATGGTTGTGTGCATATGGTAATTGTGCCTCTAAAATATGATCCACTCCATTGTCTAACATAAATGTTGATTCTATTGCAAACTAGGTATCTTTAGAATGTTGATTATCATTTGAAATAAAAAAACATTATGTATTTCTTGACTACCTTATATATCTACTACCCTATATTTATACTGCAAATGGGAGCGGAAGTTTATGTGTAGTCAATGCCCTATATTTCTTAGCCTCCGTTTGGTAACTGTACTTTTTTGGTTTATAAACCAATTTATAAACTACACAATTTCTTAAACCACTTTTTAACCGCACACATTTTCTCTCTTCAATTTTCAATCACTAATTTTTACCTCAAAATTATAAATAAATCAGTTTATAAATCAAATAGCTTAATGTCCAATTGTTGGAGAAATCAATCCAAATTGGCTGCCAAGACAATAGAATCTAAATTGTGTTCAGTTTTTCCATGGGAGCGAAAGTTTGTGTAGCCAATGCCATAGGTTTGGGTATATCTTTTCGCAGCAAAACGAGCTTTATAATGTTATATTGATCCTTCGGCCTTATACTTAACATTAAAAGGCTACTTGCAACCAACATTATCTCTTTCCTTATGGTAACTCCATCACATCCCAAGTCTCTTTTTTTTGGTGCCAACATTTCTTCCATTGCTGTCTTTTTCCATTCGGGAACTTCTAAGGCCTCCTGGATATTTCTAGGAATTTTTCCCTTGTCAAGGTTTTAGGTAAAAGCATGAAACCTTGTAGTTAATGTTATAAGATATGAATTTAGATATAAGGTGGAGAGTGCATGACCGAGTTTAGAAGGATTCACGCTTAGAAGGATTTTCATAAAGATTTTCATGAGATCTAGAGTTATCACCGGTTCTGACTCTCTTGGTGCTTGAGTTATGAGGCTCTCTATGTACCTTTATTTAGGCTTCATGGAGTAAACTAACATCTCCTTGACATGTTTATCCACATTTTCTCCCCTCGAGCTCAAGTCTCCTTTTGTAATTGGCATTCTCTAATAAGACGGTGTGACACGTTCAGTGTTTATCTCAGTGGGAGATGGGGTGACCTCCTAGAATCGATCTTCACTCAAGTACTTCCCCTAAAAAGAAGTTTTCTAGAAATAAGCAATCTTCACAAAAAATGTGATGTCAAGTCCAACAAATACTCTTTTTTAGCCGGATAATAGCATTTATAGTGTGGACACACTTAAGTGCACTGGGGTCAAGTTTATTTCGATGATGAGAATGTATTTGGACAATGGTTGTACACCCAAATACTCATAGAGGTAGGTCAGAGCTTAGACAGGATTAACTGAAAAATCTCTGGAATCTTGTAGAGGGTATTCGGACGAGAGGGAACGACTGGGCATTCTATTTATGAGGTAGGCTGATGTATATCTCCCCAGAACATTTTATACATGTTTTGCAGTGGACATTAAGGCATGAGAAACTTAAAGAAGATGTCTATTTTTTTGTCCGGAAATCCCATTTTGTTGGGGGTGTTGACATATAAACTTTAGTGAATTATTCCTTTCTTTTGGGACCAAGTTCAAAACAACAAAAGGGACGTCCATGGTGTGACCATTGTCGAAGGCTGGGGCATAAAGAGTAAGGTTTTTCCGATTGAGGGCTTCATGGAATTCACAAGCCATGGACATGACCTTGGAGCTTTCAGATTTCCATTTTTTTGGAGCGCTACGTCTGTTGGCTGCTTCATCTCACCAATAAGATAACCAATTTTTCCTTTTCCATTAGGCATCAACCACCAAATCGCTTGATTGAGCCTGCTCTCGAAAGTTTCTTCCGTTGATTTTTTTCCCCGTGAGTGAAAGGATGAATTGTTGATTCTTATCAAACTCATGGTGGAAGCAGCTTCTTGCTCTTTGCTAAGAGATTCAGAAGTCGTCGACCCCTTGCTCTTGACAACAGTTTCCTTCATTGAGGTGGCTAGGTTTTAGGACGAACTTAGCTTTGATACCATGAAATTGGAAGAATAATTTAATATTGCTTGATTACATTACATATCTACTGCCTTGTATTTATACTACAAACAGGATGAAAGAGAAGGAAAAATAATCTCCCAAATAGGAGAGAAATAAATTAGCTTAATGATGAGGATCTAAATATAGTACAAATAATCAATTACAAATCAATCACAGTTATCCTATGAATCTTCCAGATTTCTACGTCTATATAAAGAGAGCAATCGTAACAGTACATGTTAAAATCCGTAGGCCAAATCTATGTCATAGTGTTTTAATAGAAGTTTAACGAGTACCTGATGTCATTGATGTACGTGTTAATAAATGTTGTTGGAGACCTGATAATTTTTTTTTTTTTTTTTTTTAAAATCATATTTCCTTCATGAAGTTAACTATTATTAATGTATGGAAAAGAGAAGCATACATTTACTGCATTGACTTCAAATGTGAAATTCAGTACTATAGAAGCTGCAGACGAAAGGAAAAATGTTAATCCTTGGTGGCGAGCTGATAATTGACATGGCTTTTAAGAACTGAGACATTATATGTCGTGATCATCAGGAAATATGTAACCATAGGTAGACAGATGCATAAGGTTTCTTAGTTCTTACAGCCATTTGATCATTATGCTCTGCGGATGTACTGATACAATCAAGGTTTGGGCATTTATAGTCTTGTTTGGTTGAGAATGGGTAAGTTCAGGATACTCAGTTAGTCTCATCATTTATGGGTGTACTAGGAACTTAACACTGTAGCCAATCATTTTTTATCTTCTCCGAATGTAATTGGATCAACAGTTTAGCAAAGTCATTGATAAACATTGTTGGAAACATATCTTGGGAATGTTGTGGTACATTGGATCAACAGTTTAGCAAAGTCATTGATAAACATTGTTGGAAACATTTCTTGGGAATGTTGTGGTTTTGGCTTATAGGACTTGCGTATAGCTAAATGTTCAGAAGTCTTGTGTGCAACAAACAGTCTGTTGATTTTTATTTTTATTTATTTTTTTGTGATTGTTATTATTATGGTTGTTTTTGTTGTTACTATTATATTTGTTGTTACACCACCAATAACTTATTTCTATCCTACTTTTTCTGAAGCCATCCCTTTCCACGCCTTTTCAACCTTCACAACCAACTCAGAGTTCTGGTGGCTTTGGATTTAGCAACTTTGGACAACCACAAACAGGTAAACCAAGTCTTTGATTTTTCTCGACCATAACGTTTCTTATCTATTTTGGGAATCTTACTAATATGGTAATCATTTTAACTATCACCTTTTTGCGTTTACAGCTAGTGCCAGTGTCTTTGGTGGCACACCGAGCATCTTTGGTCAGGGCACGTTTGGACAGTCGTATGTATCTCTTTGTTTGTCTTTTGGATTTCTTTGCTTGTGTACTTGGTGTGAATTAGAACTTCTTTTATATTCACACATTATATTTTCCACATGGATATCTACTATCAGATCTTCTGGGTAATAAACCATATATATATATATATATATATATATATTAAATTTGACTCTTTAGATTCTGTATCACTCAGATGCAGCTCACACGCCCCATTTGGGTGGTATTTTTTTGCGACCATAGTTGATAGACTCGAGATTATCCATAATAGAAGGACATAAAACTTGGGCTATTTTAAATTTTAGGTTTTGATATTTATGGTTTGACACTTACAAATGCAAATTTTCCAAATAAACCCATGGATAATAAAATTTTGACTTCTCATTGGTGATTTGTTATCATGTACCCATTCCTTCTTGCATGCTTTAGGTATGGTATAAGTTTAGATGTATTAAATTTTATTGCAGGTCTGGCACTCAAAGTGCTGTGGTTGCTCAATATGCTCCAGCTCCTGCTGCAAATCCTTTTGGAACCCTGCCAGCAATGCCCCAGATATCAATTGGCCGCACAGGAACTTCTCCTTCCATCCAGTATGGAATTTCCAGTTTGCCAGTAAGTATGAATATCTGGACTAACTCCAAAACAAAATTATGCCGTGTGTTTTTGATCCATGCATTGAATAAATCAATTGATTATCGATCTAGAACCTTCTAAAAATTTTACTCATGTCTTCTGGTTTAAATATTAGTGGTGAAAGGAATATTGCCTTCTGGCTCAGTAACTAAAACTTATTTTTAAGCAGGTTGTTGACAAACCAGTACCTATCAGAATATCGTCTTTGTTGACGTCTCGACACCTTTCTCAGAGGCGTATTAGATTGCCTGCAAGAAAATATCACCCTAAAAATGATGGTCCGAAGGTGATGTCATTTTTCTAATTAAATTCTTGACTTCATTTTATGAAATCTCTTAAGCATAATTAATTTCAAACTCGTGTCTCATTTTTTGTATTTGCTCAGGTGCCATTTTTTAGTGATGATGAAGAGACACCCAGCACGCCAAAGGCAGATGCTCTTTATATTCCCCGGGAAAACCCAAGAGCTTTAGTAATTCGTCCATTAGAGCAGTGGCCTTCTAGAGCGAGCGCAGAGAGAACAACCCCATCAAAGCCCAAGTCTACTCCTGTACATGAGAACGGTAAATGGTTATAGCATTCTATACCTGATGAGACGTGCTAGGTTTCGTGCTCTTTGATACTTTGGAAGGGTTAGATTTATTATTATTTTTTTTAAAAAATAATAACAGATGGTACCTCTAAGATTAGTCCACTTAGAAGTTGTACACCTTCAAGAGATCGTAATTGTCTCGTGGTAGCTTGTTATGATTCATTTTCCTTTTATCTTTTATTAATATTATTTTTAGATACGAAGGCTGAAATTGTTCTATTTAATTAATTATTTATTATTCCCTGAGAGGAAGGCTTTGGTGATGATGTACTTTTAAAGCTTTTTGAGTGATGTATGTATCCTTTCCATTTACCAATTTCTCCAAAATAAATGAATCATAGACAATTGAGGCAAAGTGCCATCCAATGAAGTTGGGTGTGAAACTTGCAGTTCCTCTGTCTTATTGGGGAACAAACTGGACCACACATTAATGCATAGAGAAAGCATTTTTCACCACATGATGCCACATTATTAAAGTAGTAGGCGATGTCGATAGTGGTGCTTGGGATTCATGACGGAAACTATCCTCCCTGTCCATAGCCTTATCGCCACAATAATAAGTTCAAACCAAATGACGCCTGCGTGGTGTTAGAAATCCTACCTGGTATTCAAGCTAGCATCATCCTTCAAAAGTTACAACATTATAGGTTGTGCTTGGATTCATCTCTGATAATATTATATTCCTGGATCCTTTATACCTTTTATCGTTCCCTATCCTAACATATTTCCAACTTTAAATTATTCAGACTATCGATAAATTTAGATAATATGATAAATCATTGTGGCTACCAAATTAGATTTTTAGTAGATTTTGATAAAAATATATGAGATGTATGGTTGAAAAGTTGTAGGTCCCTTGAAATATGCGGTTGAGATTGATTGTTGACTTTGACTTAGATTAAAATTTAGATTTTAATTGGTAACAAACAGGGGCTAAATCTGTATTTTAGGATATGTAAATAAAACTCCAAATTGTAAATGCGGCAATGGGAGGAAATATTTACGAGGTGCATAAAGATCAATGTATATAATATAAATGAATAACCCTTTGAGGAAGTGTGTTTTTACTCGGATGATAATATGGGATAGAAGTTTCCAAATTTTGTAGTACATTAGTAAGCATAAAACGACCAGAATGAGGAAGGATGGGTTACATGTTTGCATGGACTTGGATATATTGTAGTATTAATTCCTTGTCTGTTTTCTCACTTTTTCACCTATCTTTCATTCATTTTGGAATATTCATTTCATTTCCTTTCTATACTTGGAGGAGAAAGTGTTGTAACGATAGGTTTATACTTTAGTATTCGTGTCTGAATTTTTAACTTATTATCTGCTGTTGCTAATCAGGTAAAATTCCTGAAGATGTTCCCACACTCATAAATGGCTACAGAACTGAGAATAAAGGTGGTGAGAACTTTAATATAAATCCTATTATCTTTTCATCTTTTGTCATTTTCTTTATGATATATTTCTCATGAATCTTTTCTATTGTTTCTGTTTGTGGTATGATTCTTTTTTGTTCCAATTTTTCCAGTATTTATTTTATACAGAAAAATTAAAAAATGTTAAAACATCTATGAGAATTATTCGGAAGGTTATTACCCATGCTGGAATTTCTTTGATCCCTGAAACTGGATATGTATGATATAGATGCACATTGGGAAAATGGATGTGCAGTTAGGTTGCTGTTTGTTCTACACCTAGAAATTAGGATACCATGTGGCAAAAATGGTGGTTGTAAAGCTTGTTTCGGTCCTATGTCACAATTCTGGAGAATGAATGTCAAAAATTATATATATATTTTTTGACAGGATCAGGAAACAGTTATTAATATATATTATATACTCTGTTAAAAATATTTAGATGTTATGTAAAGCTGATTATGATCTTGTGCATCTTTTAGAGAGTTTGCATGGGTTTGTGTAGCGGTCAATTAAGTGCCCTGTTATACAAATATATATATATATATATATAGATACACATTCATCCCGCTATATTTTTTTTCCTTCAACCACTATCATGTCAACAATCTTACTCTCATGACTGCTGAACAACCATCATGAAACTGTTGTAATTTTTTATAGCATGAAGTGATAATGGATAGTGGAGCTTGGAGTGGCATCCTGCTCCCAAAAAATGCTGTTCTGGAGAGCTGACCCTGGTTGATTTACTTGACTTACCTTAAGAGGATCCTATTTACCAAGTGTGCAGCTCTTAGCTTATTGAAATAGTGATGCTGAACAGTGAATGGAGTTTCCATCAACTATACCATACTTTAGCATAGTAGTCGACCCCTTCTGTCCTTTTTCCCTCTGAGAAGAGATTCTTGGTTTGAGTGGTGAATTGTGTGGGAAAAGAGACTTTCCTCGTAAATATGATAGCGGATGCATCTATGCTAAATATTCTGTAGCAAAAGAGATAAGACCTGCATATTTCTAATCTTGATTCAATTGTGTTTTCCTTGCAGAAGACGGGATCCCAAATGGTCTTGCTAAGGAACAAGGTCACCCTGTCGATTTGAACCAGAATGCTGATGGGTTCCATGATGGTGTTTCTAAGCTAGGAGATTCTTACATCACTCTTGCTGGCCACCGAGCTGGTGAAGCAGCAATTGTTTATGAGCACGGTGCTGACGTAGAGGCACTGATGCCAAAGCTTCGCCACTCTGACTACTACACAGAGCCACGAATTCAGGAGCTGGCTGCAAAGGAAAGAGCTGAGCCAGGGTTTTGTCGCCACGTGAAGGACTTTGTGGTTGGCAGACGTGGTTTTGGTAGCATCAAGTTCTTTGGGGAGACAGATGTGCAAAGGCTTGATCTGGAGTCTCTTGTTCAATTCAATAATCGAGAGGTTATTGTGTATATGGATGAGACCAAGAAACCACCAATTGGACAAGGTCTCAACAAACCTGCTGAGGTAACACTCCTCAATATAAAATGTTTTGATAAAAAGACTGGGCAGCAATACACAGCAGGACCAAGAATGGAGAAGTACAAAGAGATGCTTAAAAGAAAGGCTGAGGATCAAGGTGCTGAGTTTGTGTCCTATGATCCAGTCAAAGGAGAATGGAAGTTCAGGGTCAATCATTTCAGCAAGTACAAGCTTGGAGATGACGAAGAATAATGATCACATTGCGACTTTCAGGAAAATCCATATGAATGTACTTAAAAAGTGAACCTTGAAGTTCTTGAGGTTGTTATGGGGAGTGTTTGTATGCGATGCTTTACTCTATTTTGTAGCTTTCCGTTTCTCTGTTGTTATTGTTATTGTTAGATGAAGTGACATTTGCATAAATGTAACTATTATTAGTGTGATTGGGGGAAAAAATTATTAAAAAAAAATAAAATGTTCTTGGTCAATTGGTGGGGGGGCCGGAAAAAAAATTTTGTTCTTGGTAGTTGGTTTCTTTGATAGCAAATGCTTTTTCGGCAGTAATGCTCTGAGCTTTTGCTTGTATTGTCTTCGATTTGCCTTTAATTGTTGCTGTTGAATGAAACGTGATCTCCTGATTTTATAGATATTAGAAGTTCTTGTTTTCTATATATAAAGTTGTTAAATAGGTCAGTCTCACAGTTTGTTCACCGTTGGGCTCGGCACAACCAATCACATGAGCCAGCTTGTTGTCATGCCTCGCGTGTCACGATCGAAACTCTGAACACGAAGGCATACGGAGTGGCACAGGGCAGACACAAGTTCGTAGGTCAAGGATACATGTGGGATGCAATGCATAAATCTTCGAGAGATCAATGCAAGAATAGCAAGGAAGATACTCGAAAAAGATGGAGGATTCCAGAAGATTACGAGACTTGTTTACGTTAGTACGTTCTGAAAAGATTCATGGTCGAGCTTTGAAAGATGTATTTCGCATATTGAAAGAAGCTATAAAATGCAAGAATGTTGCATGGGGAAGGAACGTTCTAGAAGAGTGTGAAATATTCTAGAATGGGACGGAACATTCTTGAAAGGGGTGGAGTGTCCTAGAAAAGTACGGAATGTTTTAGATTCAACCAAGTTTCAACCCTTCCGAAAGATTTTAGAAGAATCTAGGTTGGTAAGTAATGTTATAGAATATTCTAAAAAGTTGCATGTTTGTATAGATTTTCTTAGAATTCTCTAGATTGTAAATATTGGCCATTGGATTAAGTAAATCATGGCCATCCATTTGTAGAGACTTGTCTTATAAATAGGTGGTTATGGACATTTGTAAATGGAGGAGAGAGTGATATAGCCTTCAAGTACTGTAAATGTATTATTGTTCTTAGTAAAGAGTTTTCTTTAAACTCTTGTATTCTTTGTTTTCCTACTCTTACCTAAGGTTGTTCCTAGTGCAATGCGGAAACACAAGGCTGACTTAGTGTAGAACCGCAAGAAAGATAAGTTTGAGACGCTAAGGCCACACGACTGCTTAAAGATTTGGAAGACCGTGACATTGCGCTTGCATATGGAACTAGTAGAGGGGGAGTTGGCTCGAATTGCCTGATCACATCGTCCCTATGTGGGGGCAAGTTGAGTCAACGTGGCTCGCTGTTTGTTATATTGATTACTTTTTATTTAAAGTTACATTTTCACTCATTAATAAGTGTGTTTTATGCACTTATTTGGGCCCTAAAATTACGTACTTATTCTATCATTTTGCAGATTTTCTATTTAATCCACTTTAAAATAATTGTGTTCATTTCAAATAAAGTGTACGGGTCGCACAAGTAATAAAGTGAATTTTAAGTTCATATATCGTTCTCAAGAGGATTGTGTAAATTATATTTTAGATTATATTCCTTAACCGGAACTAGATAAAGGGGTGATTTGAGAATTTTGTTTTAAAAACTAAACTAATGATTAAACTAAGAGTGATAAGAAAATTTGATTTTAAAACTTACAAAAAATTTTTAGAATTGAGAATCCACATTAATTCTATCAATTATGCATTACTTCAAGTGTGTAACGATAATTCACCGGATTTTGAAAATTCATATTCCTAATGTTGTTAAAACTCTCTTTCGGACAAGAATTAACACATTTTCCTACACATAACCCGACATATGTGTATTTTTCTATCCTCTATCGGATTTTGTAGCAATTGAAATTTGTCTAATGAATTCCTAATATTTCGAACTTAGAAACACATCACAACAATCATATAATAATTGACCAAATAATCATATGTTAATAAAAGTATAAATCAATTGCTCAAACCCATGAATTAAATAAATTAAACAATAAAGTAATACATAAAATTCGAAAATTAATGCTTCATCACAATTCTAACATTAAAAACCTAGCCTAGATATATAACAAGAAATATGAAGAGATATTACCCTATTCATGATCTTGATCCTTGTCTTCAATTGTGCCTTCGACTATGCATGGATTCTTCAACAATTGGACAGCGTTTTGGCATGTAATCAACAAGTTGGGAACCCCTAATGTGTTTCTATTGTTCATCCTTTGTAGGAGCCGAAAATTGGTTGAAAAATCATGTCCCAATTGGTTTCCAAAAGAGTTTCAACCGAACAAGGAAAGTTACATTCGCTGGAGATATTTTTGTCTCTACACAACATTCAGTATTTTGCTCATATATTTCAATTTCCTTAACCGATTTAGGTGATTCAAAGAGCGTTAGAAATATAACTGAAAGGGCTACAATTCATCATAAAATAGTATTTTCCCAATTCGAACATTTACTGCCCATAAATTAGGTCTTAATGTCTGACTAAAAATCTTCCCCAAAATCTTGCGTGTTTGAAATCAATTTATGGTAATATTCTTATCACATTTCATTCCTTTTGACTTCTAATTGCATCCAATTGATTCCTAGAAATCTTCAAGTATCGTATCATGGTCCGAATCAATCATTAAGTATTTGCAATTTGGTCCTTTTTTATTTGATTTGTATACTTTAGTTCTTGAACTTCTAATTTCTTCCAATTTGGTTCTTTCTTTGACTTTTTGTTTTTCAATTTGCACCATGATTGACTTCATCAACTCTTCATTTGCACAATTTAGTACTTTGATCATCCAATTGACTTGATTTTGCTCAAATTCCTTTGTTTTCTAGACTTTAGGACTATTTCTGAAATATAAACAAATAATAATAAAATAAATAGCAAATATTCTCAAACAAACAAACAAAATATTACTTTTAGAATAGAAATAAGTGTATAAAATACACTTATAATAAAGCATATGACTTAATATAATTTTTAAGTGAGGGATTTGATCTTATCATTCCGATGTATATTAACAAACATCAACTATGCAATTAGTCATACATAATATTGTTGTAGATGATTATGAATAGTATCTATTTAGTCTTCTCAAGGCATGAGAAGACTAGTTGGTCAATTCCTAGGGGACATTGCATTTGATCATCGAATGCTAAATATAATAATTTCCATATGTTGCTGTAACATGTATCTTATACTAATTGTTCTCTTGTGACCAGCTGCAACTTGTAACCTATATTAGTTAACACACAGGCCTAGGGGTGGCGTGGTTCGGTTTGGTTCTGGTTCCAGAAGAATCAAACCAAACCATACATAGATGGTTTTTTACTAATGAAACCAATTGATTTTTTTTTAAAGATATGGAACCAAACTGGAACCAAATTGCTCGGTTCTGGTTGGTCTGGTTTGGTTCTGAGATCATTACTTGAATTTTTAAATCATAAATGCAAATTAAAACCTGTTTAGTCTGCTTCTTCATTAGAATCCATCTACATCATTACTAAATAGAAAATGAAATTTTTAGTTAACAAAACAAAAATTTAGAAAAAGTATCATGTTATTTTAAGTCAAAGAAGAAGAAACTCGCCTGAAGGAAGCTGGTCGACTCGTCGAAACTTAGAGAATCGAACATAAAGGTCGTTTAGACTTATAGTTACAGATTATGATGAAATTCTGACTCCCATTCTACCGTGATGTCGTGTGAGTTAGGGATGGAACTTGCAATTTGCGTTTGCGTTTGGGTTAACTCTTGAAAATTAATGAATTGGACTGAGGTTTATATATACATAAATTTTAAAAAATAAACACCAATGTCGTCGATGATGACTAAGGAGTGTAACAATTGCTGTGTTATAGGAGTGCAAGTAAAGCAATGTGAATGTATGTCTATAATTGAAAAGAAGAGAAATGAATTAGAATTTATATTTATGATTTAAAATCTTTGTCTAATAGGAAATGAGATAAAAATGTATGGTAAATAACATTTTTGTACATTTCACATTTATAATTTCAGATTTAAATTTTTTGGTGAGATGAATACCCACAAATTTGTATTTATATATATATATATTGAGTTTGGTTCTTGGTTCTGGCTCTGGAAAGAGAACCAGAATCGAAACCAAATGGTTCTTGATTCTAAGAACCAAACCATTATTATTTTTATGTAGAACCGAACCGAACCACTTTGGTTTGGTTTGGTTTTGTTTGGTTTGGTTTGATTTGATTTGGTATGGTCTGGTTCGATTATTTTGTCTACCCCTACACAGGCCTATATCAAATGACTCATATCTACAAACTAGAACTCGCAGACTCAAATAAATTAAATAAGGGAAAATCACATAGAACCATGTACTTTAAAGTTACAATTCAAACCTAAGGGGCCACTAAAAAGTTTTACAAATTTCAGGTGCTAATTAAGGTTTTTTTTAATTAATTAAACATAATTATTAATTAGAAAACGTGATTTAACTGACCATCAAAATTGAATGTGTCACTATCTCTCTTCTTCTGTATCAGTTCCTTGTTTGCCATAGAACCCACGCTCTCCATCTTCTCCACGATCCTCATTGCCCATTATCCTCGCCGCTACTCTTCTCATTTTCTTTTATACTCGTTTAACCGAGTACATCTTCTTCACCATCGCCATTTTCGTTTCTTCAACAACCCATATTTCTGTCAAAATGACTACAACCCGTAGTGCAGAGGCTAAGAATAAAGAAGAAGACAAAGGAAATAGATCCCGTGGCGTTAATGTTAAGAACGTAGAAGAATAAGACAAAGGAAAGAGGAAGTTTAGCGCCGGAGAGTCATCTACGCGGAAGAGGGTTAAGATGTCTGCTACCGGAGGGGCGAAAGAGGGTTAAGATGTCTGCTACCGGAGGGGGTAGTGCAGAGGCTAAGAATAAAGAAGAAGACAAAGGAAAGAGATCCCGTGGCGTTAATGTTAAGAACGTAGAAGAAGAAGACAAAGGAAAGAGGAAATTTAGCGCCGGAGAGTCATCTACGCGGAAGAGGGTTAAGATGTCTGCTACCGGAGGGAGGTCGACGGTGAAGGTTAAAAAAATATCTTGAATTTTTCATTTCATGTGCAAATAAGTTCATTTCAAATCTTTTATTCAATGGAGGGAGATCATTGAGGAAGGATAATTTCCTATTACTTAGTAAATTGATTTGCGCGCCTTGATTCTTATTACCTGTGACTTGTGTTGCCTTCAAATGTAACCTATCAAGTAGTTAGTTCGTGTGTATGAATTTGATGGATTGTGGGACCTTATGTCGTTTAAATGGGACATGTCTTTTTTCTAACTGTGACCTATTTTGGGGATACTGAGACCTGCATATGTATTTTTGGTTTGTATAAAATTGATCTATTTGTGTGACCTGACTTCAACTATGTGTGACGTTTATTTTGTTTTTTTTCCCCTAAATGTGACCAATTATGTATAGATGTGACTTTATCTTTTGGGTTCACAATTAGCATTATTTGTGGTAAGAGTGACATAAACAATGTTTGAAGCAAACAGTCAATAATCTCACAGTATTACTTGAAGGAATGGAAATTTTTAATAAAACCAAGCAAGTGGTTTACTGGCAAAATCACTACCAGTTGCATAAAAAATGTGATCGTGAATTTCATGATGAAATTCACTGCTGAACAGAAACGGATGATTGAAGAGACTTGTTTCTCACACTTCCTACAGTGCAGAGAGATTGTTGTGCAGCCTCAACTGTTACACTATGTACTTTTGCGTCAAGTAAAACAACGCAACAGGCAAGAGATGTGGTTCAAAATTCATGACAGATATATTCGATTTTCTATGGCTGAATTTTGTCTTGTGACTGGTTTAAGATACGAGGGGGTTGATGAACGGGAGAGGCTTGAAGATAAACCATCCGAACTTAAGGAGAAATATTTTGGTGATCTAAGAGTAGTAACTAGTGATGATATAGGAAATGTGTTCCTTGGGGATAAAGTGGATAATGAACACGATCTTGTTAGAATTGGGATTTTGTACCTGCTTTCGTGCTATTTATTTTCTACCTCATACACTAAGGTGGTGGAGCACTACATGTTTGTATTGGTAGAATATTTCGATTCGATGAAAGTGTTTCCTTGGGGGAAGATTCTATTTGATATCACCTTATCATCCTTGAAGAAAGGATTAGATAAGCAGATCTTACATTATAGATTGAATGGATTTCTCATTGCTTTTCAAGTGTGGTTGTACGAGTGCATACCGAGTATGGAGGGAAATGTTGCAACAAGAATTGCTAGGAATTATTCTAGGATTGTAAATTGGACAGTGCACAAGCATCCATCCGTCCCATTGTTGGATGGAAAAGTATTTAAGAATGAGGTAAAGATTAAAGCATGTTTTATGTGGAGGCAACAAATAATTATATTTGTTTTAACGTAATAAGGTTTACATTTGTATGTGTAACAGGTTGAGATAAATGATATTGAACCCTCCATTGCAGAGCTTGATATGCCGTATATGAGAGGTTGGGACTTATTTTTATGAGATTTATATACCTTGAAAACATCTATATGTGACTATATAAGTATTTTTGCATAGTCATGCTAGTATGTGGTTTGTAATTGTAAATAAACTGTTACATGAATTCATGATCTGGGACCAATATTCATGTCTATCTATGACTTTATATTGTATAAACTGTGACCTGAATATACAAAACTGGGACAAATGTTCATGGGTATTTGTGACTTTATATATTTATACTGTGACCAATATTATATATCTATCTGTGACTATACAGACATTCTCAATATTCATGATAGTATATGTTTGGATTCTATAGATAAACCGTGACATGAATACATGATGTGGTACCAAGTTAATGCTATTTGTGATAAATTGTTTGTCTTTGTACATATTTTGTATGATATGGGTCCAATACTCGAAACCAAGACAGCCTCGTGAGACCGTGCAAAGATCAACAGCACAAGTTGGCACAAGCGAGGCTACTCCTCCTGTTGATACTAATGTGCCACGTTCGAAGGTTGATAAACAACACGATGATGATATTTTTGTCGACCCACCATTACACGAACAAAAGGATGACAGTCCCAGTACGCCTGCACAACATTGCACAACACATGATCCTCAATGTTCATGTGTTGAAGTAAGTAATTTATTTGATTCCTAATATTTTAACTCTCAATAATATTTTAGAAAATGAATATTTATAGTTATTTCATCAGGAATGTGACCGCTTAAAGAAGAGATTTCATGATGAAATTTCTGATCTTCCAAGTGAGAATAGAGGTTTGAAAACAGAGATTGCACAACTTGTGTCACGAATGGCTGAAATAAATGATGATTTGAGGAATTCCAACCGCGCTATGAAGTTGAATGATGTCATAAATAACCAAGAGTTATTGAAAGTTGGAATTAGTGATTTAAGGTCAAACATGAAGATTCTTGAAGAATCGGTTGCTGGTTTGATATCTTCTTTTGCCAATGAGGTTAAAACAATGTTGAAAACAGAACATGTATCCAATGAAAATTTCAGTGACTAAAAACATATGAATGTGACTTTGCATTTGGCTTTGATTGAAGTGACAAAATGTGACCACATTTGTCTTAATATTGTCACTGCAGAATCAAGGGATTAATGTACAAGAGAAGGCCAATGAAGCAAAGCAGCACGCTGATGAGGTGAAATTATATGTTCTAACGTGACATTTGTATCTTCATTGATTGGACTGACAAAATTTGACCACATTTGTTTTTATTTTAGAATAAAGAGACAAATGTTGATGAAAATCTAGATAGAAATGAGAAGGCATCTATGCAACCAGATCCCTCAAATGACTCGAAGTCATCTGAAGTCGAACAAACTAAAGTGAGTTTTGACTGAATGTGATTTACAAAATTTTTTACGAATTTGGGCAATTGTGACTAGAATTACAAAATGTGACCAGATATGTTTCAATTCTTTTGTTATAGAATGACGAGACTAGGGTGGATGAAGATGTGGACAACAAAGGGAAGGCTCCCATGAGATTTGATCCTTCAAATGACGATGAAGATTTCTACATAATACCAACACCTTCATTTGATCTTGGTGTTTGCACTCCCACACCTGCAAGGAGTGATGATGTAAAGTTGAAGGCTGATCAAGTGCAGGAGCAGGTTGATGAGGTCATAACATCTGTTCTGAAGTTGAGTGATCTCCAAGTTATGACTGAAGGTGATTTATCTGAGGTGAGGTGGATTTTTATGTTTTTTCAAAACCTTGTATGAATATAGACAGTGTGTGACTCAAGGTTGATGTGGCTAAAGATTTCTCTCAACAGAATAATGTTTCTAGATCTGACCGTGGTTATATACTTTTATTGTGTGACTTAGGAATCTAATCGTACTCATGATTCATCCGGTCTTCCTGTGAAAAGGGCACCAAAGCCATCGAAGACTTTACAGTCTCCATTTGTTAATGTGGAAGGGCGCCAAGCTGCTGTTGGAACAAACTACGATACACAAAATATTGTATTTGATGGATGTTTGGATGGTGTGGATAATCCAGACTTGACAACATTTTACAATTGGTTTAACAGAGGCTACAAGCCAAGGAACAGGTATTTTTTTATTGAAATATCTCAAACAGGTCACAATCTAGAATATCAGGTCACATTATGCATATGATATCAGGTCACATTATGTATATAAGGTCACAGCGTGGGCAAACAAAAGACTGATATGTTAATGTTTCTACAGGACTAAGTTCAATTCAATTGATGACCTGATTAGTCCAGCCTATGTCAGCGGCACTGTCCCCGTGCATTCCAAAACTTGGTGGCATGTTTTAATTGATACTGGATCATCACTAAACAACACAGTAAATTTGTTTATATGTTTAGGCAATTTTAAATAGTATATCGCATAATAACATGTTATTTATTCTTGCAAGGTTTCGAAATAAACATGCACAGCGGAATTAAAAGAATCGAAACCATAACCCGGATCAACCTTGCACTACGATGAAGTTTGTGATAGAAATTATACCTTTTGATGAATCACTAGAATCTGATGTTGTTGTAGTATAGATCTTTACCACAGCCGTCCAATCGTCCAGCCTTTAATGGTGATCCACACAGCAAGTCACTATCTGGATTATTGTGCTAGCAATCAAGAAAAACAACTTACTTTTTTTCTACAATTATCTTAGTACTTATAGGAATAACCTAAACCTAATTAGGTTAAAGATCGTGGACTTGAGCCAACCCAAGTCCGGCCCAACTAATTGGACTTGGACACATTATTCCAACAATCTCCCACTTGTACAAGATCCAATTCCAGATGTTAAATTCTTGCCTTTTGTGTGTGACCCATCAGGTTCCATTCACAATGGCAAACGTCATGTTATTATCGTTCCAATCTAATTGGAATGAGATGAACTGAACTCTCTATTTCACATTCATCCTCGATTCACCAAGAACGATTAATTCATGTCGCAGTCCGAGATTGACGTCTAGCAACGTATCAAGGCAATCCATGTGAAGGGAATGTCATGTAGTATGACAAGACCAGTTTATGTGTAGTTGCCGTGGAAATATAGTCCCTTCATCATATATAACCCAATCGGTTGAAAGACATGGGATAACGTCAATCTCTTTTAACCAATTATTTTATTCACTTCCTCCTTAAGTTGATTAAGTCATGATTGAAACATTTTCAATTCATAACATTACGTCGGCCGAGGATTTTACATCAACTTTGTTTGGTGAAATGCAAGTTACAATCTCCTACTACCCAGGAGTGATGAATCCTCATTTTGGACATACACAACCTTCATATGAGTCTTACTATACCCATGTGACGTCATCCTGATGACTCCCTCTCAGAAGCCAACATCAATGCTCACCAAAGCATAGTAATCTTCACATAAGATTCTATGAAGTCCTCAAGTCAAAGGACCAAATCCACAACCACACATTAGAGATTTACCACTGACGTTTGGATAGTTATCCCCGTGGTATCTCTAGGCGGGTCATCCAATGCTTGTTCATCTAACAATGCATCCACGTGTTCATTTGAATGTCCCTCTACATTCTAGCTTGTGAGAT